>CM024634.1:1317967-1917967 GCA_014182715.1 Eucalyptus cloeziana | reverse complement strand
GGTTCACAACTTCATTTTAAATAAACGACATCCAATCACTTTAGAATAAAGGACAAACATTCTTTAGGACACCTCAGACCGCAAAAGGAGGGACCTATAGGTTTTTCCATGTCCATAAAGTTCATAAAGCTCCAGCAAGCGAAATGCCTGCTCGAGCAATTCATTGATATGGAAATTATTTACACTTTTCATTCCTAAATATCAGAGCCCACACTGAGATCACTAGCCTTAGTAGCCTAACTACAGAACAACCACAACGGTTGATTTGTGATCAATTGGAACTTACAGAAAAAGAAAAAAAGAAAAACCATCAACACATATTTACATCAATGTTGTCTCTCATATTCCCCTCACATTACATTAATTAGTCAATTTCTCACCTTTTCCATGTCATTTCTGACTTGTAGCAGTCTTTTCCTTCCATTTTTATGGTTTTCTTTTCCTTCTGGTTTTTGGCCAAGGTCAGTGGAATTACTGCAACTACACCTTCAGTTGAAATGTAGTTCCCCACATCAATTACTCCAGAAAGTCTGATCCATAAGCAGCACACCCTCTTCAGGTACAAATAGACAACCAGCTATCCATGATTTGGCCAAAATAGTTCACTTAAACCTGGAAGATATACATCAGAATAGAATGGAACAGAATTAGCTTAAGTGGTGCAAGAAACTCAAAATTAGGAAAATCTTCTGATGGTTGACCGATTGAGACAAATACAAACTATTATTTCACTTCACATCTACTCCCACAACGATTCCATGATGATCTTTTATACGAGTCATAATAATGAGTTAACGCAACCCAACAAATTCCGCGACTTTTACCATAGTTCTCATCATGAACTTTATTACCTTAAGAAAATCAAAGATTCAAGCAAAACAATCTTCCTCACCAAACCAGCATCAGCAAAAAAGAAGCTGAAAGTGGCATTAAACTGAACTAATTTAGAAGAAACAAAGTCATCAAATCTTTATGCACACGTCTCATTATTTAGACACAAAAATTAGGCTTTGTAATCTGTCAAAATGTAAGGTTAATTGGGAATTCCCCCGACCTTAGAGATATTTAGCAAACACTCTTGCCATCTAAATCTTGACAAGCTCCCCCAACCAACACTAGAGACTTCTTTTATAGGGTTTCTATCGAGAGAGGGGGAAAGAGAAGAGAAAGAGAGAGAGAAGAAAAGAAAAAAGTTGGGGGAGGAGGAAAAAGGGGAGAAAAAAGAAGAGAGAAGACCAATCAACACTAAAGACTTCGTTTATAGGGTTTCGGCCAGGGGGAAAGGGGTTAATACCTTGAAAAATCTCAAACTGGTACACTTATGACAAATTTACCAAAAACTATTTTTTTTTATTATGAAAAACCCCAAACTGATATACCGTGGCAAATTTACCCCGACTAACCATAAAAAACTCTAAACTAGTACATTTATGACAAATTTACCCCAAACTAATTTATTCGACCACAAAAAATCCCAAACTGGTAAATTTATGACTAATATACCATCCGCTAAATTAGATTAATACCACAAAAAAATCAAAAAAATTGTAAACTGTGACAAACAGAGTGTAAAATTTAGCAAACACTCTTGCCATCTAAATCTTGACAAGCGCCCCCAACCAACACTAGAGACTTCTTTTATAGGGTTTCTATCGAGAGAGGGGGAAAGAGAAGAGAAAGAGAGAGAGAAGAAAAGAAAAAAGTTGGGGGAGGAGGAAAAAGGGGAAAAAAGAAGAAGAGAGAAGACCAATCAACACTAAAGACTTCGTTTATAGGGTTTCGGTCAGGGGAAAGGGGTTAATACCTTGAAAAATCTCAAACCCAAGACACTTATGACAAATTTACCCAAAACTAATTTTTTCGACTACAAAAAATCCCAAACTGGTAAATTTGTAACTAATATACCCTCCGCTAAATTAGATTAATACCACAAAAAAATCAAAAAAATTGTAAACTATGACAAACAGAGTGTAAAATCCCAAATTTGTGTATCGGTCAATTGTCACGTGTCATTTAACTTTATAATTTAATAAGAAAATTTAACTAAAACTAACAGAGGGTAAATTTATCACAAGTGTACCAGTTTAGGATAAATTTGTCAAAGGTATACCGGTTTGGGATTTTTGGTAGTAAAAAAAATAGTTTGGGGTAAATTTGTCACAGATGTATGGTTTTTCTGGATATTAACCCGAAGGAAAGAGAAGAAAACGAGAGAAGAAAAGAAAAAAAGTGGGGAGGAGGAAAAATGGGAGAAAAGAGAGAGAAACCAATCAACACTAAAGACTTCCCTTATAGGGTTTCTGCCGAGAGAGGGGGAAAGAGGAGAGAGAGAATAAAAGAAAAAAAGTTGGGGGAGGAGGAACAAGGGGAGAAAAGAGAGAAACCGATCAACACTAAAGACTTCGTTTATAGGGTTTCTGTCGAGAGAGAAGCGGGGGGGGGGAAGAGAGACAAGAAAAGAAAAAGTCGGGGAGGAGAAAAAAAAAGGAGAAAAGAAAGAGAAGACCAATCAACACTAAAGACTTAATCATGTGCTCTTCTTTTATAGAGTTTTTTTTTTTTTTCTTTTGGCCATTGATTTTTCTTATCTGCGAAAGATTCTCTGCGTCTCGCAGCATGGACGCCGCACCTAATGGTTCCGCAGAAACCTCCACTGCAGCCGCAGCCACCGCCACACCTTCTGAGGAACCCTGTGGCCCTCAAGATCCAAAGCCCGCAACCCCTGAAGTCGTCGATGCACCTCCTGACGTCGTCGATCCACCTCCTGAAGGTCCCAATGGTCCTGCGGGAACCAGTACCCAGTTAGGTTCGGAAACGTCTGCCACAGCGAACGCTGCCGCGTCCAACGAATCAAATCAAGTTGGGGGGGACAAGTTTTTCTTGTTAAGCCTTATCACTTTCTTGGTTACGATGATGTCCGTGGTTTTGGGGTTATATTCCTCATTTAAAGATCGCAGCCCTAGCGTTCGCGATTTAGCGCTTGGAGTCGTTTCACTTCTATTGGTGACTGTATTGAAGTTGATTATGGGATTCCACAACAATAATCGGCGGCTCATGGTCACGGGGTACGTGATGGCAGGCGTCGTTCTCCTATTTATGGTGGGTTTTATCTTTTTAGTTATTATTCGACGATGATCTTCAACGTGACACTTATTACAAAAGTGATGTGTTCATAGCTTAAGTGATTCAATGTTGATTTCTATTGGTACTAGAATCGTTTCAGCACTCAATCTTTACCGGAAATACCGGATTGAATGCATTTTTTTTCTATCTTTGTCCCGATGGAGTTTTTTTGTGTGTACATCTTTCTCCTAGTGGAGAATGTTCGAGTTTGTTTGGTTTCACTGTACAATCTCAATTGTGAGTTTTTTTTTCTGTGTTTTATCTTTCTTTTAGTGGAGAATGTTCAAGTTTGTTTGGTTTCACCGTACAATCTCAATTGTGAGTTTTTTTTTCTGTATTTTATCTTTCTTCTAGTGGAAAATGTTCGAGTTTGTTTGGTTTCACCGTACAATCTTAATTGTCTCGCTAAGTATATCGTACAATCTCAATTGTCTCGCTAAGTATAGCAATTGATGGATGTGGATGCAAGTGCAGTCCAACGAATGGTGAAGGCTGAAAATGATAATTGACGGCACAGAAGATGTGTGTAATCATTTCGATTGTTGATAGTCTGGTGCAGTGAGCTGTGTTTTTAGATTTGTGCCTCTTTTGTATGATAAAAAGAGTTTTCAGAGAAAGGTAATCGCCGTCTCAATCATAAGACTCATATAAATGCTATGAACTGTTTGACTCGAGACATGATTATCTCAAATCATTCGCGATTCGAAGGTCTAACGCCGGTGAGCTCATCAAAGCGACTTCATCAAAGAGATGCTAGCGGGCGAGAAAAGATAAGTCGCAGGTTGTCATGGCAATGGTTTAGGCGGGAATCGCCGTGTTAGGCGGAAGCCACCGCGATAAGGTGGTGGGCGGTGCGCAGGCCCCACCGTCTCCCCCTCGTTCTAATTTTAGCTTCTTCTCGATTCTCATTTTCTTCCCCTCTCCCTTCTTGCTCCGCTCCGAGAAGCCATGCTCTCTCTCGCCGGCCGGGGAAGCGTCGTCGGGGACACGTGGCGAGAGAGGAGGAGCGAGTGGAGTGCACGGACGGAGGGGGCGAGTGGAGTTGGGAGAAATCGAGACACGAAACTCAGAGGAAGGAAGGGCGGGACCCACGAGGCGTACAGCGACCGTGCGCCCAGAAGTCCAAACGAGGGAGAGGGATTTGATTTGGTCCGAAGGGAGGGTGGGACCCACGCGATTTTCGCTTTTGGTTGTCTGCTTTTCTTTCTCGGTCTTGCCTGCTGTCTCCGAATTCCTCCCGCTTTTTTCGTTTTTCTATTTCCTTTTTATTTTCTTCCTTTTGGGTTCTGAAGGAGCCATGACCACGCTTACCGTACCGTACACCTCACACCCAAAAATAGAAAATAAAAAGGAAAATAACCAAGCAGCCTCATTCTATTATTTATCTTTTTGCCATCTAGAAAAATATGCCCAAAAATGATGCATCCCAATTTCTTTATATATAAAAAAATTTCTTCATATAATCCAAAAAGTTGCACAAAAGTACCCTTCATTAAGAATTTCTTCCAAAAAAACTATACGCTACACGGGTCCCATGTGGTGCACAACGACCGTGCCCCGGGCGGCCAAAAGTCCAAACGAGAGAAAGAGAGAAGGGAAGGGGGATTTGCTTTGGTCCCGAGGGGGTGGGACCCACACGGTTTTCGCCTTGAGAAAATATTGTGTACACCTCACACCCAAAAAAAAAAAAGGAGAAAAATCAAGCAGTCTATATTATTTTATCTTTTTGCCACCTAGCCAAAGGCTATGCCCAAAAATATCCCAATTTCTTTATGTAATTGGACAAAAGTACCCTTGGCCTTCACTAAGTTTTCTCTCCATGTAAACAAGACTAACTAAGACACTCAAAATCCTCAGATTTAGAACACCGATTTTCCATTTGGGTGAAGAAGAACTTGAGGAAAAAAAAAAAGCCTAGCTCAATTTGGGACTATTCATTTTCTCTATTCTCTTTTTCTTGTTGAAAAGATGAGTTATTGATTCTAAAAAACTAAGAACGATATTGTTTTGTCATTTCACCTAGTTTATTGTGATACTTCAACTTCCTAAAATTTCATCTCCGTTTGTTTAATGAAAAGTGTAACATCTTTAAAAAATATTTTTTAAGAAATCATTTTTCAAGAGAATGATAATACTTTTCAACATTTGACTGAACCTTAAAAATGAAATGAAAATATTTTTTGTCACTTGGTGGAAAATCTGATTTGATTTGTCGCGACCAAAAATTTCGGGTGCATCACCTAAAATTAGGCTAATGGATTGCTAAGTCTAGATTTAACTCGGGCTCTCCCAAGCCCACACCAGCTCGCAACTTAAATTCAAATATCTAGCATGCAAAAGGAGTCGCCACTAATCAATTTGCTGTAGATTGATTAGACACCTAAGTAAAATAATGGGAGGATTATTTTACTCTTACGAACCGAGAGATTGTGAGTTCGGTGACTTGATTACGCTAGATTTCTCTAACGCCCTTTCGATACCTTTCTTTTTATTTAAAAAAAAAAAATGTTGTGCAGTAACTTAAATTGATTTTAATTCACTTTCCTAACATGTGAGGCGATCATGCGGGTGCGCATATTACCAATTTAACACTCAAGAAAGTAATTAAATAATGCAGGATTTACCTCAAAGCAATAAAAGCATCTGCGTTGTTAAATCAAAATTCACATAAGCAATCTTAGATATGATTTCTAATTAACAAGCAATCACTCAATTTTGCTTTCACTTTTTAATGAGAATATAGTCCTTATGCAATGCAATCCAGTGTTTCTAACCTAAAATGAAATAATATGGCATGGAAAATTGTCTTAAACTATATGAATGAGTAAAAACTAATGATTTCTTAATGAATATGCAATAATTAAATATGCAATCTAAATTAACCAAAATGACCTAATTTTAATGACGTGCAATTTCTAATTAAATGACTAGCAATAATCCCTAAATGACGTGCATTTTATGAACCTAATTCTACATGATGTGCACATGATGATTTTTTATTTTTTATTTAACGAAAATTCGTAATTAAAATCACTAAAAATGAAAATCAAACTAAAGGGGAATACTATCTATTCTAAATGCTTTCTAAACATGCATTTTAAAAAAAAAAAAAACCTATCACACAATTCATCTAATGATCTATCTAGACCTAAAATTAAACATGCAATTTTATCTAATATGCAATGACGGGCAAAGAATGCCCTAATTCTAATTTTATGAAATTCGAAATTAAAATTAAACATGCAATTCACATAATAATGGAATAAAAAAAAAAGACTAACATCCTAAATGAATGCACTTTTTCTTTTTCTTTTTCATGATTCAAAATAAAATCCCTATTCTAAACATGCAAGATAGTTAAAAAAAACAAACCTAATCTTTTTTGGATTTTTTCTTTTACAAAAATAAAACTGACTCAAACACCACGACATCAAATCAAACAAGATAAAATTGATATCCAAAAATTAGCGAACCATATCTTGCGCATGAGATTGGGTTGTCCAATTTTAAAATTAAATCGCGAATCGAATCTCGAGTATGAGATCGGATTGGCGATTTTTGCAAGGGATTGTGAGTCGGATTTTGGGCGCGAAAATCGGACCGTCAATCCCTAAATTGAGGGACTCTTTCATGTCGGAATATCAATCATATATTTAAAGAACAATTCTAAAAAAACTATAAAGGAAAAATAATAAAAACTCAAGAAAGAGATAAATAAATAAATAAACTACCTAATTTCCCTTCTTCTTCTTTTTTAATGTTTTTCCCTCTTTCCCTTTCCAAAGCACGTTTGTGAGTCTCCAAGGGGCTAATCGGAGTAGGTCACCAGTCCGGCAAACCGGCAAAAGGATCCGGCAAGGGCGTCGGGTCGGAAAAAGCAGCAGGGGATGCCGGGCGGTTTCGCAGTGGCGGTGCGGCGTCACGGCGAGGCTTGGCACGGCTGGGCTATAGATTTGGTGCAGCAAATTGGGTGTCATGGGTTGCAGGGCTGGGTGTCATTGCTGGAATCCCAAGGGCTTGAGCTGATGCAGGGGGGTCAGGCGTCGCAGGGAGCAGAGGGCTGCAACAGAGGGCAGTTCGACTCAGTGGATAGTTGGCGTAGGTGGCTGGAACAGGGGCGCCGGCGCGTGGGCCTGGCTTCTGGACACGGGCGGCTCGTGGAGGAGGTGCGGAGGGTTTGGCTTTGGCGGAAGGTCCGGGTCGTGGTCGAGGCACGACGGAGCAAGAGCGGCTCGGGCGTCGAGTTACGGTGGTGCGAGCGTGACGAAGGTGTTGAGTTGAGCAGATCTCGGCCAAAACAGGGGTGTCGCAAGTCGCTTGGCTTCGATCTAGGTCACCGATCGAAGGGGGAGCAGCTCGCGGGTTCTGTAGCGGATGAGGCACGAGCCGGCGGAGCCGTTGTCGCAGTAGCAGGGACTGGTGGAGTGGCGGAGTCGCGGTGCTGCGGCGGCTTCCGACGGATGAAGGGCCGGTGCGGTCAGGGTAGTAGCAGCGGGAGGAAGAAGATGAACAGGGTCTTCTCACTTTGTACTTTTTTGTTTTTTTCACTTTTGTGTTCTTTTTTTCCCAAAAAAGAAAAAGCCAAGTAACCCCTAAACTCTCATGTGCGTATGCTTTTTATAGGGAAAATTTAGGATTTCAATTTCTTTTTTCGAAATCAACATCCACAATATTTTTTCACAAATTTTTCACCTATTGATAACGATTCAAGATTTCGATAAGATTATTCTTTAATTCCAAATCCTGCAAAGCCAAATCGCAATATTCTTTTACCCATCTGCCCTATCCAAAAAAGTTCATATCTCGGAAAAATTTTAAAATTTTATATTCCCACGAGATAATTTTTAATTATTAAAAAAAATATGGGCTTGGGCCAACCTGCTGGCTTCGTGGGCTTAGTCCAACTAATTTGAACTCGTCCACCACCGGTTCAATAAATGCAACCTAAATCTATATGCTATGCAATTAATAAAATTAACCCTTAATTTTCTATGTAATAAAATAAATAAACTAAATCGCTAAAATTTAGGTGTCAACAGCTGCCCCTCTTTGAAGGTGAGCTCATAGAGGTTGCTTTCAAAGACAATTTGAAACCTAAATTTTGACTATGCACATGCACTGAATGATTTGATTTTTGATTTTTTTTAGGGATAATGAATCCCATTTTAAAAATGCAATTTATATGATGCATGAAAATGTTAATGCAAATGTATGATGCGAAAGGAAAGAACGTACCTGCAATTACTTACCAGTCAGTGCGGTAAAGCATTTTGAGGTACCTGATAAATCCCTATTTACTCCACAAGTATCCAACTCTCACTCAGGTTCCTTGAAGAGTCAAACATGTAATAGATTGAAACATTGAGATTGAGAAGAACATTTACATCCAAAGTGAAATGTTCAATGAAAAGAATTGAGACATCTAGATACAGACTGAGATGTCAAGATTTTTTGAAGCTCGAAATACCTAGATCCAAACTAAAGTATAACGAGGAAGATTGAAGAACTATTTTCCTAGGACCCGTACCATTCTACAGTCGCCCAGTATAGCAGTGTTCGGTTGTGTCTAGGACTCGTATCATTCTACAATCGCCTAAACGGGGATTTGCCTTTCAGGACTCGTACCATTCTATGGTCGCCTGAATAGGGAAATAAATGCTGTCTAGGACTCGTATCATTCTACGGTTGCCTCGACGGGGAAATAAGTGTTGTCTAAGACCCGTACCATTCTACAGTCGCCTTAACGGAAAATTGATTTTCAGGACCTGTACCATTCTACGGTCACCTGAGTAGGGAAATTGCTTTTCTAGGACCCATACCATTCTACAGTCACCTGTTAGAGCAATAAATGTTGTTTAGGACCCATACCATTCTACAGTCGCCTAAACGGAGGTTTTGCTTGGCTAGGACCCGAACCATTCTTCGATCGCCCAACATTGCAATCTGGAGAAAAATCTTTGGGGACAACTCAATCGAGTGTCAATATATTCAAAAAGGGAATACCTGTGCAACGACAAATATCTAAGGTATGAATAGAGATACACTTACTTGGTGACATCTTTGCTCCTGGAGGATATGTCTCCTATAAAACTTGGTCATAGGAGAGGCAATATGCATTTAGAGTCACAGACATGCATCAATTCAAGTGAGGTTCATGCGTGATGATTTCTACCAATCTTGCATCACCTAATTTCCATTAGGGAGAATTTCAAAAGAATGTTCCAATCTGAACACATGAGTGTCATGGATATGTCAAATGAGAGATCTTTCAGTCTGAAAGGAATTTTCACCCGCCTCATTAAAAAGGCCATTTCATCCTGACCTTTGATGCAGGATCTTGACAGTCACTCTATCTCATCATCATCATCATGTCAAACAAGGGTCTGACCAATCTCGCAAGTGGTACGACCTTACCAATCTGAGAGGTCTTTTAATAGGGACTGTAATGTGAGCTTAGTCAACGGCTTAGCAAAGGAGACTCTTTGAGTCGAGGCTATTGAAAAATGAGTGATATTCTGCAATCATATTTGGGTTTACAAGTCAAGAAACATGCGAAATGAAGCAGAAATCATCTTATTCACACTTCCTTGAGCGAATCTTTCAAACATATGAACTTTTACGTTAATTCAAGTGCCATAATCTGAAGAGACTTTGCAAGGATCGTAACATAGGCTTGGTTCATGGGTTGAGAAGCGAAATTATCATTAAGCTCAAAAAGTGTTTAGGGGGTCAAAGTTGGTGATCATCTTGACATCTCCAATTTTCTTTTTCACCATTGAAGATTTTTTCACATCACAACTCCATTGATTGTAATAGCATTTGAGTTTTTTAGTACTGCCTTGTGGGGGATACAACTCAAGTGCTTGATTTTTTTCTTTTCTGGGCATTGGCCTTGCTTTTACCAAGCACACTGCTTTTTCATGCCCAAATTTTTTTGCACTTACTTTCTTTGGACTTGCACAACCTCCATCTTTTATCAGCATTGTAAACCATGCAACTTGAGTGGTTTGCTTTTCTTGCCTTGCCCCAGTGTGGGGGATGATCATCAACTGGGTTTAATGTGAAATGAATTCATAGGCTCAAGTAGGCTATGCAATGGATAAAGTGTATAGGATAGAGAAAGAATTGCTCTTCGTCGTCCTAAGGCACTTCAAATTATCGTATAAGTTACACTACGAAAGCAATACTCGAAGATTGATGCAAGTGTGAGTAAGAAAATCCCTATCATTCATTTCAAATTTGTCCCAATGTGGGATGATCCTTGACAGGGATAATTTAAACATCTCTTCATGTGTGTGGGCTCAAAGGGCTAAACAATGGGTATACCTGTAGTGTTTCGAGTAGAAGAAGAAACTGCCTTTCATCACTTCGGTTAGCGTACCCTTCGCGAGATCATCCTTTTCCTTGTAGGCATGGAATTTTTCCACACAACTCACTGGGGATTAGTGTATGAAAAAGTGTATGGAATAAGGCTTACCTTTCGTCATTCCAAAGTATCCCATTTGACACATTCAATTTATCTCACATAATTCATCAAGGAAAACATGCAAGATTTGCAACAAATATGAACAATCCAACTCATTGAAACAATTTATTTATCTCAGAAATATTTGCAGTTCAAAACATGACACATCAAATTCTATCATGGGTAATATTTCTTGACAGCATCATAATTCACTGGAGTAGAAAACTCACAACCATCCATTTCTGCCAGGATCAAAGCACCTCCAGGAAGTACCTTCTTCACTATATATGGACCAGCGTAGTTTGGAGCAAACTTGCCACTAGGATCCGAAAAGATCGGCAACAGCTTCCTTAGAACAAGGTCATTTACCTCGAAATGTCTCGATTTCACCTTTCGGTTGAAGGATCTAGCTACCCTCTGTTGATACGTTTGGCCATGGCAAAGAGCCTTCAGTCTTCTTTCATCAATCAAGTTTAACTGTTCAAGTCTTTGTTGCGTCCACTCAGCCTCAGACAACTCCATTTGGGATAAAACTCTTAGAGAAGGAATCTCCACTTCCACAGGCAGAACTGCTTCCATGCCATACACCAGAGCAAAAGGGGTTGCCCCAGAAGAAGTGCGGATCGATGTTCGGTACGCCATTAGTGCGAAGGGTAACCTGTCATGCCAATCTCAATAATTCTCAGCCGTCTTAGCTAGAATCTTCTTAATATTCTTATTGGCCGCTTTAATAGCCCCATTCATCTGAGGGCGGTAAGGAGATGAATTCAAATGCTTGATCTTGAACTCATTGAACAACTCAACGACAATTTTGTTGTTCAAATTTATCCCGTTGTCAGTGATGATTGCTTTAGGGACGCCATAGCGAGCAATTATATCTCGTTTGACGAACTTTGCAACATTGCGAGCGGTGACACTTGCAAAGGACATAGCTTCAATCCATTTGGAGAAATAATCTATCGCCACCAAAATGAATCGATGCCCATTGGAAGCCTTGGGATTGATTGGGCCAATCACATCAATACCCCACATCAAGAAAGGCCACGGCTCGGAAAATTGGTGCAGCTCAATTGGAGGAACATTTATTTTATCACCATAGATCTGGCAACGATGACAACTTCGAACATACTCAATGCAGTCACCCTCTAGTGTGAGCCGGTAGTAGCCTAATCTCGTAATCTTCTTAGCTAACATGTGCCCATTCATATGAGGGCCACATACTCCTTCGTGCACTTCTTGCATGATTTGAGTGGCTTCGGCTGCATCTACACACCGCAACAAGACTGAATCATAAGACCTCTTGTACAAACTTTTACCACTGATGAAGAATTTTGAGGCCATCTTCATGATATACAACCTGTCAGCTGGAGTACTTCCTTCGGGGAATTCCTATTTCTGAATGTAATTCATGATATCGTAATATCATGACTTTCCATTTGATTCCTCGGTCATGATCATGCAATAAGCTGGCTTCGATAGAACCTCTATTTTCAAAGGCTCCACTTCTAATCCGTCAGTGACTCGCAACATAGAAGCTAAAGTTGCGAGTGCATCTACGAATTGGTTGTGAGATCTCGATAAGTATTCAAATGAAACTTCATCGAATTCTTTGATTAGATCCTCTAGATACTCGTGATACGGGAGCAGCTTGGCATCTTTAGTCTTCCATTCACCTACGAACCGTAGTATGATTAGCACAGAATCCCCGAACACTTTTAGCTTGGCCACACCCATCTCGATTGCGGCTTGAAGCCCAAGGATGCAAGCTTCATACTCACCTACATTGTTAGTGCATGGGAAGATCAATTTCGCAGCTATTGGATGATATTGTCCATCTGGGGATATCAAAACTGCCCCAGTGCCAGAACCAGACAAATTCACATCTCCATCAAAGAACATTATCCATGAGTCTTCATTTACAATCAAAACACGGTCATCTAAGAAACGGTCATCGTCATTTGAGACTCCTGAATTCTTGACCAATAGATCAGCAATCACTTGACCCTTAACCGGCTTTTGTGGCATAAATTGCACATCAAATTCGGAAATTAAAATCTGTCATTTAGCCAACTTACCCACCAAAGATGGCCGATCAAGTAAGTACTTGATGGGGTCATTCTCAGTCACGAGGAATATTTGGTAATGCAATGTATACTGCCGCAATCTATGCAATACCCACACCAATGCAACACAAGTTTTTTCCACATCACAATATTTCAATTCTGATACCGTGAATTTTTTACTCAAATAATAAATGGCTTGTTCCTTTTTATCGACAGGACTTTCCTGAGCCAACATTGCACCCAATGATTCACTATGAATGGTGAGATAGAGAATCAAAGGATGCCCTGGCGATGGCGGGACAAGCACCGGTGGATTCATCAAGTAATGCTTTAACCTGTCGAACGCTTCTTAGCATTCATCGTCCTAGTTGACTCTTGCATTCTTCTTTAGGAGCTTGAAGAATGGCTTGGCAGTTTTAGAAAGTTGGGAAATGAACCGAGCTATGTAATTCAATCTCCCCAGAACGCTCTGGACTTCTTTCACCGTTGACGGAGGTTGCAATTCACATATAGCCTTAGCCTTGGATGGGTCAATCTTAATCCCCTTACTGCTCACAATGAATCCGAGTAATTTATCGGATGTTGCTCCGAACACGCATTTAGTGGGGTTTAAACGAAGCTTGAATTCACGGAGTCGATCAAACAACTTCTTCAAGGTTTCGACATGGCTTCTCCTAGGTCGAGTCTTTGCGATCATATCATCAACATAGACTTCGATCTCTTGATGCATCATATAATGGAATAATGCTGCCATGGCTCGCTGGTAAGTTGCCCCCGCGTTCTTGAGTCCAAATGGCATAACCTTATAATGAAAGGTCCCCCACCGGGTGATAAATGCAGTTTTCTCCTTGTCTTCCTCCTTCATCCTTATCTGATTATACCCAGAAAAACCATCCATAAACGATAATAGTTCAAATCCGGCAGTACTATCCACAAGGACATCTATGTGAGGTAATGGGAAATCATCCTTCGAGCTGGCCTTGTTCAAATCCCGATAGTCGACACAAACCCGAACTCTACCATCCTTCTTCATCACCGGCACGATGTTAGCCACCCATTCATGATATTGCGAGACTTCAATGAATCCCACTTTCAGAAGCTTCATCACTTCTTCCTCTATCTTTTTTGAGAGCTCGGGTTTAGTTCTCCGCAACCTCTGCTTCTTAGGTGGCATGTCCAAGTTAGAAGGCAAACAGTGCTTCACGATTGACGGGTCTAAACCAGGCATGTCAGCATAGGTCCATGCGAAGATGTTTTGATATTCATTCAGTAGCTGAATTAGGCGCTCAGCCTCATCTTTGGGGAGACTTGCCCTAATTTTCACCTCTTTGGCTTCTTCAGTGTCACCTAAATTAATAGTGACGGTCTGCTCGGACGTAAGAGCCTTAGCTTTTTCATGTTGTTCCCAACTACGTTGCACCTCAATGGAATCCTTGATCGAGTCTTCGGGATCATCATTATCAGCACTTGCTACATTGGATTGAACCATCTCCACACCTTTGCATGCTATATGATCATCCTT
Source organism: Eucalyptus cloeziana (assembly GCA_014182715.1). Classification (NCBI taxonomy): domain Eukaryota; kingdom Viridiplantae; phylum Streptophyta; class Magnoliopsida; order Myrtales; family Myrtaceae; genus Eucalyptus; species Eucalyptus cloeziana. The sequence goes on along the minus strand of CM024634.1, from coordinate 1,903,794 downwards.
GAAATAGAATGTAGATAGATCAAAAAGACAAACGGGGTAGATCATATTTTATTTTATTTTTGAAAGATTTTTTTGAAAGATTTAAAAAAAAAAAAAAAAAAAAAGCAATTGGAAAAACATTTTGTTTTGAAACATTTTGACACAAGAAAGCATGATGAAACTTAGGCCTTAGAATTCTCCTTGGATTTTTCATTTGTTTTGTCGGTTGGATATCATCACCGGGCTAGTTTGGTGTGCCTCATCATGCTCTCAAAATAAAGGTTGTAATTTTATTGAAATTCATCAATCAATTACAATTTATTGAATGGAAAATGCAATTCAAGTCCTAAGAAGAAAGCGAAAAAGAAGAAATCGAAAACAATCCCCAGAAAACAATAAAAATTCCGACGTTGGGGAATGTGTGAAAGTGATAAATGGGTTACTTTTGTGGGCCAAGGCCCATTTCTTCCAGAAGTTCTCCATCAATGGCTCCTATGACGAGGTCATCGAATAGAATTGTGATTCCTTCCAAGGCGTCATCATAATTCTCGGTCTTTGGAGGCGTCAGATCATCCATGCCATCCCATCCAATTGGAATTATGGTGCGGGGGTCAATATAAGAGCTAAGAGGAGCCGAATACTTCACCATATAGTCAAATTTTCCACTTGGCTGTCCCAGAGCATCCATGACTTCCGCTTCATCTCTCATCATAATTGGAGGACCAGGGAACGTCTCGCAAATGTTTGGAGGTGGTAAATTCTGCCTCCCTCGCCCTTGTTCAGGTGGCGAGTTGTGCCTTCTCCATCTAGAACTTCCTCCACCTCTTCCATGGTACCCTAATCCAGCAGATCGAAACCTCTGAGGAGCTTCAATGGGGTTTCGAATACCCTGACCTCTTCTTCCAAGACCATGGCTAGGAACAAAGCCATTCCTGACCATCACCCTTCCAACTATAAGGGCAGCATTTGAAACTTCAGGAGTGGGCGGTGACGAATCTCGAGAAGTCTGTATAGTGGACACCAATTCAAACGAGTAGTAACTCGATTCGAATTCAACATCTGGCTCCACATAGGGGATGCTCGTCTCATGGTAGATTCGATGATCCTCCTCTCCATAGACAGTGACCAGCTTCCCTTTGATCACGAACTTCACAGCTTGATGCAGACTTGAAGGTACCGCTCCAACAGTGTGAATCTAGGGACGACCCAGCAAAAAATTAAATGCGGTAGGGATATCCATTACTTGAAAGGGGACATTGAAAACAACTGGTCCTATTTGCACATCGAGATGAATCTCTCTGAGCACCTCCTTCTTTGTGCCATCAAAAGCTCGCACAAAAGTCTTTGCAGCATGTATCTTGGACGAGTCTACCTTAAGGCGGTGAAGAGTGGCCAACTGACACATATTTAAGGCAAACCCATAATTAATGAGCACTCGGGACACATAAGAAACCTTGTGCTTGACCGATATGTAGAGTGCTTTATTATGCCCCATACCCTCAAGAGGGAATTCCTCATCAGAAAAAGCAATCATGTCCTTAAGAATGACTGATCCCACAAAATTCTCCAGCTTATTTGCCTCAACCGTTTCGGGTACATGAATTTCACTCGGACCTTCATCGCCGACTTTTGATGCACGAGGATATTTGGAGGAGCTCGAGCAAAGAGATCTGAGCGGGCATCTTTCGCAATTGCTCGACCACATTATACTCACTTGCTTTAATCACAGCCATAAATTCCTTAGCTTCTTCGTCAATAACAGGCTTTGTGGGTTGAGCATTGGCTTGAGCGTAAGTGCGACTAGACCTCGTAACGAGGTCAACATCTAGGTCATAGGACCAAGACACCGCTTTGTTGTCGACATACTCATATGGTAGAGGTATCTCGATCACAATCTCCTCATTAGATGCATCTTCTAGCAAGGGCATATCCGCGAGCGACAGATCTACTTCTTCCTTGTCATCATGGAAAGCAGCCTGCTCCTCCTCCCAATCAATAATGATGTGGAAAATGGCAGAAACTATGCAGTTACGGTCAGCATACATGATGGCACCGTTATCTACCATTTTAGCAACCCTTTCTCTCATCAGTGATAATGGAATGTCCTCATGACGTGGATAGTATCCAGCTCTCACCAATCCATTATAAGCATCCGCCACATGCACCTTCGGGTTCTTGATTCGACCGTCAACATGTTCGAAGATAGCATTCACCCTATCCTCATGCTCGGGTAGAGGATTCTTCTTGACATTAGGTTGGGTGGTGTTGAAGGCAAACGCCTTGGTGTCCAGTAAGTTTTGGACCTTATGCTTCAAAGTCATGCATTCATCAGTCGAATGTCCTACTTCCCCCATATGATACTCGCATTTCTTAGAGGGGTCGTAGTTAGAGAATTTTTCAGCATTTGGTCGTTTTGGTTCGTAAGACAGCAATTCTTTCTTTTGAAGGACCTTCAAGACTTGAGACAAAGGGCCAAGAAGAGGAGTGAACTGCCTCTTAACAGATTGTCGAGGCGCGATCAGTCGGCCTCCGCCTTATTGATTCTTAGGGACATGAACAATCGGAGGCTTGCCAGATTGTGCATATGCAACATTGACTTTCGTGCTAAGTTCTTTGTCTTTCTTCATGGTGAACCTTTTGCCTTGATGGGTTGGTTCAATGAACCATCCATCTCTTAGCCCAACTTCGATCTGTTCACCTACCGGGATAAATTGGTTGAAGTTCTCAACGTACGTGCTAGCCATTCGGTTGCGAAACTCAAACGGGAGAATCTTGACGAACAACTTCATCAACTCCTTGTCAGTAGGCTCCGGAATGACTTGAGCGACTAGATTTCGCCACCTCACAGCATACTCCTTGAATGACTCACTCTTCTTCTTCTCCATCCGCTCAAGATCCTCTCGGGAAAGTGCAATATCCATGCTGAACTTATATTCCTTGAGGAATGCGTCAATCACCTCATTCCAGGTGTTAAGGAGGTTTAGAATCTTCATTACGTACCAGTTCAGTGCAGGCCCAGTCAAACTCACATGGAATGATTGAATCATAAGGGGCTCATTCTTGACATATTGGGCTATGCGTACGTGGTACATCTGCAAATGAGCTTTTGGGCAGGAAGTACCATCATATTTCTCAAACTCCAGCATTTTGAACTTCTTCGGCATCTTGACCTTCTCATACACAAACAAGTCGAACGGGAGTGAGCTTTGTGACTCCTGCAGCTGTTTGACTTTCTCTTCTAGCTTTGCAACACGCTCATCTTGATCTGTCTTAAGGACGTTGTCAAGCTTAGCCTTTTCGGCGGTGATCAACAGTGGGTCATCTTCCAGCCCAAGCATGTCGTCATCAATCATTTGGGCCTTGTTTGTTGTCTTTGAAACTACTATCTTAGGGAGAGCAGGTGCAGGAGTCGGATTCGCTCGGAGGAATTGGAATTGATCCATCATAAGCTGTATAGAAGCAAGCACTTGTTGGAGTTGAGTCTCCACAGTGGACATACGATCACGCATTTCAGTTTGGTCGGTCATTCTAGCTCTCAATCGTGTAATGATGGGTAAATGTGAGGGATCCGTTATCACCTAAATTAAGAAATGAACAAAAATAAGTATCTCATATGAAATACGCCGATCCATGGCAATGTTCTAGAACTTTTGTTCATTAATGGAGCTTTTGACAAACCTAACAAAATGGAAACTCGAAATGCCCTAAACAAGTGAACTAGGAAAGTAAATGACTCAACTTCCTAAACATTGATCTAGAAATGAAAATAGCAAGATTGATTCAAGCACTTCATCTAACTTGATCAATATACACTCGGGACACCATTCGGCGCAATGGTTTGTTCTCCTCCTGAGCTTTTTCAGCAACTCTCTTGAGGCGTTTACGCTCAGCACGGTTGGTGATCTTCAGCGGCACCTCTGGTATCTTTGGAAGCAGCTCCTATGGAATATTGTGTTGTTGAATGTAGTTAGTCGAGACATAGTACTTCCTTTCTTTACCCTTCTGCTCTTCCTCGGGCCATTTGAGTTTTCGTGGATGGCACATGTCTCTTATTGATTTGATAGTGAGAATAGAGTCTTCATGGTCTCGGTTTCCATCAACGAAGCTGACTTTAAGTGGATCTGCTTGTAACACTGGGGAAAGCTCTTACACAACTTGATACTGACGAGTCACTCTAGTCGGATAGTACTCCAATGCTCCAGTGAATCCCAATAGAGGGATTGGGCCAACACTTCCACACGTGAGTCTCGTCATACGAACTTGGAACCATTTAGCATGTCATAAGAAACCCTTGGAAGTTGGTTTTTTCATGAAAGCTAGCCACCTAGAATAATGGTAATCCGGTGCATGTTTTTGGTTGTTCTCAAATTTTATAATAGGGTGATTAGAATCACTAACATCATGTATAGTCATTAAACCACCAAATCCCTTTATATGAGAAAGAAACCAAATTTGCAAAAGCTCGGGAGAGGAACGGAAGGTCTTATCACTGCCTCCTTTAAATCGAGTGAGGGAGAGAAAGGTTTCAGCTAGAATAGTGTTTACAAATTTTTTCCCTTTCAATACTTGCTTAAGACCGACCAAAAAAAAAAAAAAATACTTGCTTAAGTAAATGAACCATCAAAGGGTTAATAGCATTCTTGCAGTAAGGAAAGACTATGAACCGAAAGCTAAAAGGAATACCCTACGCATTTGAAATGAAGTGCCATTTTCGAAACATTCTTTTAGAAAAGATAATTGACAAGTATGGCAGTGAGCCTTCAAAACTTTTCTTATGTTGTCCTCTCTGATTCTTAAAAAATCAGATAAGGCCACAACGGGATCAATTCCAATAGGTGGACTAACCAATTTAGCTTTCAAAGATTTTCTCAGGGCAATGCTATATTCTTCCAAGGTAGGAGTGAGCTCATGCTTACCGCTAAAGATGAAAGTTGAAGTCTCGGGGCACCAACAATGGGCAAGTGCTTGGATGATGCCGCCATGGATGTTGATACGCAGCAGTGGAAGCAGTCGAGCTATATGTGACTCTACAAATTGGCGGCCAGCTTGGTCTAACTTGTCCCACCAAGTGCTAAGCTCTTCCTTTGGAGGGAGAATAATTCGAATGTCCGACGTCCCCATTGTATATTAATCAAGACTCGTGATAACCCTAACTTCATGGGCCGACAAAATAATGCGATAAAGTAAGTAAATTGCAAAAGTAAAAATTTAGAGAACTTACTTTACCAATGGTGGGCAATCACATAAACATGCGCATGGTAAGTGACTCGATTTCTAATCTATAAGGCTTAACAAGGTGGAGCCACAAGGATTATCAGACTAGCCATGGGCTTGTAGACTATGTCGAGTCCTCATGACTCCGGCTTGGTCGAAGAGCCGACCCAGGTCGTGGGCATGTGGACCGAGGTGAGTACTCTTGACACCATGAAAGAAACTTCGGGATTGAGATGGGCGACTCGTACCGCGAGCATGCGGTCGGAGTGGTATCCATCTCAACACCATCCTAAATGATCATATGCGGCCCAGGTCCGGCGGCAGGTTGTGTGTGCAAAAGTGTAGTGTAAATGCAAAGCATGCACAACAGTTTATAGCAAGCGACACTTCATATGTGTAAGTAAACCATTCATTCCTACACCTCCCTACAAAACAAGGGTTAGCAAACACTTCCCCTTATACCTCCCAATCTACAAAAACATTTAACACCTTAAATGTTAGAGACGTACTTGGAATCCTCATTGCCAAACAAAAACATTTTTCAAAAGAAAGAGAAAATTGGCCTAAGTCCACTAAGAGTTTTAACTCAAGTCCCCAGCGGAGCCGCCAAGCTGTCGCGACCAAAAATTTCGGGTGCACCACCTAAAATTAGGTTAATGGATTGCTAAACCTAGACTTAGCTCGTGCTCTCCCAAGCCCATACCAACTCGCGACTTAAATTCAAATATCTAGCATGCAAAAAGAAGTCGCCACTAATCAATTTGCGGTAGGTCGATTAGACACCTAAGTAAAATAATGGGAGGATTATTTTACTCCTACGAACCAGAGAGTTCGGGAACTTGATTACGCTAGATTTCTCTAACGCCATTTTGGTACCTTTCTCTTTTATTTTTTTAAAAAAAAGTTTTGCAGGCAACTTAAATTGATTTTAATTCACTTTCCTAACATGTGAGGCGATCATGTGGGTGCGCATATTACCAATTTAACACTCAAGAAAGTAATTAAATAATGTAAGACTTACCTCCAAGCAATGAAAGCATCTGCGTTGTTAGATCAAAATTCACATAAGCAATCTTAGATATGATTTCTAATTAACAAGCAATCACTCAATTTTTGCTTTCACTTTTTTAATGAGAATATAGTCCTTATGCAATGCAATGCAGTGTTTCTAACCTAAAATAAAATAATATGGCATGGCAAATTGTCTTAAACTATATGAATGGGTAAAAATACTAATGATTTCTTAATGAATATGCAATAATTAAATATACAATCTAAATTAACCAAAATGACCTAATTCTAATGACGTGTAATTTCTAATTAAATGACTAGCAATAATCCCTAAATGACGTGCATTTTATGAACCTAATTCTACATGACGTGCACATGATGATTTTTTTATTTTTTATTTAACGAAAATTCGTAATTAAAATCACTAAAAATGAAAATCAAACTAAAGTGAAATACTATCTATTCTAAATGCTTTCTAAACATGCATTTAAAAAAAAAAAAAAAAAAAACCTATCATGCAATTCATCTAATAATCTATCTAGACCTAAAATTAAACATGCAATTTTATCTAATATGCAATGACGTGCAAAGAATGCCCTAATTCTAATTTTATGAAACTCGAAATTAAAATTAAACATGCAATTCACATAATAATGGAATAAAAAAAAAAAACTAACATCTTAAATGAATGCACTTTTTCTTTTTCTTTTGCATGATTCAAAATAAAATCCCTATTCTAAACATGCAAGATAATTAAAAAAACAAACCTAATCTTTTTTGGATTTTTCTTTTACAAAAATAAAACTGACTCAAACACCATAACATCAAATCAAACAAGATAAAATTGATATCCAAAAATTGGCGAACCATATCTCGCGCATAAGATCGGGCTGTCCAATTTTAAAATTAAATCGTGAATCGAATCTCGAGCATGAGATCGGATTGGCGATTTTTGCAAGGGATTGCGAGTCGGATTTCGGGCACGAAAATCGGACTGTCAATCCCTAAATTGAGGGACTCTTTCATGTCGGAATATCAATCATATATTTAAAGAACAATTCTAAAAAAACTATAAAGGAAAAATAATAAAAACTCAAGAAAGAGATAAATAAATAAATAAACTACCTAATTTCCCTTTTTCTTTTTCTTTTTTTTTTTCTGTTTTTTCCTCTTTACCTTTCCAAAGCACGTTTGTGAGTCTCCAAGGGGCTGATCGGAGTAGGTCACCGGTCCGGCAAAAGGATCCGGCAAGGGCGTCAGGTCGGAAAAAGTAGCAGGGGACGCCGGGGCAGCTTCGCAGGTGGCGGTACGGCGTCACGGCGAGGCTTGGTGCGGCTGGGTTGCAGATCTGGTGCAGTAAATTGGGCATCAAGGGTCGCGGGGCTATGCGTCACTGCTGGAATTGCAAGGGCTTGAGCTGATGCATGGGGGTCACGCGTCGCAGGGAGCAGAGGGTTGCAATAGAGGGCAGTTCGGCTCAGCGGATAGCTGGCGTAGGTGGCTGGAACAGGGCCGGAGGCGCGCGGGCCTAGCTTCTGGACGCAGGCGGCTCGTGGAGGAGGTGCGGCGAGTTTGGCTCTGGCGGAAGGTCCGGGTCGTGGTCGAGGCACGACGGAGTAGGAGCGACTTGGGCGTTGAGTTACGGTGGTGCGAGCGCGACGAAGGCGTCGGGTTGAGCAGATCCCGGCCAAAACAAGGGTGTCGCGGGTCGCTTGGCTCGATCTAGGTCACCGATCAGAGGGGGAGCAGCTCGCGGGATTTGCAGCGGATGAGGCACAAGCCGGCGGAGCCGTTGTCGCAGCAGCAGGGATTGGCGAGTGGCGGAGTCACAGTGCTGCGGCGGCTTCCGGCGGACGAAGGCCCGGTGTGGTCGGGGTAGCAACGGTAGGGAGGAAGAAGATGAACAGGGGTCTTCTCACTTTGTACTTTTTTGCTTTTTTCACTTTTGTGTTCTTTTTTACCCAAAAAAGAAAAAGCCAAGCAACCCCTAAACTCTCATGTGCGTATGCTTTTTATAGGGAAAATTTAGGATTTCAATTTCTTTTTTCGAAATCAACATCCACAATATTTTTTCACAAATTTTTCACCTATTGATAACGATTCAAGATTTTGATAAGATTATTCTTTAATTCCAAATCCTGTAAAGCCAAATCGCAATATTCTTTTACCCATTTGCCCTATCCAAAAAAAAGGTTCATATCTCGGAAAAATTTTAAAATTTTATATTCCCACGAGATAATTTTCAATTATTAAAAAAAACATGGGCTTGGGCCAACCTGCTCGCTTCGTGGGCTTAGTCCAACTAATTTGAACTCATCCACCACCGGTTCAATAAATGTAACCTAAATCTATATGCTATGCAATTAATAAAATTAACCCCTAATTTTCTATGCAATAAAATAAATAAACTAAATCGCCAAAATTTACGTGTCAACAATTTTCTTAAATAAACATATACTATTTGAACTCTAATAATTTGCACATGGGCAAAATCGGATATAGGCATTCGAACCTCGGGTGTAGCCGCAAATTGACCTCGACTTGGGCACTAGGATGGAGGCATGGGCACTTGGGTCGCGTGCCCTACCATGATGGGCTCAGGCATGACCTTTGTAGACTTAGGCGTATGAGTGAGTGATTCTAGGTTTTGTACAGACTACAAATAGAACCTAGAACTTACCCATGTGAACAAGTACCTTATTTTTTCGAACTAGGTGTAAGATTTTTCCTAATGTAGACTATATTAATTGATATTGTAATTTACCGTTTTACGGGGTTGGTCTAAGGTGAGATAAAAGATTTATTAATTAGTCTAATATGGAGTTGGCTAGTGTGGGCCAAATTGAGCCTGGCCCGTAATGAGAGGATCTAGTTGGAAACTCTATAAATAGTATTCAAGTCTCTCATCTAACCCTAATTCTCACAAATATCCTCATAAAAAGAGCATTTACCTAGTGCTAAAAGGGTGAGAGGTCGTCTCATTGAGCTAGAGATACAGAGGGCAATAGATGAGAATAACTTGTGCGTGGATCATCGCTTTTCCGTTTTCGCATCAAGAAAGATGAATTCCAAAACATGTATGTTAGTCCTTCTACTCGACTATCTGTGCTCTTGTTCTAATTATGGAGATCATAAGATTTCACGTTTTGCATCTTACACTAGGAACGTACTTTGCATACCTTGGAATCTAAAATCTACTTGTCACAGGTTCCAAGGTTGATTCTACGTTATATGTAAGTTTCACATGTATTATTAAATAAACGATTACAATGAATCATCACATTTCATGACTATCACTTTTAACTACAATATATTGATCACAATTTATATTTAGACATATGAAATATGAAATATTAATAAAATAAAATCCGAGTCATAAAATGAAAGCTCAGACTAGTGGTCTTAAATTATACATTCTTAATCGAACGCACGAAATAGCATAGAATCGCATGAAGACGTAGACCAAGAAAAATACAAAGACTTATTTCAAGTTTCAAGTTTCATCTACCTAAACCTGGAACCTATGGAACCTACTTGTCGAAACAGATTCCTCAATTTTTGGAATTTGAAACCTACGTTACATATCTTGAAATATGGAATTGAACAAGTTTCCATCAATTCGGTTCTTTGGTTCTAGGTTTTGCCCTAGAGCTATGCTCACCCCTACCCGAGCACGGCCTTTGTGGACCCTAGCTGGGATGTCGAGGCATTGGGCATGGGCATAAGAGCTTCAAGCCCAATTTGAATGGACCTAGGTACAGGCATGGGGTCTTGAGGTCCCAAGCTCTATCTTGATGGACCCAAGCGAGGGCGCTAGGGATCTAGGCATGGGCACCGAGGTCACAACCCGACCTCGATGGACTCACACCTAAGTGCTAAAGACTTGGTTCGGAATGCTAGGGACCCGAGAACTAGAGTTGGGGTTTCCTTGCTCACATTGATATCTAATTATATATTAGAAAATGATTTTTGTGAATTTAAGTATAATTCTTGCATTGATTAGGAAATATTTTTATTGATTTATTTTTTTAAGCAACAAACACAGAAAAATGAAAAAAATAATTTTTTGAAAAATAATTTTTGCGTAATAAATAGAGCTTCCCTATTAGCTCGCATGTAAGACTAAGTAAAAGTTCATGCTTTTTTTTCATCGATTGAAAAGTCGAGATATTTTTGCCGGGCAAGGTGGCGCAAATTTTTTTTATTGGCATTTGGCCTTTTTTGCTTTTAATTTGCTTTCCCTTTTTTTCTCGACCACATATGGCATGGAATGAAAAGCGGGCTGAGCTTGGATTGACAGAATCAGTTGCGGATTCGATCCTTGCGACGACCATTCATTCTCAAGTCTAAAGTTGAAATTCTGAACCCAGACTCATTCCAGAATTGAGAAATCCCCCAAACTCCCTCCAAACTATGCAAAAACCCGATTGGCATAAAATGAAACAGATAATAAGTTTGAGAAACGGACAATGATCCTTTGTCGTATTGATATCTCAACAAATCTCAATCATTAATACACTAATTATAAGATCAAAACTACTCTTGTTGACGAGGATGAATGATTTAAATAGACAAGATGGTAAGGAGACACAACGGGATAGAGAATCTATTCTACTACGCATACCGAACAAACAAGTTCTTAAATTAATTTTTTTGGGAAAATAGGGAAAATAGTTTTAAACATATTGTAATTGTGTCAATTAAATCATAATTTTTTCTTTCAATTTAATACTAAATCTTTTTCTTATGTGTCAATATAATCCATTCGATTAATTTTGGTTGGTTGGCGTTGACATGGATTCTTCTTCTTCTTCTTTTTCTCTACCGGTGAGGTCAAACTTGCCTGTGAATGATGAGGACAAGCCTCACCATGCATGCGTGAGGCTCGAAATTGTCAGCCACTGGTGGGATCGGCAAGGCCAACCTCATTGGCTCTCGCGGGCAACCGGCTAGAGGATGAAGATGAAGGGAAAAAAAAGGAAAAAAGAAAAGAATAAAAAATTCAAATAAAATATTAAAATATTATTAAAATTATCTATGTCATCATCGGCCGCACCATGTACAATAACTAGCATTCATGTTAGCGCTAGCCGACCAAAATTCATTGGATTGACTAAATTGTAAAATGTTTATAACTCAATTGAAAAAAAAAAGGTTTAGGCTTGAATTAGCACAATTAGAATAAATTTAGGAATATTTTGGTAATTCTCCCATTTTTTTTCCCAACTTTTTCTCACTGTATAGCATGAAATGTCAGTTCTTCATGGAATGGAAACAAGATGGATTTAAATCAATTAAAATCGGAATCCGTCCGCTTCTTCAGCTCAAAGAAGTCATGGAAGCAACCCCGTATATTTGAAAAATAAAATAAAATATGAGGGGTAAATGATACGACTAATAGAATTCGAATATGGGGTATTTGCTAAATAAATCCTCTTATAGTGGCTTTTCGTGTGAGATCAACGCCTCTCTAAAATTAGAAAGTGAATATTGAAAGAAAATTTGAAAATTTTTCTGGAATTTAAGTGGAGAGAAAATTCAAATTTCCGTACATTTTCTTCCCCTTTCGCTCCCGAACGTAGCCTCAAGGCGGTCCAACATTGATGATCACGGATGTCCTGGAATCGAAAGTTGCCAACCTTAGATCTACTAAGGTGATTGACTAAACTAAGATTCCAGCGATGGTGTTGGAGACGTCGAGTTTAGACGCGTATCACTGAATGGCAAATTCATAACAATAATTAGAAATCTTGGTATCTGCTCATTATTAAAAATATATTTGGTAATCAGCTGCTGATTTTTGGTTTGAAAGACATACAAATCCGCTGCCTGTGATGCATAACATTGTTATGATAATTCATCTTATTATCTTAAACTTGTTTTATTTTGAAATTGTTTGGGATTTGTCGCATTTGGACTGCTTTGTTTCCCTTTTGTATTGTCGTGTAAATCAATGAAATATTACTTTGAAAAAAAAAACCCAAAATTATGAAAATCCACTATTTAATTATGACATGTAAGTGTCCCTTTGACCACATGAAAATAGAGGGGTTCAATTCAAGAGGCTTACGGGTTTTTCATTTTAGCTCATGTGTGAGATGTTTTCTGGGATAAGTACACTGAAAATTTTAAAATTTGTCACAAAAATACAATTGAGTCCTAAAACTTTCAAAATGAGTAATTAAATCCTAAAATTTATCACGAAGGTTCAAATGAGTCTTAAAACTTTCAAAATGTCTAATTACATCCTAACACTTATCACAAAGTGCAATTGAATCATAAAATTTTCGAAAAGTGCAATTAAGTGTTATAACCGGTTCAATCTAAGTCATACTTGATTGCACTTTTTAAAAGTTTTAGAATCCAATTACATTTGGTGATAAGTTTTAGAATTTAATTGCACTTTTTGAAATTCTTGGGACTCAATGACATTTTTATGACAAGTTTTAAGGCTTTCAATGCATTTATCATTTTTCCTACTAAATAGTAGTATGGTAAGGGGTATCTGTCGGGTTATTAACTTCTTCTTCTTCTTCTTTTCGGGGGAATACAGACTACTTTAGTAAGGTGGATTTGGAGTTTAATCTCAAAATTTGTAATGTGTTTGAAATGATTTGAGAAATAACAAAAAGTTACAAGGCGAATATTTCTAACCTATTCCATTTTCAATCCGTGATATAGACTAGTCACTCACTCTGCGGCTTAGTATGTTTTTTTAGTGGGCATAGTTGTCTACTTGATCACCTTACGATAGAGGGACAAGGTTCAAGAATAGCTAGTCATTTTAGCTTATAGAGCACAAGGCGAACTCTGAACTGCATGCCATAACTTACACATCGATCAAAGTATTACTTTCTTGTCTAGTCGTATCGTTACAATGATCCAGAAATATGATCGTGAAGTGAATCTTATAAATAGGTTAAGTCTAAATTTTGATACGTGTAGGTTGCCTTGATCCTCAAGTCTTAGCTCCAAAATAATTTCTCATGGCTCGTGAGATTTGAACAAATGTTCTCTAGTTTCCCGTAGAAAATTCCTTGACGCCCAACTGATTGAAGCTTGTGAAATGGATTGTGGTGCTTCATGATTATTTTGGGATAACAGTTTTAAAAAGGATTCGTTGGATCGGAATGCCGCAAATAATGCATAAACATAAGCAAAAGTTACACCATATAGAAGCTCTCTTATTCTCTTTTGCTATTATTCAAATTACTTAATTTGTCCTAACTTCGTAGGATACACCAATGATTAGGCAGGGACATCTATTGATTTGTCGAATGGTTTCATCATCATAGCAGCAGCTAATCGATTGGTGGAGTCCATTTGTGCATGCTCGATTAAAGGATTATCTTCTTTTTGGGACCCTCCATCCTTGTGCTGGTCTGGGAGATCATATATTTCTTCTAACTTTCTATATTATTTTATTTTTTTAATTTTCATTGTTGTTAAGAAGGAAAAAATAAATTGAAGGACAGTCGGTCCAAAAGACCTGCTTTTGATTTAAATTTAATAATACAATAACACAATAGCATAGTCAATCTCCAAAAGATTATTTCTTTTTTAGTTGATGGTTCGGAGGATTTTCGCCATTTTGGAGCCACATGTATGTGCCATTACCTACATGGAACTCACCAAACAAATTAGTGCAGAATTAGTCATTAAAGTTTTGTTTGTTCGTTGATGGATTCCTTAATTTTTATTTTGATGAATTATATTTTTATTTTTATTTTTCAAAAGGTGTATTCAAATCATAAACTCACGGATAATGGATTTTCAACCCCAGAAATCCTAAGTGTATGATGAAAAGGTCGTGTGAGAGACATGTAGGATTTTTGGCCTTTGAAACCCTCGGACGGCTAGATTAGGGTAGGATTAGAATATGAATACACTTTTTTTTTTAATGTTAAATGACTTAATTCACTAAAATAAAATATTAAGGATTCAATTGCCAATAGTTAAAAACATTAAAAAGACTAGTTCTGCATATAATATCCTCGAAAAATTATGTGATTGGACATTCCTTTGACATTATTCTGTATCTTCAGCCAAAACATTTGACCGACAGATTTCTGAAGGCAAATTGACTTCACATTCGGTTAAATCTAATTTTATATTTATTAAATCGATATATATATATATATATATATATAAAGTACATGTGTATAGGTGAGTATGTTATGAGGTAGGTGGGCATCAACGATATGGTTGACCAAAATGGACTCTTTTTTTTTTTTGGTCGGTCTTACGCTAATTCTACTCTAACACTCACTCTCAGACTTTGCCCTACCTCCTTGCGGGCATGGAGTCGAAACCCACTTCCGAAATCGTCCCCACCCCAATCCCTCCCCGAAGGTGGGGATTTCCCCCTTCCAAGATGAAAGGGTGGCTACTGGGGACCAAAATGGACTTTGCTTTCAGGAAAATTTAGGCCCAACGGGAATTGTGGCGCGAAACATGGAATCCAACATTTAATATTTGAAATTGAATGATTGAGACAGGAAAATATTTTCAAAGTGTATTTTTATTTATTTTGAGGGAGTTCAGCTTTCTTGGATTTTGAAAGGACTTGTCCCCATTTTATGCGAAATCAATACTTTTGTCAATGCGGACAGTATTTATTTACGTTAAACCGCTTGTCTCTAATAAAATGTTGGATTGGAAATAATATCAATGAGCAGCTTCTCATCAACTTTTCTATTATGACTGATTGAAAGGGAATCGCAATTTGGTACTTTTTGCTAATGACAATTACTAAACCACGCGACGAAATTTTGATTGGCGATTTATCTTGAGATGCGAACCATTCGAGACACGTTAGCATACCATTTTTCCCTCATGTCTTCCTAATTCAAGTCTTGATTTTTTGCTCAATTGTGAAATCTACTTCCCACGTTTTCTAATTTTGTAGTTACTCGAGGATAAATTTACAAGTTTAGGTATACCATTGTGATTCGAGGGTGGAAATTCACAACATTAGCTGGGTTTAATTTGATTGTGGCGCAGCAATTTTCACAGGGTTAACATGCAGCTCTCTCTTTTAGATGGTTAATAGTAGCTCCTCGAGAAAACAATAATAGAGATCGCTGTCAAGGCAAAAATACTTTCCGAAAGGAAAAGAACCTACCCTCTTTTGTTCTTTTTTGATTTTGTAGACGATGTTTAATGAGATGCCTCCCTCAAGTCTCTGTCCTAATCATTATGTATTTTGTCGCGGAGCCGATCACGCCTATCTTTTCATCATCCTACGAATCGAAAGAAGACTAAAAATCATCATTTCGAACGGTATTTGGACTCTCCCTCCCTCCAAGGTTAGGAACAATGTTTCTGGGTTGAAATGAGCAAGATTATCATCAAATGCATATAATTTAGCATGATGATCTTAGGATGTAAATTTGGATGGATTCCGGAGAAATGTGAACTAAGGTCTGGGCAATCAAGAGGCAATCTTTATATATTTGGGATTGGATACGACTCGCTGTTCAATTCGACAAGAAACGATACTGTTCTCACTCATTGACTAATTTCAAGGTTCTTCAAGATAAAGCAAAGTTAACGCGATCACATTCGTGCCTATACATATGAAAAGGTTACCATCATGGAATTAGGAAAAGTAGTGACATGGTGATGTATTACACGCTTTTTCCTACTCATCCTGAAGTCCAAGGTTTGAATTGTTGGGCTCTCCTCCACTAAAGAAAGAAAATAACCGATCAAGTTTATAGTTTTGAATGTACAAACATGAAGCACGTGGATAATTTTCCCAATAGTCTATGGCTGTTTTTGAACTTTGAAGATAGATTTTGCAATTTGAATTAAGCATTTACATCGCAGAAATGTTGTGGTATCTGCATTAGCAATTTTATACAATGTCGCTTTCTTATATATAATGGGATTATATGCATATGAAACGGGATTCCTTTTTAAGTTAACCCATTTTATCATCTTTTGCCAACTTGGACTTGTCTTGGCATTATAAAAAAAGGCATGTGCCCAAACTAGCTTATGATGCGGAGTTTGGACCTGGACCCGTCATAAGCGTCCGCCGCCTCCTTTGCACATTTCTCAGTTCCAGGCAAAAAAGTCCGCACGTTGACCTATTCCTACAGCATTCGAGCTTGTGATGGGGAGCTCGGATCCAGACTCAGGTGCTTCCGCGCCGTCTTTGGACTTATTTGAGGTCTCTAATGAAGCAAATCAAGTCACAACTTCTTCTCTGTAAATCTTGCTGCCACTGACATTATTGATATAGTCATTACAATGATCGACATCAGAGTGGTGGTCTATATTTCCATCAATCATCCAAGTCATGCTGTTCGGTATTCAGGCTATGCATTCACTACAATGGTAAGTACGACGCTGCTTTTGCTGGTTATGCGAGGCAAGTTCAACTGCCCAAGTTGATGCACTTAGGGATGGTTTTGGGTCACATTGATATTTTAGCAACGACGGAGATCATTTTGATTGCTATTATGGACAAGTGAAGCTGTGTTTTAAGATTAAAATCGTTTTAGTGGTCATCAACTGAATTTTTATTGGAGAAAGTCCAAGTCGAAATACTCCTTCAATTGAAGCTGTCTTGGTGTTAATGTCCGTTTGGAAAACTATTAAGATTAGAATCATTTTAGTGGTCACGAACTTAATTTTTACTAGTGAAAAGTCTAAGTCAAAATACTCTTTTAATATGCATGTGTCACGGCCGATTGTTTGGGATTGGAATTGTGCGGCAACTTAGGCTATATAGGATCAATGGAGTGCCTAAGCTAAGTCTTGTGTGACGAGTGAGCCTGGATCATAGAGAGAAGGTTTCTAGAAAGAACCTCTAGGAGAGAATACTTTCTATTGCTCATGTATGGTATAGATACAAATGAGGAAGATGGCACCCTTATTTATACAAGAGTCATTCTCATTATAACCATCAATTGATTTTTGATCTAACGGCATAGATTGTTTCCCTCATCTACCAACTACCGACATATAAGACATGAATTCTCTAGGACATGGTATATTTACCATATCGGCCGTCTCCAGAAATATTCCAAAAACCCTAGGAGACTTGGCCCGATCTTCTTGAATTTTATATAGTCTTTTGTGCATGGGAATCTTCAAGACATGATTGTAAGTTTGAGATGCGCACCACTTGTTCAATAAATTAGTTTTGTTTTTGTCTGATCCGATAATGGATAAAGTCATGTTGAACAATTTTCAAATCTTTTAAGTAGAAGTATAGCAAATTTACCGGGATTGAACGTCTTTGCTCTTGGCTGCGTTTTTCTGTGTAGTTTTTTTTTTTTTTTTTGGAGACAGGAGGAACCAGTTTGCAGCCGACAGCCGCGCCGTAAACCCCCTGGTGACGCTAGCGCAGGACCCACCACCACGGCGTCACACTTAATACCACTAGCGGCTGCACGTTGGGGTTTGAACCCGTCCCCTTCGTGAGGGGGATGGAAGCCCAAGCCAGCGCGGCTACCACATGGGATGGTAACTAACGGTGTAGTTCTTGCTATAAGATTGGGAAATTTGCTGCGAGGAACGTATGTTTAATATCTTGATGTGCTGGTATGATGGGCTTCCATGGTTGATGGTCTGGTGCAGTGAGCTGCGTTTCTAAGCTCGATTTGAAGAAGACGATAAAGGAGTATGATGTGAGAGAAAAAGATTAGGAATAATGACACAAATAGTCCATGGACTTTGATCCAATGTGTAATTTGGTCCTCAAACTTTTAATTTATTTAATGTAGTCCATGAACTTTTGAGACATGTTCAATCTAGTCCTTAAACTGTATGAAGATATTCAATGTAGTCCTTCCATAATTATTCAAGATTAGAGACTATATTGAACATTTTCATATAGTTTAAGAACTTGATTGAACATGTATCAAAATTTCAGGGATTGTATTGAACAAATTAAAAGTTCATGGATCACATTGAACAAATTAAACGTTCATGGATCTATTTGTGTCAATTTTCGAGAAGGTTAATCAAAAAGCAAAAAGAAGGAAAAAAAAATGGGAAATGGGCTTAACTTTTGAATTCTGATAAATCTGGGCTTGGCTTAGGTTGAGTGAGTTCAGGTTTGATTTAGTTTGAGCGGGCGTGTTGGGAATCAAGCAAGGGTCGCCAAAGAAATGTTAAATGTATAAATTGGGATTCAATTATCTAATCTTAGATTTGACAAAATAACTTAAACTGAAAACTGAACAAGACTCATGACTCGTGAAAAGAGAGAGAGAGAGAGAGAGAGAGCAAAAATTGATTATTTGCTTAATTTCTAAGTTGAATATTGACTTGACTTATCCTCCTCCTCTTAGATCAGCGACTTATATTGTCAATTAAAATTTGGGTGGCATAAAAAAGAAATCTTGCCTTTTATGATACATGTCTGCTTTAATTTTGTTTTCCAAAAATCTATAGGTTAATGAATCTATATACATGCATAGACATTTATATAAATATAAGGTAATTTATCTTGTCTCAGTCGTTTGACAACAAATAAAATAAGTTTCCTTGGAGTAACACGTAAACTTGTGCTCTAAACTTTTCAAAGTACCAACATAATCAAAATGAGCACAATTACTAAATTAGATTTTTTGGAAGCTCAAAATACTACAAGATTTATTTTTTTTTGGTCGAAAAAATATTACAAGATTAAGCAGAGCACAATTTCTCAAATGATGCCTTTGATTATTTAGCAAGTGTATTGATTTGTCTCCGTCTAATTTAACAGAATGTTAAATTTAATTGGGTATGGATGGGAGTACTAAAAGATTACCACTTACCAAATGACGATGTGACCTGGTTATCAATAGGATGGATACCAGACGGGGCAACGCTTTGCGGCTGCCGCCTTGCCCCGTGCAGCAGGTCGCAGAGGAGGAGGGGGAGATGGTCCTCTCAGGGGACATCATGCCCCGTATGCGGTAGAAAATTCATTACTGCTTTAAAATATTTATTTAAAACACGTAATTGATTGGAATTTTCCTAACAATTTGGAATTATACTATCTATAACTAGTTATTAAAAGTATCCCAATCTTATGAGCGGGATTCTACTTAGCTTTACTTCTCAACAAATATGAACGCGGTGGATTAATGAGACGGGTGGGGCTAATATCGTCCTTGGCTCGCCCCATGCCTCACCAAATGGTCAGTGGGGCGATTTTCAATAGGAAAAATTCCTTTAAAACGCATTTCAAAGCTTCGTGATCAATATCATGTTTCGAATTCCTTTAGTACTGACATGGCGTGGTACTTGTGCCGGTGCCATCACTGGTTCTGGGAAGGTATTGGAAAACCTCTTATTGGAAAGTCTATTGGTATGTGTCTCATTGAATGAGTTTCTTTGTATTTGCTTGTTCATGGGTCTAACCTAGTGGAGTATCGTATTTAATTAATTATTTATTTATTTTTATATTTTGCAAGAGAAGGCTACTGTAATATATCAAGACCATGTAAGTGCTCACTTGGCTGCTCATAAAGTCAATAAGAACTCTGCAACCTAAAACCCGCAGTTCGTCCTGCTGCATTCGTTCCAGCAATGTTCGAATAATTCCCAGTAAGCGACCAGCAAACAATGACCCTGCAAAACATTTAAACAATTTGTAACATGCTGCTTACGGGGCCCGTGATCTGTTAGAGCAACTTCTCCACCTTCCCAAGACGTAATTGAAGAAGAAGAAGAAGAAGAAGAAGAAGAAGAGAACCACTTGTAGGCAGTACGACCTCTGCTTAGAATGCTTCCTTCAATCATTCAGTAGCCAAATTGCAGCATTGAAGCACATGAAACTTACATTTATCCCTCACATGATGACAGAAGTTTTCTGTAAATGCACCAGAAGACAGATCCATAATTCTCTCTCATAAAGACCTAAACTTGGATCAAAGGCCATTAAATTTATCTTTTGGCTCATGCTTTAAATAGTAAAGCATGTAAATGTTTGAACCTCAGTACTAATAGTTGTTAGATATGTCTCAAGTTTGAGCCCGAAAATGAAAGTTTCCTTATTCAAGTAGGTTTCTTATTCTGAATGAGTTTCCTAATTGAAAGGTTTTTCTAGTTGGAGAAGGTTTCATAAAAAGAGGTTTCCTACTTTGGATTTGATTCTTGCCTATATATAAGAAATTGAGACAAAAAGAGTTCAAACTTTCAAGGGCCACCTTTTGTAATTCTTGATTTTTATAGTGGATTTTGCTTCTCTTCTCCCCGTTGTTTCTTTCGTAAGGGTTTCCACGTAAAATCCAGTGTTCTTTTGTTCTTCTCAATTTCAATTCCGTTATAGTTTTCGCATTAGCCATAATAATTTGGTATAAGAGCCTTAGGGTTTTTTCTCGATCTTTTGGTTATGGCTTCAAGTTCAACAACGAGATTTGATATTGAGAAGTTTGATGGGAGTGGCAATTTCAACCTATGGCAAGTTCGTGTGTTGGTTATTCTTACACAGCAGGGTTTGAAAAAAAATTCTATTTGGGAAAGGGAAGAAACCTGAAAGCATGTCAAATGAAAAGTGGGAAGAATTGGATGAAAAAGCTTTGCTATTCAGTTGTGTCTCATAATGAAGTTTTGCAGGAGGTACTAGACTTGAAAATAACCACAGGTTTATG
The DNA here is from genome assembly GCA_014182715.1 of Eucalyptus cloeziana. Lineage (NCBI taxonomy): Eukaryota > Viridiplantae > Streptophyta > Magnoliopsida > Myrtales > Myrtaceae > Eucalyptus > Eucalyptus cloeziana. The sequence goes on along the minus strand of CM024634.1, from coordinate 1,882,993 downwards.
GAACAAATTGGAGAATTTTTTTTTTTTTTTACAAAATCCCTCACCAATCGATTTAGGCTCAAGCAATAACTCTTCACTCTTCATATGGCTCAAGGTGCTTCTCTTAAATCTCATATTTTTGAATTCAATGCTATTAACTTTGAATTAAGAAGTATTGATGTTAAGATTGAAGATGAGGATTACGCTCTTTTATTGTTAGTTTCACTGCCTTCCTCTTATAAAATTTTTAGAGAAACTATGATTGTTAGTAGAGAAACTACTGATGTTGAAGATATCAATACTAGTAATCTAAACATAGCATCGATTAATTTAAAAAAGAAATGATGGTAGGGATCAAATGTTGTGATGGATTAGGTGTGGCTTTCATTATTCTCATGTATTCTCATGCATACCAAAGCCTGCATTCGAGAAGAACGTAGAGGAAGACTTCTTTTGTCATCCCCTACTTCTTCAGCCATTTGATGAAGTCTAGGAAAAGTATCACAAAAGTTCTAAACACTTTGGTGTCAATTCAGTTCTAAACATTTTAATAGTACCAATTTAGTTATAAATCTTTTGAACTAGTGTCAATTTAGCCATAAACCTTTTAACTTGGTGCCAATTTAGTATCTAAGGCTAATTTTGGTCGGATTTTGATTACATGGACAGTTTTTAATTATTTTTTTTTTATTTTGCCATTTTTTTTCTCTCTCCTTCCTTTCTTCTTCCTTAGGTGGTGGCTGGTCGATAGGTGATGGTCGGCCACCAGCCATGGCAGTGAGCTAGCCTTGCTTGGCTAGGGTGAGGTCAAGCGTCGGCGAGGGTCGGCCTTAACTGATTTGGCCTAGGCGAGGGCTGGCCTTGCCAAATTTCGTGAGGGGAGCCCTCGCCGGGGCTGCCTTCACCCAAGCGAGGGTCGACCTTACCCAGGCTAGGGCGACCTGGCTAAATTTGGCGAGGGGAGCCCTCATTGAGGTTGCCCTTGCCTTAAGCGAGGGTCGGCCTCACCTTGGCCAAGGCCATTGCCTGCCGCTTGGCAACCGCCTGAGGAAGAAGAAAGGAAGGAGAGAGAAAAAGAAAGGCAAATAAAGAAAAATTCATGAAAGAAATAAAAAATAATAAAATGAAAAATTATTAAAATATTATTAAAAATTATCTATGTTAGTGCTGGCGGTGCCATGCAAGTCTTTGGCTTCAATCCACTATAAACAATTTCTTCTTTATAATCTTTTGTGAGATTTTATGAATATATTGTCAACTGTTCTAAAAATTTAAATTATTAGATGAAAATGTAATTTAAAATCCTAACCCCCTTTCCCGCGTATAGGTTAAATTGTAGCCTCAAATTAAAGCATGGAAATATAAAAAGGCAAGGTAAATAAGAGGTCTGGAAATGTTTGATCGGACACTTTTTGCCGACAAAGCTTTGGAATAGGACCCACCGTTAAATTAGTCTAATTGATGCATGGAGTTACACTCTATTAAATGACGATGGCACGGTGAAAACAGGATGAAGGTTATGAAATGGGCTCGCGAATCACATGCATGATAAACAATATGTCTTGAATAGTTGCTTATAACCATGGCTTACTTTTTCATTGTTGTAGAAGACATCCATGACGAATGGGCTGATATTTGCCTAGATGGCTTTTGATTTCGCCTCTCATGAGTTGCTGGTGATGATACCTTGCTAGTCGATATGAGTCCTGGACAAAGACGAATATGGCTAGATACTCGCTTGTGTATCTTAATGAGCTATTATGTGGTGATTGTAATTGTGAAATAGTACATCATCTGCTTGCATTTGAATGAACAATTTTATGCCACATCAACAAGTTATTTTTCTTTTAAGCATCTTGGTAAAAAGCTAATAAATCTGCTCATTTTCATTTTGTATATGCAATTCATGTTAAACTTGTCTTGAATCTATGTTGTTGTATATGATACTCGGTCAAGTAATCTCCTACCGTAAATCTAGAAATGTCATTAACCGGGCTTTGGCTACCCCTTCTATTTTAAAGATTTGTAGCCACTTTCCATGATGAGATTTGGAGTACCACTATCTTTTGAGTGTGACTATTAGTATGTACTTGCACCCGGATTCATAGTGGTGCATATTAAGTGTAGCTCTACAATTTGGATCGACGCAGGGTTACCACAACTTAAACCTTAAAGGTAGATCACCTAGTATGGTTATATTAATGATGAGTTGGTGAGACCCCTAAGAGTGTTCGAAAGTCCGCTTTGTTTTGATGATGATGGCAACGAGTTGGTGTCCGAAGTGTTAGACCCTTGAGTATGGTGGTTGTTTAAATATTTTACCAGCACGCTTTGATCGGATGATAGTATATATATAATGGTGCTAGCTTTAATCCAACTTGTTCTCAAGACTGGTTTGATGTTCTAAGCTATTTTTGTATGTTTGTATTCTTATATCAATGATTAGTATATATACAAAAGTTGATGTTGCGAGGGATCATTTGTACTTGTACTGTAATGTTTCAGCATGTTCTTCAATTTTTTTAAAAAAATATAAATAAGAAATAAATATATAAAAATAGGACACAAGATGATGTGTTTTGCATGACATTATGGAACGTCATAGCCACGGAGCTGGAGTAGTCATGGCGTCTGCAAGGATGAGCTTGAGCGGCCATGGCTGCCGCAAGGAAGAAGATAAAAGGAAAAAAGAGTAAGAAAAATAGAAAAAAAAAAGTAAAGAAGACGTGGAATGAAACGTGGAGGGAGGGAGAGAATTACACGTTGGACCTTTAACGGCATCATCGGATAGAAACTAGTTGAGAGCTAAAATATGGTACCGATTTAAAATTAGTGTTTCTTCTAACGAAAAAAAAAAAAAAAAAAAACGAGCCAGTATTGAGCCTGAATTAAAGTTTGTTCTTTTTAAGGGAATTGGGCCATCGTTATTGTGGGCCAAATCAAATGGTGCTTCAAATGCTTACTTTTGGAAACTAGTAGATAAGTGCTTCAAATTTGCGATAATGAAATTTTTTCTACAAATGCTACTTGCAAGTGTTTTTATTTTTTATTTTTTTTGAGTTATTTTCCGAGCATAAAAATTTACAGAAAATTTGCCACGCTTATAAATTCCATTGCCAATTCACAAATCAAAGCCGATGAGGAACGCAATTATGAGAGCCATGAATCCACACCTAAATGATGAGTTCCTCATCTTTGGGGATTGATGGGAAGAAATCCTAGAAGAGATCACCTCATCTCTAAATAATGCGGACGATGACAATTTGGAATGTGCCACGGGGTTAGAAGTTACTATCACAGGATCAAAATTGCTGGGAGGTTTGCTGGTCATGAGCCCAAAACGTGCTAAATTTGTCGCCATCCCGAGCAAGATGGTCAAACGAGGTTTCTGAAGAACATGTGATCTCTCAAAGATTCTTCATCGGATTTGTGAAGAACGCGATTACAAGAACCCCAGCTATGCTAGTAATCGCAATCCATTGAGTTTCAGAGCGGAAGTATATAGCCGACTTACTAACTTGACTTACCCCTTGAAGTTGAAATTCCTTTTTAACGTCCCGTGATACCATAGGAGCTTACCATAGAAAGAAAAACCCTATCTTGGATGACCCTTCTCTGAGGAGATTCTCCAGTAAGGTAAGTTGCACGAGTCTTGAAATTTGCTCAAAATTCTCCTATCTTGCATTTTCTAAAAAGCAAACATTTCACGCTCAAATTGACACTCACAAGTCTACGTGATTGGCAGCATCACCCAAAATCTTATTTCAACCTTATCTCTAGCTAAAAATTAAGAGAAAAAGTTTATCGAAACCCTGTACATCGACACCTAATTTAGCGTTTGTTCTGATGAAAGTACAAAAGAGCAAAAACAACCCCAAAAAAAAAAGTAGTTAAATAAAAGGGTAAATAAATAAATTAGCATATACCAACAATAAAAAAATGAACTAGAAAATGTGATGCAGGGCCGGTTCTGGTGAGTGTAGGCGCGCGCGGGCGCGCGCGAGAGAGAGAGAGAGAGAGAGAGAGAGATTTGCAGGAGAGGGGAAACGGAGAGAAAGGGTAAGGATGAAATTAACTTGAGAATACCCCTTTCGTCCCCAGGGGGGGTTTATCTACCTCCTCTTCATTCGTCGTGGCCACTCCATAAGCCTCGCTCGCAGCCGGGTTTTGCCTTGTTCTCATGGATTGGTCGTTCTAGAATTCGAGGGAGGATTCGAGCAAAAGCAAATCTGAGAAGCTTGAGACTTTCGTGGTGCTCGTTGCTGTGCCCGTGTCATCATCACCCGAAAGGCACGCTTTCTTCGGTCTGTTTTTCAGCCGTGAGTAGTTCGACGAGCCGAAACTTCAAATACCGGCGCTCATCCTCGACCGGTGACGAGTTTCGGAACATCTGCTCGCTCGCTTGATCATCGTTCGTGTTCTGTTTTGTTTTTGTTTAAGTGATAGTCGATGATGGTGTCCGTGGTTCGGGGAAGGCCAGGAATGGCCGGGGACAGAATCTGGTCCGCGTCTCTTGTTCACGGCCCAGAGTTCGGATACCCTTTTATCGATTTTTTTTAAAAATAATATTAAAATATTAAAACACTTTTCTTTTTCTTTTTGTTTCTTGGGAAAGAAACCTACCCTATTCTGTAGATGATGTTAGATGAGATTCCTCCTCAGGTCGTGTTGCCCTTATCATTATTTGTCTGTTGATAGAGCTGATTAACCCCCGTCTTTTTTCATGTTTTCACATGATAATTGGATTCCCTCTCCCTTTAGGATTAGGATCTAGCCCATCTGATTATAGTGCATTGTCGTTGATATTAGAAACTACATCCATCGACTCCTATCAATCAATGGCGGCAAATCCAGCACCAGACCTTCAAGAGTCGTCGGCCGTGGCCACAAATCCGAACCAGTCCTTTGCTGGAAGAACCGGAGATACTCAAGTTCCAGATATAGAATTGGTTGTTCAGAGGCCGACGGACATGTCGAACGGATATCCGAACTCCTCCGCTCCCGACAGTTCGCTTGTCACAGGAGACCTAAACGGCCAGCGGTTCTCTGGCGTATCTGACTGTGCCTGGGCTGGAGAGTTGTTCCTTTTTGGCCTCGTCGTCTCTGCGGTTTTGTTTGCCGCGATCCTGATTTATGTTGCCCTTAACCATCCCAGTCCTGTTCTCATAATCTCGGCATCTTTATTCACCGCGGCGGTATCTGTTACTGTGTTCTTGCTGATAGCCGGATTGACACGCGGCAATGGCAAGATGGTGCGCATTGGTGAGTTCCTGGCCTACCTCGAATTCTATTTGATGATGGTCTTGTTCGTACTTGCGGCGAGGAGCATTGGTGAACGGTGAGAGCAAGAGGAAGCGGGGTCAGCGTTTGCACAGTAGATTTTCTTTACTTCGGTCTTTTGTTTTTCTTACGCCTAGGTTTCAGAAAGTAATTTTGCCACTTCTAAGGTTTTGTGAAATTTAGTGGTACTAGTGCCAATTATTCTAAAAATTTAAGTTGATGGTTTATTATTTAAATATTTTAATACTCCCATCGTGATTTATTATTTAAATATTCTAATGGAGTTTTTGCATTTTCCTCTTGATCTGTCGTTCGATTCTCACTCTAATTTCAATGGATATTTACAAAAGCAAATTTAAAGAGAGAGTAGGATCGCATAAGGGGCTTATCGATTTTCTATGACTATGTCGGTAATGTTCCCAAGCCTAGACTTCATGTGATTAAGAAAATAACTTCTCATATAAAGAGAAGCTAAAAAGTATTGATATGTTTTATCTCCCAATTTTCTTATTCTTCGCCGCTAGCTGGTGGGGGATTTTTAGGATGGTCTTTAACCGCGGGAAAACGAGCAATCGGCTGTTACTTTGTTAATTGATTATAACTATTATCCTTTCGAAATGTATTAAAAAAGACAAAATATTTTGCATATCATAACTCTTATCTTTCCAAAATATTTATCCCTTTCAAGTTTTATCTCTTATTCATCTTATAATTCAAAAAACTGAAAATATACACATAAATTGATGGACAATTTATTCAGTAAATTGAAAATTAAATTATAAATGAAAATAATCTTATCAAACAAATGAATAAGATTTATAATTTGAAGAATATTTCAAGATGGGAATGACTACACAATTAATCTTTACATAATTTGGATTTATAGCTTATGTTATAACTTTTTTGCTCAATGTTCATTAAATATAGAAACTACACTAACACTAATCTACTTTAAGAAAAGTTAAATATTACGACACCACTTATTTATTAATAAAAGAAGTTAAAAATTTGATATATTGCCATTTCATTCAATTAAAGGTCCTTTTGAAATCCACTTATTTTAAATGTATCTTAAGTTATTTAAAAGCAAAATTATTCAGTAGAAAATATATAAGAACATAGTTTTACGTAAAGTTCAAATAATTGGAAATTGATTAAAAAAATATAAAGAGAGAAGTTCGGAAGCTTTACTATATTAGCTTGTTGTTGGAATAATTTGTTAAGTACTACAATTCTGATAAAAATCTAGCCAATGGATAAAAAGAGATTATATGGAGCTTTGATTTAGGAATTGAAAAGATTCTGTTGTTGAAATCGGATGGCCACGTTGGCACTATGCTTTCCTGATCGTCATATGGCAAGGCACGTCAACCGGCTCACATTCGCCCAATAAATATTTTTTATTGATTTGTAATTTCCAAATCTTTTATGGAGTTCGAATTTCAAGAAAGAAAGCGGATTAAAAGGAAGCATATCAAATTTATTCTCTAATATTCATCTTTTGTTGATTTTAAATTCGAGAAGAATTCAAAATAGACAAAATATTTTCAAAATAATTATTATTATCCTTTCAATAGATTTATCCATTCCAATTTTATCTCTTATTCATTTTAAAAATTGAAAAAAGTGAAAACATATAAATTTATTGATATACATAACTTATTTAGTTAATTAAAAAATAAGTTAGAGAGAAGTATATCTTTTTCGTATTTTGAAGTGCAACATATTTCAACATGCGAATAAGTAGTCAGTTTATTTACTCAATTTGAGTTATGTTAAAATATTTTGAAGGAGCCTGTTATATGATTTTTTTGCTTAATGATCATTAACTATAACTATCAAAAGAAGTTAAAAAGTTTAACTTAGTTGAAACATGCATATTGACATTTCATTCAATTTCAAATACTTCTTTTCAAATCCACTTATTTTGATATGTCCCATATCCATCAAAGCAAATCTATTGAGTGAAAAATAAAAAAAAATGAATATAACTTTATGTAAAGTCCATGTAATTTGAAATCGTTTCAAGAAAAGTTAATAGAGAAGCTCATAAGTTTTAATGTATTTGTTCGTCGTTCAACATATTTATTAAATACTACAATTCAAATAAAATTTCGATAATAAATAAAGAGAGAGGTTACGTGTGGAACTCTTGGTCTGTAGACGGCAACTATGAAACTTATTAGTGCTGATGGGAAAGAGCATATTGCTTGTGTTGTTGGTACTGGACCTGTGGATTTAGCATACAAGGCTGTTGACCTAATTGTTAAGGTTTGAATTTTCGATTTTGTCCTATTACACTCATATTGTATTAAGAAGTCAGTTTAAAGAATACCTCTACCAAATGTTATTTTACTTTTGTAGTATCATTGTCTTAGAAGTGGGATATTTGTAGTGTTAATTTAATAAGGAATGAATAGGGAGAACACATTTGAATTTTGTCATCATAACCAGGTATGAAAAGCTGCTTCTGGTAACCACTGAAAATATATTTTTCATCTAGGTACTTTCAAATTTGGGTATAGTATAATCATTAGTTTATTATCAAATTAACATTGCAAAAGATTATAGGTATCAAATAAAGTTGACAATATTGGAATTAATTTTCTTGAGGGTTGACTTTCAATTTCAGAACTGACAGATGTGCTCCTACATTATACTGAACAGGTACCTGCAACACTTCTCGAGTACTCCATGACCGCCGTCACAAAGGGCATTGACGCAATAGCCACAACCTGAGTTTTGATCCGTGGTGAAAACAACCACACGTCTACACATGCTTTAACTGGGGAGACTATACACTGAACCTTCAGGTACACTCACATGCTTTAACTGGGGAGACTATACACCGAACCTTCAAGTACATGAGTGTTTAATATGTTTACAAACCATGTTGTTTTACTTCATATAAACTTCAAGTTATTGCATTTATTGTTTGAATGCCAGTGGTACTGATTGCAGTTTCAAGTGTGAGGGCCTATATTGGAGCATTGAACAAGATGTTGGGTTTCATGGAGCTGACTCCCTCAGAGGTTCCTACAAAATACCCCAGTGTTCGTGTAACCCCTAAGTCACTTGAAACTCACACTTGATTCGTAAGGATTTTAGAGAGATTTTGGAGAGAGAAACTCTGTATTTGTATTTTACTTGTCAATGAGATGGTATAAATGAGATGAAGTAAGTCATTATATATACAAGTATGAGGCTAATTATAGCCATACATCTCCTCTTAATCTAACGGTGGAGGTTAGATCTCTTCAACTACCAACTATTACATAGCCGTACATTTACCATATTGCCTGCTCCTAGGAGTATTCTAGAATATTCGAGAAAACCCTAGAATTTTAGGAGATAGGTTGAGAGTCGCTTGCTATGATCATGATACATATGTATCCACGATTGCAAATTTGTTAATTATGCGTTTTTCATATATATTCTGTACCATATATGTATGATATATGAAAAAAGGAGTTGCACCTATGTATTGTCTTACCTTCCAGTCTGATACATGAATACTAATTCAATGCATTTATCAATATCCAATAGATCTATAAATGATAAACGAAATCTTCTTATTATTTATTTATTTGTTTATTATTAGTATTAGATTTCGATCAAGGGGACCTGAAATTTTGTGAACAATGCCGAGTTGAATTTGTTGATTCTCGGATACGAAGATATCAAATGGGATACATCAAATTAGCATGTCCATTTCATTAATTGATTTAGAACATCTCTTATTCGTTGATAGTATCTTATCTATCTTTCAAAGTTAGAAGAAAGAAGGAATCGCTCGATTTGAGTTTTCTGAATGACACAATTACAATATACATTTCTGTCAATTAGATATTATCCAAGGAATAGTTACGGCCTCCCCATCGCTTCCATCGCCACCATTATGGTCATTGTGATACGGAATCGGTCCAACGGCATGCCCGTCAACTAAAAGAAAGATGGCTACGAAACGGCATGATACAAGACTATTCAGAACACCTATGTCCACCAAAAGAATTGTGTGCACGGGACATAGCGGACTCGGGCCTCGACATTGAGAGGCAGGGTCAATTGGCTGCCTCCAACTCCAACGTAGCGACCGGTGAAGGTTTCGTCAGACCAGAACAAGCCTTCTTCTCCACTAACTCGGCGTCCGATAACGTCCTCCCAAACCCTGTGCACGGAACAGAGCGGACTCCGGCCGTCGACATTGAGAGGCGGTGTCAATTGGCTACCTCCAACTCTAACGTAGCGACCGGTGAAGGTTTCGTCAGACCAGAACAAGCCTTCTTCTCCACCAACTCGACGTCCGGTAATGTCCTCCCAAACCCTGTGCACGGGACAGAGCAGACTCCGGCCGTCGACATTGAGAGGCATGGTCAATTGGCTGCTTCCAACTCCAACGTAGCGACCGGTGAAGGTTTCGTCAGACCAGAACAAGCCTTCTTCTCCACCAACTCGGCATCCAGTAACGTCCTCCCAAACCCTGTGCACGGGATAGAGCGGACTCCGGCCGTCGACATTGAGAGGCAGGGTCAATTGGCTGCCTCTAACTCCAACGTAGTGATCGGTGAAGGTTTCGTCAGACTAGAATAAGCCTTCTTCTCCACCAACTCGACATCCGGTAACGTCCTCTCAAACCCTGTGCACGGGACAGAGCGGACTCCGGCTGTCGACATTGAGAGGCAGGGTCAATTGGCTGCCTCCAACTCCAACGTAGCGACCGGTGAAGGTTTCGTCAGACCAGAACAAGCCTTCCTCTCCACCAACTCGGCATCCGGTAACGTCCTCCCAAACCCTATGCACGGAACAGAGCGGACTTCGGCCGTCAACATTGAGAGGCAGGGTCAATTAGCTGCCTCAAACTCCAATGTAGCGAATGGTGAAGGTTTTGTCAGACCAGAACAAGCTTCTTCTCCACCAACTCAACGTCCGGTAACGTCCTCCCAAACCCTGTGCACGGGACAAAGCGGATTCCGGCCGTCGACATTGAGAGGCAGGGTCAATTGGCTGCCTCCAACTCCAACGTAGCATCGGTGAAGGTTTCGTCAGACCAGAACAAGCCTTCTTCTCCACCAACTTGGCATCCGGTAACGTCCTCCCAAACCTTGTGCACGGGACAGAGTGAACTCCGGCCGTCAACATTGAGAGGCAGGGTCAATTGGTTGCCTCCAACTCCAACGTAGCGACCAGTGAAGGTTTCGTTAAACCAGAACAAGTTTTCTTCTCCACCAACTCGATGTCTGGTAACGTCCTCCCAAACCATGTGAACGGGACAGAGTGGACTTCCGGCCGTCAACATTGAGAGGTAGGGACAATTGGCTGCCTCCAACTCCAACGTAGCGATCGGTGAAGATTTCGTCAGACTAGAACAAGCTTTTGTTTCCACCAACTCGGTATCCGGTAACGTCCTCCCAAACCCTGTGAACGGGACAGAGCGGACTCCGGCCGTCGACATTGAGAGGCAGGGACAATTGGTTGCCTCCAACTCCAACGTAGCGATCGGTGAAGATTTCGTCAGACTAGAACAAGCCTTCTTCTCCACCAACTCGGTATCCGGTAACGTCCTCCCAAACCCTGTGCACGGGATAGAGCGGACTACGGCCGTCGACATTGAGAGGTAGGATCAATTGGCTGCCTCCAACTCCAATGTAGCGACTGGTGAAGGTTTCGTCAGACTAGATCAAGCCATCTTCTCCACCAACTCGGCGTCTGGTAACGTCCTCCCAAACCCTGTGCATGGAACAGAGTGGACTCCAGCCGTCGACATTGAGAGCCGGGGTCAATTGGCTGCCTCCAACTCTAATGTAGCGACCGGTGAAGGTTTCGTCAGACCAGAACAAGTCTTCTTCTCCACCAACTCGACGTCCGATAACGTCCTCCCAAACCATGTGAACGGGACAGAGCGGACTCCGGCCGTCGACATTGAGAGGCAGGGTCAATTGGCTGCCTCCAACTCCAACGTAGCGACCGGTGAAGGTTTCGTCAGACCAGAACAAGCCTTCTTGTCTAGCAACTCGGCATCTGGTAACGTCCTCCCAATTGCCATCGGCATGATAGGTATCATGGCTACGATATATGTCTCGAAGGACAATCCAAAACGTGAAATTCGCTATGCTGCATATGTCTTTAGCTTCATGGTTGGCATTACAATCTTGTTTCTTTTATTCGGAGTTCTTGGTCATAACAAAAACATACAACGGGCAGCCTTGTATATGGCCATTATAGCTTTGCTAGCCTTTATGGAATAATCGTCCATCAATTAGCGTATGTTGTAGGTATCCCAATTAAACCATCGCGATTACATGACAATCGAGGGTCGTCTACGATTCGAAAATATTAGCGAACAGATATAAGTTGATCCGATGGAATTACGTAGTCGAATTGCGAGTGGTTCCACATGATTACGATATTCGCGTCGAACGGTAATAAACCGATTTTCTATCGATATTATATTTGGGACGCGTAATTAAACCATCGCGATTACATGACAATCGAGGGTCGTCTACGATTCAAAGATGCACAAACGTGAATCGAAAATTATCAACTACGAGTCAAACATGCTAAAACCCCTGAAAGCTACCCGATACGATCATGTCCACAGTTTCAACGTTATATTCCTCATCTAAAGATGGCAGCCATATTGTTCGGTATTCAAGGTTTCGTCGAGACCAAAACAAGCCTTCTTCTCCACCAACTCGGCATCCGGTAACGTCCTCCCAAACCCCGTGCACGGGACGGGCGGGTCAATTGGCTGCCTCCAACTCCAACGTAGCGACCGGTGAAGGTTTCGTCGAGACCAGAACAAGCCTTTTCTCCACCAACTCGGCATCCGGTAACGTACTCCCAATTGCCATCGGCATGATAGGTATCATGGTTACGATATATGTCTCGAAGGACAATCCAAAACGTGAAATTCGCAATGCTGCATATGTCTTTAGCTTCATGGTTGGCATTACAATCTTGTTTCTTTTATTCGGAGTTCTTGGTCATAACGAAAACTTACAACGGGCAGCCTTGGATATGGCCATTATAGCTTTGCTAGCCTTTATGGCTTTTGTTGCGACTACCTTGATATGTTGGTGATTGTCAAGTAATGAAATTCTCATTGTCCTGTATCTTGGTCATTGTCAAAGAATGAAATTCTCATTGCCCTGTATATTGGTGATTGTCAAAGAATGAAATTCTCATTGCCCTATATATTGGTGATTGTCAAAGAATGAAATTTCTAAAAGTTTATGGACGAATTTACAAAATCTGCAAATTCTGGGGAGTAATCACAGAATCAGAAACCTTAGCATGATTGATAGTAAATTAACCACAAAGTTGGACTTAATCGAATAGTTTTGGAACTCTAGGGGAAAATCCGTGATTTCACAAAGTTAGGGCACGGATTTGCAAATACTGAAAAATTACAAGGTCTGATTACAGAATTAGAAACCTTAAGATGATTAGAAGTTTTTTTATTGTTAGAAGCAATTGCTTGATATGGACAATTTAAGTAATTAGAAAAAAATTGGAAACTTTAGGGGCAAACTTATAATTTCACAAATTATGGTGCTTAATTTGCAAATACTGGGAATTCTAAGGCTGGTTACACAATTAGACACCAGTGGGGATAGATAGGTAGTTAAGTTATTCGAAAAAAAATTGCTTAATTCACTTAAACTGTTACGACTTCAGTGCAAATGGAATAATCGTCCATCAATTAGCGTATGTTGTAGGTATCCCAATTAAACCATCGCGATTACATGACAATCGAGGGTCGTCTACGATTCGAAAATGTTAGCGAATGGATATAAGTTGATCCGATGGAATTAAGTATTCGAATTGCGAGTGGTTCCACATGATTACGATATTCGCGTCGAACGGTAATAAATCGATTTTCTATCGATATTATATTTGGGACGCGTAATTAAACCATCGCGATTACATGAAAACCGAGGGTCGTCTACGATTCAAAGATGCACAAACGTGAATCGAAAATTATCAACTACGAGTCAAACATGCTAAAACCCTTGAAAGCTACCCGATACGATCATGTCCACAGTTTCAACGTTATATTCCTCATCTAAAGATGGCAGCCATACGGTTCGGTATTCAAGGTTTCGTTAGACCAAAACAAGCCTTCTTCTCCACCAACTCGGCATCCGGTAACGTCCTCCCAAACCCTGTGCACGGGACAGAGGCAGGGTCAATTGGCTGCCTCCAACTCCAACGTAGCGACCGGTGAAGGTTTCGTCAGACCAGAACAAGCCTTTTTCTCCACCAACTCGGCATCCGGTAACGTACTCCCAATTGCCATCGGCATGATAGGTATCATGGTTACGATATATGTCTCGAAGGACAATCCAAAACGTGAAATTCGCTATGCTGCATATGTCTTTAGCTTCATGGTTGGCATTACAATCTTGTTTCTTTTATTCGGAGTTCTTGGTCATAACAAAAACATACAACGGGCAGCCTTGTATATGGCCATTATAGCTTTGCTAGCCTTTATGGCTTTTGTTGCGACTACCTTGATATGTTGGTGATTGTCAAGTAATGAAATTCTCATTGTCCTGTATATTGGTCATTGTCAAAGAATGAAATTCTCATTGCCCTATATATTGGTGATTGTCAAAGAATGAAATTTCTAAAAGTTTATGGACGAATTTACAAAATCTGCAAATTCTGGGAGTAATCACAGAATCAGAAACCTTAGCATGATTGATAGTAAATTAACCACAAAGTTGGACTTAATCGAATAGTTTTGGAACTCTAGGGAAAATCCGTGATTTCACAAAGTTAGGGCACGGATTTGCAAATACTGAAAAATTACAAGGTCTGATTACAGAATTAGAAACCTTAAGATGATTAGAAGTTTTTTTATTGTTAGAAGCAATTGCTTGATATGGACAATTTAAGTAATTAGAAAAAAATTGGAAACTTTAGGGGCAAACTTCTAATTTCACAAATTATGGTGCTTAATTTGCAAATACTGGGAATTCTAAGGCTGGTTACACAATTAGACACCTGTGGGGATAGATAGGTAGTTAAGTTATTCGAATAATAATTGCTTAATTCACTTAAACTGTTACGACTTCAGTGCAAATGGAATAATCGTCCATCAATTAGCGTATATTGTAGGTATCCCAATTAAACCATCACGATTACATGACAATCGAGAGTCGTCTACGATTCGAAAATGTTAGCGAACGGATATAAGTTGATTCGATGGAATTAAGTATTCGAATTGCGAGTGGTTCCACATGATTACGATATTCGCGTCGAACGGTAATAAATCGATTTTCTATCGACATTATATTTGGGACGCGTAATTAAACCATCGCGATTACATGACAACCGAGGGTTGTCTACGATTCAAAGATGCACAAACGTGAATCGAAAATTATCAACTATGAGTCAAACATGCTAAAAACCCTGAAAGCTACCCGATACGATCATGTCCACAGTTTCAACGTTATATTCCTCATCTAAAGATTGCAGCCATATTGTTCGGTATTCAAGGTTTTGTCAGACCAAAACAAGCCTTCTTCTCCACCAACTCGGCATCCGGTAACGTCCTCCCAAACCCTGTGCACGGGACAGAGCGGACTTCGGCAGTCGACATTGAGAGGCGGGGTCAATTGGCTGCCTCCAACTCCAACGTAGCGACCGGTGAAGGTTTCGTCAAACCAGAACAAGCCTTCTTCTCCACCAACTCGGCATCCGGTAACGTCCTCCCAATTGCCATCGGCATGATAGGTATCATGGTTACGATATATGTCTCGAAGGACAATCCAAAACGTGAAATTCGCTATGCTGCATATGTCTTTAGCTTCATGGTTGGCATTACAATCTTATTTCTTTTATTCGGAGTTCTTGGTCATAACGAAAACATACAACGGGCAGCCTTGTATATGGCTATTATAGCTTTGCTAGCCTTTATGGCTTTTGTTGCGACTACCTTGATATGTTGGTGATTGTCAAGTAATGAAATTCTCATTGTCCTGTATATTGGTCATTGTCAAAGAATGAAATTCTCATTGCCCTGTATATTGGTGATTGTCAAAGAATGAAATTCTCATTGCCCTATATATTGGTGATTGTCGAGAGAATGAAATTTCTAAAAGTTTATGGACGAATTTACAAAATCTGCAAATTCTGGGAGTAATCACAGAATCAGAAACCTTAGCATGATTGATAGTAAATTAACCACAAAGTTGGACTTAATCGAATAGTTTTGGAACTCTAGGAGAAAATCCGTGATTTCACAAAGTTAGGGCACGGATTTGCAAATACTGAAAAATTACAAGGTTTGATTACAGAATTAGAAACCTTAAGATGATTAGAAGTTTTTTTTATTGTTAGAAGCAATTGCTTGATATGGACAATTTAAGTAATTAGAAAAAAATTGGAAACTTTAGGGGCAAACTTCTAATTTCACAAATTATGGTGCTTAATTTGCAAATACTGGGAATTCTAAGGCTGGTTACACAATTAGACACCTATGGGGATAGATAGGTAGTTAAGTTATTCGAAAAATAATTGCTTAATTCACTTAAACTGTTACGACTTCAGTGCAAATGGAATAATCGTCCATCAATTAGCGTATGTTGTAGGTATCTCAATTAAACCATCGCGATTACATGACAATCGAGGGTCGTCTACGATTCGAAAATGTTAGCGTACGGATATAAGTTGATCCGATGGAATTACGTAGTCGAATTGCGAGTGGTTCCACATGATTACGATATTCACGTCGAACGGTAATAAATCGATTTTCTATCGATATTATATTTGGGACGCGTAATTAAACCATCGCGATTACATGACAACCGAGGGTCGTCTACGATTCAAAGATGCACAAACGTGAATCGAAAATTATCAACTACGAGTCAAACATGCTAAAACCCCTGAAAGCTACCCGATACGATCATGTCCACAGTTTCAACGTTATATTCCTCATCTAAAGATGGCAGCCATATTGTTCGGTATTCAAGGTTTCGTCAGACCAAAACAAACCTTCTTCTCCACCAACTCGGCATCCGGTAACGTCCTCCCAATTGCCATCGGCATGATAGGTATCATGGTTACGATATATGTCTCGAAGGACAATCCAAAACGTGAAATTCGCTATGCTGCATATGTCTTTAGCTTCATGGTTGGCATTACAATCTTGTTTCTTTTATTCGGAGTTCTTGGTCATAACGAAAACATACAACGGGCAGCCTTGTATATGGCCATTATAGCTTTGCTAGCCTTTATGGCTTTTGTTGCGACTACCTTGATATGTTGGTTATTGTCAAGTAATGAAATTTTCATTGTCCTGTATATTGTTTATTGTCAAAGAATGAAATTCTCATTGCCCTGTATATTGGTGATTGTCAAAGAATGAAATTCTCATTGCCCTATATATTGGTGATTGTCAAAGAATGAAATTTCTCAAAGTTTATGGACGAATTTACAAAATCTGCAAATTCTGGAGAGTAATCACAAAATCAAAAACCTTAGCATGATTGATAGTAAATTAACCACAAAGTTGGACTTAATCGAATAGTTTTGGAACTCTAGGGAAAATCCGTGATTTCACAAAGTTAGGGCACGGATTTGCAAATACTGAAAAATTACAAGGTCTGATTACAGAATTAGAAACCTTAAGATGATTAGTAGTTTTTTTATTGTTAGAAGCAATTGCTTGATATGGACAATTTAAGTAATTAGAAAAAAATTGGAAACTTTAGGGGCAAACTTCTAATTTCACAAATTATGGTGCTTAATTTGCAAATACTGGGAATTCTAAGGCTGGTTACACAATTAGACACCTGTGGGGATAGATAGGTAGTTAAGTTATTCGAAAAATAATTGCTTAATTCACTTAAACTGTTACGACTTCAGTGCAAATGGAATAATCGTCCATCAATTAGCGTATGTTGTAGGTATCCCAATTAAACCATCGCGATTACATGACAATCGAGGGTCGTCTACGATTCGAAAATGTTAGCGAACGGATATAAGTTGATCCGATGGAATTAAGTATTCGAATTGCGAGTGGTTCCACATGATTACGATATTCGCGTCGAATGGTAATAAACCGATTTTCTATCGATATTATATTTGGGACGCGTAATTAAACCATCGCGATTACATGACAATCGAGGGTCGTCTACGATTCAAAGATGCACAAACGTGAATCGAAAATTATCAACTACGAGTCAAACATGCTAAAACCCTTGAAAGTTACCCGATACGATCATGTCCACAGTTTCAACGTTATATTCCTCATCTAAAGATGGCAGCCATATTGTTCGGTATTTAAGGTTTCGTCAGACCAAAACAAGCCTTCTTCTCCACCAACTCGGCAACGTCCTCCCAAACCCCGTGCACGTCCTCCCAATTGCCATCGGCACCAACTGATTGCCATTGGCATGATATCATGGTTACGATATATGTCTCGAAGGACAATCCAAAACGTGAAATTCGCTATGCTGCATATGTCTTTAGCTTCATGGTTGGCATTACAATCTTGTTTCTTTTATTCGGAGTTCTTGGTCATAACGAAAACATACAACGGGCAGCCTTGTATATGGCCATTATAGCTTTGCTAGCCTTTATGGCTTTTGTTGCGACTACCTTGATATGTTGGTTATTGTCAAGTAATGAAATTTTCATTGTCCTGTATATTGTTTATTGTCAAAGAATGAAATTCTCATTGCCCTATATTGGTGATTGTCAAAGAATGAAATTCTCATTGCCCTATATATTGGTGATTGTCAAAGAATGAAATTTCTCAAAGTTTATGGACGAATTTACAAAATCTGCAAATTCTGGAGAGTAATCACAAAATCAAAAACCTTAGCATGATTGATAGTAAATTAACCACAAAGTTGGACTTAATCGAATAGTTTTGGAACTCTAGGGGAAAATCCGTGATTTCACAAAGTTAGGGCACGGATTTGCAAATACTGAAAAATTACAAGGTCTGATTACAGAATTAGAAACCTTAAGATGATTAGAAGTTTTTTTATTGTTAGAAGCAATTGCTTGATATGGACAATTTAAGTAATTAGAAAAAAATTGGAAACTTTAGGGGCAAACTTCTAATTTCACAAATTATGTTGCTTAATTTGCAAATACTGGGAATTCTAAGGCTGGTTACACAATTAGACACCTGTGGGGATAGATAGGTAGTTAAGTTATTCGAAAAATAATTGCTTAATTCACTTAAACTGTTACGACTTCAGTGCAAATGGAATAATTGTCCATCAATTAGCGTATGTTGTAGGTATCCCAATTAAACCATCGCGATTACATGACAATCGAGGGTCGTCTACGATTCGAAAATGTTAGCGAACGGATATAAGTTGATCCGATGGAATTAAGTATTCGAATTGCGAGTGGTTCCACATGATTACGATATTCGCGTCGAACGGTAATAAACCGATTTTCTATCGATATTATATTTGGGACGCGTAATTAAACCATCGCGATTACATGACAATTGAGGGTCGTCTACGATTCAAAGATGCACAAACGTGAATCGAAAATTATCAACTACGAGTCAAATATGCTAAAACCCCTGAAAGCTACCCGATACGATCATGTCCACAGTTTCAACGTTATATTCCTCATCTAAGGATGGCAGCCATATTGTTCGGTATTTAAGGTTTCGTCAGACCAAAACAAGCCTTCTTCTCCACCAACTCGGCATCCGGTAACGTCCTCCCAAACCCTGTGCACAGGACAGAGCGGACTCCGACCGTCGACATTGAGAGGCGGGGTCAATTGGCTGCCTCCAACTCCAACGTAGCGACCGGTGAAGGTTTCGTCAAACCAGAACAAGCCTTCTTCTCCACCAACTCGGCATCCGGTAACGTCCTCCCAATTGCCATCGGCATGATAGGTATCATGGTTACGATATATGTCTCGAAGGACAATCCAAAACGTGAAATTCGCTATGCTGCATATGTCTTTAGCTTCATGGTTGGCATTACAATCTTGTTTCTTTTATTCGGAGTTCTTGGTCATAACGAAAACATACAACGGGCAGCCTTGTATATGGCCATTAGAGCTTTGCTAGCCTTTATGGCTTTTGTTGCGACTACCTTGATATGTTGGTGATTGTCAAGTAATGAAATTCTCATTGTCCTGTATATTGGTCATTGTCAAAGAATGAAATTCTCATTGCCCCGTATATTGGTGATTGTCAAAGAATGAAATTCTCATTGCCCTATATATTGGTGATTGTCAAAGAATGCAATATCTCAAAGTTTATGGACGAATTTACAAAATCTGCAAATTCTGGGGAGTAATCACAGAATCAGAAACCTTAGCATGATTGATAGTAAATTAACCACAAAGTTGGACTTAATCGAATAGTTTTGGAACTCTAGGAGAAAATCCGTGATTTCACAAAGTTAGGGCACGGATTTGCAAATACTGAAAAATTACAAGGTTTGATTACAGAATTAGAAACCTTAAGATGATTAGAAGTTTTTTTATTGTTAGAAGCAATTGCTTGATATGGACAATTTAAGTAATTAGAAAAAAATTGGAAACTTTAGGGGCAAACTTCTAATTTCACAAATTATGGTGCTTAATTTGCAAATACTGGGAATTCTAAGGCTGGTTACACAATTAGACACCTGTGGGGATAGATAGGTAGTTAAGTTATTCGAAAAATAATTGCTTAATTCACTTAAACTGTTACGACTTCAGTGCAAATGGAATAATCGTCCATCAATTAGCGTATGTTGTAGGTATCCCAATTAAACCATCGCGATTACATGACAATCGAGGGTCGTCTACGATTCGAAAATGTTAGCGAACGGATATAAGTTGATCCGATGGAATTACGTAGTCGAATTGCGAGTGGTTCCACATGATTACGATATTCGCGTCGAACGGTAATAAACCGATTTTCTATCGATATTATATTTGGGACGCGTAATTAAACCATCGCGATTACATGACAACCGATGGTCGTCTACGATTCAAAGATGCACAAATGTGAATCGAAAATTATCAACTACGAGTCAAACATGCTAAAACCCCTGAAAGCTACCCGATACGATCATGTCCACAGTTTCAACGTTATATTCCTCATCTAAAGATGGCAGCCATATTGTTCGGTATTCAAGGTTTATTGTCACTACAATTGTAACTTTGACTCTAATATTGTTGATTGTGGGAGACTGGTTCAATCAGTCACAGTTGATCGGCACAGGGGTCGTGTTGACTAGCATCGATGTCTTATTGATGATGGTCTTCGTCTATTTAGTTATTATGAACAAGTGAATGGTCTTCGACCTATAACAAAGTGTTTGTAACTATTACGAATATAAGGGTTTAGGAACAAGTAATGGTGTTCGTAGCTATTACGAACAATCAGGATTTCACCACTTGTTCGTAGATATTACAAAAGTGATGGTGTTCGTAGCTATTATGAATAATCGGGGTTTTCACCACTTTGACTCTAATATTGTTGATTGAGGAGATTGGTTCAAATCAGCGATTTTCACTACTTTGACTTTAATATTTTTAATATTGTTGATTGTGAGAGATTAGTTCTATCAGTGGTAGTTAATTAGTGCAGGGGTTGTGTTGACTGGCATGGAAGTGAACAAGGTATTAAAATTGTTTTAGTACGGAATTTTTACCGGAAAGATTGGTTTTGTTAACAATTTTCAAATCTTTCAAGCGGTAAGTATAGCGATGGATGGATATGGATGGAAGTGCAGTCCAACGAACTATGAAGGCTGAAGATGATAACTAACGGCGCATGTGACATCCCGAAATTTGGCCCCGTTTCGAATATATGAAATAGTTATTTCATCAACGCGCTTATGATTATTTTACTCAGAAATGATCACTCACAAGTTAACTAATCTATTTGGTGAGGCTATTAAGGGATATAAACACGACAGACTAGAAAATTCGATTAGAAATCGATCGCTCGACCATAATAATCGGCAAGGGTCAATTCGACACCGTTATAAATTGATTAGTGAATGGATATAAGTCCATTCGATGGAATTACGTAGTCGAATTGCGGGTGGTTCCGCATGATTATGATATTCGTGTCGAACGGCAATAAATCGATTTTCTATCGATATTATATTTAGGACACATAATTGAACCATCGCGATTACATGACAACCGAGGGTTGTCTACGATTCAAAGATGCACAAATGTGGATAAAAAATTATCGACTATAATCAAATGCGTTAAAACCCTTGAAAGCTACCCGATAGATTAGATTGTACTAAAATCGCGTTTGGTCGATTTTAACCACGAAATTTAATTCGATTTTGGGAATCGAACATTCGAGCGTGTCACGATTTATTTATTGGATATTGTCTTATCTTTCGTCAAATTTTCGACGAGTCCGAAATTTTGCGAAAAAATGATTTTCGGACAAAAAGAAAAAGGAAAAGAAATTCGGATTAAGAAGCCAATTTGGATTTTGCTGCCCAAAAAGCTTCAATTTTGGGAAATTAGACTAAAGAAAGTATTTGGGAGACATAGGGGTGAGCATAGAAGACTTTTGGGGCTTGTGTGATGATGATTTAGATATTTTCCTAAGGGTTGTAATTGGTTGTTTCATTTTCTTTCTTTTTCTCTCTCTCTTTCCCTCCTCGGCCGAACAACCCCTCTCTCCTCTAATTCTCTCTTCTTCCTCACGTATCTCCCATTCCATCTCTTCCTCAAGCCAACCTCCTTCCCTCCATTCTCCTTTCCACCGCCTCGTCCCTTCTCTTCTCCAACTCCTTTGCTGCCACCACCACATCGCCACCTCGCACCAGCGCACCATCCACCATCACGCCATCACCCCAGCACATCCACCATCATCCATCCGCTAACTCCACCTCCAGCTTCTCCTTCTTGTAGCTGCTGCAACATCCCATCTTCCTCTCACGCCCAACGAGCGCCATCTTCACCATCCGGCTTCCCATCTTCACGCCACCCGCCAACACCATCGCCAGCTTTTCATCCTCATGCCACCATCCACCATAGCCAACGCCATCACCACCCCGTCACCGCCAGCAGCTCCACCACCCGCTAGCAGCACCCCACAGCCACCAACTCGAGCCCCCTTGGCCGAGAGCTTGAGGGGTCGACACCGCCGTCGTCAAGCCTCCATTCAAGCCGTGCTTGTCTAGTTTTTTTTTTTTGCTGTCGCGTCGCCATCACCGCAAGCCCGCCACCGTCAAAAACCGTGAGTTAAACTTCCTAATCTTTGATTATGCCGTTAATTGCGTTTATGGGTGGTTAGATTAGTGTTAATGATAATTAGTCTTAATTAAGTTTGGTTTAGTTTAATTGAGATTAAGAATGGTTTAGATTAATTTTAATTGTGATTAGTTTTAATAATTACAATTAGATTAATTAATCATGGTTAGATTAATTAATTTAGTTTAGTTTAATTAATTGTAATTTATTTAATTAATCATAATTAGTGTAATTAGCGACGGATTAGTCGTAAGGTAGAATTTTACGCTCGTTTTCTTGGATGAAATTATGCATGATTTCGAGTGTTTGCACGTACGATATTGTGTGATTGGTTGTTCTATGATAATTACCTATTATTATTGCAAAAGATGGTTTTATGAGCAATTAAATAGAAAAAATTAATAAGGTGTCAGGTTTGGAGGCCAAATTTTATGTGCTCAATAAAACAAAGAGGTTTTAAAGTAGAGGTGTGCAAAGTTTGATGGGTTAATTTTAAGTGCATGACCACGTACGAATTTATTTCGGAGAGTTTTAAAGAAAAAAAAAGAGTTACCAAGTTTATTATTTGCAAAGGGATTTTGGTGTTCTTGGCTAAATAACGGTAATAAAATATTGGCTTGATCGATGATGTGCTTGAGTGGTCACATAATCGAACCCGTCACCCAACGGGAGTTTGGGGACAATGCCCGCTTTTATCAGATGCTCGGCGGGGATCCGGAAGCTGAGTCACGGCCGAGGCGGGATCGATGCTCCTTTATGGAATGCAGGTGGGACGATGCTTAGTTATGTCAGAAGACCGCCAACACTTGTGTTGACCGTGGCCCGAGCGGTCGTAATAATTGGAACATGTGTGTCGACAATGCGTGTGAAATTCTCGTGTGTGTTTTGATTATTATTTATGCACGTTATACTATTTCTACTGTGCAAGATGTGCTAATAGGCAGGGATGGACCGAGGCAAGGTGAGTTTTTGTTTGGCGCGTGCTTAGGCCACCTTCGAGGCGAATTCGTGTCCTAATCGAGCCTTAGGGATTTTAACTCGCTGAGATTTTTATCTCACCCCGTCGTTGTTAAAATATTTTCAGGTCCATAGAATGGAGATTCGTCTGGTCCATTTCGGGGTTCCATGGGATATGGAGGTAGAGACTACCCTCTACCCTATCCCCGGGACCAACCGATTTCGTGAGTTGGTAATGACAACGGTGTGGGTAGATGGGAGTTTTGTGAATGTGGTGCCCCACCGTTTCAAGGCTTGGTTTATTACGGAACCGAATGGTGGTCGGGAGGGTCCCATGCACGGTTTCGACGGGCCGCCCATAGGAAATGAGGTTGAGCAGGATACCGACCCCATGGATATTGACATCCTAGATGGTGTCATAATAAATCCGGATTCTGAGCCGGAAGGGCCCGGGGAGCCGTGCTCACCTGGCGACATGCCCTACTTCTTGGCTGGGCCTGGGTATGGATATTAGAGCGGATGTTGGAGTTTGTACAGTTGAAAGTTAACCCCAACCTTGACACTTTTTGTTAGTAGGTCGCGTAGGAGTCCCTTTTGTAGTAGGCTTTATATATTAAACTCCTCGGGTTAACCTGTTGGTATATAAATCGTAATTTGTGAAAAATTGTTGTGGTGCTTTTACTATCCCTACTATTATTAATTGACTAGGTGTTTAATTTAATTCGCTTCCGCATGCGTTTAATTGAAAGATAAAAAGAATGGGTCGGCGACGCGTCTTGGGATGTCGCATTTTTAATTGATCGCTGAGGGATGTTCGCGTACTCGGGTTCGGGGCATGACAACGCAAGTCTTGCTATGAGAATGAGAAATCTCCTGCAAGGAACATATGTTTAATTTTGATCGTTGATAGTCTGGTGCCTGCCTACGTTTTTAGATTTGTGTCTCTTCTTGAAGAAGATGATAAAAGAGTTATGCTTTGAGAGAAAAGGGTTAATAGAAAAACAGAAAGAAAGAAAAAAAGAAAAAATAGGAAATGAGCTGAAGTTGAATTATGGTAAATCTGAGCTTGGCTTAAGTTGAATGAGATCAGGCTTGAGTTAGTTTGATGCTGTGGCCCAATCCTGCAGTTCGACCAACAAACATAAAATACCATTCCTTGCATATTCACTAACTGGCCGTTAAAAAAAAAAAAAAAAAACACAGAGAAGTCAGCTGTTTCCATACTGTAATGTTTCGGTTGCAGAAACTAAGGGTGTAAATCTACAGGAGTCGACAATCGCAATTACCATAGGAAATTAAGAATCGAACCTACAAACATGCGAACTATCCCATCCATCCCAGGCTCACCATAGATTCCAGAACTGGACACTAATTTCCAAATTCAAAAGGAGATAATGTCACTCATTTCTTTCTCTCTTTCTCTTTTTCCCTCTTTTTTCTCTTTTGGCGAGCAAGAAACATTGTTATTAAAGATGTTCATGGAAAGAAATGTTCCCCAACTTGACGGCATCACCGTGTAGCCTCCAGGCAAATTCAATGAGCAATCTGTATGGCGAGTCCCCCTACCAAGGACAATAAAGGTGCACACGCCACGTCCATTTGTTGTTATCGGGAGCGAAGAGAAGTTGAAGAAGATCGGTAGATGCTCATGCATCTTGTCTCCGGAGAGGAGATTTTATCTAAAGCTGGAGCCCCTTTATTCACTCCTCCTCCCGCAGGCATCTCCGAGCGGATGATTCCTCTCCCTGCTGTCGTCTACTGTAGAAAGGTTGAAAAGAAAAATCAGAAATTCAATCCTCTTCATCTCACTGGACGATTTCCATGGATTAACAAAGGAAACAAATGAAAAAAGCAAGAAGGGAGAGAGAGAGAGAGAGAGAGAGAGAGAGAGACGGAGAGAGAGGTCCATTGAGATGGGACAACAACAAGAATCGAGTCAACACTGAATAGCATTTGTCATTTCAATCCAAGAGTGACAAAGGAAGGAATAGGTGTGAACCTCTGTGTGGGCGATCAGGAAATCCAGCTGCAGGAGACGCTGCAAAATTCGACAAGCCATTGGGGGCTAATTGGAAAAAAAACACCAATAATCGCGAGCATCACGCTAGACAACCAAAAACAGAATAGACGTCTTTCAGTCGGAAACCTAAGAACTCATCCAGCATGAGAAAGGGGCCCTAGTTCCTCAAGTCATTCCTGAAAATCCAACCACCCATGCAAGTTCACAATCTTAGGATCTCGCAAACAGAAGAGAACAACAGGAAATGAAAATTGCCCGGAAAAAGTTCTGTGCCCACTGAAAAATCGAATCAAATGTACGAAGAAACAGAGAAGAGAGGGCATGAAAAGTCAAACCTGCCAATGCTTCTTCGGACGGCAGCACCTTGCCCTCGTGTTGTTGCTTGGCCAGGATCTTCTTGACCACCATTCGGGGCGTGCTGACATCGGATGGAGACATGATGCTTCTGATAAGAGTCGGGCTGGGAGAAGGAAGAAAATGGAACGGTAGAAGCCCGTGGGCGACCCCAGAAAACAGGACCATCGGCAGCCCATGACGCCTTGCTCTCATATACAGACTTCTTGTACATGAGGGAGTGAGTTCACACATCTTATTAGATAGTACTTGCTGCAGACAACGGAGCAACCAAATCCAATGACTTAACAGTTAATCAGTAAAGTATTAACGTAGAACTCCAGAAACATTCATAAAAAGAAAGGAAATTCAATAGAATGCACTCTAAGAACCGTTTCACGACCAAAAAAAAAAGAGTGGAAAATAGTGATTGACACAATTCAATCAGGAACGTAGTAAAATTAGCCAATTTCTTCTACTATTTAAACTAGATGAAGCAACGATATTGGCACCAGACTTTGCACCTGCATGCATTGTGGCAAGCAAACGCGCGCATGCATGCACACACATTCACTTACACAATACCCTGTCCAGACAAATGGCCCAGTCTAATGTCAAACTTGCTTAAAAGTTAAATTATAGGCCCTAATTGCTCTTATGCCAGTAGGAGAAAATATCTTCCCAACACTTCCAATTTCTCTCCAAAGTCATATGTGGAACCTTTGTGTACGCATGCTTATTAGCTAAATGGCAATTGGCACATACAATAAAGCCCAGCCACTGTTTCATGAATTTTCATAACCCTACTGTGCAAAAATAGTATATACATTAGAAATGGATGTCCCCATATATATAGAGAGACACAGACATATAATATGTTTTATCATGATGATCTCTTCATTTGTCCAATAGAAGATGCATTACCTTTGCATGGTCCAATCTTTGATCTCGAAAACTTTTACAGCAAAATTAGGCGACCTATATAGTTCCCTAATTTACCGAAATCATTTTATTAGAAAATAGGAGTAGATTAAATCCCTATGAGGTATAAAGGGTAAGTACGTCTTTAAATTGAAATCTTTGCTATTTTTTTTTTTTGGTCAGTTCTACTCTATTAATAACGAATGCAAGTTGCTACGCCATTATATGAACACCAGTGTTCAATCGTCAAATCCATCATCTATCTATCTCCAAATTGCTTTTACCTAACGTAAAATGTTCAACAGTATAATGCTTATCCAATAAGGGGAAAGAGACGGGAACCCTCGCAGGTAAGTCGTTGGAAAAGGAGCAATTTTTTATATGCATAATATTAGTTAGATGAATCTCACTCGAGTAATCGACAACTTCATGTACAGTACTTACATTGAGAACCTAACCTGTCAAACTTTGTGAGTATCTCGAGGTTATTCTGACCTGAAGGGCCGAATTTTGCCAAGAAACTGAACGTATTCTACCATGTTGCAATTTGCTCCTGCAAGGTAACCCTAAACCTTTCTTTCTCTGGGACGAAGCTTTTGTTGGTAGCAGTAAGACACTCTCTGGCCTTCAAATCTTTTAGCTAACTGACGGCAGCCTCTATCAATGCTTCCATTTTTAAAATCGTCAACAGACTTGATATAAGAGTGATATTTTAGAAAAAAAAATTAATATGTTCGGGTACAATTTTATAAATTTAAGAATGATTTTATGATTTAAAATGTTAATTAAGGATTTATTAAGTTAGATTAATTACAGGAAACCAAATCAGTTTAGAATAATTAGTTTCAAGCTTTAGCAACAAAATTGCAATTTCCCAAAGTTTATGGATGAATTTACAAAATCTAGAAATTCTGATGACTAATCACAGAATCAAAAATCTTAGAATGATTGATAGTGAATTAACCACAAAGTTGGACTTAATTGTATAGTTTTGGAACTCTAGGGGCAAATCCATGATTACACAAAGTTAGGGCAAGTATTTGCAAAACTGAAAATTACAGGGTCTGATTACAGAATCAGAAACCTTAAGATGATTAGAGGTTATTTTAACGTTGGAAGCAATTCTTAATATAGACAATTTAAGTAATGCTTTTGAAACTATAAGGGCAAACTTGTAATTTCACCATTTAGGGGGCCTAATTTGGACATACTGGAAATTCTAAGGTTTTTTTTTGTCGGTCCTACTCTACACCTATTCTAACGCTCACTCTCAAGGTTGGTTACACAATTAGACACCTGTGGTGATACGTGGTTAAGTTATTCCAAAAATAATTGCTTAAACTGGCTTTAAGTGCAAGGCTTTGACTCTTAAAGGGAAAATTGGTAATTCTGCCAGCTAGAGTAATTGTGTTGTTTATCGAGTTTGAATTTCAAATAATGAAGTGCATAAAGAGTCCAATATTTATCTCTTTTAACATTTTTCCTTATGGAAAATGTTTGAGAAATATAATGATTATCCTTTCGAAATATTTATTAGTTTTAGATATCATCCCTTATTAATGTTAGAATTGAAAAAGTTGCATATACAATATTTATTCCTTGAATCAAATTTTTAGTTGGAAAGAATAAACAAAACTTATTAGATGAATAAGATTTATATTTTGCAGTATCAAATATTTCAAGATGTGAATAAGTACACAATTTATCTACTTAATTTAAAAGATTTTAGTATAATTTGGGGAGATAGCTTATGTTATGGCTCTTTTGCTTAAGTAAATGATTTTTTTTTTTTATGTTCTACCCATTTTGGTTCGATATGCAATAGATATATAACATTACACAATTTGCAGATGAAAAACAGGCTAGTCATTGTTTGTAACCTATTAATAATTTTCATCGGAACACATTTTAAAAATGGCTAATTATTCCTAATAGACATCAAATACAAACTCCTAAACATTGCGCCTGGCGTTTGTTGCATCACCATTAAGAATGGATCAAGTTGGTGCAAAGCAGCCTAATCGAAATCCTATTGAGAAGTAAGACCGGCTCAACTTCCAAAAAAAAAAAAAAGGAGGAAGAAGAATTGGGCTTCGACCAAAAAAGTGAATTGGGCCATGGTTATTGTGGGCCCAACTCAAATGGTGCTTCAAATCTAGACGTTTGCGACAAAAAAAAATAAAAAATCACCGAGTGCTTCTACGATATCCATATCTTACAGGATAAGCAGCCCTTTTCTAAATCATTGAAAGTAGGGATATTGGATTTTTATACATAAGCAGGATTCCTTTCGGGCTTAGTTTAGCCCATTTTATCATCTACTACCAACTTGGACTCGCCTTGGCAATGTACAAATGTTCCTATCGGTCCGATCCGACTGGTCCGATCCGAAGATATCACGGAGTCTACCATGGAAGGAAAAAACAACCCTATCTTGCATGACCCTTCCCTGGTGAAATTCTACAAAAAAGAGAAATTGCGCTAGTCTTGAAATTTGCTCGAAACCCTCCTACCTCACACATACAGACAATGAACACTTCATAGGCGAGTTTACGCTCGTAACTCTTCATGATAGGCAGTATCGCCTACCTATCGGACCCTAAACTAGGTCCGTATCACTTCAACCATATACACTAGCTAAAAGTTTAGAGAAGATTTTAATCAAAAGCCAGGTATATATGGTCGGATTTTTAAACCGCCTACGGGAAAGTGGACTAGATAAAATTTCTACAATTACATATGCATGGAAAGATAAGCACACTTCCCATCTACCAAAGTGAGGAGTAGGTATTCTTCAGAAACCAAAATTTGATTAGTGAGACATGAGGAAAGGAGGGTTGGCAACTTCATTTTAAATAAACGACATCCAATCACTTTAGAATAAAGGACAAACATTCTTTAGGACACCTTAGACCACAAAAGGAGGGACCTGTAGGTTTTTCCATGTCCATAAAGTTCATAAAGCTCCAGCAAGCGAAATGCCTACTCGAGCAATTCATTGATATGGAAATTATTTACACTTTTCATTCCTAAATATCAGAGCCCACACTGAGATCACTAGCCGTAGTTGCCTAACTACAGAACAACCACAAAGGTTGATTTGTGATCAATTGGAACTTACAGTAAAAAAAAAAAAACCATCAACACACATTTACATCAATTTTGTCTCTCATATTCCCCTCACATTACATTAATTAGTCAATTTCTCTCCTTTTCCATGTCATTTCTGACTTGTAGCAGTCTTTTCCTTCCATTTTTAGGGTTTTCTTTTCCTTCTATTTTTGGCCAAGGTCAAGAGTAAGAGTGGAATGACTACAGTCTACAACTACACCTTCAGTTGAAATGCAGTTCTCCACATCAATTACTCCAGAAAGTCTGATCCATATGCAGCACACCCTCTTCAGGTACCAATAGACAACCAGCTATCCATGATTTGGCCAAAATAGTTCACTTAAACCTGGAAGAAATACGTCAGAATAGAATGGAACAGAATTAGCTTAGGTGGTGCAAGAAACTCAAAATTAGGAAAATCTTCTGATGGTTGACATATTGAGACAAATGCAAACTATTATTTCACTTCACATCTACTCCCACAACGATTCCTTGACGATCTTTTATATGAGTCATAATAATGAGTTAACGCAACCCCAAAATTCCGCGACTTTTACCATAGTTCTCATCTTGAACTTTATTACCTTAAGAAAATCAAAGATTCAAGCAAAACAATCTTCCTCACCAAACCAGCATCAGCAAAAAAGGAGCTAAAAGTGGCAGTAAACTGAACTAATTTAGAAGAAAGGAAGTTATCAAATCTTCATGTACACATCTCATTATTTAGACACAAAGAATCAGGTTTAGTAATCTGTCAAAATGTAAGGTTAATTGGGAATGCCCCCCAACCTTTGAGGTATATAGCAAAAACTCCTGCCCTCTAAATCTTGACAAACACCCACAACCTTTAAGATAGGGAAAGACCTCCCACTACCATATGTAACAGTATTTTCCCTCTGCCTAAATTAACATAACAAAATACAGATAGTTTAAAGAATGCCATTTAAAACATGTTAACATGTGCATTTTCCACTAAAAATTATTAAAATCCTTAATTCCGTTTGTTTTCAATTTTGTAGAAGTTACTAATTGATTGTATCATTGTTCATTCATATATATTTTATTTTGTCTTAAAAAATAAATTATGTTTTTTTGGGTTGATGAATGTAGAGTTGCCACCTATCTACATTTTGAATACATAAATTACTAAAAGATTCTTAGGCCTAACTGTGAAACTGGGTATTTTGCTTCAAAATTTCAAACTTTCCGAAAATACAGCATATTAACGCATTACATAAGGTAAATAATCCCATGATTATCAATTCAAGCTATCAAAAAGTATTTGTCACTTTACATTTTTAAGAATTCAAAGATATTAAATGCAAATCTTGATCTTTAAATTAGTTCTATATAACATTTTTAACTTTTCAAGATTGTGGCACTTTCTTTCTCACAAACAGGAAAAATGACAAAAACACAAAGGTAATGGAATGTTTCATTTCGGAAGGTCAGGAAGGTACTTTAGAAAATTTTAAGACAATGGCCTATTTGCCCCCCAAAAAAAAAACCAAAAAAAAACATAGGTTGAAGGAATAATTGCAAAGATATAAAGGATGGGGAGCTCTTTGCAATTGCAAGAGACACCAGGTTAGGGAAATTTGCAATTAACTGAAAAATGTATTTTCTCTTTCCTCTTTCCTTCTTTTGTTTACCCCAACACATGAGAATCTTTGAGCAATCCTGCGACGTATTATCAACACTCTTATGATCAGTTGCAATGCAACATTATTTTATTCCTAGTCTACATAAGATAAAGAAACCACATCTTTTGTTCGTCATCAAGTCATCTCTAATGCTCTCAGCATCAAATTAATTATTCAGTCGAGTGAAACAGAATGGTGTACCTGTCTCCTACGGCTTTGTATGTACCAAGATCTGGCCATTACGTAGCATGGCAAGAGAAAACCAGCAAACTGAAGAACTGAAACCTGAAACTGAATTTCCAATATTACTATTAGTTTTCATGCTGCAAAACTAGTCAATAGATAGCATAATCACTCAAAAATTCGATGCACACAGGACGTTCGCATCTTTTCATTGATCTAAAGGCTAAAAGCCTACAACATAAACTTATGAGCTTGGCTGACCAGACTATGATCACAATTATTAGATTAATATCCAGACCTTCATAATCAAATTGTCTTACCAAAGCAAAGCACATACTCATGCACTCTTTTGTAAGTGGCAATGCCTTCAACAAAACAGAATCAATCTTAGATAGGAAACAGTCAAAACTTGCTGTAGCAAAACTCACATTTTGTTCCCAAAAAGTTTCATTTTTCAATCCTAAAGTGCTATTCTAAATACCTTAATTTAATAGGGACCTATAATAGAAGGCAGGGTACATATCTATCATTTCACAATCGTAGGAAGTAATTACAGTCCGCCAACTGCTCAATTCAATTACCTCTGCAACTTCACTCATGTAATGATGGCAGAAAGGGGAACGCAAAATAATTTATGTAAGGACATCGATGGTCTGAATACAGATGCTGCCCCCATACCCAAAATTTTCCCCCAATCATGTACACTATTTGTTGAGAAAATGATTCTGAAGAAAAAGTAAATTGTGCTGCTATATTCACGTTGCAAGCACACTTGTGCATTCTAAAGAATCATTGGTATTGGAGACTTACATCAAAAAACATTGATGATTCTTGCACCATTCCAGTTTCTCGCGTAATCATGAGAGCTTGGCGCAGAAGTAAAATTATCAACAACTGCCAAATAATGATCCACGTTTACTTCCTGATAGAGGCAATAATCAATGAAGATTACCAACACCAAGTCCTAGTTCCAGTCACTTACAACAAGAGCCACAGATCGGAGGCAGGCAATGCTGCTACTATTTTCAACAGCATACTCTTCGTAGTCAGATCGCAGAAATTGCCTTTCAGCAGCAGCTAGTGCTATAAGATGAGAATCACGGAGATTGATATGTGGGCCCCATGCTCGCCTAATCAACAGAAGCACACAATATCTTAGGCAACAAATGCTCAGCAAGGCCACAGTGGCGAATCATAGATGTGACAGACAGTAATATCCAAAATTAAACATTATGACCTAGCATGCAAAGATGGGACAAGCAAAGGCAAGGCACTGTCAGCTAAGACGAGCAGGATGCTATGCATCTATATCTACTTTGCAGCTGATATTTCAGGTTGGTAATTCAGTGAAATGAAACAAGGTTGGACATAAGCATGGAGAAACTAGGTGAGTTTTCACTTTACAACTTGGAACATGAGAGCTTACAGATAGAATAAGAAGTTATGATCAATTCATATCCAGCACCCTCGCGATCATAGCATCCAAATATTTTGCAGGAGAGTAGGGTACAACCCTGGGATCTCACTTCATGCTAAAGTACAGCGCAGAATTAAAAAGAAGAAATTAATGTGTGAATCTGCCAAATCAGACAACCTAGTGAGAGCACAAGCAACAGTATTAATA
The DNA here is from genome assembly GCA_014182715.1 of Eucalyptus cloeziana. Taxonomy (NCBI): domain Eukaryota; kingdom Viridiplantae; phylum Streptophyta; class Magnoliopsida; order Myrtales; family Myrtaceae; genus Eucalyptus; species Eucalyptus cloeziana. The sequence goes on along the minus strand of CM024634.1, from coordinate 1,849,734 downwards.
GCATCTAGAAGAATATCTCTGCCATACACTTAAATATGATAGATCACTGGGAGACCAAATGATTTATCAATCTTTCTGGGGAAAATGCCTGTAATTATGTGAAATGACACCCTACACTAGCAAATGCAACTTCTTCCCTTCCTAATATGCCTTACCAAGAATAATGTAGCTTGGAATTAGATGCTATTAGAAAGAGACTTTAAATTAAAAAAAAAAAAAGTTTCAGATAACAGGTTTTCGCCATATTTAGAACTGAATGCATTGAAAGACAGAAACAGATTGAGTAAATAAGAGAATACTCAAGAGAAAGTGTTACTCTTGGATTACTATTCTAGTGGATTACTAGGGGCTGTTGATGCCTTAGTCATTTTCAAGTTTTCCCCAAAGGGGCATACACTAAGCTGATTGAGCTTTGGAGTAAGAACAACAACTATCAAGTAACTATGAATGTGTTTTCTTTACCCATTATTGATAAAAAAAAAAAGAAATGGGATCGAAGGTAAAATCTTGCAATAATGAGACCAGTGAAGACCAGAGGAATGATATGAGGAAAAGATTGCAATTTTCTTGATCATCAATAACCATGCAAAATATCTGCCTCAAACATCAACAAAAAAACCAACAATGGAAGTAAATAAGAAGTTTCAAACCAAAAGCTAAATAAAAAGAAGGTAAAATCCTTAAAACATGCAAAAGAGCATGTCTCCCAACAATCAATTGCTTTCTCTAAGATGATAGAAGATGTTGATTATAAATTGTTAAAATAAAGCATTTCTAAACATTGGTGGCCAACTAACATAGAAAGTATGCTCCATATAGAGATTTTATGTTCTTTATGAAGCTTAAAAGTTACCTGACATCAATGGCCACAAGATCGGGACTGATGGTGGCAGGTGGCAAAGAATAATTTGGAGAAAAAACCTATCACATGGAAAACCAGACCTTTTATATGTGAATTTGCATATTCAACATATATATTTAGATAAAGAAGCTCGGATGCAGTCCTACCTGGTTGCAAATCTCACAGTTAATGTCACCTTTTTTGTTGCACCACCTTTGAATGCACTTCCTGTGGGCAAACTACAAGAAAGATGAGAGCTGATATCATCAGACAATCCAAAACTCCAAAGCTTAGAGCAGATCCTACTGATTTCAACTTAGGGATCAATGGTAAAGCAAAGCATGACTTGGTCATAATCTCAACTGACTTAAGCACAGAAGTACAACTCCTTGAGGAGAAGTCAGGCAAGGAATAACGAAATGATTATCCCAGTACTTGTGGATATATGAAGTGAGAGGTAGCTGCCACCACTCTTCTTCATGAGTACATTAAAAAATCTAATGTATCATGCTATTAATTAATGCATCTACGTATCTTGTTTCATATTATAAACCCCGAAATCACATGGCATGAATCTTTGGACAGTCACTACCATACATCGTCACATACCATGAAATGCCTCCGTTTTACCATGCTCAAGTCATTCCTCAATGTTGAACTAAGAAAAATCTTCCTTTACTGTGGACATCGCCGCGTCCCCTTTCTTACTCATGGATTTGTTGGGTTTTAGATAAGGAAGATAGGAATATTGCTAACTAACCCATCCATGTGAGTCACAAACTAGATGGGGAGGCACTTAGGTACTACAAAAGAGTCAAGGTTAAATATTCCACCATTGACCGATGCTTGTTTAAATAGCTTCACATTAACATTCAGAACATTGGTCAAAATTAATGTGTGTGCATTCACACTATCGCTGACGCTTTGTTTTAACTTGGCAGCCGAATGCCCATACCAGTTGTGAATCAACTGTTTGGCATATAGAGAAAATGCCATGTGAAACCCTTTGTTCCCCCAATCCGTCCTCTGCCCAGCGTGAATTCTCCATATTAGTATCAGAAAGTCTCCTCCCACTCTCCTACTCATCCACTTATTTTCAGTCTTTCGTTCATTCATCGTAGAACAAGTTCTTTCTGTCATTGACATGCTGACTGTCAGCCAAAGGCAGTGATAGGAAATGTAGAGGACCTCTCTCTCTCTCTCTCTCTCTCTCTCTCTCTCTCTCTCTCACACACACACACGCACACACAAACAAGTGCTTTCCTTTTCAACTGTTAGTTTCCCACGAAGAGGAAAATCAGAGTAAATACGCAACAGTACACCAAACCCCAACATAGTCGTAAATGCAAAGAAAATACTGCAGCACACAACCACCGAATTAAAAGCCGTCACGCGATTGAGACCAGCTTCCCCCCCCAAAAAAAAAAAAGAAAAAAAGAAAAAAGAAATTGCAATTTCCACGAAACTCCACCTTTACCAAAGGGGACAAAACAGATTACTTGTTTTCCCTTGTACCTTCTTCAACGAAGAGTGATCACATGGGAGTTTGAAAATCGAGACCCTCAATCACAGAGAGAGAGAGAGAGAGTTTCGTCCAATCCACAGAATTCGCGAATGTCAACGCACCAACTTGAAACACCGAAAGGAAAGAAGAAAACGAAACCAGCTTAGAGAGAGAGAGAGAGAGAGACCTTCAGGGTGCCACTGCAGGCGCAAGGAGACTCCATGGCCTGGACTTCGTCCTCCTCCTGGCATATCCTGCACTCCACCACCGCTCTCTCCCTCGCCTTCTTCTTCGCCACCGCCGCCGCCGCCGCCGTCGAGCACCCTTCCCCTCCGTCGACGACCACCACCACCACCCCCGCCATCGCCTGCATTTGCTTCTCCCTCTCCGGCACCCCTCCGGCGCCGCCATCCGCCGCCGGCTTCCCGGCGGCCCCGTCCACGCGCACCGTAACGTCGTCCACCATCTCCGTCTCCCTCTCTCTCTACGGTGATGCCGAGTCAATGGCAGTTTCTCTCTCTACAGACGAGGGAGGAGGGAGTAAGGAGAAGAAGGAAGAAGTAGGGGAGCGTGCGTTTTAAAAAAGGCAGAGCACGGGCCTTCTCCGGTGACGTATTTCTGGTTCAAATGGGGGCCCCTCCTTGTCTTTTGCCTTTTCGTGAATGGGCCAAATTGCCCCCGCCATGGGACTTTAATTCCGTTCGTGTCCCAGCGAAGAAATCCCACTACTGCTAGGAAAATATTGTTAATTTCTTTAATTTTCTCCATTTTGAAAAACTAAATGTTTTTTTCTTTCATTAGATATATCTAGCAGATACTATATCCCTTATTAAGACATTTTTCTAAATACTATGTTTCAAAACTGTCGCTCCTGATACATTTCATTTTATTAAATTTTATAAATGGAGTGATCAAGTGCATTATAATTTCTTTTCGCGCCTATACATCCACGAATTCAGGTGCATGTAAGCAATGCTCCTACAACATAAAATTGATGCTCTCAAGTCGATTTTTCTTACAATTATATTCGATAAGAACGACAAGGAAATGTTGATTCTTGTTGATAAATGGGTTAAGCATGTCAAATCATGGTGTATTATTTAGGTTTTTCCATATTTTTTGCTTTCGTTATGTATTGTGTAAATGGATCGACATATCATTGGCCTTACCTAATAATGTAGTCCTTTATTTATGTGAGTATAGGGGGAGACAAGAAGTTCAACAACCAATATAATTTAAGATGATTGCTGACCCACCACATCCAAATGAAATAAAAAGAATACTAAAAAAGAGAAGATGCCACCCTTCTCGCATTAACTCTCGCAGAAATTTGGAAATTTTTCTCGATTTTCTACTCATATATTTTCCATTAATTAACCATATTTTGACCATTTATTTTATCAAGTGTATGGTCTCTGCCATCTACAATTCCCATGTTATGGCTAGTGGTGGGTTGCCTTTGTCTTGGCTTTGCTCGAATGGTTTAGGTATAGAGAATCAAAGGATAGCATCCAATAGGAAACAAGGTGCCTAAGCAAAACCAATTCTATATGATAAGCAACACAATTAAACTACAACGATAAACTAGTAATCGTGGCGTATTATTTGAGTTTTTTTCTGTAATTTTTATTTTTATTACATCATGTGTAAATGGATCGAGTCGCATGATATTAGCCTTACCTATTAATAAATTCCCTTAATTATGTGATTGTCGGAGGGAAACGAGAAGCTTGAGAACCGATATAATCTAAGATGATGGCCGCCCCCTCCCCCACACACGAGTGAAAGAAAAACTTAAAAACAGAAAATGCCACCCTCCTCGCATAGATTCTCGCAAAAATTTCAAAATATTCTTAATTTTCTACTCATATAATATATTCCCTTAATAAACTATATTTTGTTTATTTATTTTATCAGGTGTATGGTCTCTATGCCATCTACAAATCCCATGTTATGGCCAAGTGGTGGGATGCCTTTCTCCTGGTCTCAATCAAATGGTCTAGGTAATAGAGAATCAAAAAGAAGCGTCCAATAGGAAGCAATGTCCTATTTATTTATGTTCTTTTGGGGTAATCAAGGAATTTATATAAGGGAGAAAAACGTGGTCTTGTCTCTTGTTTGGTACCTCGAGAAATGGGACAGACACCCACGGCATCAAAATCAAGAAGAGTTTGTTTCCGTAGGTAGAGAAAGAAACCCCACATTTCTTTCCTTGTAATCTCCAATGGAGTGAACTACGAGGGTTTCTTCAGTGGCCACTCTTTCGACTTTGAAGGGAGAGGTGGGGGGTTCGAGTCAGAGTTGATTGGGATGGGGGCCATTTATAGTTTCAAGAGTGGATTTATTTCCCAGGATGCGGGGTAAAAGTACGAGAATGAATGTTAGAATAGGAATAGAACATGACCGACCAAAAAAGAAAAAAAAAAAAAAAATCTCCCATAGAGTGTCCGCTCTTTGCCATGATAACCAAGATGAAGAAAATATGTTCTTACGTGCGAAGAGGCGAGGCACTTCATTAGTGTCGTCATTTGCAAGTCATTCTTGTTTCTCGCATGCTTGCATTGATGACATGCCGATGCACGAGCGACTTGATCATACCTCTCGTGAAGGGACATCATTGTGTTTTCTGAGGCATATTCTTTTCGCCGTTTAGAAAATTTATGTTGGTTTTAAAGGTTTCTTTTTGGGCATGAGGGAGCAATTTGTTCGTTTTAAACTGAGTGGGCAATTGATCATTCCACGAACACGAAGGGTTAGAGAGGATGGACGTTATGTATGTTGTGAAAATTTCTTGGCATCCCGACATCCATTGTGTTTGGATCGTTTAGCTCAGCCCCCCTTGGTCTTTATATATCGATAAAGGAGAAAATTGTCAAAAAAGTCCTATATTTAATATAGAACAGTCAATTCAATCTTAAACATTTTAATTGTGTCAATTTGATCATAAACATTTTGATAACTTGTCAATTTAGTCATAAACTTTTTAGTTGTGTCAACTTAATCCAAAAACTTTTTAATGATTTGCCAATTTAATCTTAGACGTTTCGACGAATTGTCAAATTAGTTTTTCAGACCAACATTGACCAGAAAATCATTGATATGGTGACGACATAGTTAATGTTGATTGTCCTAAGTGAGATGGCGTCGATGTAGACGACTTTTGCCATTTCTCTTTCTTTTTTTCTTTTTTCTTTTTTCCTTTTTCCTTTGCCGACTATAGTTGGCCTTAGGCAACCCTTGCCAGCCCAAACTCGAGTATTCCTTGCCTAAGGGCAACAGGGGCAACCATCGCCTAAGGTTAGTGAAGGGAAAAAGAAAAAGAAAACAGAAAAAGGAAAAAATATTATAAAAATTATTCATGTCAATATTAACCGTGCCTCGTGAGATAGTCTAAGTTAACTAGATCGTTACGTTAGCAATTTTTCAGTCAAAATTGATCGAAATGATTAAACAAGTAAATCTTTTAAAGATTTAGGATTAAATTGATAAATGATCAAAATTTGTATAGCTAAATTATGAATTTGTTAAGAGATTTATGACTAAATTGACAAAATTGAAAACTTTAGAATTTAATTAGCCATCGTACAATAAATTTAGGACTTATTGAATATCGATTAAGAACGAGTATTATCCCTCAAGTTATTGGCCTTAGATTATCACCCCTTAGTCAAATTGCCACCAGTGAAATGTAGGTTGACTTTAGAGAAAGTTGTGAGTCGATTTATATGACTCTGATTGGAATTGAATCAAGTTGGATCGGCATGGTTTATTGCTCGAGCTTATTTGAAGTGGATCATGCTAAATCAAATACTCCACCTAATCTCAATTAAGTCAAATTTTCACGTCTTTGAATCTTCAAAGGTAACGGTTTGGAATTGCACCTATTTCGATTAGTAGGTCCATTGTACTTTATTTCATTTCAACCACAAGATTATCACTAAAATAAATTACTGAGATATAAGTAAGTATATGATATTATAGATTATCGATCTAAGGCTATTAAACTCATGAATCACAAATGGCTATTAAAACGGTAATCACGTTATTCCCTCTTATCAAAATTATATATGGGGTATTACACTTGTGACGACGATTTAGCAACATGTGGGAGAGGCTTTCCCTAAGTGGCGGAGCTTGGAGGGTAAGAGGACGGGACAATCAATAAGTTGGGTGAGGAGGAGACTTGGATGTTTTCTCTTGGACCTACTACAAAGGAAATATTAATGATTCCGAACAAACGGGAAGTTCACGTAAATGTTCAATCAGGTCCCTTGCCGAAATTTATGTTCTATTTTCGTACATGTCGGCAGATGATTTTCATTGAATAGGACCGGCAGGATCAATCAAGAAGGCTCAATTGAATTACCAACTTAAAATTTCGACCCGCTTGGCTCCATGAATTAAATTTTGTGGGTACTCAATTTCATTCCAACCACAAGTTTCTTTTATCTATTTTTGCTCGTGGCCACAGTAATTCCCAAGTGGAACTGATTATTGAACGAATCCCAATCACAATGTACGGGTCTGATCGGGCATAGTTCATTGCCCAACACAGGCCCATCAAGGTGAAATCGGGATGGATGGATGGGTGGATCGGGCCTTATAGCTAAAATGCCCATGGTCTACGGAGGCCCAATAAATGAAATTTTAGGCCCATTTGACTCGGGCCGAATTCGGTGGCCCGCGATTGGGTCCCCCAACCCGAGCGCCAACACGTCTAAGGTTTACGACAGCTTCACTTCGCCTCACCATCTATTTACCCCCCACCCTCCCTTTTTTCTCGTTGACCCAGATCTCCCGCCACAAAAAGCCCTAAACATGTTCGTGCTCGTCGTCATCGTCGTCTTCCATTGCAGGGTTCTCAAATCTTCCATCTTCCACTCGGCTCATCAATTTCGATCTTAGATCGTTGTGCATTAGCTCACTCGGTTCTTGGTTCAATTATAAATTTATTGACTTGTGCCGATTTCATCTTAAAGCTTTTATTGATGCCAAATCCGCCATAAAACTTTTGATTTTGTGTCAATTTAATTATTATATTTTGATTTGGTACCAATTCAGTCCTTCCAGTTAATTTTGGTCGAATATTGCTTATGTGGATATTGGTCGACTAATATGACATACTTTGGCCCAATATAAACAACTTTTAATAATATTTTGATATTTTTGAATTATTTATTAATGTATCTCTTTTCTTTTCTTTTTCCTCTTCTTTGTCTTTTCTCTTTTTTTTCTTCCCCTCCTCCTTTGTCTAGCTAGTCATCGGTCGAGCGACCAGCCAGAGGTGAGGGTCGGTGGAGCTGACGAGCTTCACCAGCCACTAGCGAGGCTCGAGTCCTCACCAACAGCTGTGAAGGCGGCCTCGCGTTGCGCGAGCGAGACTCACCCTCGCTAAATTTGGAAGGGTCAAGCCTTCCTAGCCATGGGCCTCGCAAGAGTGACCTTGTGGCCTTTGGCAAGGGCTTGAGCCTTGCCAAGGGCTAGGTGAGGCTCAACCACGCCAAATCTAGCGAGGTCGAGCCTCACACTACCTTGCTTGTCCAACGCGAGACTACCCTTGTCATTGCTAGCAAGGGCTTGAGCCTTGATAGAGGCCAACAAAGTTGAGGTCAACCTCGACCTTGTCGACTCTCGTGTTTGGCTTGTTCATGTCAATGTTAGCTATGCCACATCAGCCGACTGGCGTCCATGGCAGTAATATCCAGCCAAAATTAGTCGAAATGACTAAATTGACACTAGATCAAGAATGTTAATGACTAAATTGATACCAAATCAAAAGTTTTAAAATTAAATTGGCATCAATAAAGGGTTTAAAGCTAAATTGGCACAAAGTCAAAAGATTTAGTTCTAAATTAATATTGTTAAAAAGTTTAAGACTATATTGATACAAATATGATATTATGATTTTTCTAATATGTTTTCCCTACTTTTTGAATCTAGCGATTTCCCAAAAAAAAAAAAAGAAGAAGAAGAAAAGAAAACGAAATCCAAATCATCAAACTATCCAAATTCATTTACTTATTACTTGAACCAAATGAGTCCCAAATTTAAAAAATCGAAGTTTTCAATTTAGTCTGAATATTTTTGACCCCCTACTTGTAGTTGTGGTAATTATGTCATAGACTGATTGCCATTTACAGTGTTTGCTGGGAATAATAGCTATTATATCGACCCCATTTAATAGTTGTAATAACTAGATTGTAAAATTATACATATGGGGTAATTATTTATTTATATATAATCAAGGGATACGTGCTTCATATTTAGTTGTAATTATAAATAAATTGCTAAGATATAAATAAGTATTTGATATTATAGATTATTTATTTGAAGGCTATTAAACTCATGAATCGCGATTAACTATTAAAGCAGTAATCATGACATTCCTTCTAATTTATATTATTTATGGGGTATTACACCCGTGATTTAGCAACATGTGGGAGAGCCTTTTCCAAAGTGGCAAAGCTTAGGGTGTAGAAGGAAAGGACAATCAACAAGTTGGGTGAGGAGGAGACTTGGATGTTTTCTCTTGGACCTACTATAAAAGGAATTGTTAACAATTCCGTGCACAGGCGAAATTCATGTAAATATTCAATCGAACAAGGCTGGCAAGATCAATTGAGAAGGCCCGATTGAATTACCGACTTAAATTTTCGACCCTCTCTACACGAATTAATTTTTTTTGTTACTCGATTTCATTCCGACCGAAAGTTTGTTATCTATTTTTGCTCGTGCTGCGGTTATACCCGAGTAGAACTGATCATTGGGCGAGTCCCGATCACGACATGCGGGTCCGATCTGGCGTAGTTCATTGTCCAACACATGCCGATGGAGGTGAAATCGGGATGGATGGATGGACGGATGGATTGGGCCTTGTGGCTAAAATGCCCATGGTCTACCTGGGCCCAATAAACTAAATTTCGGGCCCATTTGACCCGGGCCGATGCTGGCGGCCCGTGATCGGGTCCCCGACCCGAGCGCCGACGCGTCTAGGGTTTGCAACAGCTTCGCTTCGCCTCGCCTCGCCGTCTATTTAACTCCCCTCTTTGACCCATATCTCCCACCACAAAAAAACCCTAAAAATCTTCTTCCTCCTCGCTGCCGCCGCCGTCGTCGTCGTCGTCGATTGCAGAGTTCTCAGATCATCCATCGTCCGGTCGGCTCATCAGCTTCGAGCTCAGATTGCCGAGCATTCGGTCGCATGGCTCTCGATTGCTTTCTTCTTTCCCCCTTTCCTTAGCGCTTTAGGTGGCCGGTAGCATCTCGCTCGAGCGGCGTGGGCCTGTGATGCGTAAGATTGTCCGTACCATCTGAGACGACCGTCTCTGATCGATACTCCATCTTCTCTAGCTTTCTGAGGCCTTCTTCGCTCTTGCTGTTGCTTCCGATTCAATTTTTTTTTTCTTTTTTAGCCTCTTTTTTTTTTTGCCGAATTGTTTCCATCGTCTGCGAATTTTGGAGGCAGTGATGATCCGAAAACATATACCATCAAACTCTGAAGCCCGATCAGGGCTCGTTGATGAGATCGATAATCGAGATTCTCTGAGCCTTGTGTCTTTTCTGTGCAAGACTTCCTGATTTTGATTTCGGTTTTTTGCTTTTCTGCTTCAAAGATTGGAGTTGACGAGAGAGATGGAAAAGGCAACAAATTAGAGTCACTGCTACGCCCTTGATTTCCATGGCGTAATCAGCGCTGTACGTTGCCGAGATCGACGGGAGCTGAGATTATTGCATTTTGCTCTTTGCCAGGGCTTTGTGCATTCAGACGCTCCTACACATCTCTACCAATTCCTCTCTCAGATTCACCCATTCTTGAAGTTCGGAAATTTTTGAAAATTTTCGGATTTTGGAGATTTTCGCATTTGATAGAAATTGAAATCTAAAAGTTAATTTTGATAAATTCGAAAATTTTTCAAATGGGTTGTAATTGTGGTTAGAATTAAAATTGTTTAAAGTTCAGTAAATATTTGTTAAATAATTTACATGAAAATCAAAAGATAATGTGCAAAAAATACTGGACTTAAGGGCGGAGTATGCGGTTAATTTTGGAAGTTGAATCGTTAATATGTATACATAATGTTTGATAATCTTAAAGAGAATAGCACCGATGCATTTATAATAGGAATGAGCCATTTTATACCCCTACTGCTAATTGGATGTTCCTCATTTCAACGAATCTCTCTACATTTTATTTTAAGTGAATCATAATAAGCCGGACGCAACATAGGATTTGATGATACGACCCGAACACTTTGACCTTATTTTATAATGGAAATGTGCCGATTTGTTAATTTTTATGGATTCAAAATTAGACAAGTTGTCGATTCAGCCTCATCGGTTTTACATCGTGTAAACGGGTCGTGTCCGATATTGCCTAAAGGAAGAAGTGGACGAACTTTTGGGAGGAGTACCGGACACGGTCATGATGATGCTCTTGGGCCTAGTTTCGCACACGAAAAAGTGGACTGAACTTGGAGGGCTTCTCAAGGTGAAAGGTTGTTTTGGGGTCGAGATGGGCATGTATCCTGGAGTTTACTCTGCCAAATGCCAAATTTCGTTTGAAACAAGTGATGAGACTGGGAAAATGACTAGATCACTTGGTCCACTTTTCTCTCGAAATGCAGAGACCATCCCTCTCGAAATGCAGAGTTTTTTTAACCATGAATACTTTCGCATTTTAAAACCCTAACCCCCAAATTCCCCAAATTCCATCTCGCTTTTCACTGCCCTTCTCGTTTTTCATCTCATTCACGCCCATGGCGATCCTATTCTGATTTCCATCTAAATTTTACTTCAGTGATTGCTGCGACTCTGTCCCGACTTGCTGATGGGTCCGCATTTGAAGCTGAGGCTCTCTTTTGCATCTTCATCCAAATTCCTGGTTCAGTGACGGGTGCGGCTTTATCTCGAACTTGCTGGTCGGTCGGAACTTGAAGGTGCTGCTCTCTTGCGCATCTTCACGACTTTACCCCAACTTGCTGATGGGTCCAAATTTGAAGATGAGGCTCTCTTTTGCTTCAGTGACGCGTGCGACTCCGATCCAAACTTGCTGGTGGGTCGGAACTTGAAGCTGCTTCTCTCGTTTCACATCTTCGCCTTCAATCCTACTTGGTTCATCCTCTAGTATGATCGTAATCCCCTGCTCTCCTCTTCAATCTTTAGTAGCCTTCGGCCGAACTTCTTTTGCATGAGGGGCTTTTGTACATAGGTGTTTTTAGCAGCTTGTTTATCTTCAGTTTCAACCAAAATTCTGCTTGCCCTTTTATCTTTACTTGATATCCTCGCTGAGTAATGGACTCGGCAGCACATAGTGATGCTGATCGCCTAGCTGCTCTCTGTTCAAGACTGGGCAGACTTACAACAGAGAAGGAAATAGACTCCTGGGATGAAGAACCCTCACCTGCAAAATTAGAGGAATGTGGTTTAATTTTGGTGTGCCGAATTCTATCGAATCCGACTGTAAACTTCATGGCGTTCCAGAATACAATTAAGAAAGCATGGAGGACTGAACGGGTAGAAATTTGACAATGTGAAGATGGCTTTTATATAGCTAAATTCCATTCTGACGCTAATAAACAACGTGCTCTTGTTGGAGGTCCTTGGCTCTTTTCCGGTCATCTAGTCCTAGTAAAGCCATGGTAGTCAAATACTCCGCTGCATTGTTTCGATTTTTCAAGCTGTGCTTTCTGGGTACAAATTTTTTGCCTGCCTTTGGAATGGACAACTGAACAGATGATTGTCAAGGCAGTGCAACATATTGGTAGGGTATTAGAAGTGCGCGTTGATACCAAAGAGGGATTGTCTTCACGGACTGCTAGGGCGAGGGTTGAACTGAAATTACAGGAACCTTTAAGAACAGGCAAGCTTATTCGAATAGAGGGGAAATTGGTATGGATTGACTATCGCTATGAGAGATTGTCCCACTTTTGTTACTCTTGCGGAAGGTTGGGCCATTACGCAACATATTGCCAAGAAATCCCTTATGATGAGTCCAAATTTGAAGGAAGGGACACTATGGCTTATGGCCCATGGCTTAAAGCGGAAGTTAAAGAGGTTAGTCCCTACTGGCAAACATTTTACAACCCTCCACACCTCAAGGATCAACCAGAAGATAGCATACCTGAGACGCCCCCTTCTCAATTGCCGCTTATCCCACTCTTGCCCCCACCAATAGGCTGCGCCACGTAATCGGGGGCCAATCCAGGGCTTCTTTCCGAACATGGAGTTCAAGCAGCTGAATGTCAAGTTAATCAAGAGCCGAACATGGAAGGAACTCGTCTTCATACAGCATTAATTCCTGCCACAGATAAGATGAAGGGGGTTTAGTCATCCATTATGGATTTCAAACAATACAAGAAAACCAAGAGTTCTAGACAGCCACCAAAGGTAAGTGTGGCTAAAAAACAGAAACGATATTCGCCATATGACACAAAGGGAGTAGTTATTCGTGACCTGGATGAAGGGAACTTGCTGGATACTCCTGTGCGTGAAGTAGGGGAAGATGATGCTTGGGCTATGGTGGCTGGCCCTCAACAGCCACCACCCCACAAATGAAGCTAATCACTTGGAACTGTCAAGGCTTGGGCAATGCCCTGACAGTTCAGGCTCTAAAGGCCATGACGGCCAAAGAAAAGCCCGATATAGTCTTTTTGATGGAAACTAAAAACTCTGAGGTTAAGTTTCAACGAATTCAGACTACCCTACATTTTCAGCATTCATATATTCTCAACCCAGCTGGTTTGGCAGGAGGGTTATCGGTGATGTGGAAGGATCAGGTAGCTATAGAAGTCGACCGTTCTTCACAACATATGGTTGATATGACTTGCAGGATCGTCCAGGAAGACAGATTTTTTCGCGTTATATGTCTTCATGCTCCTTATAACTATCAACAAAGACAGGTTTTTTGGGATGAACTTAGGATGCTTAGTCGTATGAATCATCTGCCTTTGCTGTGTGTTGGAGATTTCAATGATTTTCTCTATCCTTGGGAGAAGTTTGGCAAACGACCTGCGGACTTATCTAGGATGTTATCTTTTCGTGTTGTCCTTAATGATAGTGAGCTTATGGAACTGGAGAGCAAAGGGTGTAAATTCACCTAGACAAATAATAGAGAAGGTGAAGAGCTTGTAAAGGAAAGACTGGATCGAGCATTGTGTTCAATGAATTGGCGCCTTATGTTTCCTGTAGCAGAGGTTTTCGCCCTACCTGCTGTAGGTTCCGATCATAGCCCTTTGATCATACAAACTTCAGGCACTTATAAAAGACACACTAAGCCTTTTCATTTTGAAGCTTACTGGAATGACGAAGCTGAATGTCGTGACATTATCTCAGAGGTATGGAGTTCACACTACGTTGCTCATCCGGTTTTCATTGCCAAGATACATAAAGTTATTATCGCTCTATCTAAGTGGAGCCGTAAGAAATTCTCCAATGGACATGACAGGGTGATTGCATTAAAACAACAGCTACAAGATTTGACCAACCAACCAAGTTTCTCTAATTTTAAAGAGGAAGCATTGACTATCAGAGAGGAAATTAAAAAAGACTTGGCAAATGGAAGAACAATATTGGGCTTTGAGATCACGAATACAATGGTTGCAATGGGGGATAGGTATACGCGGTTCTTTCATGCGGCTACGATCCAAATAAGAAATAGAAATCGCATTACGATGCTTTTGCCAAGACACACATCAAAGAATGGATTTGGGACCCTGAAGCGCTACAAGGTATGAGTACCGCTTATTTTTTTGAATTATATACATCAGGAGGGTCTAGGAATTATGGCCCTATCCTTGATCAATGTCAGCCACTTGTATCCTCTGAAATGAATGATCAGTTGATCGCCATGGCAACCATTGAGGAGGTTAAACAAGCAACGTTTCAGTTGGGGGTTACCAAGGCTCCTGGCCCGGATGGATTAAACGGACTTTTCTACCAAAAACACTGGGACATCATTAAGGATGATCTAGTGACCCTAGTGCAGCATTTTTTTTCTCTCAGCCCAAATGCCTTCCAAGCTTAATCAAACCTATATTGCCTTGATCCCTAAAACGCCTCACCCAGAGCAACTGGAGCAATATCGCCCTATAAGCCTATGCAATTTCGCCTACAAAGTTATCTCTAAAGTGTTAGCCAACCGTCTTAAACTTTGCTTGAATTCTTTAATATCCAAGGAACAGTCGGCCTTTATAAGTGGACGACAGATTCAGGACAATATTTTAATCGTTCAAGAGGTTCTTCACCAATTCAAGACTAGGCACAGAACTTAGAAATTCAATGCAGTCATAAAGATAGACATGCAAAAGGCTTATGACAGAGTTGAGTGGGATTTCCTTCATGATTATCTTTTGAAATTGGGTTTTCATACTATTTGGGTTCAATGGATTATGCAATGTGTGACGACGACAACTTTTAGTGTGAAATTCAATGGCGAACCCTTGCCTTACTTTACTCCTTCTCGCGGCCTCCGACAGGGTGATCCTTTATCTCCATATCTTTTTATTTTACTGGCAAATGTCCTTTCAACTTTAATCAATCAAGCAGTCAGTGTGGGACATCTTAAAGGTATCAAGTTTAATAGATGGTGTCCCAATCTATCCCATCTATTTTTTGCAGATGATGCTCTCTTTTTCCTTGACGGCACAATAATAGAATGTCAGAATCTTGCGGCAATTCTAAATCAATACTGTTTGGCCACTGGTCAGATAGTGAATCGAAATAAGTCTGGTATTATCTTTAGCAAATATTGTCCGTCTAGTTTACAAGCAAACATGTCAAGGGACTTAGATTGCTTGTGTTGCAAAGATATGGTAAGTATTTGGGAATACCTTCTGACTGGGGCCGCTCAAAGAGGGAGATGTTTTCTTGGTTACAGGCTCGAGTCCACGCTAAGACGGAAGGATGGAAAGGTAAGTTGATATTTAAGGGTGGTAAGGAAGTTCTAATCAAATCTGTTATACAAGCTTTGCCACACTATGCTATGTCTATCTTTCGATCCTCCGTCCATATGTAAATCCATAGAGAAGAGTATTGCAAGGTTCTGGTGGAGAAATGATCAGAATAAGGCAGGCATTCATTGGCGTAGTTGGGATGTACTGAAAGCAAGTAAAGATACTGGCGGCTTGGGCTTCCGTGACCTTATTGTCTTCAACAAAGCTATGCTTGGAAAGCAGGCTTGGCGCTTATTGCAACAGCCTGACGCTTTATGGAGTCAACTATTTAAAGGCTTATATTTTCCTAAAACTCGACTTTCTATTGGCGAATCCAGTCATCGTCCCTCTTGGGGATGGAAGAGTTTACTTGTCGGGTAGAGATGCTATCTCCCCTACTTGTGTTGGCCGGTTGGTAATGGTCAAAACATCCGCATAAGAGGTGATCGTTGGCTACCGATGGGAATTCTTTATGGTCCCAAGACTCTTGAGGAACCAATATTGGTGGCGAATCTCATTGATCCGATACACCATGATTGGAACCAAACCTTGCTCCGTCGACTATTCGGAGACGACATTACTGAACAAGCTCTGAAAATTCCGCTAGCCCTCTGGTTTCCACAGATAAATTGATTTGGACAGCTACAACAAATGGAGTCTATACAGTAAAGAGTGGATACCACAACATTCTCAATGCAACAACACTCTCTATAGGTAACAACACCTCTACATCATATCAAACTCCAAAATCCCTTTGGCGATGACTATGGAAATTGAAAACTACACCGAAAGTCAGGATGTTCACCTGGGCGGTTTGTCAGAATGCCATTGCTACTAGAGCCAATCTCTATCGCCGACACATTGTTGAGGACCCCTGCTGTCGGCTTTGCACTCAGCAAGTTCCTGAAACCACCGAGCACCTTTTCCTCCATTGCTCGTGGACTCGAGCTGTTTGGACAAACCCGGAGATCAACGTGTTCTTCTCCCCTCAATCTGCCCATCGGATAGACCACTGGTTATCCGAAAGAACAACCACAGAAGGCACAGCCACATCAAAAACTATACCTGCCATTGAATTGATTGCCAATACTTTGTGGCAAATATGGCGGATGCGCAACAATTTCGTCTTCCGTGATCAAGACCCTGACCCCAATCTTGTAGTGGAACTGGCGATTGCTCAAACCAGAACTTTTGCTCCTGTGGTTCCCTCTTTGAGGACTGAACGGCAGTTCCTCAACCCTGCTCATATGTGGAACCCTCCCGATCCGGCAGTTCTCAAATGTAATATTGATGGGGCATATCATCCGAGAAGCACCGAGGGATCAATGGCGTGTGTCTGCAGAGAAAGTCAAGGCCGAATCACCGATCTGTATTCAAACTCTTTCCGATCTCACTCGGCTATGGAAACGAAGTTTAAAGCTCTTACCTATACCCTTGATCACCTGTTGCGTCGGAATCTACATGATCGCAAGATCGAGCTTGAAACAGACTGTCTTCTTCTAATAGAATCTGTGCGGGATGAAGGATCGACGCCTTGGGAGCTTCGCTCGCTGCAAGCGGAGGCTATGTTTTTGCTTTCACACTTTCATAACCTAAAGCTGACTCACTGTAAGCGTGATGCAAATAGGGTTGCCGACTGGGCTGCGAAGGCCCACCGAAATGCTTTCTCGGCCCGAACCGGCTTTTTAACCCCTTCGCTTTGCTTGATCTTTTGGTAGCAGATATTATTGCCTCAAGGTGTAATTTACAGGTTATATAAATATGTAAGTTTGCTTTCGACCAAAAAAAAAAAAAAAAGTGATGAGATTGGGAAATCGACTGGCGATGAGATTGGAAAATCGACACTCCCTCTAGGTTCCGGCACTTATTTAGGTGGTCATTGTCGAATAATAGTATAGTATGAGAAATGACCCAATCAGTCGTAAACTTTTAAATTTTTGAAATTTTAAACCTATGTAACTAATTTTTGCTAAAAATCGTTAACGTAGCAATCTGTCACATAGGACAGTCTGTGATTACTGGACCACTATGTCAACAATTTTTAACAACAATTGGCAAGAAAGATTACATTGTGATTTTGTATAGAATTTTAGAATTAAATTGATAAAATTGAAAAGTTTAGTATTGAATTGACATTTATGTAATATGTTTATGATTGCCCAGACAATTTCTCTATATCAAAACCATAAAGCAAATGAAGGACTACCAATAATATTAACCCAACATACAATGCGAAAGAAAAAACCCTTGAAAAGCTCTTTTGGATGACATATATATGGAGTTGGGCTTGCAATTCCATTGACACAAAAACAAATTTTCAGTATGAAAATGAAAAAAATACAATAAACGAGGCTGTTTTTGCAAATAAGAATAGGATAACAACGATAGTTTTTTTGCTTCTAATGACCAGTTTCGATAATTGCAGGAAATTTTCGGACTAAATTGCAACATGTTGAAGTCAAACACGTGCATTCAGAAGCCAACCAATTTGTTGTTTCTTTTTTCACTTTTCCATTCAACGTGTTCTTTGAGTGAGATTGGAGGTTAGATACGCAATGAAGCAACCGGTCCTTCGGAATATCTTAATAAAATTTATGCTCGACACGGACTGGGCGCTATATTTTACAAAATCTAGCATTCGGAGAAATTATTGCAAACTAGTCCCTCGGAATATCTCTATTACATAAGTTTAATAGAAGAAAGGGGTTAAGCGTATATGGCAAAATTATATATAGTCAGAATAGTGTTAAGAGATTATTTGCTTAGATTTGAGATTTCGGTAATTTTCAATACATGCTTATATGATATATCCATATATTTATAACAAATACAGTTTTCTATCAAATGACACAATTTATTCAGTTCAAACAAATTATTTAAAGTAAAATAAATGGATTTACAAGTCCTCTGAAAAATTTAAAATAAGGATAAAATTCGAACTAATTTCAATTAAATAATTTTGATTTGATGAATTAAAATATTTCTGTCACTTGAATAATTATAATTAATTTACTTAACTAAGGATGAGTATATTCAAATAACTGTGAAAGAGATGTAGCTCAAGCTTTGACTCAGTAAAGGGTACTTCGATTATGATAAATAAAGATGTATTTCTAACATATATAAACTACATTCTCATAGAAGTCCGACCAAACGAAGGAGGTTCATTTCACTCCTTCAAATAATATGTTTGTTCTTTTGCAACATGCTGTAAAAGAAATTTCACACATTGCATAGATTAAACGTTCGACGATCAATTTCGTTTATTTGACTAGAAAGAAGATATAACTCTTTTCACATAATAATTATTATTTGACATGAATTCTCGGGCGACAAATTGCCATATCTCCAACAACAAATACACAATTAATTTTCATCCCGCCATGTAATTTGTAATACATTTGAAACCTTTTAAGAGTAAAAACCGAAGTTTACAAGAATATTCGAACCAATTTCATTGAATAATGAAAAAAAATCAGCAGTGAAATTTAATTTTTCAAATTATTATATCGTTATCTTTTGCATCTGTATTTAACTTAAAATAATATAAGATGAGACGAGATGTTGGGCCAAAGAAGGGGTTAATTTTTTTTTCTTTTGTTGGAGGGTTTTTTCAAATGGGCAAACATGGCAAAAAAATCCAAAATCATAACTACTACGACATAAATACTTCAAACTTTTTTTTATCACGAAAAAACCTAAACTAATATAATTGTGACGTATGTACTTTCTATTTCAATTCCATTTAGGATATACTTATTGTACCAGTATAAATTAGGGATGAGCATATTGAACTAGCCGAATTGAGAACCGCTTGAATTGGACCAGACTAGCCAATTTGGTTTGGTTTCTTGGGGCATTGATTTGATTCCCAGTTTCATAAAAATGGAACCGATGATTTATGGTCTAGTTTCTGATTTGGGGAGAACTAGACTAGACTAACTCTTTTTTTTTTTTTAAATATATATTTTTTAATTTTTTAAAATAGTAATAATCATTAAAAGAGTAACAAATTTAGTATTTTTTTAATTTTTTAAAATTATTTTTGTTAAGTGATCGGTTTTATTGGATAGGATTGGACTGGATCAGATCGGTAGGTTTGCTCCGATTCTCCGATCCAAGGACCGGCCAACCAGGTCCTCAATCTCAAAAGTTGGGAACCGAGAACCGGATAAGAAATCGAATACTCCTATTTTTAATGACACAAACTAATAAGATTTTTAATGATATAAAAAAGGTTCGAGATATCTACCATAATAAGCATAATCCGAGATTTTTTGTGTCATGCTTTTTTTTTTTTTTTTTTTGGTCGAAGTGTCATTAAGCCTTTTGAAAGTATCCAAATTGCGCGTATGCAAAAACTGTCCTAGATGTTGACTAAAGATCTTCTACGAGTGGACGAAAATGCCCTCCACGTGCCGCCATGTTCCCATGGCTAAAATCGGTAATCCACCGCAAAGCCCTACTGTTACGACTGCTTCAATTTCAACATCATCTTCTTCATTTCGTAGATCTCAATCCGAAATACAGAAAACCCCACGGAGCGAGAAGCTCCTCCTCCTCCGTCGTCTCACCTCCACGCATTCCGATTCTCGGCGCTCGCTGCCAATTGGGCTGGCGGGCTCGCATGAGCAGCAGCCTCCGCAGCGAATCGCGATCCTGACGGAACCGGTAATTCCTCAGTTCAATCGGAGGAGCCGGGATTTTTTTCTATCGAGAAGTGTTTGGTCGTGCGATTTTCGCCTTTTGATTTTCATTAGCGGGATCTGTTTGCCTGATTTTGTGCCGAATTTGTTGGATTGTTGGGGGGTTTGATGATTGGGGCTGGTTTTTCGTGGTCCTTGGATTGATTTCTGCGAGATTTATGATCAATTTCCCTTGGCGGAGTAGCTCGGTGGAGCTAAAATCTGCTCGTGATTTGATTCGCGTAGAGTAGCATGGTCTCTGTGGGCGGTGAAGAACTGTTGGAATTATCGCTAAAGCGCGTTTCATTGCGGATTCCTTGTTTATGCGATTATAATGCGATGCGTGATGCGTGATATGCTGTTGGCTTGTGTTAAGTGCGAGAGTTTGGTGCGGACCGACCGACTGGAAAGCTTGGATGCTGTTTGGATTCTTATGGTCGTATACCTAGTATAGTTTGTGAGGGCGTGCTGAATTTTGTTGATTCGTGCAGGTTTAGTTGCCGTTGCAGCGATCTTGTGTGCTGAAAGGTCGCCATGGCTGCGTCGGAGGAGAATAGTGCGTTGTTTCCTATTTTCATTTTGACTATAATGGCGCTGCCTTTGGTGCCTTATACCATTATGAAGTTATGCCATGCTGCTACCAAGAAATCGAAGATCACACACTGCCAGTGTTCGGAATGCTTGCGATCAGGGAAGTATCGCAGGTCTATATTCAAGAGGGTGAGTCGCACGGTTGGCTTCATGAAAGGATTCGATGTTTTTGAATGGTACCGGAGTTTATGACTGCATGTTCTCTTTTATCTTTGTTGTCACAGATCTCTACATTTTCAACATGCAGCAACCTGACATTAGTACTGCTCTGGATCGTCATGATATTTCTAGTGTACTACATCAAAAATATGAGCGGGGAGGTAAAATCTATGTTGGGAACTTTTCTATTGTCCTATCTATTATGCTGTTGTTGGTAGCCGTGCCAATTATTTATGAGCTTTTTTTCTTGGCATTTGTATTTGTCATCTCTTATTGCCATCAATGCCTATGAATTTTAGTTTCCTGAATGTTGCTTCTCACTGAGTTGTCTTTTTTCTGGCGTGCATAGATTCAAGTTTTTGAGCCTTTTAGCATTCTTGGGTTAGAACCTGGAGCTTCCGATTCAGAAATAAAGAAGGCATATAGAAGACTTTCAATTCAATACCATCCTGATAAGAATCCTGATCCAGGTTGATGGTTTTACAAATACTTTCAAGGATGATTTAGTTAAATATTTCATGTATCCTAAAAGTTGACTTTGTATATATCTGTTATCAGAGGCACACAATTATTTCGTGGAGTACATTTCCAAGGCTTATCAAGCTCTCACTGATCCTATATCCAAGGAAAATTTTGAAAAATATGGCCATCCGGACGGGAAGCAGGTAACTTGTCGTTTGAAGCTGTCTACTAATCTGATTAATATTCTTTGAGAAAACTTTAAATTATCCTGGTCTTGTGCAGGGGTTTCAAATGGGTATTGCTCTCCCTCAGTTTCTGCTGGATATCGATGGTGCTTCTGGTGGAATTCTTCTACTTTGGATTGTGGGTGTCTGTATTCTTTTGCCACTAGTTATTGCTGTGATATACCTCTCAAGGTCATCAAAGTATACTGGAAACTATGTCATGCATCATACCCTGTCCAATTACTATCGCTTAATGAAACCGTCTTTGGCACCGAGGTATGTGTATGTCCCATTCATTTTGTTGCGTTATGCATCGATAGTCATGTTTATGCTATTGGATGTTAGATATAAGCAAGACCTACCATTTATTTTTGCTATATATAAAATGAAGGAGAAAATTGTTAGTTTAAGTTGTAACTGTTGTTTTGATAGTAGGATGCTTCAATCGTTCGTGCAGTTAACATGTCCTTTATTTAACTTTTACTACTCCCTTTCAAGCATCTTCCTGATTTTGTAATATGTTTTTGGTGAACTCTTAGACCTGTAAAGTTTTATAACACTCCATTTCTCTCGTCTACTGTTGCTTGCAGCAAAGTTATGGAGGTCTTTATCAAGGCTGCTGAATTCATGGAAATTCCAGTCCGAAGGACTGATGAGGAACCCCTTCAAAAGCTGTTTTTATTGGTCAGGAGTGAGTTGAATCTGGATCTCAAGAACATCAAGCAAGAACAAGCTAAGTTTTGGAAACAACATCCCCCATTCGTTAAGGTGATATGCAGCAAGATTGTCATAAGTAGCTGTCTGTGGAATATTTTTTTTAAAGTAATTTGGCTCTTAATAAAGATGTGGTTGGTGCTTTGATTTCTTTCAGACAGAATTGTTGATTCAGGCTCAATTAACAAGAGAATCAGATTCCTTGTCTCCAGCTTTGGTCGGTGATTTCAGACGTGTTTTGGAACTTACACCTCGGCTACTTGAAGAATTAATGAAGGTGCTGTTTAGTTTCTTAGTGATGATTGGCAGCGGGACGGGTTTGTACTACATATAATTTGCATGCTTTCTATATAGAAATCATGTCTCTCATGTCCTTCGTTCTTGTTCTTTTTGTATTGGTCCATATCTTGGCAGTTAATTTTTCATGCAGTTCCATGCAGAAATGGTTGAATCTTTGTATAGCTCTTTGCTTGACATGTGTGTTTTATACTGCTCAATTAGTGGCACAAGAACTGAAATACTAGTATTTATGCTATATGAAACCCTTTTTGATCGTGTTGGTGTTCCTTGTTGACATATTGTGAAACCATTTAGCTAGCTTCATTATCCTCTTCCTCTCAGTAATGTTTTAACTTTTCATTCAGATGGCTGTCATTCCTCGCACTGCCCAAGGACATGGTTGGCTGAGGCCTGCAATTGGGGTTGTGGAGCTTTCTCAATGCATTATTCAGGTGCTGAAGCTGAGAACTTGATCTTTTTAAATTGTCATCGTCGACTAATTCCATTGATTTGGGTTGTCAAGGAAAGACACTTGCCATTTATGCTTTAATATTTTTGATGCATGAGCAAGCCATTAGGAGTCAAGGAGATTGATTTTCAATCTACTGAACAAATACTCTCCCCCCCCGGCCGTGTTTGCATGTGTGTGTTTGTTGCGCTGAGATTCTGTGGTACTTGAATCTTCTGCAGTGATCTCAATGCTTGATGATCTGAAAATTGATACTACAGGCTTGTTTGGTAAAGCTGAAAATGAAGTGCTGAAAATTTAAGTAGCGAAGTTTATATGTCAACCATTGAGTGCTGAAAAAAATAAAAATAAAAAGCTGTTTGATATAATTGAAAATTGGTTGCTGAAACATTACTAATTTCTTGCCAAATACAAAATTATGATTAGTATTGGGAAGTTCTAACAATATAATTGGCCAGATTCTAATAACAATCAATCATTTTCTATGGAAGGAATTTAGAATCCCTTACTTATCATATCAAGTGAATTCTGACTGTAAATGCCAAGTCAGCTTATGAAACCGACTTCATCTCATTGAGTGCTGAATTTTTTAGTTTTCAGCACTTGATTGGGCTTATCAAACAGGCCTTAAGCCGATATTCATGATGTTAAAAGTCTGATGTGCATCTTCTCTAATTTGAGGCCGATTTGCCATTTGCCTCCTTTTTTTTTTTTGTTTTTAATGCTCACTTGCCTTTGTCTTCTTTTTCAATATATCTGAGATGTGGAGGGATGTAGAGTTGCACCAAATTTCAATGTACATTATTGCTACTAGATACAAAATTATAACTAATCGTGGGGTGCGTGTGGGTGTTTTATGAATGTACTGTAGGCTGTTCCTCTCAGTGCAAAGAAGACAACCGGAGGATCCAGTGAAGGCATTGCACCTTTTCTGCAGCTGCCGCATATCAGTGAATCTGTTATTAAGAGGATTGCTCGCAAGGTGTGTATATGATTGCTACATGCATTGTCTCTGGTCAGAAATCTTTGCTCTACTATTCTCAAGGGTGGTCATGATATGCGTGATGGTTTGAGATCAAGGCTGTCCTTTTTTCGGTTAATTAAAATCAAATATTGGCCAATTGTTGCACCGACCGCCGAAGTGACTGTGAGCCCTGTCCCTGAATCTTTTGTATTGCTGGGATTTGTAATATGACTTTCAATGAAAATTGGCACTTCATGATGCATTACACTGTGCAAGTGGATATTACTGAGTCAGCCCCTGCCCTGAGCAATGGGAACCACGGCCTAAGCTCACATCTTTGCTCATTATCTTTTGCAGAAAGTGAGAACATTTCAGGAGCTACGGGACATGTCTCTTGAGGACCGTGCCGAACTCCTCCAGGCAGCAGGGCTCTCCAGCACGGAAGTACAAGACATAGAGAGAGTTCTGGAGATGATGCCTTCTCTATCAGTAGATATTACATGTGAGACTGAAGGTGAAGAAGGCATACAAGAGGGTGATGTGGTCACGATTCAGGCTTGGGTTACACTCAAAAGAGATAACGGACTTGTCGGCGCTCTACCTCACGCACCGCGGTATCCTTTCCACAAAGAAGAAAGTTTCTGGTTTCTTCTGGCAGACCCCAACTCCAATGACGTTTGGTTTTCTCAGAAGTTAAGTTTCATGGATGAAGCGCCGCTGTAAGTGCTGCCTCTAAGGCAATTGAGGAGACTATGGAGGGATTGGGAGCAGATGCAAAGGAAAAAAGTAAGGCCGTCAGAGAAGCAGTGGAGAAGGTGAAGAGTGGCTCGAGGTTGGTCATGGGCAAGTTTTTGGCCCCCGTGGAAGGGAACTACAATTTGATGTGTTACTGCTTGTGTGATTCGTGGATTGGTTGCGACAAAAAAGTGAACTCGAAGGTCAAAGTTCTCAAAAGGACTCGTGCAGGCACTAGGGGCGGCGCTGCACTGGAAGAGTCCATCGTGGAGGACGGGATCGAAGAGGAGGAGGAGAGTGATGAAGAGGAGTATGATTATGAGAGCGAGTACAGCGAAGATGAGGCTGACGAGCAGGACTCGAAAAAGAAAGGCAAGACTGCTAATGGCACGGTGCCTAAGAAGGGTTCGAGTTCGGAAGGCTCGGGGACAGATGAGGACTGACCACAGTAGAGACGGTGGAACTTCATTGTGTACTTTGACCCCTTCTAGTTACGGCAGGAGTTCTCGATAGGTTCAGGATTGATAGTTTTTATACCGTGGATCTTGGTTCGAGCCAAATGATGATTACAAAGAATTTTGTTATGCTTTCTTGAGGCGTCTTTCTTATTCGATAGCAGTGTTACCCCAAATTTTAACTCAGTGCATTGGATATGACCGCATGGTAAACTTCGGAGGAGTGCTAGGGTGGAGATTTCGTTCTCAGTATTTTTCTCTACAAATGTTAGTGACTTGTATTCCTAAAACATGGAGGAAATTACTTCTTCCTATTTTAGACTTTTCTTGCAAAGATGAGAAAGTTTTACTCTAAAAAGTATGAGAAAATCGACATGTCAATATATATTTATTTTGGAACGATATGAAAAGTTTTAGCTTGGGAAAATTGCTAGGTTTCTAAAATTTAAAGCTAAAATATGTCGTAACTCTACATAAACACTTATTTCACTATTTCTTATTACTAATTATTTTTTAAGCGTTTGAAAAAAGGGCATCATCAAAACCGATGGCTTTACCCGTCCGCTCTGTTCCCCATAATCAACAAAAATATAAAAAATTATGCTACAGTGAGCCCGATTCTCAAAGTCTACCTACACTTAACTTTGTTGCAATATACCTTGAATTTTGATTATTGTGACTCAATAAGTTTCCTGTACTCGTCGTGATGAAATAATTGTCCGTCAATGAACACATGCCTGTCATGCTCGTGATGAACATTTCATTAACTGAGCGCGAAGGACCCACGTGAGGCCTTTGTGGACTCGAACCTAAGTGTTGAGGACCAGAGCTCAAGTATTGAGGACATGAACATTGCCTTTGTGGACCTAGGGTCAGATGTTGAGGAATTGGGGAAAGGCACTAGGGCTTCAGGCCCGACCTTGACGGACTCAAGCATGGGCGTTGGTGACTTGGGCTCGACTTCTATGGACCCAATTCTGGGCATTGGAGATCTCGTCCTAAATGCTAGGGACTCGGGAGCTAGCGTTTGGGTTACCATGTCCAAGCGCAAATATCTAGTCATAATCAAACTTTTTTAGAAAGGAAGTCTCTTTCCTAGATTTTAGCATAAATTTTCCGTTAATCAGGAAAACATTTTCTGTCGACTAATTTTCCAAAGCGCACCAAACACAGGAAAATGAGAAAAATGTGTTCCACAAAATAAACGGAGCCTAAAAATTAAATATTTTTTCTCTGAGCGTTTGATTGCGCAAGAGTATCATGAAAAAAATTGTGATTTATTGATAGCAAAATGCCCTTAGAAAGAGTGCGAAATGTGTGCATGATGAGTACGTGATTATTGTGTTTTTTTTTTGAAAATAAACTTCATTCATTCAATACTTTGGTTCATAAAAAGAGGAAAGTTAGATTCAAAACACAACAAATCTCACAAGGGTTGGGGGGGGTTAGGAGGCTAACTTCCTCTACGATTGGTTTTTGTGATTCAATCTACAACTTAGTTAGTGTTACATGAACAGTGGATTATTGAGACTTCTTTCATTTGAGCTATTAAACTATTGCACTCTTCAAATAGGTATCTCAGGGCCCATGGGCTTTGAGATTATTGTTGGCCAGCGATCAGTATCACTGAAGATGAGCCGAGAGAGATAATCGATTCGTAATGATGAAATTTAAGGATATTTTGTAACAAAATCGAACTCCGAAAAAACTTTGAGAGACGAACCCGGGGATATTTTAAAAATTTCTAGAATCGATTATTATCCTCAAAGGAGTCCGACATCAGTTGCTCTCCACAGATCAGCCAACGTTGGACCCTCTGCGGCAATTAAGAAAACTCTCTCTCTTTCTCTCAATATTTAAATTTTCAAGTAATTTCAGAGAAAGAGAACAATGCCGGCAATGAGAGATCCCTACTATGAATCTGCTCAATTCTTCAAAGTAGTCACTAATCATCTCCTAAAGACAGAATTGCAATATGGGAATTTTCTCTTGCGTGAGGAAATATGATCCCTTTCTTTTTTATTCTTTGATTCCAAACTCGAAAGAGGGGATGCGAATGTACTTTTCTCTTCTCCCACCTCCTTTTGCTCTGTCGCTATTCGTAGCATTGAGCCATCGTGAATGCTTTATCTATTCATCCTATCTAACCATCTCCTCTTTGTCCCCCACATCATATACAAATAGACTGAGATGACTTGTTAGATGGTATTTAATTCATTAATAATATCAAGTGCCTTGTGAGATGTGATATGACCAAGCATTTTACTAAACTAATCATGAATGAGATACTTTTTTTTTCTATTATTTAATGCATGAGATACCTTGCTTATGTTCATTCACAAAATGGTTGATTCACGATTCTTGTACATTTTTCTTGGGTTTTTGAATAGATTCTTTTTTTCTAACAAATAAGCAAAGAACCATCTTAACATATACATACACATTTTCCACCACTCTCTCCTAAACAAGCTAAAATTATATTGACAAGAGTGATAAAGTTCAAACTAAGCTAAAACATGGCATTTAGCTTCATTTTGTATTTATGGAATAAATGGAACATCTGAGGCTCCGTCATATTGAGCCTCTCACTTCAAGTCTTTCTCATTCTATTTGCACATCTTAAAAGAAAATAGCGAATCACCGTGTCGTTTTCCTCGTGATTGGCCTATATGTTGGCTAACTGGATAGTTGTATACGGGATTGTCGATGTTGGAACTTCATTGCGTAATTTGACCCCTTCTAGTTACGGCAAGAGTTCTCAATAGGTTCGGGATTGATAGTTATTTATACCGTGGATCTTGGTTGGAGCCAAATGATGTTTAGAAAGAATTTTGTTATATTTTCCTGAGGCGTCTTTCTTATTCAATAGCAGTGTTGCACCAAATTTGAATTTCAAGCATTGGACATGGCTGCATGGTAACTTAGACAAAGTACGAGGATGGAGATTTGATTCTCATTCCATTTTTGTTACGTCGTTAGGAGGGGAATGAAGATTTCGATCTCACTTCATTTTCCCTAGTCCTTGCTGCTATACAAGATCTAGGTCGTAAATGGGTATGTAGTATTTTCCTCCACGTATATTAGTAACTCGTTTTCCTATACACGCGGAAATTTACTTTTCCTATTTTAAGCTTTTCTTGCAGCGATTAGAATGTTTCAATTTTACAGAAAATGAAAGAATCGGCATGTCATTATTTATATATTTTGGGATATTATGAAAAGTTTAAGCTTGGGAAAGTGGCAAGGTTTTAAAAATTTAAAAGTTCAAATTTGAAGTAACTCTACACGCACCCTTAGTGCTTTTTATTTATTTATTAATAAATATTTAACCAGAACAAGGCGTCATCAGAACCGACGCCTTACCTATAAATCTCAATTCCCCCTAATCAAGAAAGAATATCAAAAATTTTCCTGCGGTGAGCCCGATTCTCAAAGTTCTCTCAAGCTTGATTTTATTCCGAGATGCTCCGAACTTGATCACTTTGAGATAATAATTCCCGTGAACTTATCGTTGGTGAAATGACTATCAGCCAATGAATACTGTCTCGTCGCGCGTAAATTTTGCACCAAGCGGGGGTCTGCTTACCCTTGAATTGACCTTACTTTGAACTTCTTTCATGCAAGTAGCACCTAGTTGCGTTCAATTCAGTCTAGGACATTCTCATTACAACTATCTTGTCACATCTGGAGTGGTACTTTATCTCCAATTTTTCAATTTATGCTCGAGAATTCCCTTTCTTTCTAATTTAAAAAATTGAGGCAAAATTATGGTTTTTTTTTTTTTTTTTTTTTTTTTTTTTTTTTTTTTTTTTTTTCGTGCAAAGGAGTAGCATGGAGAAAGCGTGTTTTTCTAGACAAAAATGTCCCTAGAAAGTTTCCGGATTTTTTTCTACCCTTGTTACAATATCACTAAACATTTCACTTGACCAATTATGGATGCGATACTTTTCTTTTACCATTTAATACAAGAGATGCCTTGCTTGTGTTTATTCATAAAACGATTGGTTTTCGATTCTTTTACTTTCTTTGAATAGATTCTTCTTACTAACAAACAAAAGACCATCTCAATATGTACATATACATTTCCCATTGTTCCTTCTATACAAACCAAAATTATATAGAGAAAAGTAGTAAAATTCAAACTTAGTAAAAACAATAGCCTTTGTTTCCATTTAGGATCTATGGAACAAATGGAACATCTGAAGCTTCATCATGGATGAGATACTTCTCTTCTACCATCTAATGCATGAGATACCTTACTTATGTCTATTTGTGAAATGGTTGGTTCTCGATTCTTTTACTTTCTCAGGTTTTTGAAGAGATTCTTTCTTCTAACAAATAAGCAAGGAACCATCTCAAAATGTTTATATACATTCCCCACCATTCCTCCTATCCAAGGCGAAATTTTATAGAGGAGTGATAAAAAATTCAGACGAAGCAAAAGCATGGCATTTAGCTTCATTTTCGATTTGTGGAACAAATGGAACATTCGAGGCATCCTCATACTGAGCCTCTCGTTTCAGGTCTTTCTCACTCTATGTGCACCCCTTAGAAAGAAAATATCGAACACCCTCATTGTTTTCTTCTTATGGTTGGCCTACTTGATGGCTGATTGGGTAGCTACATTAGGGATTGGATACATCGCTCATAGCCAAGGCAAGTCATTTGCTCATGCTGCTAAAGTAGACATAGCACTTCAGGCATTCTGGACCTCATTTCTATTGTTACACCTTGGTGGTCCAGACACCATTACTGCCTTCTCTTTACAAGATAGTTCACTTTGGCAACGGCACTTGCTTAGTCTCTTCTTCCAAGTCAGTGTTTCCATCTTTGTTTTTGTGCAAACATTTTCCAGTGACAAGTCATTAGTGATCCCAACGATATTGGTGTTTTTGCCGCGCTCATAAAAAATGTGGAGAGGATACTTGCCCTTTTTCTCTCAAGCCTCCCAAAGTATTGAGGATATTAGGGGCCCTAAATGGGAAGCGAGATGTTGCACTGTCGGAGTTAAATAAAGAACTCGATGTTCTAGAGTGTGGACATTCTAATGAAGAAAGAGCAAAGCTTGCTGAGAGTATTGTGGTGAAGCATGCTTACTTCTTCTTTAATATCTTTAAGGCCTTCTCCTCGGATTTCTTATGGGAACGTGAAAACCGCCATGTAAGCTGCAAATATTTTCACAAAGTTTGTGCAATAGATGCATTAAGGTTGATATCAGTCGAACTCAATTTCATGTATGAGGTGCTCCACACAAAAGCGCTGGTAATACGTTCCAAGTGGAGTTACATTTTCCGCTTCATAGCCTTCATTGAGATTACGGTGGCTTTTGTCTTGTTCAATCGCTTCAAGAAGCATAAGCTCCCCAAATTTGATGTGACAATTACCTATATCCTTCTTTTTGGAGGGATTGCTCTTGATGTGATAGCTCTGTTCATATTCGTTTTCTCCGATTGGACTATTGCCAAAATCATGCACCACAAAACAAGACCATTTGAACCAGATTCATTTCTCCTTCAACAAAAAATAAAACTTCATTCATTTCTTCTCAAGTTAATATCCGCCATGGCTGACCTGTGGAAGCCTCGACTCACCACACGTAAAGTTGAGTCTAAAGCCAATGCTACATATCAGGTCTTAGGTACACCATTTATATTCCAAAGGTGGTCAGAATCCATCTCTGCTTGCAACATTTTGTCTGAATGTTTGACACTGAGGTTGAAAAATATGGACAAGATAAGAAAGATGCGGAAGTTGAAAAAGATGGACAAGTCGAAAAAGATGGACAAGTTCAAAAAGATGGACGAGGGCGTTCAGTGCTGGGACGTCATCATCTTTATGTTCCATTCAATTTACAAGATATTCATCTTTCTTTTCCGTCTAAGTTGCAGGACATTCATCGAAGGGGAATTACCAATCCTTATACTGATTCCCAAGCGCAGGCTCAAGAATCCCTTTATTAATAAGTTATGGATGTTTATCTTCGAGGAGGTGAGACGTAAATCTGTATATGCGCGTAATCCGATAGAGACGAGGACGATATTTGAAGCTAGAGGTAATCTATTTCTCCAAGGTAGACCGGGGGCAGTTGATCTTTTAGAGTTTGTCACCAGGCCTACTTACGACATCGGTGTTTGATTGTGGCATATTGCTACCGAAATCTGCTATAGGCAAGAGAATCTGACAAAAACAAATGACGAAAGGGAATTCAGCAAGATCCTTTCTGACTACATGTTTTATCTTTTACTTAATCAGCCTAATCTGATGTCCACTGTGGCGGGGAATGCCCAACTTCACATAGGAATATTAATAAACGTTTTAGCTTTGAAGATATATGACGAGGATGTCAAGGATTTCAAGGGTGTGGAGGAGCTGTGCGAGGCAATCTACAAGGATGCTAAAGTCGAAGTCTTGGATTGGACAGACCCGCTCGACCTAGGGGTCGCATTGGCCCATAAGATGGAAAGCTTCGGGGAAAGGAAGTGGAAAGTGATGAGTGGAGTATGGGTTGAGATGTTGTTATATGCAGCAGGTCATGTCAAGGGAGAGGCACATTTACAGGTGTTGAATAAAGGTGGAGAGCTTCTTACCTTTGTTTGGCTATTGATGGCTCATTTCGGTTGTGTCTACAAACCTGAATGGGGCACCACTATGGATTATTTGTTTGACGAGGAAACGGAAACAGAGCTCAAAGATGAAAACGGAAATCAAGAGGAAGATGTTAGTACAGTGGAAGCAGAACTCGTCTAATTGATTCCGACTGAAACATTTTCATTCGTCACCGACTTATCTCGAGTATTGCCAAAAGCCTAGCTTCACTCTCCATTCCATTCTAAAGTATTTTGTTTTATCAATAAGTAGATTCAGTGATTATTATTGGACAACCAGTTAATAAATTATTCTTCTCTTCCATGACAAGGATATGCTTCTTCTTTTCCTTTTTATTTCTTTGACGCCAAATTTCAAAGGGGAGATCCGAATGTACTTTTCCTCTTTTCCCTATTTGTCAATGAAGATGATTTTTATGGTAATAGGCGTATCCGTTATTAAGGACATGACCTGAGACATTAGTCATGCCTTGAATCCAATACACCACTTGTATGCGTATAAAAATTCAACCAATTTTCCTTTTGTTGATCTTGATCACATGGATAATCCCATTTTAGATGAACTAAAGCATTGAATTATTGCTGTTTAATTTCCTGGTTTATGATTGACGGTAAGTAGTATGACAAAGGATTTCCCATAACATCAATGGGCTCATCGGAAATACAACACAAGACACCACATAGATTACATCATTACTCCTTGGAGAATTAGATTGGAAATGGATTGTGGCCACTCATACATGTATATGTTGGGGCCCTCGCCTCATCAGTGGCGAACGAGGGCGCAGAGGCCCTTGCCGGCAGTTGGTAGGGGCCGTGATACACTTGTCTGGATTTGGGTGAGGGTGCGGAGGCCCTTGCCTATGGCTGACAAGGGCCGGCGGGTGACCTTGCCTGCCTAGAGTTGTGAAAAAAGAAAAGAAGAGAAAATGAAAAGTGAAATGAAAAAAATTCAGAAAAATTTTAAAAAATTGCAAAAATTGGCCATATTAGTATCGGCCGTCCATCGGCCGTGTCATATAGGAAGGCCAACATCAACATTAGCGATTTTCGATCAAAATTGGCTAAATGGATTAAATTGGCAAATTGTCAAAATGTTTAGCGTTAAATTGGCACAATTGCAATGTTTTAGGAATGAATTGACCGCCGTACAACAAGTTAAAGACTTTTTGGACAATTATCCCCTCTCTCATGTTGTTTTCTTTCTGTCCCTAGACATATATATATTTAAAGATAGCTGCTCTTGGAAAAAAAAATTACATAATTCCATGATCATAGTATACAAAGAAAATAGGCGATTGCTATTCAATAGAAATGGAAAGTTCTTCCAAAATATGAAGCTATCCAGCAGTGTAGGTCAAAGCTTTATTTAGGCATTTAGGTGCTGCATGAGAACATTTCTCATTCTCCTAATTTCTGTTCTTTTGTTCCCCGGAACAAAAAAAGAACAGAAACCCGTTTGGTAACGCCAAGTTGATTTCTATTCCTCCGAATAGAAAAGTTAGCCCGGGAATAGAAACGAGAAACAAAAAAAAATTGCTTCTTGTCCTGGGAACAATTTCTAGAAATAAGCAAATTTTCTTTTTTATTTTTGTTTTATTTCTCTCTTGCCGTGGCCACCTCCAACCGTCTGGAGCCACCGCCGACCGCCGGCTGCCGACAAAGCAAAAGCATGGTATTTAGCTTCATTTTCGATTTGTGGAACAAATGGAACATTCAAGGCATCCTCATACTGAGCCTCTCGTTTCAGGTCTTTCTCATTCTATGTGCACCCCTTAGAAAGAAAATATCGAACACCCTCATTGTTTTCTTCTTATGGTTGGCCTACTTGATGGCCGATTGGGTAGCTACATTCGGGATTGGATACATCTCTCATAGCCAAGGCAAGTCATTCGCTCATGCTGCTAAAGTAGACATAGCACTTCAGGCATTTTGGACCTCATTTTTATTGTTACACCTTGGTGGCCCAGACACCATTACTGCCTTCTCTTTACAAGATAGTTCACTTTGGCAACGGCACTTGCTTAGTCTCTTCTTCCAAGTCAGTGTTTCCATCTATGTTTTTGTGCAAACATTTTCCAGTGACAAGTCATTAGTGATCCCAACGATATTGGTGTTTTTTGCCGCGCTCATAAAAAATGTGGAGAGGATACTTGCCCTTTTTCTCTCAAGCCTCCCAGTATTGAGGATATTAGGGGCCCTAAATGGGAAGCGAGATGTTGCACTGTCGGAGTTAAATAAAGAACTCGATGTTCTAGAGTGTGGACATTCTAATGAAGAAAGAGCAAAGCTTGCTGAGAGTATTGTGGTGAAGCATGCTTACTTCTTCTTTAATATCTTTAAGGCCTTCTCCTCGGATTTCTTATGGGAACGTGAAAACCGCCATGTAAGCTGCAAATATTTTCACAAAGTTTGTGCAATAGATGCATTAAGGTTGATATCAGTCGAACTCAATTTCATGTATGAGGTGCTCCACACAAAAGCGCTGGTAATACGTTCCAAGTGGAGTTACATTTTCCGCTTCATAGCCTTCATTGAGATTACGGTGGCTTTTGTCTTGTTCAATCGCTTCAAGAAGCATAAGCTCCCCAAATTTGATGTGACAATTACCTATATCCTTCTTTTTGGAGGGATTGCTCTTGATGTGATAGCTCTGTTCATATTCGTTTTCTCCGATTGGACTATTGCCAAAATCATGCACCACAAAACAAGACCATTTGAACCAGATTCATTTCTCCTTCAACAAAAAATAAAACTTCATTCATTTCTTCTCAAGTTAATATCCGCCATGGCTGACCTGTGGAAGCCTCGACTCACCACACGTAAAGTTGAGTCTAAAGCCAATGCTACATATCAGGTCTTAGGTACACCATTTATATTCCAAAGGTGGTCAGAATCCATCTCTGCTTGCAACATTTTTTTTTGAATCTTTGACAATGAGGTTGAAAATTATGGACAAGATAAAAAAGATGCGGAAGTTGAAAAAGATGGACAAGTCGAAAAAGATGGACAAGTTCAAAAAGATGGACGAGGGCGTTCAGTGCTGGGACCTCATCATCTTTATGTTCCATTCAATTTACAAGATATTCATCTTTCTTTTCCGTCTAAGTTGCAGGACCTTCATCGAAGGGGAATTACCAATCCTTATACTGATTCCCAAGCGCAGGCTCAAGAATCCCTTTATTAATAAGTTATGGATGTTTATCTTCGAGGAGGTGAGACGTAAATCTGTATATGCGCGTAATCCGATAGAGACGAGGACGATATTTGAAGCTAGAGGTAATCTATTTCTCCAAGGTAGACCGGGGGCAGTTGATCTTTTAGAGTTTGTCACCAGGCCTACTTACGACATCGGTGTTTGATTGTGGCATATTGCTACCGAAATCTGCTATAGGCAAGAGAATCTGACAAAAACAAATGACGAAAGGGAATTCAGCAAGATCCTTTCTGACTACATGTTTTATCTTTTACTTAATCAGCCTAATCTGATGTCCACTGTGGCGGGGAATGCCCAACTTCACATAGGAATATTAATAAACGTTTTAGCTTTGAAGATATATGACGAGGATGTCAAGGATTTCAAGGATGTGGAGGAGCTGTGCGAGGCAATCTACAAGGATGTTAAAGTCGAAGTCTTGGATTGGACAGATCCGCTCGACCCGCTCGACCTAGGGGTCGCATTGGCCCATAAGATGGAAAGCTTCGGGGAAAGGAAGTGGAAAGTGATGAGTGGAGTATGGGTTGAGATGTTGTCATATGCGGCAGGTCATGTCAAGGGAGAGGCACATTTACAGGTGTTGAACAAAGGTGGAGAGCTTCTTACTTTCGTTTGGCTGTTGATGGCTCATTTCGGTTGTGTCTACAAACCTGAATGGGGCACCACTATGGATTATTTGTTTGACGAGGAAACGGAAACAGAGCTCAAAGATGAAAACGGAAATCAAGAGGAAGATGTTAGTACAGTGGAAGCAGAACTCATCTAATTGATTCCGACTGAAACATTTTCATTCGTCACCGACTTATCTCGAGTATTGCCAAAAGCCTAGCTTCACTCTCCATTCCATTCTAAAGTATTTTGTTTTATCAATAAGTAGATTCAGTGATTATTATTGGACAACCAGTTAATAAATTATTCTTCTCTTCCATGACAAGGATATGCTTCTTCTTTTCGTTTTTATTTCTTTGACGCCAAATTTCAAAGGGGGAGATCCGAATGTACTTTACCTCTTTTCCCTATTTGTCAATGAAGATGACTTTTATGGTAATAGGCGTATCCGTTATTAAGGACATGACCTGATACATTAGTCATGGCTTGTATCCAATACGCCACTTGTACGCGTATGAAAATTCAACCAATTTTCCCTTTGTTGATCTTGATCACATGGATAATCCCATTTTAGACGAACTAAAGCATTGAATTATTGCTGTTTAATTTCCCGGTTTACGTAAGTAGTATGACAAAGGATTTCCCATAACATCAATCGGCTCATCGGAGATACAACACAAAGACACCACATAAACTACATCATTACTCCTTGGAGAATTAGATTGGAAATGGATTGTGGCCACTCATACATGTATATGTTGGGGCCCTCGCCTCATCAGTGGCGAACAAGGGCACGGAGGCCCTTGCCGGCAGCCGGCAGGGGCCGTGATACACTAGTTTGGATTTGGGCGAGGGTGCGAAGGCCCTTGCCTATGGCTGACAAGGGCTAGCGGGTGACCTTGCCTGCCTAGAGTTGTAAAAAAAAAAAAAAAAAAAAGAGAACGTGATATGTCAAAAGAAAAAAATTCAGAAAAATTTTAAAAAATTGCAAAAATTGTCCATATTAATATTGGCCGTCCATCGGCCGTGTCATATAGGAAGGTCGACATCAACATTAGCGATTTTCGATCAAAATTGGCTAAATGGATTAAATTGGCAAATTGTCAAAATGTTTAGGGTTAAATTGGCACAATTACAATGTTTAGAAATGAATTGACAGCCGTACAACAAGTTTAAGACTTTGTGGACAATTATCCCTTTTCTCATGCTGTTTTCTTTCTGTCCCTAGACATATATATTTAAAGATAGCTGCTCTTGGAAAAAAAAAATTACATAATTCCATGATCATAGCATACAAAGAAAATAGGCGATTGCTATTCAATAGAAATGGAAAGTTCTTCCAAAAATATGAAGCTATCCAGCGGTGTAGGTCAAAGCTTTATTTAGGCATTTAGTTGGCAAATAAAGAATAAGCTATCTGCAAAAACTTTCGAGTCGAAAAAAATTCGCGAAGCAGGGCCACTGAAAGGTCAAAAGCAACTTTTCATCTCTTAGTTATGAACAGAGCGTCACATGCAGATGCCTCACAAAACAGAAGAGCGGCTCTTGTATTACAGATCTATCTGCTCACATGGAACATGCATGAATAATCGGCATTCGGGGTGACCACAGCAGACGTCTGGTGTGGATCAATTCTTGACAGTAAGCTAACGACCTGCGAGAACCTGCTTCAATAGTCAAATTTCCATTTGTGCAAACACCTCAAATATACTGCAGAGGATCCAAAAGCCGATCAATCAAGAATGCAAATATCCTGCACAGAAGTGCAAGACATAGAGAGAGTGCTAGAAAATGTTGATTGATGCCTTCCCTATCAATGAAGTTATACATGAGATTGAAGGTGAAGAAGGCATGCAATCTTTTAATTTATGCGTGAAAAATCGTAGCCCTTTCTTTTCGATCTTTAATTTGGGACAGGATTGAGGTTTTCTTCTTTTTTTCACCAAGTTTTCGATCGTGCACGAGAGAGGCATGGAGGAAGTGCTTTTCTCCTGGGATGGAAATGCCCCAAGAAAGGGCGCAAAATGTATGCATGAATGCGCACGCGAGCGTTGGCCATTAATCAATTTCACCCAGGGATGAGCTCATGGAGATAATTGTGTCCAAGTGATCAAATTCAGAAACATTTTTTAGAACAAAATCAAGTCTGGAGCAACTTCTGGAAACGGACCCCGCTTCAAGAGGAATTTTGGAATTTTCGCACGGTCAACAATGATCCTCGAACGAGTCCAACATTAGTTGCCCTCCAACAAATTAGCGAATGTTGGACGCTCTGCTACAATTCAAAAAGCGTTCCTCTTTCTGAATTTTTAATTAATGAAGTACGTTTAGAGAGAAAAAAAAAATTGTCCGTGATGAGAGATATCTATTTTGAAAATGCGGTAATTTTCTGTTTCCTATTGTCCAATGCTAAATTGTTTTTCTCCTCTCTAAATTGTTTTTTAGCCCAATCCTTCAAAGGAGTCACCCGTCATCACGAAAAGGATAATGAAGGAGAATTATCAATTTGGGAATTTTCTCTTTCGTAAGAAGAGTGTGCTTTCTCTTTCGAATTCTTTGATGCCAAACTTGAAAGGAGAGAGATGCGAATGTACTTCTCCTCTTCTCCCGCTCCTTTGCTCCGTCGCTATTGGCATTTCCAAGCCACCATGAATGCCTTATCCATTCATTCTATGAAACCATCTCCTCTTTGTCCCATACATCATTTGACCCATCAATCATGCCAATGAAGATGATTCTTATGGTAATAGGCGCATATTCTTATTAGGAAATGACCCTATACTTTCTGTACAAGTACACTCATATAACTTGTTAATAGTATCTAGTTCATTATTGAGAATCTTGTTAGTTGTGATATCACTATACTAAACTAATCATAAATAAAGTACTTTTCTTTGGCCATTTAAAGCATGAGATACCTTACTTGTTTTCATTTGCGGAATGATTATTTTACAATTCTTTTATTTGCTTGAGTTTTTGAATAGATTCTTTCTTCCGACAAACAAACAATAAACCATTTCAACATGTATACATATACACCCATTGTTCCTACCATATGAATCGAATTATATGGAGAGGAACAACAAAATTTAAACAAATAAGGAATCATTTTAACGTGTATACATATACATTCCTCACTATTTGTCCTATATGAATCGAAATTATATATAGAGGAGTGATAAAGTTCAGACTAAGCAAAAATTTGGCATTTTGCCCCATTTCGAATATGTGGAACACATGAAACGTCCGGAATTCCTTCATATTGAACTAATCATGGATGAGATATTCTTCTTCTACCATTTAATACTTGATATACCTTACTTGGGTTCATTTGCAGAATGATTGGTTAATGATTCTTTTACCTTTTTAAGTTTTTGAATGGATTCTTTCTTCTTGTTGTCGACACTTGAATTTTTACCTAATAAATCAAATATGCATCTTTTGTAATAAAACATAATAAATCAATAAAAAATAACAAAAATCGACAATGATAATAATGAATAAAAAGAGCCCAATTTGGCCATTTATTCGTTGCCATTGGCCCAATTCATGAAACCCAATTTGCCTCACTTGGACCCATAAATAAACCCATGAAATTGAAGCCCACGGAGCCTCATATGACAAAATGACTCCTTTCTCTCCGGCCCAAAGCTTTAAATCAATTACGGAACGCATTAAAGAAAGCCTTCTCTCTCTTGCCCCTTCTCTCTCATTCCGATAAGTGTTCATCGAACGCAATCCGACGTCGCCGGCGAAGTTGCGCTCAGCTCTCCCTGGTTCTATTCTGTTTTCCGGCGAAGAAAGCTCAAAGAACCTGGATTTCGTTCGAGGCTTGTTCGCTGGCATCGACCACCAGCGAACAAGCCATCTCCGACCTACGCCGTTCACTATTCTTGAGTCCTGCAGCGTTGCCCCTGTTTTGCTCTGTATCCTGATCCGGGATCTCGAAGAGTTTCATTCTTGCTCGATCAGCTTTACGTCGAGGACGATCTTCATCAATGAAGTATCTAGGAACTCTATTCTTCAATCTGCTCACATTTTGAAGCTAAAACCCAAGGTTAGTTGAATACGAGCTCATGTTCTATCTTCAGATGCTCTTCGTGTTGGACAGCAACCGAGAATTCTAATTTCTGTTTGTGAAAGAATTAACTGCTATTGAAGTTCACCTGATATTCCGAACCTGATGGTGTGGTTGCGAATCAATATTTAGCTGGACTCAGGGCCGAGATGCCTACCTTCTGCTCGATGAAATGCTCAATTTAAATCAGAGTCATTTAGTTCGTTCTCGAGCTTGTCTTCTACTTATTGATTGCTATATGTAGTCGAGTCGTATCTGAAACTAAAACGTTGATGAAATAACTTTTCCAAAGTCGAGTAGAGCCGTATGGATCCTCTTTTCCATTTGTTTGTCAAGTGAACATGCTCCTGTTTTGATGAAGAAAGGTAATTAAAACATCATGTGATGGATTAGAATCAAATCAATCTTATTCAAGTTTGCATCACTGATTGCAGACCTTTTGAAAAGATTTCATATGGATTTGGTCGTTACTCCGAATTTATTATGCCTATGTTTCACTACTCAATCAAATGCATGTGGCGTGTTCGATGAAATGCCTCAGAGGCACAAGTTAAAAATGATCTATAAAATTATCAGATCCGAAAACATGTCGACATAGATTGCTTGTTGTCAACTGATTTGTTAAGAATTTAGGTCCGACTCCAGTCATATTTCGTTGTATTCAAATCTCAATGTCAATTTTTCTGGCGTTTTCGTTCCATGTTTTGCATATGTTCCCGTGACATCTTCGTGGAATTCACTGGTGAAGAAATGGCTGAGGTCAATGTCATGCTTATGGATTATCCAGGAATGTTCACGATCACTTCTTTGTGACGGTTTCATTCTTGCATCTTCATCTCCGGATTACGTCGATAAGTCATGGATGTAGGTTTTATGTTCAGAGAAGGGTAATGGCCGGAGTTGATGGCTGATGGCCATGTTTTGATGATTGGCGATGATTGAAGGTTGATGATGGCGTTGAGAAGTGACACTTACAGAAATAGGCTTAGTTTAGTTCGTCTTTGAAAATTGTTAAAGGAGGTTCTGAGAGGTTTGGAAATTGGTTAACGGGAGTGTTCTGGGTTTGTCTTTCACTTGATGAAGACAACGAGAGAAAAATAATAAAAAATGAATAATAGAAATAATAAAAGAGGATAAAATGAATAGAAGGAATAAATAAAAATGGGGCTTATAAGAGAAAACCGGCTTAGTTTAGTCATGTTCATAAATGACTTTGTGAAGTTTTAATCGAAGTAGGCCTGGTTAATGAGACCATTTAGAGTTATTATGTGCATTGTTGCTATATGATTGTATATGAAAAGTATTATGTTATATTTTCGTCACCCATCTATTAATGGTGATAATGCCTCGTGTGTCAGGATACCTCATGAGTTAGGATGCCTGGCTAGTCAAGTTGAATTGCCAATGACAAGTATGAAATATATTATACATACACTTGCGTATATTAGTGAGCTAATGTGTGGTATTTGCACATAATGAGATTTGTATGTTCATTTGTGTGCGTTTGAATATCGAATTGTATATAACTCATGACATTTATTGCACACATGGATATAGTCATTTATATGTGACGGTGGCATGCAATTTACGTCTTAAATGATTTCACATAACATGTTTGGAAAATGTAAGTGGATATTTGTGGTTTAGAGTAGGTTAATATCCTTGTTACTAAAGTGGGAAAGTGATGAGAAACTTGAATTTGTGATTGAAGATGTGGATATTGGTGTATTAATGAAATTATGCTATGATGCATACTCATATAAGCGGAAAGAGTTAACATGTCATTTATGGATTGAAATACCAGTACTTAAATCATTTGGAATACATGTTGTATCCTTAAAGTGATTGTAATATTCTATTATGAATTTGTAAATAATTAAGTAATAAGTTTGCTTAGTAATTGGGTGAAATGAAGGATTGTCCACAAAATGATATTGCTCATTCTTTACTATGGCGTTGTTGTGCTATCGAGGGCAAGTGGTAAGATGATCTCCTGTTTTAGATTTAGAGAATTCATTTATTGAACTTAGGCTTACCCCAATATATTTTTACAGATTTATCAAGTTCAGAAATCAGGGACCTTTAGACTAGTGTTTTAGAAGACATATTTGAGGATTTGATTGGAGGAGTGGAGCAGAGTGCACAATGAAAGTAGGGGTGCATTTTTGTACATAAGGTTTTGAGGTACATTGGTTGAGCTTAAATTATCTATCCAGTTTGATAATAAATTAGTGAGTTATACATTGGCCGATTGAAGTGAAGCTAAAATATCCATTCATTCGAGATTCAAATTTTATGGAAATTTAGGTTATGATAATTTAGGTACTAGAGTGAGGTTAATGAAGTGATGAGGTGACTAATGATTAGGAGCTTAAGTTGAAAATGAAATAGATGGATTATGCATATGGACTTTACGCATTAAGAAATGACTTGGTGGAATAGGGGTTTCAGAAATAATAAGTTTTGATATAGAAAGTCACATATTATTCGATATGTTACGATTTTTAGGAATTTTGGAAATAACTTTTTGATACATGAGAATACTAGTGGTTAATTTACATCATGACAGAATGGATTTTAGAAGTGCTAAGTTTTAATTCGAATCTCATGCAATGAGTGATAATATGTTGGGTGTTTGGGTATAATTCGTAGGGTCACAAGCTACTGATTTTATTATTGTGGTATTCAGTATGAAAATGGTTGAGCTTTGGTTATTGATGGAGTTAGATAGATTTGGATTACAAAGTCTATGTTAATGATTTTTAGAATAAAAGTGCAATCCTTTAGTGATGAGTCATGATCAATTCTGTGGTAAGTTATGATCTATAGATAGTAAGAGATGAATTTTGGAAATGAAGTTATGATCAGCTGAGGTAGGTTATGATTTTCTTATTAGAAAGGATAATCTATATTTTAAGTCTTGATGTGTTACATGGTGATAATGCGACTAATAAGAATTAATTGTAGTAGTTGTAATCTTGAATTGTCATGAGATAAGTAAATTTACTTGTGATTTATGGGTTGTAGTAACAAGCATGATCTTCATAATTGAAGACTACGAGCTTATGAGTTGATAACCTTACTTGAAAGGTTTTTTTTTATAGTTAGCAGACATGATCAATTTCAGTTTTGGTTTTCGTTGAGATGATGTAAGTCAAGTGCTTAAGTTATTGATCTAAGAAGTGACAAGATTATGTGGCGATTCTTTAAGTTCAGGACTTGACATACTTTGAATTGGAAATTGGATGAGTTCCTATTTTGTAATATTCGTTATTTAGATTTGTTGATTAAAGACAAATTCTTATGTTGATGATCTAGAAGCTAATAATCATTCGAGTTTAAGCAATGATATTTTAAGTAGCGACATTCTTTATCAAATAAATGGATTAAAGATAAGTTCTTGTTTTTGTTGTCTCTGATTCTATAGAGAGAAATAAGGTAAATTGCCTTGAGAGACAGTGGGATTGAAATAAGTGGATCTTTTCCAAGTTCCATGATTGGAAATCTCTTTTCTGTAACTTTAATACTTCGATATTATGAATTTTGTCCAGGATGTATTGAAATTTAATTATTTGGTGGTGCTAAAAAGGGGCCATTTTGAAGTTCTATTACTGATAAACTCTATTCGAGCAATTAGTAATAGCTTGAAGAATATTTGAAGGTTTTCATGAACTACAGAAGAGTTAATTTGCACAGTTTCTTCAAGTGGACAATGTGATATTCTTAGGCTGTCTTTATTGAGATAATGGAAATCCCGATAGTTTAATTGATGGATGGGGAAGTTCAAGTTGTGATGAATATGGAAAATGTATTACTGGTTAGATTTTAGTGTCGATGAATGGTAATAGATTTTTGGTATCAAAGAAAATTTTTGTATAGGTTTGACACTTCGGAGAACTTAAAAGCTATTTAAGAATTGATGATTCTTAGAAATTGTCAGAAAAAGAATAAGGATTGCTTAAATGCTAGAATTTGATCTTTTGGACATGACAAATTTTAAGAATAAATTTTGTTGGATTTGATCGAGGATAGTTGGAAGGCTAAACAATGCATTCGAAATTTGAAAATGTCTAGTGAAAATGGATGAAGAATATTTTGGAATTCTGGTAATGGAAAGTCGTTTATAAGCTATAGAGGTAGTACTTTTGAAGAGAAAAGTACTGAAACAAAATTTGAGGAAAAGCTTTGGGGAGAAAGAGATAAGATTTTAAAGGGCCAAATGATGGAGTTTTGGTGCTCTTGTTGAGAAAAAAAATTGGTTCCTCTATATATATATATATATAGCGGACAACCTCTTGAATTTCATGCTGAGATAATTGAGATAAACCAGAGAGCAATTAATGCATAGAAGCCAATACATATTTTAGATCAAAAGGAACAAGTTAGAAAGACTATACCTTTAGTTAAAGTCTTGTGGCAATATCAATGATTTGGAGAAA
Source organism: Eucalyptus cloeziana (assembly GCA_014182715.1). Taxonomy (NCBI): domain Eukaryota; kingdom Viridiplantae; phylum Streptophyta; class Magnoliopsida; order Myrtales; family Myrtaceae; genus Eucalyptus; species Eucalyptus cloeziana. The sequence continues at coordinate 1,805,775 of CM024634.1, read as the reverse complement.
ATGAAGTGGAAAGCGAGAATTAAAATGAAACACAAGTATTAATAGTTATTTAATTGATAAGGTGAATCTAAATTTCGAGGACGGATTTTCTTAAAATTGGCCGATGTCTTAGCCTCTGCTGCAATTCAGAAAGCTAGCCATCTCTCTAAATTTCTAAATTTTTTAATTATCAAAGTATTTTAAGAGAAAGAATACAATGTCCGCGATGAGAGATTTCTATTATGAAAATATCGCATTATTCTTATTTCTGGAAAAATTATCCAAAAAGTGTTAAATTTATTGTATTTTTACCAATTCAGTTATAAACATATCAGTTTTGTTAATTTTTTTTTTTTTTTTTTGGTAATGAGATATCAATTTTGTTAATTGAGTCTTAGACACTTTCATAATTTGCTACTTGGGTCATAAATCTTTTTACAATTTACCAATTGAGTCACTTCAAAATCTCCGATATAGGTGCCGGTCATATTATGTGTTACGGATCGACAAAAAAAAAATATTATGTGTTATGGATTTTTAATAATATTCTAAAATAATTTTCGAATTTTTTAGTATTTTTAATTTTTTTTATTCTTTTCATTTCTTTTTCCTTTTTTCCTTTCGTTTTTCCGTTTTTCATTTGCCGCCGGCGAGCAGCTGCGATACCGTCTCGATCCACGGCTGGTGGTGGTGGTGGTGGTGGTGGTAGTGGCGCTTCTGCAAGCATTTGCATGCAGCTTTGTCCACCGCCGCCGCGACACTTTCATGCCCCGAGCTAATCCCTCTCTGACCTCCTTCCACCACTCCTCCGACCCTTGCCTCCGTCTGCATCGCTCCCTCTCTGCGCCCAACTCGATTCAATCCACTCGCGTCCTTCGAACGATCCTCACGAAACAGCCAACAATCAAACAACTTCACGGCAGAAGCAACAACAAACGACGCGCAAATCGAAATCGAAGCCTCTTCGGCATCGTAAGGGCCCAACCTCGCAGATTTTCGCGCGACCTCCGATGAAATTCCTTCCTTTTTCTCACACACTGCCTCAGAAATCTTCACTTCCATCAGAGCTTGGCCTTGGGCTCTGCGTAATTTGAATGGAGAGAGTGAAGTCGAAGAACCTCGGGGTCCCAAAAGGCCGTTGTGGCCGTGATGGTCTTGCCCAGATTTGGGCAAGGCCGGCGAGGGTCGTGGCCCTCTCCTGCAGACGGCAAGAGCCCATGACCCTGACCTATTAGTTGGCGAGCGCCCGGTGACCTTGGCTGATCACAATAAAAAATAACAATAAAAATAAAGAAGGTAAAGAGAAGAAAAGGAAATAAGAAAAAAAAAAGAATTTTTTAAATAAAATTCGAAAAAATATTAAAAATTGTTCATGTCAGTAATGGTTGTGCCATGTAGGATAGTCAACATCCACGTTAGTGAATTCCGGTGAAAATTGACTGAATGGACTCAATTAATAAAATGTAAAAATGTTTATGACTCAATTAATAAAATTAAAAAGTCTAGAACTTCATTGGTGTGCGCCCGCACATGCATGTCTAAGCATGAGCATGCATATGTGTGTGTTCGTTGCGCTGAGGTTCTGTGTTACTTGGAATTTTCTGCCGTAATCTCATGATGTCTAACATTATGGAGAACCGAACTCATAATATGTAGTTACATTAGTTCATTGAAACTCGACTATTAGCTAGTAGCACAGAGTTGTGTGAAGAATAGATGGATACATTGACGGTATGACAAGCAAAATGACAAATACCCGATGATCTGAAAAGTGATACTAAAGGCTTGTTTGGTAAAATGAAAAATAAGTGCTGAAAATTTAAGCACCAAACTTTTTATATGTTAATCATTTCGAGTGCCGAAAAATAAAAATAAACAGCTGTTTGATATTAACTGAAAATTGGTTGCTGAAATATTACTAATTTCCTACCAAATACGAAATTATGATTAGTATTGGTAAGTTCTAACAATATAATTCGCCAGATTCCAATAACAATCAATCATTTTCTATGGAAGAGAGTAAGTGAATTTGGACTGTAAATGCTAATTCAGCTCATGAAACAAACTTGAATCTCATCGAGTGCTCAATTTTTTAGTTTTCAGATTGGGGTTATCAAACAGGCCTTAAGCCAATGTTCACGATGTTAAAGGACTGACGTGCACCCTTCTCTAATTTGGAGACCGATTTGCCATTTGCCTCTTTTTTTTTTTTTTTTATGCTCACCTGCCTTTGTCTTCTTTTCGCAACATATCTGAGATGTAGAGGAATGTAGAGTTGCACCAAATTTTAATGTACATTATCGCTACAAGTACAAAATTAGAACTAAGCATGGGGGGGTGTGGTGTTTATGAATGTACGGTGGGCTGTTCCTCTTAGTGCGAGGAAGACAACTTGAGGATCGCAGTGAAAGCATTGCACCTTTTCTGCAGCTACCGCATATCAGCGAATCTGTTATTAAGAGGGTAGGTCAGAAGGTGAGTCTATGATTGCTACATGCGTTGCCTCTGGTCAGAGATCTTTTCTCTACCATTCTCAAGGGTCATGAAATGCCTGATGGTTTGAGCTTAATGCTATCCCTTTTTCTGTTAATTAAAATCAAATATTAACCAATTGTTGCACCTACTGGAGTGACTGTGAGCCCCATCCCTGAATCTTTTGTATTGCTGGGATTTGTAATATGACTTTCAATGAAAACCGGCACTTCATGATGCATTACAATGTGCAAGTGGATATTACTGTGCCCTGCCCTGAGCAATGGGAACCACGGCATAGCAGATTTTTTCTTTCTCCTAAGCTCCCTCTTTCTAAGATCATCATTCATTATCTTTTGCAGAAAGTGAGAACATTTCAGGAGCTCCGGGACATGTCTCCAGGAAGCAGGGCTATCCAGTGCAGAAGTACAAGGCATAGAGAGAGTTCTGGAGATGATGCCTCCTCTATCAATAGATGTTACATGCGAAACTGAAGGTGAAGAAGGCATACAAGAGGGCGATGTGGTCACGATTCAGGCTTGGGTTACACTCAAAAGAGATAACGGACTCGTTGGCACCCTATCTCACGCTCCACTGTATCCTTTTCACAAAGAAGAAAGTTTTTGGTTTCTTCTGGCAGACCCCAACTCCAACGATGTTTGGTTTTCTCAGAAGTTAAGTTTCATGGATGAAGCGGCCGCTGTAAGTGCCGCCTCTAAGGCAATTGAGGAGACTATGGAGGGATTGGGAGCAGATGCAAAGGAAAAAAGTAAGGCCATCAGAGAAGCAGTGGAGAAGGTGAGGGGTGGCTCGAGGCTGGTTATGGGCAAGTTTTTGGCCCAGTGGAAGGGAACTACAATTTGATGTGTTATTGCTTGTGTGATTCGTGGATTGGCTGCGACAAAAAAGTGAACTTGAAGGTGAAAGTTCTCAAAAGGACTCGTGCAGGCACCAGGGGCGGCCCTGCACTGGAAGAGGCCGTCGTGGAGGACGGGATCGAAGAGGAAGAGGAGAATGATGAAGAGGAGTACGATTACGAGAGCAAGTACAGCGAAGACGAGGCTGACGAGCAGGAGTCGAAAAAGAAGGGTAAGACTGCTAACGGCACGGTGCCTAAGAAGAACTCGAGTTCGGAAGGCTCGGGGACAGATGAGGACTGACCACAGTTGAATAGAAGAGAGTGTGGAACTTCATTATGTACTTTGACCCCTTCTAGTTAAGGCAAGAGTTCTCAATAGGTTCAGGATTGATAGTTTTCATACCGTGGATCTTGGTTCGAGCCAATGATGATTACAAAGAATTTTGTTATATTTTCCTGAGGCCTCTTTCTTATTCGATAGCATTGCTAGACCAAATATTAACTCCATGCATTGGATAGGACCGCATGGTAACTTAGAAAAAGTACGAGGATAGAGATTTCGTTATCAGTTTTTCCTCTTCGTATATTAGTAACTTGTTTTCCTGAACATGGAGGAAATTACTTTTTCCCATCTTAGATTGTTCTTGCAAATGTGCGAATGTTTTTTATTTTAAAAAAATGAAAAAAAATTGACGTGTCAATAAATATTTATTTTGGAATTATATGAAATGTTTTACTTTGGGAAAGTTGCTAGGTTTCAAAATTTAAAGTAACTCTAAACAAACACTTGGTTCACTATTTTTTGTTATTGATGACTTTTTAAACTATAAAATAATGGCATCATCAAAATCGATACCTTGCCCATCAACTTAGTTCTTGAGAAAATTATCAAAAAAGTTATAAAATATATTGCAATTGTGCCAATTTAGTCTTCATTTTTTTGCCAATTCAATCCTAAATCTTTTGTAATTGTACTAATTTAGTTCATTCGATCAAATTTGGCTGGTTAGTATTGACGTGGACGCTAATTGTTTGACTAACGTTGACGTGGATAATTTTTAATATATATATTTTTATTTTTCCGAAAAAACTTTCCCCTTCCTCCTCCTTTCTCTAGCGAGCGAGGTCGGTCTCGATAGATTTGGCGAGGCTTGGCCTCGGCTAGCCATGGTGAGGGCAAGCCTCGCCGGTGGCCCTTGCCGGTGGCTAGTGGGGGCAAGCTTTGCCATTGATTGGCAAGGCTGACCTCGCTGGCCCTTGCATTTGGTGGGCGGTGAGAGGAAAAGGGAAGAAGGAGAAAAAAAGAGAAAAAAAGAATAAAAAATTCAAAAATGTTCAAAAATGAAAAATCATTAAAAAGTTGTACATGTTAGTGCTTAACGAATGGCTGTCGTCGGTCAAACAAATTTGGTAGGATGGACGAAATTGATACAATTGTAAAATATTTAAGACTGAATTAACAAAAAAAGTTTAGGATTAGTACAATTACAATATATTTATGACTTTTTGGTAATTCTTCTTTTTAGCTTCCATAATCAACAAAAAAAATATAAAATAATTATATTACACTAAGCCCTCAAAGTCTATCTACAGTTAACCTCCTTTTAAGATACTTTGAATTTGATTATTTTGACTCAATAATACAATATATTTATGACTTTTTTGGTAATTCTTTTTTTTAGCTTCCATTAATAAAAAAAATATAAAAAAAATTATATTACACTAAGCCCTCAAAGTCTATCTACAGTTAATCTCCTTTTAAGATACTTTGAATTTGATTATTTTGACTCAATAAATTCCCTAAACTCATGGCTGGTGGAAATAATTGTTTATGGGTCCTTATTCCCAAATTTTAAAATTTTGCTTGTAAAATCCTTACCCTTTATCAATCTAAATTGGTTTTTTTTTTTTTTTTTTTTTTAACTTTTTAGTTTTTGATTCTGCCCAGGAGTGGCATGGAAGAACTGTCTCATTCAAACGAAAATGCCCCTAGAAAGAGCGCGAAATGTGTGCATGATGAGGACGTGATTATTGTTGGCCAGCAAACATTGTCACCGAAGATGAGGCGAGAGAGAAATAATCGTTTCAAAATGATCAAATTCAAGGATATTTTGAAACAAAATCTAAGTTCGAAAGAACTTTGAGAGACGAACCCAGGGATTTTTGGAAATTTTCCAGAGTCGACTATGATGCTTGAACGATTCCAACATAAGTTGCTCGACAAATTAGCCAACGTCGGACCCCTGCGACAATTTAGAAAGCTCTCTCTCTCTCTCTCTCTCTCTCTCTCTCTCTCTTCAATATTTAATTATTAAAGTATTTTCAGAGAAAGAGTACAATGCCCGCAACGAGATATCCCTCTATGAATCTGCTCAATTCTTCAAAGTTGTCACTAATCATCACCCAAAGTGAGAAGTAAAATTTGGGAATTTTCTCTTGCGTAAGGAAAATACGCTCTCTTTCTTTTTAATTCTTTGATTCCAAAGTTTTGTTTTTATTTTTTGGTCAAAAATATATAATGCATTCGATCATCGAAAAAAACCAGTCTTACAAGATAACGACGGAGAAAATTCCGAGCATAAAATTTCAGAAAGGGGTAAAGGAGTGGTGATCCACCAATTTTGAGGAAGTTTTTTGGCCCGATGTGTCTTGGCCAACCAATCCGCAGCTCTATTTGCTTCACGGGGGCAATGAACCACTGTAGCGTTGTTGGTCCTTTCCAGCTCTTCTTTGCAGGTTTCCACCAATTCTTTTAAATTCCAGGAAGGCTCAGCCCGGCCCATTACCTGATCCACGACCGGTGAACAGTCACTCTCGCATGTCCACTTTAGTGTTTGGTTGCTGTCTCCTCCCACGTGACGCAGTTCAAGTATCTTTAAGTAAAGCAACCCGTGCAGTATCGCTGTCGTTTTTGCCTGCTGTGGGGATGAAGCCCTAATTTCCGATGCGAAGCCCTCCACCATCTGCCCGTGAGAATTTCGTACGATTCCTGCAATCGAGCCGATGAAATCGCCTGGAAACCACGCCGCATCAACATTTATCTTCATTTCCGTTGGGGCCGGTGGATTCCATCGAACAGGTATGCTGCGATTTGGAGTTTGAACTCTCTGTTTCTGTTTCCAATCTGCTGAAGGTTAGATGCTGTTCATATGCAGTATCCACCAGATCTGCTGGTTGCGGACGTTTTTCTTTGAAAATCCAGTTGTTCCGAGCCTTCCAGATGTTCCAGAGGACCACTCCTGTCAACTCTCTGGCGAGTAAAACGCTGTTGTTCTCGAAGGCCCCCATCAACCATTGATCAAAGCGGTGGATCTGGTTTTTGGTGCTGGTGCCATTGAGTCGAGGATCCTCCCATATTTTCCTGGTCCATTTGCACTATAGAAAGGTATGTTCTGTGGTTTCTATCTTGGAATTGTAAATCGAGCATAAGGGGTCAGTTGTTATTTTCCTTTTGTAAAGGTTTTCTTGCGTGGGAAGGGCACGTTGAAAGCGGAGATGCGAGAGTACGTCTCTCTTCTCCCACCTCCTTTGCTCTGTCGCCATTCGTAGCCCTGAGCCGTCATGAATGCTTTATCCATTCATTCTATTTAATCATCTCCTCTTTGTCCCACACGTCATATACAAGCACACCGATATGAAGATATTATCTAATCCATCAATAGTATCAATTGCCTTGTGACTACCAAATTTTTCACTAAACTAATCATGGATGAGATACTTTTCCTTTTTCTTTTTTTTTTGAATCAAAAATAAATTTCTATTCATTATCAAATTGATATATGAAAGGAAATCTTAAAAATCACAATAACAAAACAAACCCATAAATCTCTAAAATAAACAAAAAACAATAAATCAAGGCGTTTCATCAAAAAATGGTTGGCAGAGATAATCACAAGCTCATCCTTCAAAAATAGATCTATAACTGGATCTAAATGAAAGGATTGGCGGCCAATTATTGAATCACATAACACCATTAGTGATAAGCACGCACCATTTAATGCACAGATCTATAACCGGATGAGATACTTTTCTTCCATTATTTAATGCATGAGAAGCATTATTTGTGTTTATGTGTGGAATGGTTGGTTTGCGATTCTTGTACCTTCTTGGGTTTTTTAATAGATTCTTTTTTTCTAACAAACAAGTAAGGAACCATCTCAACATGTGTATACACACTTCCCATCATTCTCTCCTATACAAACCGAAGTTATATAGAGAAAAATGATATAGTTCAAACTAGGCAAAAACATTGTATTTAACTTCACTTCGAACCTCTGGAACAAATGGAACATCCCTGGCTTTGTCATATTGAGCCTCTTACCTTAAGTCTTTCTCATTCTATTTACACCCCTTAAAGAGAAAATAGTGAACCACCCCATCATATTCCTCTTGTGGCTGGCATATTTGATGGCTAACTTGGTATTTATATATGGGACCGGGCTCATTTCTCATAATCAAGGCAATTCGTGCGCTTGTGTAGCGGAAGCAGACATATCACTTTAGGCATCTTGGCCTTAGTTCTCTTGTTACATCTTGGCGGTCTAGACACCATCACCGCCTTCTATTTAGAGGATAGTTCGCTTTGGGAATGACATATGCTCAGTCTAATCTTCCAAGTAGGTGGCGCCATCAATCTCTTTATGTAGATATTTCCCAACAATAAGTCATTCATTTCCATTCATGAAATGGTTGGTTCACGATTCTTTTACTTTCTTGGGTTTTTGAATAGATTCTTTCTTCTAATAAACAAGTAAGGAACCATCTCAACATGTACATATACATTTCTTAGTATTCCTCCAATACAACCCGAATATATAGAGGAGCAATAAAATTCAAACTGAACAAAAACATGACATTTAGCTCCATTAGGGATCTATGGAACAAATGGAACACCTAAGGCTTCGTCATATTGAATTAATCATGGATGAGACACTTTTCTTCCGCCATTTGATATATGAGATACCTTACTGGTGTCCATTCACCGAATATTGGCTCACGATTCTTTTACCTTCTTGGATTTTTTAACAGATTCTTTTTCTAACAAATAAGCAAGGAACTATCTCAACATGAATATATACATTTTCCACCATTCCTCCTATTCAAGGCGAAATTGTATTGAGAGGAGTGATAAAAAAAAATTCAAATTGAGTAAAAGCATGGCATTTAGCTCCATTTTCGATCTGTGGAACCAATGGAACATTCGAGGTATCGTCATATTGAGTCTCTCGCTTCAAGTCTTTCTCATTTTATGTGCACCCCTTAGAAGGAAAATATCGAACCCCTACATCATTTTCCCCTTATGGTTGGCTTACTTGATGGCTGATTGGGTAGCTGCATTCGGGATTGGACTCGTCTCTCACAGCCAAGGCAATTTGTCCGCTCGTGTAGCTGAAGTAGATAGAGGACTTCAAACATTTTGGGCCTCATTTCTATTGTTACATCTTGGTGGTCCAGACACCATTACTGCCTTCTCTTTAGAGGATAGTTCACTCCGGCGACGACACCTGCTCAGTCTCATCTTCCAAGTCGATGTTGCCATCTATGTTTTTGTACAAGTATTTCCTGGTGACAAGTCACTAGTGATCCCAACAATGCTGGTGTTTCTTGCCGGGGCCATAAAAAATGCGGAGAGGACATTTGCACTTTATCTCTCGAGCTTCCCAAGACTCAGGACATCGATGCACTTGCCGGACAAGCTAAGAAGGAATGCAGAGTTCGAGTTAGATGACGAAGTCAACAGGCTAGAGGGGGAACATTCTAACGAAGAAAAAGCAAAACTCACCGAGAGTACTGTGGTGAAGCATGTTTACTTCTTCTTTAATATCTTTAAGGCCTTCCTCTCAGATCTGTACTACTTTAGAGGAGAACGCCAAGTAAGCTCCAAATATTTCCACAAAGTTTGTGCGGTAGATGCGTTGAGGGTGATATCAGTTGAACTCCATTTCATGTATGAGGTGCTCCACACAAAAGTATTGGCAATACGTTCCAAGTGGAGCTACATTTTCCGCTTCATAGCCTTCACTAAGGTTATGATGGCTTTTGTCTTATTCAGTCGCTTCAAGAAGCATCAACTCCCCAAACTTGATGTGGTAATTACCTATATCCTTCTTTTCGGAGGTATTGCTCTTGATATGATAACTTTGTCAATACTTGTTTTCTCTGATTGGACTGTTGCTGAAATCATGTCCCACAAAATTAGACCATCTAAATTTAATTCATTTCTCCATAAGTTAATATCTACCATGGATTACTTGAGGAAGCCTCGATTTGCCACATGTAATGTAGAGCTTAATGCCAGTTCTACATACGTGGTCTTAGATACACCATTCGTGTTTCGAAGGTGGTCAGAATCCATCTCTGCTTGCAATATTTTTGCCGAATCATTGGAAAAGAGTCCGAGAAAAATATACAAGCGCGATAAATGCTGGGGCATCATTGCTTTTTCTAATATTTGTAGTCTTCCATTCCCTGTGACTGAGAAGATCATCTCTCTTTTCCATCAAACTCGCAAGATATTCATCAGAAGGGAACTATTTGTCTTTGTGACGACTCCAAGGTACACATCCAAGAATCCCCTTATTAATGAGCTATGGATCTTTATCTTTGAGGAGGTGAGACGTAAATCCGCACATGCAAATAATCCCACAGATGCGAGGAAGATATATGAAGCTAGAGGTGATATGTTTCTCCAAGGTAGACCGGGAGGGATCGATTGCGAAAATCTATTAGAGCATGTCACCAAGGCTAATTATGACAATAGTGTCTTGATTTGGCATGCTGCTACTGAAATTTGGTACAACAAGGAGAAACACAAAGAAAGAAATGACAAACGGGAATTTAGTAAGATCCTTTCCGACTACTTGTTGTATCTTCTACTTAAGCAGCCTAATGTCATGTCCATTGTGGCGGGCTTTGCCCAACTCACATCAGTGAATATTATATACGAAATAAAGAGAATCAAAGGACATGCAAAGGACGTGGAGGAGCTATGCAAGGCATTGTATGACCATCCGCTTGAGCGCTTGGATTTGAGATCCCCGCTCCGCCAGGGGATCGCATTGGCCCAAAAGATCCAAAGCCTCGATGATATGAAGTGGGAGGTGATGAGCGGAGTGTGGGTTGAGATGTTGTCATACGCAGCAAGTCATATTAAGGGCGAGGCACATGTGCAGGTGCTGAGTAAAGGTGGAGAGCTTCTTGCCTTTGTTTGGCTGTTAATGGCTCATTTCGGTTGTCTCTATAAACCTGAATGGGGCACTTATGAGGATGATATGTTCGAGAAGGAATTGAAAGCAGAACGCGACCATGATAATGGAGATCAAGAGGAAGATGTTAGTACAGTCGAAATAGAACTCGTCTAATCGATGCCGACTGAATCAATTTCGTTCGTTACCGACTTCTCTCGGATGTTACCAGAAGCCTAGCTTCACTCTCCTTTCCGTTCTAAAGTATCTTGTTTTTATCAACAACTAGATTCAGTGATTGTTATTGGACAACCAGTTAATAAATTATTCTTCTCTTCCATGACAAGGATATGCTCCTTTCCATTTTTATTTCTTTGATGCCAAATTTCAACGGGAAGATCCGAATGTGTAAGGACCTAAATTATTCTTCTCTTCCATGAGAAGAATATGCCCCTTTCCCTTTTTATTTCTTTGATGCCAAATTTTAACAGGAAGATCCGAATGTGTAAGGACCTAGGCTATCACTATGTAAAATTATTCGCTTTGGGGATTTAGCCCTCCCGACTTCAAAACGCGTTACACAAAGTAGATATCCCAAACCTTATCAACTAGCCGATGACTCCCTCTTATGCGATGTGGGACAGGAGACAGGAGACGTGCGCTTAGCCTTGCCAGCGTATTGCTGAGGTGTTGCACTAGATCGTCCCTCCGTACTTCTCAGGTTTGGGTCATCACATTCTCCATCACTTAAGGCACAACGCCCTCGTTGTGGCCCCATACGCTGTCGGGAGTCGGCTCTAATATCACCTGTAAGGATCCGAGGGTTACTATTGTGTAATATTGTCCGTTTTGAGCCTTCGGCCCCTCATGATTTTAAAACGCGTTATACAGAGTAGAGAATCCAAGCCTTATCAATTAGCCTATGACTCCCTTAGGTGATATGGGACAGGAAAAATGCGCTTAGCTTGGCCCACGTACGGCTTAGGTGTTGCACTAAACAATCCCTCTATACTTCCTGGGTCTAGGTCGTCACAGAATGTACTTTTCCTCTTCTCCCACCTCCTTTGCTACTTGTTGCTATTTGTATCCTTGAGCCGCTGTGGCCCCGTGAATGCCAATCAAGATGATTTTTATGGTAATAGGCGTATACGTTTTGAAGGACATGACCTGGAACATTAGTCATACCTCGTGTCCAATACGCCACTCGTACGCGTATAATAATTCAACCAATTTTCTCCTTGTTGATCTTGATCAAATTAATAATCCCATTTTAGACAAACCAAAGCATTGAACTATTACTTATTTAATCTCCCGGTTTATGATTTGTGGAAATTAGTGTGTTGAAGTTTTTCCGGTAACATCGATTGGCTCATGAAAAAACAACACAAGACGCCACATAGATTACATCATTGCTCCTTGAAGAATTAGATTGGAAATGTATTGGGGCCACTCATACACACACATGGTTCGGTCCTCATCTCACTTGTGACCAACGAGGGTGCGGAGGCCCTTGCCAGTAGCCAACAGGGGCCACAGGCCGACCCTTGCCAGCCTAGAGTTGGGGAAAAAAAAGAAAAGAAAAACAAAAAGAACAAAAAAATTCAGAAAATTGCAAAAATTGCAAAAATTGTCCACATTAATGTTGGCCCTCTGCAGGCTGTGCCACGTAGGACAGCCGCTATCCATGTTAGGATTTTCGGCCAAAATTGGCCGGAAGTATTAAATTGGCAAATTATTAAAATGTTTAGAACTAAATTGGGATAATTAAAATGTTTAGGATTGAATCGACCGCCGCATAATAGGTTTAGGTTGGACAATTATCCCTTGTTTTCTTTTTGCCCCTAGACATTCAGCTATTCAGAAACATCCGTCGTTAATAAAATCGGGGTGACCACAGCAGACGTCTAGTGGGGATCAATTCTTGACAGTAAGCTAGCGACCTGCGAGAAACCGCTTCAAATATACTGCAGAGGATCCAAAAACCGATCAACCAAGAGGGCAAATATCCTGCACAGAAGTGCAAGACATAGAGAGAGTGCTAGAAATTGTTGATTGATGCCTTCCCTATCAATGGAAGTTACATACGAGGCTGAAGATGAACAAGGCATACAAGAGGGCGATGCGGTCCCAGACTTTATAATTTCTCTGAACTCATCGCTGGTAAAACCATAAAAGTAATTGCCGACCCACAAACATCTGCTCATCATGCGTAAATTTCGCGCCTAGCGGGGATCCGCTTACTTTCGAATTGACCTTACCCCAAACTTCTTGCATGCGGGAAGCGCCTAGCTGTGTTCACTTTAATCCAGAACGTTCTTATTGCAGCTCTCCTTGCACATCTGCAGCGCTCCTTCGTCTTCAATATTTTAATTTATGCGTGAAAAATCCTAATCCTTTCTTTCCGATCTGAAAAATAGAGACAGGATTAAGTTTTTTTTTAAAAAGAGTTTTCGATCGTGCACAAGAGGGGCATGGAGGAAGTGCTTTTCCCCTGGAATGAAAATGCCCACGAAAGGTCGCAAAAATTATAAGCACGCGAGCGTTGGCCAGCAATCGATTTCACCCAGAGATGAGCTCATGGAGATAATTATGTCAAAGTGATCAAATTCAGGGATATTTTAAAACAAAATCGAGTGTGAAGCAACTTCTGAACACGTACCCCACTTCAAGAGGAATTTTTGGGAATTTTCTCCGGATCAATAGTGATCCTCAAAAGAGTCCATCGTTAGTTGCTCTCCACAAATTAGCCAATGTTAGACTTCTCTGTCACAATTCACAAAGCGCTTTTCCTCTTTCTGATTTTTAATTGATAAAGTATGTTTAGAGAAAAAAAAAAAAATGCAATGTCCCCGATGAGAGATTTTTCTATTTTGAATATGCTGTGATTTTCTCTTTCCCACTGTTGAATGCTAAATTGTTTTTCTCCTCTCTGAATTGTTTTTTAGCCCAATTCTTCAAAAGAGTCACCGGTTATCACGAAATGGAAAACGAAGGAGAATATCAATTTGGGAATTTTCTCTTTCGTTAGAAGAGTATGCTTTCTCTTTCGAATTCTCTGATGCCAAACTTGAAAGGGGAAAGATGCGAATGTACTTTTCCTCTTCTCCCACTCCTTTGCTCCGTCGCTATTGGCAGCTCCAAGCCACCAGGAACGCCTTATCTATTCATTCTATGAAACCATCTCCTCTTTGTCCCATACATAATTTGAACCATCAATGAAGATGCTTTTTATGGTAATAGGCGCATTTGCTTATTAGGAAATGACCCTATACTTTCTGCACAAGTACACTTATATGACTTGTTTAATAGTATCTAATTCATTAATAATATTGAGAATCTTGTTAGTTGTGATATCACCATACATTTCACTAAGCTAATCATAAATAAGGTACTTTTCTTCGGCCATTTAATGAATGAGATACCTTACTTATTTTCATTTGCGGAATGATTATTTTATGATTCTTTTATTTACTTGAGTTTTTTAATAGATTCTTTCTTCTGACAAACAAACAAGAAATCATGTTAACATGTATACATATACACCCATTGTTCCTACTATAAGAATCAAATTATATGGGGAGGAGCAATAAAATTTAAACAAATAATGAACCATTTCAACATGTATGCATATACATTCTTCACTATTCGTCCTATATGAACTGATATTATATATAGAGGAGTGATAAAGTTCAGACTAGGCAAAAATTTGCCATTTTGCTACATTTCGGATATGTGGAACACATGAAACGTCCGAAGTTCTGTCATATTAAACTAATCATAGATGATATACTTTTCTTTTGCCATTTAATACATAATATACCTTTTTAAGTTTTTGAATGGATTCTTTCTTCTGACTGTCGACACTTGAATTTTTACCTAATAACTCAAATATGCATCTTTTGTAATAAAACATAATAAATCGATAAAAAAAATAACAAAAATCGATAATAAGAATAATAAATAAAAAGAGCCCAATTCGGCCATTTATTCGTTGGCATTGGCCCAATTCATGGAACCCAATTTGCCTCACTTAGACCCATGAAAACCCATGAAATTGAAGCCCATGGAGCCTCACATGACAAAATAACTCCTTTCTCTCCGGCCCAAGGCTTTAAATCAATTACGGAACGCATTAAAGAAGGCGTTCTCTCTCTTGCCCCTTCTCTCTCGTCCTGTTCAGTGTTCATCGAACACAATCCGACGTCGCCGGCGAAGTCGTGCTCAGCTCTACCCGGTTCTATTCTGTTTTCCGGCGAAGAAAGCTCAAAGAACCTGGATTTCGTTCGAGGCTTGTTCACTGGCATCGACCACCAGCGAACAGGCCATCTCCGACCTACGCCGTTCACTATTCTGGAGTCCTGCGGCGTCGCCCCTGTTTTGCTCTGTATCCTCATCCGGGATCTCGAAGAGTTTCATTCTTGCTCTATCAGCTATACGTCGAGGAAGATCTTCATCAATGTAGTATCTAGGAACTCTATTCTTCAATCTGCTCACCTTTTGAAGCTAAAACCCAAGGTTAAGTGAATATGAGCTCATGTTCTATCTTCAGATGCTCTTCGTGTTGGACAGTGACCGAGAATTCTAATTTCTGTTTGTGAAAGACTTAACTGCTATTGAAGTTCGCCTGATATTCCGAACCTGATGGTGTGGTTGCGAATCAATATTTAGCCGGACTCAGGGCCGAGATGAGTACCTTCTGCTCGATGAAATGCTCAATTTAAATCATATCTAAAACTAAAACTTTGATGAAATAACTTTTCCAAAGTCGAGTAGAGCCGTATGGATCCTCTTGTCCATTTGTTTGTCAACTGAACATGCTCTGTTATGGCCTGTTTTGATGAAGAAAGGTAATTAAAACATCACGTTATGGATTAGAATCAAATCAGTCCTATTCAAGTTTGCATCATTGATTGCGGACATTTTGAAAAGATTGATCTTAGTAGTTGTAATCTTGAATCGTCATGAGATAAGTAAATTTACTTGTGGTTTATGGGTTGTAGTAACAAGTATGATCTTCATAATTGAGGAGTATGAACTTATGAGTAGATAACCTTACTTGATAGGGTTTTTTACAATTAGTAGACATGATCAATTCCAGTTTTGGTTTTCGTTGAAATGATGTAAGTCAAGTGCTTAAGTTATTGATCTAAGAAGTGATGAGATTATGTGATGATTCTTTAAGTTCAGGACTTGCCATACTTTGAATTGGAAATTGGATGAGTTCTTATTTTGTAATATTCGTTATTAAGATTTGTTGATTAAAGACAAATTCTTATCTTGATGATCTGGAAGGTAATAATTATTCGAGTTTAAGCAATGATGTTTTAAGTAGGGACATTCTTTATCAAATAAATGGATTAAAGATAAGTTATTATTTTTGTTGTCACTGATTCTATAGAGAGAAATAAGGTAAATTGCCTTGAGAGACAGTGGGATTGAAATAAGTGGATCTTTTCCAAGTTCCATGATCGGAAATCTCTTAGTTGTAACTTTAATATTTCGATATTATGAATTTTTTCCAGGATGTATTGAAAGTTAATTATTCGGTGGTGCTAAAAAGGGCCATTTTGAAGTTCTGTTATTGATAAACTAGCAATTCATAGGAGCATGAAGAATATTGAAGGTTTTCATGAACTACATAAGAGTTGATTTGCACAAATTCTTCAAGTGGACAATGTGATATTCTTAGGCTGTATTTACCGAGATGATGGAATTCCCGATGGTTTAATTGATGGATGGGAAAGTTCAAGTTGTGATGAATATGGAAGATGTATTATATTGTGACTTGATATATGTATTACCGGTTAGATTTTTAGTGTTGACGAAGAGTAATAGAATTTTGGTATCAAAGAAAATTTTCGTACAAGTATGACACTTCGGAGATCTTAAAGACTGTTTAAGACGTGATGATTCTTAGAATTTGGAAGAAAAAGAGTAAGGATTGCTTAAATGCTAGAATGTGATCTTTTTGACATGACAAATCTTAAGTAATAAATTTGGTGTTTGCTCGAGAGTAGTTGGAAGCCTAAGCAGTAAATTTGAAATTTGGAAATGCTAGTGAAAATGGGAAAAGAAATTTCGGAATTCTGGTAACGGAAAGTCAATTTTCAGTTATAGAGGTAGTACTTTTGAAGAAAAAGTATTGAAATGAAGTTTGAGGAAAAGCTTTGGGAAGAAAGAGATCAGATTTTCAAGGGTCAAATGAATGGAGTTTTCGGATTCCATGGGCCTCTTTGTGTGCGTAATAGATTTGAGGAATGAATATCGATAAAAGCTCATTGCAGCTACTATGGGGCTCTTGTTGAGGAAAAATGAATTGGTTCCTATGTATATATGAACTGGATTGTCTCATTTGTTAGCGGACAACCTCTTAGATATCATGCTAAGATTATCAAGATAAACGAGAGAGTAACTGATGTAGAGAATTCAATATATATTTTAGATCAAAAGGAACAAGTTAGTAAGACTATTCCTTTAATCAAAATCTTATGGCAATATCATGATTTTGAGAAAATGAATTGGAAAGCGAAAATGAAATGAAATACAAATATTAATAGTTCTCTAATTGAAAAGTTAAATTTAAATTTCGAGGATGGATTTTCTTTTAGGGAGATAGAGCTGTGAGATGCTGAAATTTCTTCATTTCCTAATATTATTTTGGAGATTAAGATGATAAATGGTTTGCATGAATTATTTGATACCACTAGTGATACATAAATTTTCGCCCGAATACTTCTCATGCATTTCATAAGAAAAATTAGGAATTGGTTTCTATATAGAAATTTTTCTACATTTAGAAATTTTCATTCAGCGCATATAATATGCATTGAATGTTGTTGCGGATTGAACCAAATCGTACACTCTTCTTGCTCATTTTGTTGAGATATGGAACTCGCGTGAGGCATCATCTGTACAAGTCTAGATTTGAGATTACAAAACCCAAATGATAATAAAAGGGCAGAGACGTTGAGTCCAATGGGATAAAAAGCAAACCAAGAAAGCAGAGATAAGAAATGGAAGAAGAAAACGAGAGCAGGGAATGGGGGCGCTTGGTGGGGTGCATGGGCAGGCTGACAAAAGTGTAGATGAAAACGGGGAAGGAGAGAAATTAAAGAGGGGCTTCCATGTATGTGGAAAAAACAGGGGAGAAATGTAGAAGATAGCTATAGCTTGTGTAATCCTCATGCCAGCCACCACCGTGACCAGCTAGCCGTCGCGCCTCCATAGCCCAGCCGCACCGTGGCTCCACACGCCCTGCCAATCTTCCTTGCCCGTCCGCCAGCCGGCCTCGGTTTTGGAAACGAAATTCTCTGATCCTCAACCGAACTAGATTTGATTATTGAGTCGCTTAAATTGGAATTATTGAAATCTAACATGATTTTCTTGAGATTTTTAGGCATAATCCCGATTAGGAAATTTTCCCGTCTTGAGTTGTGCGTGATATTGCGATTTGATATTTAAGGCTTAAGTTCGGATCTCGAAATGGTTGTTTCCTATTTTGAGCTCAATGAATAGTTTGTTATTGATTTATTATATTGCATGTCCTTGATCTAGTAAATATTCCTATTAAAAAATACAAAAAAATTTGCATTACATGTTAGGATAAACTATTTTCCTAGTCTGGAATTGCTCCTCTGGGAGTCATGTAGCAACTTAGGAAATTTCCTAATTTAGAATAGGGTTTAATCTTGAATTATTTTTTACTTTGAATTAGATAATCACATATTTTAAGTTGTCTCCAGCTTTAGTCTAAAAGCAAAACATGAAAAATATCATATAGAATCAGTTGCATCTATTGACATCTCATCATTGCCACGTCATCATTATATATTGAGTTAAAATTAGTGAATTGTTATGGTGCAACTCAAATCTGGAAAATGTTCGGCCCAAAAGATAACCTTTGGAAAATGAGTGGGTTTGGGCTTAACCGGATCGAACTCCATTTTTTTTCCGGGCCCACACCATTTCTTACCAACGGTACTCTCTCTTAAAAGTCCAAGGATTCCTTTCGAAATTTTTATACTTTCGGTGTTCCTTTCAAGAAAGATCATATTAAGCACTCAAAGATTAAACAATAGTAAAAATACTGTTTGAAATAACTCCTTTTTACTGCAGTTTTAGCTGTAGAGAAAAGAAATAGCGCATTGTGAGCGCACAAATTTTATCATACATCGCAAAAAGCTAAAAAAAATTTCTATAATGTATTATTCTAGTGCTGTTACAAATTGTCTAAGCAATCGTAAGGTGAAGGGTCCCCCTAACTAGGGCAAGGCTAGGCGAGGCGTTAGGCGAACCTCATTGATCACAGTAATTTTTTTTTTTTTTTTAAAGGAAGGAAAAGAGAAGAAAAGGAAAAAAAGGAAAAAAGAAAATAACTTTTTTAAAAAATTCAAAAAAATATTATTAAAATTCTCCATGTTAGTGCCGGTTGTGCTATATAGAATGACGGATGTTCACATTAGTGAATTCCGATAAAAATTAGCCGGATAGATTCAATTGATAAAATATGAAATAGTTTATGACTCAATTAGCAAAATTGAAAGGTTTAAGATTGAATTGACAAAAATACAATATGTTTAGGACTTTTTGGACAATTTTCTCCCTTTTCCCACCATCGAATGCAAAAATTGTTCTTCTGCTCAATTCCTCAAAGCAGTCCCTGGTCATCACCAAAAGATGGGAAGTGCCATGAGAGAATTTCAGTTTGCGAAAGTTTTCTCTTGCGTAAGAAGAATATGCTGCAACTATTATATTCTTTGATGCCAAATTTCAAAGAGGAGATGCGAATGTACTTTTCTCCCACTCCGTTGCTTCGTCGCTATTGGCAGCTTCAAGCCACCGTGAATGCCTTATCCATTCATTCTATGAAACCGTCTCCTCTCTGTCCCCCACATACCTTGACCCATCAATCATGCCAATGAAGATAATTTTTACGTTTATTAGGACATGATCCCAAATAATAGTCCCTCATACACTCAGAATAATTCTGCCAATTTGCCCCTTGTTGATCTTAATAAGATGGATCGTGCCATTTTAGACAAACTAAAGTATCGGGTTATTATTGTTTAATCTCCCAATTTACGATTGTGTGACCAAGATTTTCCTATAACATCAATCAGCTCATCCTCATCGGAAATACAACCCAAGACACTAAATAGATTACATCTTTTGTTCTTTGAAGAATAAAATTGGAAATGGTTGAAATGGAGCCATTCCGAGAACCAAAAGAATGACTAGTCAAGACAGTTTTTCTGGATTGAAGTTTCCATCAACTAGATCGACTAGTTGAGCTTTTCAATTTGTGTTGTTATTCTCGGTTTATACCTTAGAATCAGTATTATAGAAACGTCTTGCATGGGAAAGAAAAGGAACAATCAAATTGTCCTTGATAAATTTGTTCATACTGTCAGATCTTTCTCATCTTATAAGTTCATTTTCCGCTTCCTCTGATTTACGTAAGACTTTTTTAACAAATCCTTGAAAATTTCTCAGACCTCTTTTCATTTTTTTTTTTTCGAAATATTGATATTTGTTAATTAAACAAAGGAAAGCCTTGTTATTGAGTGCAGACAAACAAGCCCCAAATCACTCCATTTGGCTAATATGATGGTTTTTGTATTTAATTTGCATTTTCGGTGCAAATTTCATTTTGAAAAGAAAATAAAAACCGAGTCACTTTTCTTATACCAACAAATTGAAAGACAAGTCAAATTGATCCCCGTGCTCTTTGATTTGAATCAATTTTTTTTTTAAATAATTGTAATTGATTATGACCGTATCAATTTCAATCATCATCGATTTCTTTCGGTTGTTGCCAAAAACTAGCTTCACTCTCCTTTCCATTCTACGTATCTTGTTTTTAGACAACCGGTTAATTCATTATTCTCAAGGTTGCAATTAATCATTCATCTCTTCCATGAGAAGAATACGGTGCGTCTTTTCTATTCCTTGATGCTAAATTTGAAAGAGGAGAGATGCGAATGTGCTTTTCTCTTCTCCCACCTCTTGGGCTCCGTCGCTATTTGTAGCTTCTGCCGCCGTGATTGCCTTTCTATTCATCCATTTATGAATTAGATAGTTTTTATCTGTCACTTAATGTATGAGATACCTTGTTTATATTTATTCTTAAGTTTTTTAATAGATACTGTCTTCTAACAAACAAATAAGGAATCATCTCAATATCCTATATATTTTGTTGTGACCGAAATTATACCAGAGGAGAGTGGTAAAACTCAAACCAAGCAAAAATGCGGTATTTATCTCCATTTCGAATATGTGAAACATATGGAACATCCCAAGTAATTAGATGGATAAATCCCATTTTAGATTGACTAAAGCAGCGAATTATTATTGTTTGATCTCCTGTTTATGATTTGCGATAGATAATGCGACGGAGTCGTTACATAGATCACATCTTTGGAGGGGTATATGATCTCGATTAACTTTTTTGTTCTATGAAAAATAAGATTGGAAATGGAGCTATTCCAGAACCAAACAAATGACTAAGTCAAGACAGAATTTTCTCGATTTGAAATTTCAATCAATTGGTCAAGAAGTCGAGCTTTTCAATTTGCGTTCTTCTTCTCGGTTTATACCGTAATATCAGCAAAGAAAAAAAATGAACAATCAAATTGTCTTCGATAATATATTGTCTTATAAGTTCATTTTCTGCCTTCTTCTAATTCATAGATTATCTTTTTAAACCCAAAATCCTAGACACGTAAATACGTATATAAGTTTTATTTTTTCTAAATTTTGATAATATTTTAATTGTTCTTAAGTGCAGACAAATTAGCCTTCTGTCTTTGCCAATATGATGAATTCTGTATTTTATTTCAAAATTTGGACAAATACGCTAATATAATATTACCATACAATGAATATAAGAGCCCAGCTTCGTCGTGTTCTTAAATTTCATTTTCAGCGAGCATGGTATTTATTCTTGAAAATAAAATTTTTCCCAACATGAATATAAATTAGAAAAAACACATTCGATTCTGTGGTTTGCAAAGTTAAAAAAACGTACTTCAATTTGCGTCGTGTTCATTATAAATACAAATTTACAAACCTTTTCTTTTCATTTTTATTTAATAGTTCAAAAGTTAAAAAAAATTACGTGTGTTCGATCCTTACTTTCAAAACCATTTTCTGACCGAATGCATTTTCAATTTACAAATCTCATTTTCAAAAGAAAATAGGAAATTGAATCATTTTTTTTTCATATGAGCAAAATCGAAAATGAAGATAGAGAACTTGTCTTTCAAATGAATATATCAAGTGAAAATACACTCTATCGTTAAATGGAAATATATGTTTTGACTTTGAAAATAACGTACCCATATATATTTTCAATATTTCTATTTACGTAACAAACTTGTGTTGTGCAAGCCAAATTCATTTTCAACAAAATAGGAAATTTAAGAAAAACACATCTATTTTCTTTTTGTCAAATGAATACAGTATTTATCAAATCGACCCTAATATTTGTAAATAATAGGGGAAGAAATAAGGAAAAAAGAAATAAGGAGAAAGGGAGAAAAACAAGAGAAAAGAAGAGGCAGAAACAAGGGAGTCAAGGCAATAACACATTGATGGCCAAGCTTAGAGCCACTCAAAAATCTCCAACCTTTCTCATTCTCTCTCTTCCTCTGTTTCAAAACTCAACAACGTACACAAGAATGACTCCTCTCTTCTCCGTCTTCTCCCTGTCCAGTTCTTGCAGCCAAAGCCAATCACAAAAAATCTCTTCCATTTGATTGGAACTGAATCAAGAACCAAGACCCCATTAAAGGGCCATGGCTTTCCTCCTGCCCAACCTCTCCCCTTCTCTCCTCCAACCCAAGTCCAAGGACAAGCCCTTCCACCCCAACCAACCCTTCTCTCCTTCTCAACCCACCAAGCCCTTCTCTCTCTCTGCTTCCTCTCCCTCTCTCTCTTCTTCTGCGGTTTCTGTCAGCCCTGCCTTGAGCAGTGTCCAAACGCCGACCGTGCAAGGCGTTGAAGTGGATACCCCCCGCGATGAGAAGGAGAATCAGGAAAGAGATGACTTCTTCGTCAATCTTGGGCTCGCCGTCAGGACTCTCCGTGAAGACATGCCTCTGCTCTTCACCAAGGACCTCAATTATGACATCTATAGGTATACTCTCTCTCTTTCGTTTTATCTAACTGGGGTTATTTCTAGCTCCTTTTCTTTGGGATTTAATTTTGTAGGATTAGGCTTTGAGATATATATATATAGTTTGGGATTCTTAATGCCCATTCAATAGTGTGAAGCTAGTTTTGGAATGCTCACAGCTCCATCTTTTTCCTGGGGTATTTGTGCATGTGTTTTTGATTACTATTGTCATCCTTAGCCAATTTGAAATTTCCCTTATGAGTACTGTAAGCCGCAGGCAAGCAGACCTATCACATGTTCAACAATCGAATACTATAGGAACAAGCTTTCAAGTCTGCAATTGGAGCATAGATATTAAAGCCTATCGAAGAAAACTTTCCTTCTAGCCTCAGCACAGCCCATTATCCTACCACATACTGCCCTCTTAATTCTCAAAAGTATTGAGTCGACACTTTCCAACAAAAGAAGAGTCATGTATACAGCAATTTTCGTGATCCAAATATAATGGAGAAAGGCATCCATGATACACAGACTGGTGAAATGAATTCCCTTGAAAGTGCAAATTGCCCAGTAGCTTCGCTAATACAGCCCCTAAATCACGAGAAAGCATACAAAGCTGCAAAACAGCAGACCAAGCCTGGGGTAGCAAAGAGTAAACGATTGCTATGCTCCAAAGCTGAGTTGCATAGGCAACATGTTGGAGAAATTTGCAATTTCCACTTGAATAATCTATTTTTCGTAGCCAATCTCTTGTCCATTGCCAACCAAGCAATAAAACTATCATTTGCTATGCAAGGAACAAAACAGATAAGCTTGCACCATGGCCCCTTCAATCCTTTAATAAGTATCCCAAGACCTACCCACTGAGAAATCCCCTCACGCAAATAATTTCCCAACTACTCTGTCAGGGACCAGAGGAATCAGGCAGCAAAGAACCAGAAAGCTCAGGTTTAATTGTACCTGGAGCTTCAGATCTAGCAGGTGGCCAATGCTGATAAATAAACTAAATAGCATTCTACAACTTTAGACTCAAAATGAATGATTGGTTTTGTTTTGTTGCTTGATGTGGATGTATTTCTACATTAGTTCATAGATTTTCAAACTTGTCCATTGGTGATATTCCTTTTCAGATTGTTCGAACATATTTAACAGAATTGTCTCATGTGAAACTGTCAAATATTTACACTTTTGGCTGTTTATTTGAAATCATTTTGCAGGGTTCTTTTAGAGCTGAATTTTCACCTTTGTGAATCTGATTTTTCATGGATGTATGATGTTACGATTTCCATGAGAAGCCTCATGCAAAATTTTAAGTACGTTGTATCTTGTCTTGATGCTAATAGAAATTTTTGTTTTTATGTTGGTTGTCTGTTGTTCAGGGACGATATCACTTTTATGGACCCTTTGAACACCTTTACTGGGATTGATAACTACAAATTGATTTTCTGGGCATTGAGGTTTCATGGAAAGATTTTGTTTCGTGATATTTCCCTCGAGGTATACAGAATTTGGCAGCCTTCAGAGAATATGATATTGATTAGGTGGAACCTAAAAGGGGTTCCTCGGGTTCCATGGGAAGCAAAAGGTGAGTTTCAAGGGACGTCACGGTATAAGTTGGATAGGAAAGGCAAGATCTACGAGCACAAAGTGGACAATCTAGCCTTCAATTTCCCACAACCCCCTAAGCCTGCAGTTTCAGTTCTGGATTTGGTCACCGCATGCCCAGCTAGTCCAAATCCAACATTCTTGTGGGGTCCAGTTGATGTGCAACCATCATCCTGGGTGGAATTCTATCGAGCTGTGAGGGAGACTTTGGACCTTCAAGATCATTTGCTTGCACAAGACGGTTTGCTACCTTGCTCATAGTAGAATGTGCAGTTCATAGTCTTGTAATCGGTAGGGCATATACTTGTGGAATAGTGCAATGCAGCTTGTGTAGTATAATAATTGATGGCAAATAAAGCTGGTTTTTGGTGAATGATGATACGGTATATGTACATAAGGAGGTATGTTGAATAGTTCAATGTATACTCTTGAATTTGGAGGAGGTGGAGACGCTCAAGCATATAGTTAGTCAGTATATATAGACATCTATGGACACTCTGATACAGCCCTGGCTCTTCAGTCCTCTGTTTCCATTGAAGTGATATTATTCCAGTTCAAAGTTTTTGCCCTCATAGTGTGCAGTTTGTCTATTGCTTGTGGTTTAGTGGAAGATTGTAGCTATGGTCAATCAAATAGGGAGATTTAGAAAGGGAATAATTAAATATATTCACTCAATTTTTAGAATCATGGCAGCTTGTTCTGCATTCCATGTGGCAGTGAGCTTGTGGGGTTCTTTCTATTTTACTCCCCATGAGGTTTTGTTTTATGCATAACCATGGAGCTAAGGGAGTAAGGGTCATGTTGCATTCTCATTGAGGTTTCAGTTTTTCTTTTTGATGTAGATGTGTATGGATGCTGGCCAGGTTCTAAATCAGGCAAATGCTTATTCTTCTTAAGCTGAGTTTGAACTGAAGTGCCATTGTTGTTTGTGTCCATTGGAACACTTGAGCGATGAGTTCTCTTATAGAGATGTGAGAGCTTAAACTTTCAACTCCACTTTGGTTAAAGACTTTTATTTGCAAAAGTTCTTGATGTCCTGCTGTCACAATTTTGCCTTATTGTCATGGTTACATACAGCAATATTTGGATAGGGGAAAAGAAGAAAAACAGAACCTAATCACAAGTGTGCCTGGGACCGCAAAATCTGTTGTTGATTTATGTACTTTGCCCTCTAATATTTTCAAGGTAATAAGCGATAATGTTTTAACTAGGATGTTAAGAAAATGCATTTGATTCTTTATGAAGTAATTTTTTTGCCTCTTGACAGGGTTGTATCTATTTCTCGAGCCTTCAATGTGATGTAGTACTTGAATCCTTGCTAGAGTTATAGGCAGAGAATAGAAGCAAAACATATGTTTGGCTTCAAGCGTGGGGATATACGCATCACTATTCTGTAAATCGTTTCATATGAAATCTTTCCTACTAATATCACCAAGGGAAAACAGAATCTTAATAGGGCTTTTGCATGGTAATCTCAGGGGGACAGAATTTACACAAAACCAGCATATCGCTGTCGCAATTGGTTTGAATTTCAATATCAATATCAGTCCGCTCTGAAGCTGCAGCAAGAAAATGAACCACAAATCTGAATATTAGATAAGGACTCCGTGTTTATAGTGAAATTCAATAGTGTTGAATATCCATACCCTTGAAAGGATGAACACTTCTGGTTGAGATCAATCTCCAAAAACACCTAGCATTTTATCTTAGCCTTTGCAGAATCAGTACATTGTCTAATATCTAAAAACAAAAGTGTTCCGCCATTACCATCAAATGTCGAGGCAGTCCGAATGTTGAGCATGTTACACGAATATGTACACTCAAATCAACAAACAGTCCTAGCAGTGGCTGCAGCGACCCCAGAACAAAAGCCAGAATTTACTATACCTCATTCACAAAATCAAAGCAAGTCACAACTATTACAAGATGTACAGCAATGCAGATTAGCCTGTCAGGTAAAAGAAAGTACCAGAATATTAGAATGAACAGAGGGACAATGCGAATTTCAATCTCCAAATAGAGTAAACTTACCTAGCACGTCAGCTTTCTTAGCTGTATAGAATTTTAGAAATCGCATCATGGAGCAGAAAGAATCAACATGAGCCAAATTAAAAAGGAAGCTCATCCAATGGTTTTATTGCTGCAACACAACCGAGGTCTGACCCCATATACTTCTCATACGTGACCTTCAACTGCCCCAGTCTAGTAGCTTTATGAAATCTCAGTATCATCTCCGCACATACTCTGCAAAAATAGGCTAAGCTCGTCAATAATGACTGCAGAATAAGAAAGGTTCACAAAAGAATGATCTTAAAAGATTTATGCCTGATTTGGGACACTTCATAACGTGCATGTCTGATGAGCAGCGGTGTCCAAGCTGGAGACATTTGTAGCGTACACCTTGCAACATATAAAGCCGATGCACATAGCAGTGAAGGCTTGAACTCCAACGCCTCGTATTCCACCAAGCAAAGCTCGATAAGATAAAATGCTAGGTGTTCAAGCTGGAAGGAGTGACCAAGTCAACCAGAAGTGTTAGCAGGTTTAGCACTTAACAAAATAAAACCAGGGCAAGATAAGCAAGATTTTGCAGGTATGGACATTCAAGTTTCTATCTATACCTCCATAGTCCAAAATCCAACTTAAATCTACATTTTAAATGGTTTGAAGCTCTTCACAGGAAGACATGAAATTATCTTACATGCTAGTTTGACCAAACTCATTCATGAGCTACTGCTTACCTTTTTGTCTGAATGAGCAGCTTTGAGAAACCTCAGCATGAAAACATAAGGAGTAGGCAAATTCAGACGAAATTTCAGCTGCTTTAAGATTGATTTTTCCTGAAAACATGACAAAAAAAGCCATTATATGCCAATAAAGGCGAGTTTTTCCTAGTTAGTAGCATATATGAAAAATGTCATAAAGGTCTAATTTTTGCTCTTCCAATCCTACCATTATTTTACTGGATGATTGCAGTTTAAGAGAGCAAAAGCAATTATAACTTATAGGGAGGCATTTTATTTTCCTACAAAGTGAAAAGCAAGTTAGATGTTCTTTTCTCTTTCTTTGGCCAAAGCAAGTTATACATTCCACATGCTACGCATTACATCAAATCAAGTAAGCTATCCCAACCACATAACACGACAACACATACCATCCCTAGCATTTGCTCTCTTGTGTAGGACTCTGCTGAGATGCTGATGAGGTCTTTTATCTATTGGAAGAGAAAGGACAAGAATAAGCATGTGTCAGAAACTTGCCCAAATATAGAATTACAGGTGGCAAGAGAAACTTCAACATACCCTAGGATGCCAAAAGTCTTCATATTTAGATGACAGCAAAAGTGCAGTGAGACCAACCAACTGCATCTCTTTCTTCTGGATTGATACTTGAGATAGATACCGGTCTAGCAGTGTCACCATGAGATAAAGTGTCTCATGCATTAAATCAAATTTGAAGTGTACCTACAATATTCACAAAGATATCTAATAATTTTTAACTTGTGACAAGATTACAATCAATACCATAAAATTAGATTTAAGAGAGTGAACTGGAAAAGGGAAGATAAAATGTTGAGTTCTTAAGTCAATACCTCAATGAGCCAATTTATCAATATGGCTCTCATTTTGGGTGTAATGTCTGTTTGAATTGACATGTATTTGCCAAACCTGCACTATATGCCTGCAAAACGAGACATTTAATGGATATAAAGGATAGTAAAAATTTACTTTGTGCACTACATCAATAAAGTTAAATTTCAGAAACCCACTTAGAGGCACCGAATGAATTAAAACCTATCTCATATGATCCAGTGCAAATACTAGAGTCTCCAAGTTTTCATGAAACCTAAATAGAGTCAGTCTCTAATCCCTTTTATGTTCCTAAACAACAAAGGCTAACCATGAAATCCTTCATCTATATAGTGAAAATGTAAAGCACATTTGCGTATATGGACAAAGCTGTCATATCCCTAATTCTGACTAAGACATGCGAGACAAGAAATTCCAGATGATGGTTAGCAATAACCAAACGAAGTGAACAAAAAAAGTACCTCAGTATTCCAATAATATTCGTATATATCATCAACATATTCAGCAACTTCCAGTTGATTGCTGGAATTGTCTATGCTTGGTAATTTTTCCAGCTTTAAGTCTTCACCATTTTCGCCGAGGAACTGCAGAATAGACAACCACCCTCAGATTTCATGCAACAATCACATTACGAACTAAACCAGTTCTAACCTTTGATCTAGCCATCAAAAGAGATGTATAAGATCTCCTCCGCTGTGGTTTTTTCTTGGGAATGAAACCTGATGTACTTCCACCAGAGTGGATAATATTACTTGATGATATCACTTCCTTGTCCAGTTGAAGTGTATTTTCTGTAAGAGGAACTGACACTTCTGTCTGTTTTTCAGGTGATACTTCATCGACAGATTTGTCTGCAATCTTTACATCCTTAGATGTTGAGGTCCTTTGAGCATTTGAAGCCGCAATTGCGTTGTTAACAACTCCCTGGTTTATAGCAAGTTCAAGCTTAATTTAATCACATTACCAAGTTAATATGACTGCACGTTATTGCTTGACAAATTACAGTGAGAATAGTATGCAAACAAAGAGTTGCTTGGATACGAGTAAAATGATTGCTGATTAAAAATTTGAATGTACTTCCAATGCAATCATCTTTGGTATCATTTGAATAATAGAAAATCTAAAAGAAAATAATTGAAATACAGAGCAATTGAATTAGTGAGCCATTTAGATCTAAATGCTACCCATGAAACTGTGATACAATGTATAAATAATTAGTTACATTCTCTGCTCACTAGTATTAGCAAGAGGAGTGCATAATCTAAATATTGAGATATCTGCTGTTGAGAATGAAAAACTGATTACCTCAACTTATTAAAACCCAAGTCTAGAAATGATTTGCTGGTCGGGATAGCTCTAAGACATACAAAGGTAGAGTGCGTGTGTGTATGTGTCTTTCTCTGTATTTGAGGTGTAAAAAACAAATGTGTTGCATACTTACAAACATAGCCTAGAATTATCTAAAGGTCATCCTGTGAAGTATGAATTTTCTCTTGGCCCAAAAAAGGTATGAAGTTTCTTACATGTATATATTTGATTATTACTTGTGATGTATCCCATTATTATGAACATAGCTGACAATGATAAAATCCATGTTAGCAAATATGAATTAAGCACTCTGCTAAATAAAAATTGCAACACAAACTTTCAGGGAAAGCTTAGTCTGAACTGAAAAAGTTGATGCTTTCAAAGACTTAAACACGTAAACCAGTTAAAGGGTAAATATCAGTCACAATCAAGCATGAACCAGAATAATATCTACCCTTGCACGACAATGTTATCAGTAGCTACTCAAAAAGAGTTGGCACAAGGAACATCCATAGTTATATCTAGTGAATCTCAAACTAGAAGCATCTATGAAGAACAAACCAAGAGAAATTAAACAAATTACTATTTGATAAGAGTGGTTAGCTGTTAACTGACTGCTCATAGGTTTGAATATTTACCAAAAAGATGAGACACAAACCTCAGAATGTTTTCTTGAAGATGCACCAACAGTAGATTGAAACCTTGGACCCCTACAAAAATTGACAAATATGTTGCGAACATATATCAAAATTTTTATTGTAACGAAAATAATCCTATTCCAATTCAAAAATGTGAGATTAAAGAAGAAACGCAGACATAAAAGGAAGCACAAGTACAGCACACAATCTTGGATTATTTTCAAGTTTCAGTATCGCCTCATCAAGGTTAGCAACATCCATTCAGGAAGCTTCCGCTTGTCTCACCACATCTTAAAAATATAAGTAGCACTTCATTAACTATTTACCGACTTTTATCACCAACTGCAAAGATGAGAACATCAATATAGGCCAACGTGACTTCTGTTTTGCAATAAATACATTTGGGGGACTAGCTATACCAATACACACAAATTGCCAAAAGCTGGTTGTCCACAGTTCATTTCTTCCATTAGAAAAACTTGAGGTCACTGATTCACTGATACTTACATCATTGTGCAACCACTTGCTCTTGTACTTGCGACATGGCTTGTAAGATTGCTCACACATGGAAGTACTTTATGACCACCTTTTATCTTGCCTGAAAGAATGTGCAAAGTTAAAGCAATTCATTGACTTGCTAAGAAAAAAATCCCAGTGAATAGCAACTTACTGGGTATAGCACTTCTGCTGTTTCTCTTAGCAGTACTCTCAGAATTTTCCTAACAGAAAAGCAACTTCTTTCAGGAAAATCCCGAGCAAAAGGCCCATGCAATATACTGGAGTAAAATGTGTGCCGTGAAAAAGAAAATCAAGAAAAATAACTAGTGTCCTCGGTCCATTATAGCAACGTGGTAACATCTTCAACATAAACAGTTACTTATATATATATATATATATATATATATATTTTTATCAGCAACGATTTCCAATGGACTTCTTTAAAACTAGCATTATATTGCTCAATTTTACCTGGCTGTTCCTCCTCAACACTGGCAAAGATTTCCTTAAGACAAAAAAGGTAACCAAAGGAATGAATCAATGTGAAGAATGTATATTTTTCTATGAGAAAATGCATAAGTTAGCTCTCATACCTTGTTAATGTAGCATTTATTCGAGTCCTGACAAAAAAGGCAAAATTATAAAAGTCCTAAACAGAGTGACAAAACTGAGCCAAATAAGAGTTAAGCACGGTAGTCATTTTGAAAATCCTGGAATCAACGTTAAAATGAAAATTACAGATAGCAAATACCTTTGTTCAGTGATGCTATGATCATGAAATGGCCCCTTGTTTACGACTCTTTGAGAAGCACTAGCAGTATTAGCTTCTTTCATACATGGTAATGACAGAGAACTAGTAAGTTCCCAAAAGGCCTTTCAAATGAGGTAGAAATCATGCTTAAAAAATTTACTGCAAAATCATGTTTCACCTCTCTTCACGGTAGGAGGCTCTTCATTCCTTTGATTCATTTGTTCCCTCACTTTTCCCTGGTTCAATCAGATGATATATTTATACCCATTATGATCATGCCACATGTGTTAAAAGAATTCAAGAGATGCTCAAGTGCTAGTTTACAAAATGGTATTATGCTGCCACATATTGTGGTCAATAAATGGGAGGGGCAGGGGTCATCTCAAATCATAAAAACTTATTGGAGTCCCTTGAGCTAAATGGATAATTTATTCATAAAGGGAGCATCAATCTCCCATAGCTTAAGGTGCTATTCTGTGATTGTCTAAGGAACTTCAAAACTGGCTCAAGGCTTCAATTACCCCATATTTGGTGGTACCCGACGTTTCATGGAAAAGATTTTATCCAATAAATGATAAGTTCAGACACGACAAATCACCATGATAAATGCAGATTCAGATTTTTATACAAGCTCCTCTCTGTTGCCCTCCAGTTTTATCGCTTCAGATGAAAATCTATTCCTCCTCTTAGTGCTTCAGTTGCTCTTTCTTTGCTAACACCATTAAATCATGACCATTTTCCCATTTCTCTATTTCGCAAACTCCCCTTTGAGCTATTAATTGGTAATTAATGGGGCTTTAAATACAACTCTTCATTGCGTCAAGAGTGACAACATCACTATCTAATTCAACCTGACAATAAAGTCTGGACACCTAGAGCAAACACGTTAGTTTGCCAACCACTTATCAAGTCTTAGAAACATCAAATACAAAGGTATAAATAAGCCATAACCCCCAGCCAATTTACCACTACTCACCAAATTTCAAAATGTAAGAATCAATAAATCTGATAAGTTCAGAAACAAAATGCTAGGCTGCTTCAAGAGAAGAAAAAGTACCATCACTTGTATATAAGATAGCCAAGAGCAAAAGAAGGGAAAAAAAAGAGAGCAGGAATGCAACTTACCACCACAAAAGATTTCTTTTTCGCAACTCCTGCTTTCCTAATGCTTGGATCCATCGAAGCACTGTGGCAAAAAAAAGGTGTTGAGAGCTTTACCAAAAACAAAAGGACTCTACCAAAAAAAAACAAAGTCAAAGGAAAAATAGAATCACTGAATGCATTTCGCTGTAGGTATCCAAAACAAAAACTTCCAACTTTTACGACTAGATGTAAGCCCTACAAATATGTGAAGCAGAAAAGATCTCTAAGCATACCGATGCAAAGATGGGAAGCCCTCACTTTTGTACTTCCTGCAATATATTGTTTTTAATGTGATTAGAGCTACGCACACAATTAGGATGCTAATGGAGAAACATAAAATTCCATAGTCATGTCAACTGTCAAAAGCCATGAAATCTTCACATAACATGCCAGAAATAGATAGGGTAAAAATAGAAATAAGATAAAGGAAGAAAGAAAACTCCCTATCAAGATATAGCAATGCTCACCTTGGTTTGGACCCATCACATACAACTTTATCGGAAACATCACTTTTTCGAACATTGCTAACATCAGCCAAGGCTTTTCTTCTTATATCTGCTTTACCTAACAAAAACAAATTATAATCAGAAGAATACAAAATCTCAAGAAAGCTTTCTTTCTCAGCCTAGTAGTTTAATCGTACCAGAAGCATCATTTTTACTAGCGCTCTTCTTTTGGTTCTCAAAACCAACCTGCAAGTGAAATGACTAAATATTTAATGCGTATATGGATTAAGTTCATAAGAAGTAACTTGAACAAAAGGAGACTAATGTAAAAGTTCCACTATGCAAGAGAAAGCAATTCTCCTTACTTCACTTACAGTAGTCCCACTGACGCCTTTGTTAGCTGTCATTGATGTTTTTCTGCATGAACAAAGAAGACAAGCTAGATAATACAAAAAATATTATTTCTAGAACAACCAAAACAACTCCTTGAAGTAAAATGGTTGTTAATAGGCTCTCTAGCAGCAAAATACCATGTCTACCACAAGCCCTTGATGATTAAATCAGAATTGCCTAGTACTCTCACAAAATGATTGTAGGCAGCTTCCGTTACCAAAATTATGATAAAATTTTTGACATGTAACTTCATAGAAATTTTGAAAAGGAGTCCAGGGAATTAATGATGAACACAGAATTTCTACTGTAATGAGTGTCATGGCG
Source organism: Eucalyptus cloeziana (assembly GCA_014182715.1). Taxonomy (NCBI): domain Eukaryota; kingdom Viridiplantae; phylum Streptophyta; class Magnoliopsida; order Myrtales; family Myrtaceae; genus Eucalyptus; species Eucalyptus cloeziana. The sequence goes on along the minus strand of CM024634.1, from coordinate 1,772,470 downwards.
TCTCGCAGTCTGAGCAGTTCAACTCCATGGACACTAATGACCAGCCAATAGACTCCCAATTCAAAGTCTACCAGTTCAAACAATGACATGACCCGCAAGCAACCAGTCCAAGATAACTTTTTTAAGATTCTACATGGAGATCTGAATTTGGTTCGGGTGCCACTTGATATCCAAACCTTTAAACAACTCACACCATAAATATCAGGGAGAAACAGCTCAAGCACTGGATGAGTTTCTTTATATTTTACCCACATGAGACTCTTCTCCTAATAATGAAGCTGAACACTACCAATATAATCCATCATAAGAGAAAACCTGGACGTGTCTAAAACAAAAAGAGACTCATAACATTCCCTAATAGTAGTAATTCCACGAGGGAAGTTCAGAAACGTCTCTTACCGTGGAGGCACGCTAAACCTTGAATTTGCCTGCCCAGATTTTCTTTAACCCGCCAAAAAAAAAAAAAAATGGTGACAATCAGAAGGCAAGATTTGCAGAGCACTAAGAGACCGAACGAATGAATCAAACAACTCACAATCCGGCCGCCGCAGCTTGATCGGTACCGAGTTCCCCAGCATCCGTGTAAACCTTGAACTTCCCGGGCAGACTGCTTGCATTTACAAAAACGATGACGCGCGTCAGCAACGCCAAGTACACAAGATCTAAAGGAAAATTCGAATTCCACAATCAAAAAAAAGAAAAAAAAAAAATGAACTCCTACCGTTCTTCTTCTTGGAGGATTCCTCCGCGAACGGATTCGGGCCTCCTTTGACCTTCGCCTAAGAATTTCATCCAAGAAAACGCGAAGAAGATAGCAGCAATCAGAAGCCAAAAACAACGAAAGTTGCGCCTCCTCTCGGCAGATTCGACATCGGTAAAAACATCGCGAGAAGACGCGGAGAATCACCTTGGCGATCACCATTCCTGCTCTGCTCGATCGCTGCGACGATTTCATCCCAGCCGAGAGAACCTTTTGCTCTCTCTCTCTCTCTCTCTCTCTGTGCGAATGCGAGTTTGAGTTTTGAGTTTGAGAAAGAGAAGCGCGTCTTTTCGGCGTTTTGAAATGGGAGCGTGCATTGACATTAATACCCTCCAGCGCCCAAAGGAGACCTACGTAAAAACTTTTTCATTAAACAAAGATGATTATAAATTTTGACCTAATATCAATATAATTTCTAAAATTTTAATTTATTTAATGTGATTTTTGAAATTTAACTCAATGTACAATCACGTTCTATTAATTTTTAATATGACTTTTAGTATATAATTGATTTAGTTTCGGAATTGTATGAAAATGTTTAATATTATCCCTAAAGTTGAATTAATGAAACATTTAATATTTGGGAAAAAGTTACAAAAAATCCTAAACTTTATTCGGAGTGATATGTTTACTTTAAACTATTTTTTTTTATACAAAGTGCCTCAAACTTTATCAATTGTAATGCATTTACCTTAAACTTTTGCTTATGTGATATATTTATCCCAAATTTTGCTTTTATAACATAAAAATCTCAAACTTTTTAGCTATGATAATAAATATGTCACAGATTTTTTTTTTTTTTTTTTTTTTTTTGGTTAGGTTTCTAGTACCACAACAAATAAGTTTGAGATAAATATGTCATACTGTACAAGATTGTGATAACTGTATTACAATTGGGGAAATTTAGGATTTTTTTGTGGCTTTTATCCATTTTTATAAATTTATTGACTAAATTGAATATATATTCAAATTTTAGAGATTATATTGAATAAATTAAAATTTTATAGATTTCATAGACTATACATGTCATTTTTCTACCGAGCTCAGGAGTTGTAAGTCCAACAAAAGAATCGACCGGGTTCAGACCAGCTTGAGAATCGAACCGGACCGCTCGCCCCCATTGAACGAGTTCAGACCGGCTCCGGACGATCGAACCGGATCTCTGCGCTCCATTTCTTCCGAGCTCCGATAAGAACGACGGGTTCAAAAAATCAGACGCCGCCGCCGCCGTCGAGCGTTTTCGTCGCCACCGCCGTCCCAGAACTTCTCCGACGAGCGAAGCCGAGGGCCGTCGCGATCAGCCACTGTAACTCTCTCTCTCTCTCTCTCTCTCTATATGCACCCGCAGTGAAGTTCCTGCTACTGAGAATTCTCTGCTCCGTGCGGGCTTCGGATTGCTGCCTCCAGCAGTTTCAGCGACCGACGCGGCCGGGCAGTCGAGGTACGTGACGGGTGCGTGCCGGAATTTGGACCAGCGGCGAGGGTTTTTGGTCCGGTTGATCGGAGCGTGATAACCGCGAGCGATTTTGAAATTCCTAGGTGTTTTCCGCATTTCAGGTCGCGCGGACGATTCGGCCGGGGGTAGGGATCGCTTTCAATGCTGTAGTTGCCCGAGTGTCGTGGCTGCGATCGCATGGCGTGCCATCAGTCCGCGAGCGTCCACGTTCATTCCTTGTGGAGGAGCTTCATCTGCTCCAGGACTTATTTGACGAGGACCGGAAGCATTGGCAGATTGAATCCCGCGATCCATCTACCCATTTCGTCGAGGAAGGTAACAATCACGGCGTGTTTTTATAGGCCTTTTCTGGTCGATGTCGTGTGCATCTAATTTATTATCTTTAGTATTGCTGTGGTTGGTTGGTAGTGCTGTTTAGTGAGTAGAGTTGCTGGTATCACTTGTTGAAGCTTTGTTGAACTCAATCAAGGACATTGAGTTGCAAGCCCATAGAACAAGTTATTGCCTGCAACTGGAGGTGGTAGTAGAAATATCTGTTCTTAGTGGAAGCTGCTGGTTTACAGTGCAATGCTATATTGCCCTGAAAATCTTTTGAAGGGTAAGTAAGGAATTCGTCCATGAACAAGTATTCAAGAGACCTACGGTGATTGAAATTCTTATAGACACATCATCCTTTTAACCACAATGTGACTAGCATTGAAACATGAGAGTCTCAGAAGAAGTCCATTTGGAGGATTGCTGATAATAGTTCCAAACCACCCCCTCCCCCTCCTCCTTCTCCTCTAGTAAGGTAGTCTAAGCTTCACCCTACCTTGCTTTCTCCTAGTCCATTGTTTCATATTATGTAATATGGAACCATCTTCTTAGTCTATCTTACAGACTGAGAAGTGGCACCAATGTGGCAGCAACAAATCAGATTCTTCACTGGTTGTAGCATCATGCAATGAACTTCTCCTATATCTTAGGATTGAGTTACAACTTACAAATGACGAATGCATGTTCGCTAGGCAACAAGAGAATGATATGCTGTTTTTGCTGCCTTTGTGCGTGCGATCACACACTTAGCAATCATTTACCAAATTCTCTTTTCTCTGTTTTTCAATCAAAAGGATACTTCTTAATCAAGCTGTTCCCCCACACCACTGCAAAAATGTGGACCAACTCAACAGGAACCTCTATGTTCAATACTTGTTTCCATGAATGGCTCCTGCCTCCCAAAACTTAATGGAAATATATGGAAGAGGAGGAGAAGTCTTTTGGTATCTAAATTGATCCAAATTAATGTCACTTCCCTTTTTTATTGATTAAGGTTTAGTTGAATGCAACTACTAGCATGAAATCAAAGGATATTTGCTAGGGAATCAGTGGCAACTTTTTAAAACGTATTTTTTAGAGGCATACAGAGTAGGGTCCATATTATAGCTTGAGCATTGTTCACTATAAGGTTTGTGTTTTTTCGTTGTATACCATGCAGTCTGCATCTTATAATTAATAAAACCAAAATTCACGAAAATGACAACATGACCAACAATTGTTGAGAAAGAGTCTTGTGCTCGTTGATATGACCCTGTTTAGCAGGGCTGGGCTCTAGTCCCATCCATGCTACTTCACTGGATGGTTTCCAATCCGCATGGAAAACCATGGCTGTCTTGCATTATTCTTTTAAGTTTCTCCTTGAAATCTGTTTTCAAGAATGAAGAATGAAGAAGTTTTCCGTTGTTTTTAGTTGTACATAAATTCTAGAAACAAATCCACCATACTCTATAGTTGAAATGTTTGTTAATGTATATTGTCCCCTGTTTAGAAAATAAATTTGTTTCGTGAACTACAGAGGGACAATTAGAAGTTTCTGCAAAATTGAAATCAACATACAATTTTTGTCCTATGAAAATCTGCAATAAAATCTGAGAGAGTGAATTCAGGATTATATTTGCAATCCAAATTCTTGTTTACAGATTTCTTTCATGGCACAAGGGGTGTTTTACAGCTATACAAATATTTAGCTACTCTTTTCTTGGATTAGCTTCTGCTAGCATTTCATTATCTCTCTCTTTTCCAGGGCCACTATGTGCTGGCAAAATGTTCGTTTTCAACTCTACATGGAGTTGCCACTGAAACTTCTAGGAATTCGGTGATTCCTTCTAAAACTAGTCCTTCAGTAGGCCAAGATGCACTTTTGGATCAAGTCAATCAGGGAGAAAGAGAAGCAAAGGCTGATCCTTCCGGTGGCAGGGTAATGCTAATTGATGGCACATCAGTCATATATAGAGCATACTACAAGCTTTTGGGTATGTCATGCTACACCTGTTGAATCCTTCAACTTTTTCTTCTGATTTTGTTCTGGGGTTGACTACAAAGCAAACTTTGGTACTTCTCCTCGTATCCCACATTTCCAATATAAAACAGCATTGAAACTAGATTATTATTAAACTACCAAAGAATAGTGTCTACTAAATGAAGATTTAATGAGCATTTTGACCAAAGTTTTGTTTACTATGGGATGAATGTAAGGAAAGTTAAAAAGGGAATTGCAGTTCTGACACTAGATTTTGGTAAATAGCATGGATGAATTTTCTCAACTAAGACCCACTCCGCTGTGGGCGCGTTGGTTTGGACCTTTCCCCCTCTAATTGCGGAAGGGGGGAGGTTCGAGTCACCACGTGCGCATTAAAGCGCAACTTAAGCGGAGAACCGTGGGAGGTGGGTCCCGTGCCAATGCTCCCTGGGGGTTTACGCCGAGCGCCCGCTGTGAGGCGGTTCCTCCAGTTCCAAAAAAAAAAAAAAAAAAAAAAACAAAAAATTTCTCAACTAAGTGAATTCTGAAATGGCAACTTCACCGTGCCTTTTTTCCCCTTGTGATAATTTAGAGTTTTATTGGCTCCCGAGGTGGTTTTATTGCCACTCCTGCTACAGGCTAAAGCATATCAACAAATGGATCAGTCAAGTGTTATCCCCATGCTACTAGAAGTAACTTCTTCCCATTTGGTAACTACCTAAGATCAACTACTTTATGAATAGAATCTGCAACTATAGGTATAAGCTAATGAATTGCAAGATCACAAGACCTCTACAAGCAATAGGTGCAGGCAACACAATGGAGTTTTAACTTTAAAAATTTCAAAATATCCCTTTAAGATGTGGAGTGGCCCGTTACAGTTCATGATCCCTTGATCCAACAGCCTCTGTTTCTAGAATACAATCTAAATTATCTTGCCCGTACTTCCGTTTGACACCGGGTGATCCTAAAACAATTGGCTCTGTGATTCATCTTCTCCAGAACATGAAACACATCCTTGAGACACTAGCATTCTAACAAACTTCTATTATAACCTGGCAGAAATACTGTCTTGGTATATAATTTGCAAACCGAAGCACTTTCTGCTGAGAAATGGTTTTCCAAGAGGTTCACCAAGCATTAGCAAGAGGAAAATGCCATTCTTTGTTGGTATCCAAGTGACAGCAATATTAAAAATCTATGTGAAGGAACTAAACCTCCACAAGCTTTGGATTACCTTTTTCAAATCTTTGTTGGCTATTGTATACTTCATACTTGCATCTTGGACATTTTGTTTTGAAACTTCTGTGAACTTCACTGTAGCTTGATGTCTTAAGAATTATTTTGACTCCTTGACCCAACACTTCGTTTGCACAAATCACTTTATTAGCTTTGTAATGTACAGCAGTGGATCATCTATATCTTTGTTAATTGTTCTCTTTCCTGTCTCCTTTATAGTGAATGTTTCTATTAATTGATAAACTTGTTTATTTTTTTTGGTTAAGAGTAGCCAGGTTGCATCATGGGCACTTACCACATGCAGATGGGAACGGAGACTGGGTTTTGACTATTGTTACAGCTTTATCTCTTGTAAGATTAATCAATTGGTGTCTTCATTCGTACAGTCCTTGATCAGTACTGAACTCATTATTGGACTTTGTATGCCTTTGTATAAGCTTTGGTGAAATGTCTACAGTATTCTCTTCTCTGTGAAGAATTTGATAGCCTTTGCCTAAAAATGGTAAACCTTGGTGATATAATGGCAGTGCACTTACTGTTGATAATTTAAAAAAAGGACATTGTTCTTAGTGGATAAGACTTGAGACTTAAGAGGAGATTTGTTTGATTTTTGTTTGTTCCACTCAGGGATATCATAGCATAGCTACAAATGTTGTATTGACTTACCCAAAGAACCGATATTTATTCATGTTTTGGGTTGAGTAACTTACCTATGCAGTAAGAGAGGCTAATTTTTTGTTTGTTCCGCTCAGGGACATTGTGCATATTGGATAAAACAAGATGGTTGGTATATCTTGTTTCATTGCATATCACCGCCTAGAGAACTTTCCTCTACTACGTATAATTTGACTGTTGCCCTTTTGTACTCATCATGCTTTTTATTGATCTTAGTTGGTTTACAAAGTTGGACGGTTTTAGGATGTCGTTTAACTTACATCAGTTTGATTGAGCATCACGGACTTAATCACTCCGTGGGGTTTAATTTGCTGCAATGACTCAAAACTGTGAGGAATTTCAAATTCTCATAGTGATGCGTTCACACCAATTCCTGTCTTATAATGAGTGTGCAGTTTACAAAGTTAATTCTGTGCAGTCCAGTTGATGTACTTTCTGATGATTTTGTGACTTTTTTTATGAGAGTGTGCATCGTCCATTTTTCAACTATGAAAAGATGGTGTCTCTTCGTTTGAAATGGGTAATAGGAACCTTTTGGTAGAAGGTCTTAAGCATCATATTGAATCAACCACATCCACTAGTCCATACACATATCCTGCAACTTTCAGTTGAATGACAAACTTCACATACTTGCAATTGACGACCGGCTAGCTCAGTAATGTGAGCTTATAAGCAAGTGGGGCATAAAATGGTTGAATGTTATGGATGGGTTGGATCAATGATTGGGCTTAGGCCCTTTGACCTATATTGGCTTTGCATTCCCCCTTACGGGGTTAAAAGGTACCCCAATCACCACAATTGGGTTGCAAAAATCTAACGTATTATCAACCCCTGAGATGTTGCTATCTAAAAGGTTCTTCTCTCCCTTGACCATACTCCTAAAAGGATATTCTCGTCCTTGCAGCATCACCGTGTTCTATTAATTTTATACTTAGAGATTGACTTGACTGCTCTAATCTTAATGGCATCATTTTATTCCTAAAGCTCTTTGTTCATGAAAGGAGAACTAAAGGCAATCGACCTTTTATAATTATATCCTATAATAAATATATAACCGAGCTGTTTTCCAAGTGAAGAAAATAAATGCTGATCTTGAAATGATTATTGAACTAGCAAATGATGCTTAGATATTACATGACAAGAAGAGTGTTCTTTTGGCCACTTATAGTTTCATGCTAGTTATTCTGCAAGTAGTGCATCACAATATAAAGTCAAGTTGGTTTCATCAGGTATTCCCATCCTTACCTTATCTTCTGGATATGTGGATTATAATTGCTGTTTCACATGGTATGAAATTGTTTCAATAAAAAACACTTTTTTTTTTGTGTGTCAAGTGTTCTTACATAGGATTTTTCACCTCTGGAAGCATGGCGAACTTTTTCTTTATCATTTTCACCTTTTCACTTAAATTTTTCTCCTTCTTTTTTTATTTTATTTTTTTAAAGACTTTCTCTTGTTTCTGCTGCAGATAATTGATGTCCTTGAATTCGGCCCTTCCCATGTGGCAGTGAGTCCTCATCTCCCTTTGGATATCTATATTTGTATTCATAGTTGCTAGCTATTATGTTATTCCTCATTTTGTAAAACAGTCTATCAAACCAATATAATTAAAGGCTTCTTCAAATGTTTTCTCTGCAAATGCCCCTCATTTGCACTTGTATCAAGCTAGAGATTTTTTTTTTTTTTTTCCTTCGGGGTAGAACTAATGCTAGCATTTATTTGCTTAAACTTGCAAGACTCAGTATTTCATGTTCAGTTTGACAATTTTATGGATGTTGTGAGAAAGCCTACCAGTCTATTTGTGTTATCATTTGCTTTTTCTATTCCTCTAGCAAATATATGTTGCTTATTTTTTAGTATTGATTTCCCTGCAGGTGGTATTTGACCATGATGGTGAGAGTTACCCTTTGCACTTTCCTTTTCTTTTGAAGTCTCTTCTATTGCGGTAGATGCATTTAATTTTCATTTATAATTTTCTTCGAACTGCATGCTTTCTTTATATTCCCCGAATAGTAAAACATGAATAGAAAGAAAGCTAGCGCACAAAAATTATTCTGTGTCAGATTTGGCATATTTAACAAGCATGCAAATTTTCTTTTTGTGCTTCCTCTGCAATGAGTGAGTTTTAGTTGACGATGCATTTGAGACACTCTTATTTTACCTGCCTTGAAATTAATCTTAATCGAAGAAATTTCTTTCAGGCATTTGCATGCTTTTTCTGAGGTTAATCTTAACTGAAGAAATTTCTTTCAGGCATTTGCATGCTTTTTCTGAGGAGCTGCTCTTTTGTTCCTCTTAACAGATTAGTTAATCGGATGGTTTTAATTGAGGGTGAACAATGAACTATATGCTTTGAAGTGAACGACGTTTCTTTTCCTTGGTCGTTGGTTCCTGGAAATGCTTGGATCTTCAAATTTTTATACAGCAAAATAATTTCATGATTTTGTTAATGTTGCAGACGAACAATTTTTTGCTTATTTATGTTTCCTTTTTATCGTTTATGGGTTGTGACTTTTGGGCTTTTGGACTGCCATGATCTTCAAATGCTTACTTGATGAAAAGGTTTAATGTTTTTGTCAATGGCACATGATAATAGAGTTAAGAAATCCATTGCTTTGCTTCTGAACTAGAAATTTTGTTCTTTTCTGAGTTCTTCTCATGAATTGCTCAAAACATCTTCATGCACATATATAGTGTTCTCATAGATATGGTGAGCCATGTGATCTAAATGTGGTAAAACTTGAATATTATTACCTTCTATTTCAACAATACCCTGGTCAATCAATGAACGCATCTCCCTTCAGGAAATTTCATTGACGTTGCTACCTGAAACTTTAAAAAATTTCAATAGTGAAGTTGTTAGAAGCAAACAACAAAAGCCTGATACCTTTCACCCGGGGAGATCACAAAGAGGGAGCCTAAATTTGAGCTTGTTAATATATCTAGTTGGATCTACCTTCACTCAAAAGTTTAAACCAGTGAGTTATGGGCCAATTAGAATATATTAAGTGCTCTAAACCACATCAATTCTTCAATGTGGGATTTTTCTAACACAACTCACATGTGCATTCTAACAATCTCCCCTTCACATGTGAGCTCCCCCTTAATTCAAGTATCCTTCTGCATCAAAATATGAAGTCTTCTACTAGGCCGACATTGTTACACCACAATGCCTACCGCTCGGAAATTACGCCTAACTTCATCCACCAACGCTTCCACAAATATCGGAACAAACCATCAGCTCTAATACCGATTTGTTAGGAGCAAACAGCAGAAGCCTAAGACCTTTCACCTAGGGAGATCATAAAGAGGGAGCCTAGATTTGAGTCTATTAATATATCCAATTGGATCCACCTTCACTCAAAAACCTAAGCCAATGAGTTATGAGCCAATTAGGATATATTAAGTGCACTACACCACATCAATTCTTTAATGTGTGATTTTTGTAGCACAACTCACCTGTGCATTCTAACAGAAGTATTATTAAAACTGGAATATTCACTAGGTATAGCAAATGGTGGGGTTGTTCGCTAGCATGTTTAGTGGGTCCTTGAAGTTTTTGGGAACTTAGGTCCTTTGCAAATATGTGCCAAAATTTACATCATTTTGAGCATTAGAGCAACCTGTCGAGAAATTATTTGTCCATCACTTCAAGGAGCCCTTCATGTTACTTTCTATTGTTTGGCTGGACTTTCATGATTATGTTTGCTTCAATGAATGTGACAGAAGGGGAGAAGGTTAATGGAAGAGATTATGCTTAGTTCTTTTGAATAGTTTAGATTGTGAGTAATTTAAGTGTTTGGTGGAAGACTATTTTCTTTGAATTGTTTTCCTTTACAAAGCTCGTGTTCTTTATTCAATGGTAAGTAGGTGATTGTAACTAAATTTCTGTAGAGATTTTGTCCTAATCAGTGGCTCTTCCTGTTGTCTTAAGTCCCTTCTTTGAGACCGCGGTTGCTGCCCCATGCCATATCTTTAGCCATTTTTTGAGAGAGCACAATTTGTTTGATTCTGCTTTTTTTTTTTTTAATGGAAATGTTTAATGTAAATTATTAGTATGGTTTGGAAATAAATGAAATTAGATTAACTGATTTCTAGCTACAATTCAAGAAGTTCATTGAACTCTGGATTACAAACATAATTGAAAGCTGAAGCTTAATGCATTAATTTCCTGGGAAAGCATCCAATGATAGCTTCTGTCTTGCCATGCATACCTCTCTATCTCTCTCCCCCCATGCCATGTGCAAAGGAGTGATGGTGTAGGTGATTCTTGCAGTTATTTTCTGTTGCGACTTAATTTCCGATTTTGAAGCAGTTTATTAATAGAGTTTTACCTCACCTTCTAATGGGGTATTGCCCATGTACACCGTGAGTGTGCATGAGGACAAGACTCAATTCCTTAGAAGCTCTGGAAGTTCCACACTATCTTTTGCTAATAACAGATGTTGTAATTTTTTGTTCTGCCTTATTTCTGAAAATTCGCATTGTTGTTTCAGTCCTTGTGTAACAAGTTTGTCTTGCTTTGTGATTAACTTAAAGTGTTTAGTTGGTGATTGTGAGATGCTTGGCTTGCACTAGTGGTTTTAAGCAAAATCATCATACTAAGGGGACCTTTTATTTTCAGGAATTCCATTTGGTCATACTTTTAATCAGTCCAAAGAAAGTTTCATGGCTAAAGGTATGCTTTTCAGAGTTTTTTGTTTTTTTTTTTTTCGAGATTAGATAAAATAGTTGGGCCATATTGAAGCCAAGGAAGTGATGTTTTCATTTAGTATGACAAATAAGAGATCGGTCATACTTGATCATTTAAGTGTGTCACCTGTAGGGTACATGCCCCTGTTTCATGTGGAATTCTCTTATATGAGTATTGCACTGTGGAAGATGACTAACATCATCCTTCTCTCAAATATTGTCTGATACCAAGTCACCTTACAGGTGTTCTGTTGGATTACTTTTTATCTTTAGAATCTAGCATGATAAAAGTTCTTCTCTAGGTATATGTGATCTTTTCCTTTTAGTTTGGAACAGCTTGTAGAATATGCCATCCTTTTCTTCTTTTTTTTCTTTTTTTTGGTTGGAAGTAGAATATGCCATCTACAGTGAGAATACTAGGGCAGTTCATTCCAATGTGGTATGCATATTTAATCAGAATGAGATTGTGAAGATTATCCTTTTTATCTGGCTTGTTAAGCATGAGTAATTTTACTGATGTCCTCATTTAGCTACCAAATGTCAATTATGATATGTCTAATTCAATGTTTGAACAATGGAATTGTGACAATAAGTTGGGGGGTTGCTTGTATTTGTAAAAATAGATTGCTGACAATCTAGCCTACTTATCTTCGCTTTCTAACTTCATTATTGTGGATCTGCTTCAAATTTGACTCTGATGTTTTGTAATTCATGGCCTTGCCATACAAATATCTGTTGGTTAGAAATAGTTGTACTCTGGACAAAGCATCATAACATGAATTCCAAGCCACCCAAAAGAGTTATTTTATCTTGATGATTTTATTAGTTACACCTCATCTTTTTAAAAGGCAAATTCAGATGGGGACTATGAATCTTTATTAATGACAAGGAGTTGACGATTGTTATTGAGTTGTAAAGAGTTGAATGGTGCTATTATTAGATTCTCGTGCGACTGGATATAGTGAGATAAAGCACGATCTATATAAATGGCAAGGAGTTGATGATTGTTACCGAGTTGTAAGGAGTTGAGTGGTGCTATTGGATTCTCATGGGACTCAATATAGTGAGATGAAGCACGTTTCTTGGTGACGAAATCGAAGACTGGAGACGACTAACTTTCCACCTCGAAGGCATTTTGCTTTCTTTAAAGGATTGTTGTCTGTGTCTAACTTTCCACAGATGGTGGTCTTAATTGATGGATAATAAAATGTTAGGTTAATTGGAAATAGAAGACTTGAGACAACTTTGGAGAATGATGTGCAATTTTGTAACAAGCTGCTTTTGGATATTATGACTGGTAGTTAGTGAAGGCTTTTCCACAAATATCTTTGTCTACTGCATTGAGTATAAGTAAATGGGTGATGAATGGTTTCTATCAACTTTTTCCCCATTGAGATCGAGCTTCAATTTGTTTCATTAGTTCAGAGGTCCTTCTATTGTTGTTAACCTGGGGCGACCTGCATATGTATCCGTGGAAGGGAATTAACTTGATAACAAGAAGATGTTTTAAGAAACATGCCATGGACTAAACTACATCACTGTCTGCAAGCTTAATTTTTTGAAATAATTGATTGCACACTCAATTCAACATGGTATCAAGCCAAAAATTCTTCCATTTGATTTCTCATGCTAAACATTTATTGGTGACCTCTCTTTATATTATGGGGATTGGCCATTGTTTCACCCACATGCTAGGGTTTACAAGCTTCAGGCTTTTGTCATTCTTTCGGCCTTCATGTGAAGGAGTATTATTATGTTGAGACAATTTCAAGGAACATTCACAAACTTCAAACTTTGCCCGAAAGGTCTATTTCCTGTGTGATGGGAGGATTCCCTCAATGTGTTTGAGAAGAGAATGATTATCTTATGTTTGGATAATGGAATGTGTTCAGATGCAGGAAAACGTCTTTTTTTAAGATACGGCTTATTGTCTTCATTACGTGACTGAGTTTGTGCCTCTTCCTTTTAGTGTACTTGTAACTAAGCATTCATATTTAAATTCAAGAGCAAAGTCAGACGTATTGACACACTCCTGTACATTGAGTAAGACTCCATACCTGTTAAAGGGGTTCACTTTCGTATAGATTCCTCTAGTGACTTTTCTCACATTAAACATTTCATAAGCAGTGCCTTGAATTGGTGTTTTGACTTCTTTTGTGATCATCAAGCACAATAGCTGATTAAAATATGGCAGCAATTCCTTGTTCACATTCTTTACATCATTCTGCACTTTTTTTTGTACTTCACTTGTCCATTTAATTAAATTGCTTGAACTATCAGCAAAACCAATGATGCATTCTTGGATATATTGAAGGTCTTAATTTTCGGCATACTTTATACCCGACATACAAGAGCAACCGTCCCCCCACACCAGACACCATTGTCCAGGGACTCCAATACCTGAAAGCATCCATCAAGGCCATGTCCATCAAAGTAATTGAGGTATATGATTTATCTGTTGCCTATTTCCTTAATAAATATACTAAAGAGTGAGAAAAGGAGTGGCAGGTGTGAGATCTACAGACAAAGAAAGCGTGGCCTTCCAATGCTCATCCTTGGATAAATGTTTCATCACTAATTTCTTTCACAATCTCTTGATATTTGTTCAAAGAGTGCAGCTTTGAATGGTTGAGGGGATTTCTGAGGGATTGATTATGGCAAATTATTGATGTTTTCATAGTTTGGGCTAACCAGTGAGGAGCTACATTGATTGCAGGTGCCTGGTGTTGAAGCTGACGATGTGATTGGAACCTTGGCTGTAAGGAGTGTCGAGGCAGGCTACAAGGTATTTTCCACTTTCACTTAAAGAAGAGTTTTGCTTCTGTGATGATGATTTTCATGCTCCAGCTTGCTTTTGAGCAATGAGAGTACTTTTATAGTTTGTATGACAGACTCTTTCCTCTTTCATTGACAAAATGGTGATACAACAACTATAAACCAAATTCTTCCCTGAAAGTTTGTTATTATGCTGATCCTTCCCATGCACTATTCCGTCCATGAACCATTTAAAATCTATACTTCTGTTGTGTTCAAGGGTTCCCTTCCAACCCTTGTTTCTTCAGCCTCTCCTTACATGTTCTGACATGGACTCCATGCATGTAGTGCATCTTTCTACAGGAACTACTTGATGCCGTCAATCTTTTGTGCTTAATGGGGATCCCAACGTTTTCTCAGCTGTACTCATTTTCATTTTCTCCTTTTATAATAAAGCCCACATGTAAATCAAAGCACCTTCACTTTGATTATATACTTGCTTTATGTATTAGCTGATACTAGACCTGTTGACCGTGAAACAATCCATCTCAAGAAGCCTAGCTTACCTTAGCTTAAGAAGCATTCTTCAATCAATTATAGCTTTCATTTGGACGATCCATTGCACCTGTCCCTACTATATCCGTAATAATAACTCAATGATTCCATCTTTCTGCAAAATGGACTTAAGATGCAGTAATAACTTCTTGGCCTCTTATATGCTAAAGCCACATCCTTTCTACTTTGATGTTTACTTTGATGAAAGTTGAATGGATTTTTAATTTTTGCTCCTTCAATTTTTCTCTTGTGGTCATGGTAGGACTTGGTCAGGGCCAGTCCCCATTGTTTATGGCCGTTAGTCCCACCCTAATTTCATTCACCAATATCATATCATTTAGAAAAAGCATGCATCAAGCAATTCCCTTGTTCTTCTTGTCTGTCTGATTTTATATTCATCAACCTCTTCAATCAGATTCTCAGATGATTTCAGTATTTCCACATCCATAATTGGTAATGCTACCTGCGCTCCTTTTGCCACAGGTTCGAGTCGTCTCCCCAGACAAGGACTTTTTCCAGATTTTGTCTCCTCCGTTACGTCTTCTGCGCATTGCTCCACGTGGCCTCGAGTTAGTAGAAAGTCACTCGTTGCTTTGCCTAAAATTGGTTTAACTTTTGGTTAAAATCTCTATGTGGTGATAAAGAAAGAGGTCTTTATGTTAATCGTTTCTTTTGAATTTGAACCAGAATGTACTTTATAATATTTTTCTGTGCTACAATATACAACATGAAGAGGTCAGTTGAGAAAAGACTTCAAAATCTTAGCACTGAGAATGAAAATTCGGTTTCAGATGTTTTGCCATTCTGCTTGAGATCACATATCCTAATATCTTGGGCCAATTTCAACAAATCGGGAATGTCGATGGATACATCTCATAGGATTCAAGTGGGAGGGATGTGAAATTGCGCTATGCACTGATGTTCTCTGTAGTTGTCCAGTGTAAGTCAAAGGTAATTATTCATGAGAGGAATTCCTGGGTAAACGAGACAATAGGATTGTATCCCTCAATGAGGATGCTTCGTTGGATGTGTAAATGGTAAAAAAGGTCACGTTTGTCTGAGAAAGATGCGTCATTTATTTTTGTGGATTCAATTGACAAACCCTCCCCACACCCCACCCCGCCGCCGGCGCCCCCCCCGAAATGACCATTTTAGCAGGGGTGTAAGTCAGAAATGTACCAGATAGGATAGGCCTAACAGGATATGGGGCAAACATTTAAAAATGACCTTGATTATGTAGATTGTATGGAGGATATGATACTGACTACTGAGTAGAGTTTGATGGCTACACTTTTAAATTGCTGAAATGTCTAACACAGAAGCAGTATGAATAGAGATCTAAATTTTCCATTCTTCCAGACCCAGATGTGCAATATATGGAAAAAATTTGACAGCTTAATTGATCAATTACTTATGCCCCTCTTGCTAACATTCACATCTTTCTTTCTTTAAATAAATTGAAATTTTCATCTGTAAACGTGGGCATTTTGACCTTGTCATACACATAATTATTATTTCTGTCATTCCTAAACAATTGAAGATTTTACATCAAACATCATACTCCACTTTAAGATGATGAGACCTCTAGCTCAATTTCTTAAATAATTAATGGGTTTGTGTTCTTTATACATGTTGGGTTTCATCTATTCTTTTGCTTTAACAAAGTGTTAAGATCTAATAGTTGCCCACTCAACTTTAGAAGGTTATATTATAGTCATACAATTTCTTTGGGTATGTTATGATTATTCTTTCCGTTGGGGTCTTCACAGTTGTCTCTCATTTTGGCAGTATGGTCTCCTTTGGGATGGAAGATTTTGCTAAAAAATATGGAGCTCTAGATCCTTCTCAATTTGTTGATGTCGTGTCACTTGTAGGTGACAAATGCGACAATATCCCAGGTAAATTTTTAATTCTTATTGGTGACTTAATCATATATAGTGGGTATATCACCAAACAACATTTCTGAGGTGGATGATGGTGACCTTATTTTTTAATCTATTCTTTCTTCATTATCCACTTTGGCTAACCAGTTGTTTAAAGACTGAAATGACATCCCCTTGATAGAGGTGGCATTTTCTGGCATGACATGAAAATACGACCAAGCATGACATGCTGTTAACGTTTTTGGCTTTATTGAATCATGTCTGTACCATAATCCTGACAATTATTTCACATGGTCATGGTGCACACACACAGGGCCCCTGTTTTGGAGTCCACCTCTCTTTGGATGAGAGCATAAAAGGAGATTGCTAATGGCACATTTCAAAATGTTTTAAGCCTTCGCAATTTTTGGAAAAGACATTGCAATTTTTTTTTTTTTTTGAGATTGGTGATTGAGGCATGGTTAGTATTAATGCAGGAGTTGAAGGGATTGGCAATGTGCATGCTGTGCAACTGATTACTAAATTTGGTAAGTTTGTTTTGGTCTGACATAGTTGTATGCATTTTGTCCAAGTGGACAAAGGTCAAAACTTGTTTCTTCAGTCTTAGCATTAATAAACTTATAAAAACGAGTTACATGTACATATTTTCCATGTAAATTAATTTAGTATGGACCCCGTGGCACCTCGTGAAAAGGATGCCTATCAGATGCATGAGAGGGCATTTTCTGGTGCCATTGTGGTGGATAATAAGATATGTAGTTAGCTTAGCATCAATGTTCTCTTCCTGCGCTCATTTCGCTGCTTTTTTGGCCTTTTATACCAAGTAAATTATTCAGCTTGATGACTTGGAAGTTATTTTATTGGTTGGGCAGGCACATTAGAAAACTTGTTGCAATGTGTTGATCAAGTTGAAGAGGAACGGATAAGAAAGGTTAATTTTATCTTACTTATGAGTCAGAATGCATCAGACAAACTCAAGTTTTTTTTTTTTTTCACTCACAGCTTCATTTTTTGATAGAGTGTCTGATCTCATAACTTCTCCTTTTTAGGGACACATGGTTTGATTGCTCACTTGCTCTTTATGGATAACTAATGTGTCTCTAATCAGATTGACAAGTACTTTCACCCTTTTTCCATGCAGGCTTTGATAGCACAGGCTGATAATGCTATCCTCAGCAAGAACTTGGTATTATCACCTGCTTTTTCTCTAATGTCTTGATATTAATGCCCTGAACAGAATTACATGTTTCATGTTAACTGCATCTCCTTTCCATAAATACATGTATCCTAAGGTGAATCCTTGGTTTTTGACTTACTGATTTGTTTTTCCTTTTCCATTATTTTTCAGGCATTAATACGTACTGATCTTCCATTCTACATGGTACCATTCACCACTGAAGATCTCGCATTTAAGAAACCTGAGGTTTGTGTAATCATAAAACTCTCTCTCTCTCTCTCGCGTGCGCGCGCATGTTTTGGATGTATTAGGAGAATTCTTGCATCAGAATGCACTTGAATCATCTTCTAACTGGTTCTGCGATGCATTAAAAGGTTTAAGGCATGAAGTTTGACTTGAACTTTGGCAATCTAGACACAGCACCATGCATCCTCTTGCTTGAGTTCATGAAAGAGCAGATGAATCAGCAATGCATGTACTGTTTGGTTTAGTTGATTTCTTTCTGTGAGCTCACAACTGGCACAGTTTTAACTTACAGGATTGACTAAAATCAAGATTTCCTGTTCTGATTCTGGGGGTGATATTGTCGTGCTTACTCCCATTCCCAAGCCCAAGGTTGAAAGGGGGCGCGGGGGGGGGAGTCCATGAATACTTCATCATTTGTTGGAAACATGAGGCCCCGTAGTTTTAGGTTGCTACTGGCCACTCATTCACCACATCGGTTGTGCTTTGACTGTTATATACAGCACTACCGATTTCTTTGCACTTAATAAATTTGTTCCCAATGTTCTTCCCAGCTGCATATAAGAAACTCACAAGCTTCACCTTTAACCTGGCATGGTTACAGGATGACGGGGAGAAATTCACCAGCCTTCTAAAAGCCATCGGTGCATATGCTGAAGGATTTTCAGCTGATCCGATCATTAGAAGAGCTCTTAATTTGTGGAAGAAACTTGAAAGACGGTGATCAATTCTACATTTTGTACAGTCAATCAAAAGCCACCAATAGCATGGTATCCATGAGTGCGTACTCTTCAGCGATGGGTTGAAGATTATGGGTCACCTCCTCCTCACAATTATTTCTGCAGAGGCCGGGAAGGGAAACCCATGGCTCGGTATTTGAAGTTAGTAGTTTGGAGAACTGCATGGAAGCATAGCTACTTCAATAACAATTTCTTAGGCCTATCTATTTTCATTGTATTCTTGCCTGTTTTGCTGCACTGAGACTCAATGCCGCACCATCACCTGTTTCATGAAAGGATGACGGAAGAATGATAGTGGTCTTTTTAGCGTACAAGTTGCTGATTGATACTGTATTCGTGTCAAAGGATTGTGGATAAAATCTAATGAGATCGATCAGGCTGCCAAAGCAACAAACATGGCAATACTTTTCTCCTGTTTATCAATTGTAATTTTGATTTTCCTTTTCATATGTGGAAGTACTGAAGCAGTGCTATAAGACCTCTGCTGGTTTTGTAGGATCGCATTTCTTTGAATATAATCTGTAGAATGAGGATTTTTCTTACAGATTTTTTTTTTTTTTTGCTACGTACTTAATTTGGTGCCTGTTCTAATTTATAAACAAACGCTTTAGGAGTAATGGACTTTCGAATCACTTTTTTTATCATTGTTATTTTTTGGCACCGTGATTTTCATGGAAGTTTTAATGTGTTCAATTGAATATAATGTCCACTGTGGTCAAGATTTGTCTTATTAAGTTTCTTTTGGGGATTTGAAATTTGAGAAGCAAAAAGCAATATCGTTTGAGATGAATGTAAAAAATGGTAAACCTTGGTGACATAATGGCGGTGCACTTACTGTTGATAATGTAATAAAAGGACCTTGTGCATGTTGGATAAGACTTGAGACTTAAGAGAGACTTGCTCCATTTTTGTTTGTTCCGCTCAGGGATATCATAACATAGCTACAAATGTTGTACGGACTTACCTGAAGAACCAATAATTATCCATGTTTTGGGTTGAGTAACTTACCTATGTAGTAGGAGTTGCTATTTTTTTTTTCAGTCATGCTTGAATGGTTGGTGTCTATTGTTTCGTTGCAAATCACTGCCTAAAGAACTTTCCTCTGCTACGTATAATTTGACTTTAGCCCTTTTGCACTCATCATGCTTTTGTTGATCTTAGTTGGCTTAGAAAGTTGGACGGTATTAGGATGTCTTTTAACTTATATCGGTATGATTGAGCATCATGGACTTAAAACTGCAAGTAATTTTGAATTCTCATAGTTACGCGTTCACTCCAATTCCTGTCTTATAATGAGTGTGCAGTTTACAAAGTTAATTCTATGCAGTCCAGTTAATGCACTTTCTGATGATTTAATGATGTTCTTATGAGAGTGCCGATCGTGCGTCAATTTTTCGGAAACAAAAAGATGGTATCTCTTCGTTTGAAATGGGTAATAGGAGCCTTTTGGTAGAAGGTCTTAAGCATTAAATTGAATAAACCACATCCACTAGTGCTTTTATACATATCTTGCAACTTTCAGTTGAAAGACAAACTTCACGGATATACAATCGACCATTGGTGACCTAGCTCAGTAATGTGAGCTAGGTTGGATGTGAATGGTGGATGGACAAAAATGGGCTAAGGCCATTTGATTTTCAGCCCATTTTCAGTCCATGAGATGTTGCTATATAAAAGGTTCTTCTCTCCCTCGACCATACTCCTAGAAGGATATTCTCTTCTTTGCAGCATCACCATGTTCTAATTATTTGATACTCTAAGATTTGACTTGACTTCTCTAATCTTGAATGCATCATTTAATGCCTAAAGTTCTCTTGTTCATGAACGGAGAACTAAAAGGCGATCAACCCTTTATAATGATCTCCTATATTAAATATATAACTAAGTTGTTTTCCTAGTGAAGAAAATAAATGCTGATCTTGAAATGATTTAATGAATTAGCAAGTGATGCTTAGATGATACAAGACAAGAAGAGTGTTCTTTTGGCCACTTATAGTGATACTGCAAGTAGCGCATCACAATATAAAGTCAAGCTGGTTTCGTAAGTTATTCCAATCATTACCTTATCTTCTGGATATGTGGTTCATTATTGCAATTTCACATGATGTAAAATTGTTTCAATAAAAAACGTTTTTTTCCCCAGTGTTCTGTGGTAATTGGTGCCTGTTCTTACGTAGGACTCTTCACTTTTCGGAGCATGGCGAACTTTTTCTTTGTCATTTTTCACCTTTTCACTTGAAATTTTCTCCTGATTTTTTTTTTCTTGTTTTTGCTGCAGATTATTGGTGTCCTTGAATTCGGCCCTTCCCATGCGGCAATAAGTGCTCATCCCACTTTAGAGATCCGTATTTGTATTCACAATTGCTAGCTATTATGTTATTCCTCATTTTGTAAAACAATCTTGCTAACCAATATAGTTAAAGGCTTCTTGAGATGTTTTCTTAGCATTTGCCCCTCGTTTGCACTTGTATCAAGCTAGAGATTTTTTTCTTTGGGGGTAGAATTTATGCGAGCATTTATTTGCTTAAATTTGCGAGACTCGCATTTCGTGTTCAGTTTGACAATATTTTATGGATGCTGGGAAGGAAAGCCTACCAGTTTGTTTGTCTTTTATCATTTGCTTTTTTTATTCTTCAAGCAAATATACGTTGCTTGTTTATTAGTATTGATTTCCCTGCAGGTGGTATTGGACCATGATGGTGAGAGTTACCTTCGCGCTTTCCTTTTCTTTTGAGGGTTACCTTCGCGCTTTCCTTTTCTTTTGAGGTCTCTTCTATTACGGTAGATGCATTTAATATATTTTTCTTCAAACTGCGTACTTTCTTTATATTCCCCAATTAGCAAAACATGAATAGAAAGCAAGCATGGCTTTGATTTCGAAAACAGCTCAAAACTATACTATTTTATTCAATTTTGAAAATTCACGAATTTCTATTGAAAGGTGATGGAATCTTGGTTGATGGTCCACTGAAGATAGTAACTAAATTCATCAAGCTATCTAATGGTGTATGTTTGGCTTTAATAATATGTCATTTGCTTGTGAAAATTGAGCTGATTTGATGAGGACAGATTCTGGAATTATTAGTTATACTTAGATTGGGTGTGGTAATGAGGCGCCGATTTGCTTGCAGTGGCATGGTATCCTTCCTTGTGAAAGGTGTGCTGATTGGAATGCATTTTAGAGCATGTGAATGTCATGTCATTGCATATGTGTGATATGCATGAGGATGTTGATCTCATGTGATGCCCATGGAGGATAGTTGATCTGATTGGATGTTGGAGGAGAATAACATGTGATGCCCAAGGCTAAGTCAAAAGCCTTACTAGGATCGGATGTTGGAGAAGAATGCCTTGACTAGCAAACCAAAATGCCTCGGTTGGTAGTAGAGATGCTTGCAGCTAGCAAACCGCGAAAGTCTAGACAACAAATTGGAAGTGGCCTACACGGACCAGCAAGCAAACCGGTTGAACCGTGAGATGTGGGTGGACCCAAATGACATGACAAGATGGAGAAATGAGACATATGATGCATCATATGCATGCTAGCATTCTATATGTGATTATATTTGGCATTCGAATTGCAATGCATGCTCATACTATCGTGCTCGTTGTTTGATGCTAGTTGCATTCTAGGAATTGAGTGTTGATTGGATTGATTGTTTATAAGTTAGCTATTTCGCTTGTTGAGCGTTAGCTCACTCCTATTGTTTTTTAACAGATCATTGGCCACGCCTCCTACTCCGGCGTTTCCCGTAGCACGTTATGATGCACCCGCAGCACTTGAGGGCAAGATGCATGAGTTCACGGATCTGGCTTTTTCGGATCTGGTTTTTGTGAGATACACAGCGATTCTTTTGGTGGACATAGGTGTTCCGAATAGTCTTATATCATGCTGTTTCATCGCCATCTTTCTTTTAGTTGACGGGCGTCCCGTTGGACCGATCCCGTATCATGATGACCATACCGGTGGCGATGGAAGCGATGGGAGGCCGTAACTGTTCCTTGGATAATATCGATTGACAAAAATGTATATTGTAATAGTGTCATTCAGGAAAATCAAATCGAGCGATTCCTTCTTTCTTCTAACTTTGAAAGATAGATAAGATGCTATCAACGAATAAGAGATGTTCTAAATCAATTAATGAAATGGACATGCTAATTTGATGTATCCCATTTGATATCTTCGTATCCGAGAATCAACAAATTCTACTCCGCATTGTTCACAAAATTTCGAGTCCCCTCGATCGAAATCTAATACTAATAATAAATAAAAAAAGAAAAAATAAGAAGATTCCGTTAATCATTTATAGATCTATTGGATATTGATAAATGCATTGAATTAGTATTCATGTATCAGACTGGAAGGTAAGACAATACATAGGTGCAACTCCTTTTTTCATATATCATACATATATGGTACAAAATATATATGAAAAACGCATAATCAACAAATTTGCAATCGTGAATACATATGTATCCTGATCATAGCAAGCGACTCTCAACCTATCTCATATTATTCCAGGGTTTTCTCGTATATTCTAGAATACTCCTAGAAGCGGACGATAAGGTAATTGTACGGCTATGTAATAGTCGGTAGTTGAAGAGATCTAATCTCCACCGTCAGATTAAGAAGAGATGTATGGCTATAATTAGCCTCGTACTTGTATATATAGGGACCTACTTCACCTCATTTATACCATCTCATTCACAAGTAAAATACAAATACATAATTTCTCTCTAAAATCCTCTGTCGCCTTTGTCTCGTGCATAGACAACTCCTCTGTCTCGTGTGTGTGAAGATTAATTCTTTTATTGAATGTACGCAGTTGATACATCATAACGCGCATCCACAATTCGTTCTTCGAGAGATTTTCCAAAGTTTTTATTGTATCTTGGATGTCGGCGGCCAAGTTCACGTTCGGCGGCGGCGGCCGTCAATCAGGGGCCGCAACAGACCGAGGGGTGCCTGCCATTTCTTGAATCTTGGAGAATCTTGGAGTTTCGTGTTTCTTCTTCAGATTCATGGAGCGAAGTGAATCTTTCGAATGGCTACGTTAAAGCTTGAGTCTCTTCATCCATTATATATATTTTATTTAAAATGTCAATATGCATGTTTCAAATAACTAAAACGTTTTGACTTCTATTTGTTATAAATTATTGTGATAGTTATAGCTAATGTGTCTTAAGCAAAAAATCCATTTAAGAGGTTATCCTTCAAAATATATTAACATGACTTAAATTAGGTAAATAAACTGAAAAATTAGAAGATTTTACCAGCAACCACCAACCGCCGTTGTCGCCACGGCCGCGAACCGCCGCCTGCCCGTCGCCCGTCACTGTTGCCCATCGCCGTAGGACCGTTGGCTGCTGAGGGCGACAACGACGGTTGGTGGCTGCCGGTAAAATCATCCAATTTGTCAGTTTATTTACCTAATTTAAGTCATGTTAATATATTTTGAAGGATAGCCTCTTAAATGGATTTTTTTTGCTTAATACTCATTAGCTATAACTATCACAATAACAGATAGAAGTTAAAAAGAAACATGCATATTGACATTTTAAATAAAATATATATAATGGATGAAGAGAGCTTTAACGTAGCCATTCGAAAGATTCACTTCGCTCTATAAATCTGAAGAAGAAACACGAAACTCCGAGATTCTCCAAGATTCAAGAAATGGCAGGCGCCCCTCGGTCTGCTGCGGCCCCTGATGGACGGCTGCCGCTGCCGAACGTGAACTTGGCCGCCGACGTCCAAGATACAATGAAGACTTTCGAAAATCTCTCGAAGAACGAATTGTGGATGCGCATTATGATGTATCAACTGCGTACATTCCATAAAAGAATCACTCTTCATTTATTGAATTCACTCTTCACCCACATGAGATAGAGGAGTCGCCTATACATGAGACAGAGGCGACAAAGGATTTTAGAGAGAAATTCTGTATTTGTATTTTACTTGTGAATGAGATGGTATAAATGAGGTGAAGTAGGTCCCTATATATACAAGTATGAGGCTAATTATAGCCATACATCTCCTCTTAATCTGATGGTGGAGATTAGATCTCTTCAGCTACCAACTATTACATAGCTGTACAATTACCATATCGCCCGCTCCTAAGAGTATTCTAGAATATACGAGAAAACCCTAGAATATTATGAGATAGGTTGAGAGTCGCTTGCTATGATCAGGATACATATGTATTCACGATTGCAAATTTGTTGATTATGCGTTTTTCATATATATTTTGTACCATATATGTATGGCATATGAAAAAGGAGTTGCACCTATGTATTGTCTTACATTCCAGTCCGATAAATGAATACTAATTCAATGCATCCAATAGATCTATAAATAATTAACGGAATCTTCTTATTTTTTCTTATTTTATTTATTATTAGTATTAAATTTCGATTGAGGGGATCCGAAATTTTGTGAACAATGTGGAATTGAATTTGTTGATTCTCGGATACGAAGATATCAAATGGGACACATCAAATTAGCATGTCCATTTCATTAATTGATTTAGAACATCTCTTATTCGTTGATAGCATCTTATCTATCTTTCAAAGTTAGAAGAAAGAAGGAATCGCTCGATTTGATTTTCCTGAATGACACTATTACAATATACATTTTCGTCAATCAGATATTATCCAAGGAACAGTTACGGCCTCCCCATCGCTTCCATCGCCACCGGTATGGTCATCGTGATACGGGATCGGTCCAACGGGACGCCCGTCAACTAAAAGAAAGATGGCGATGAAACAGCATGATATAAGACTATTCGGAACACCTATGTCCACCAAAAGAATCGCTGTGTATCTCACAAAAACCAGATCCGAAAAAGCCAGATCCGTGAACTCATGCATCTTGCCCTCAAGTGCTGCGGGTGCATCATAACGTGCTACGGGAAACGCCGGAGTAGGAGGCGTGGCCAATGATCTGTAAAAAAACAATAGGAGTGAGCTAACGCTCAACAAGCGAAATAGCTAACTTATAAACAATCAATCCAATCAACACTCAATTCCTAGAATGCAACTAGCATCAAACAACGAGCACGATAGTATGAGCATGCATTGCAATTCGAATGCCAAATATAATCACATATAGAATGCTAGCATGCATATGATGCATCATATGTCTCATTTCTCCATCTTGTCATGTCATTTGGGTCCACCCACATCTCACGGTTCAACCGGTTTGCTTGCTGGTCCGTGTAGGCCACTTCCAATTTGTTGTCTAGACTTTCGCGGTTTGCTAGCTGCAAGCATCTCTACTACCAACCGAGGCATTTTGGTTTGCTAGTCAAGGCATTCTTCTCCAACATCCGATCCTAGTATCATTGGGTTCTTGGCTTGCTAGCCAAGACTTCCAAGGTTTGCTAACCTTGGGCATCCCTTCTCTGGGTCATCTTGGTTTGATAGCCAAGTTATTCTCCTCCAACATCCAATCATGGCATCGTCAGATTCTTGGTTTGCTAGTCAAGACTTCCAAGGTTTGTTAGCCTTGGGCATCACATGAGATCAACTATCCTCATGCACCTCAAGCATATCACACATATGCAATGACATGACATTCGCATGCTCTAAAATGCATTCCAATCAGCACACCTTTCACAAGGAAGGATACCATGCCACTGCAAGCAAATCGGCGCCTCATTACCACACCCAATCTAAGTATAACTAATAATTCCAGAATCTGTCCTCATCAAATCAGCTCAATTTTCACAAGCAAATGACATATTATTAAAGCCAAACATACACCATTAGATAGCTTGATGAATTTAGTTACTATCTTCAGTGGACCATCTACCTTTCAATAGAAATTCATGAATTTTCAAAATTGAATAAAATAGTATAGTTTTGAGCCGTCTTCGAAATCAAAGCCATGCTTTCTTTCTATTCATGTTTTGCTAATTGGGGAATATAAAGAAAGTACGCAGTTCGAAGAAAAATATATTAAATGCATCTACTGTAATAGAAGAGACCTCAAAAGAAAAGGAAAGCGTGAAGGTAACTCTCACCATCATGGTCCAATACCGGGAAAAGTGCCAAAAAAGTCCTAAACCTTTGGCTTTGTGCCGATTTAGTCCCTAAACCTTTTTTTTTGGTGCCGATTTAGTTCTAAACCTTTTACGTTGTGCCAATTCAGTCCTTTCCGGCCAATTTTGGCCGGATTTTGCCGACTCGGACGCCTCGGTCGGCCGACGTGGCTTGATCGACGCCGACGTGTATAAATTTTAATAATATTTTAATATTTTAGAATATTTTAAAATATTATTTTATTTTATTTTTATTATTTTATTTTTTCTTTTTCTTTTTCTTCTCATCTTCTTCCTCCAGTCGGTCGCCGGAGCTCGGCGACCGGCCGAGGCGACGACCGGCGAGGTCGACCTTGCCGGCCACCTCGCCAGTGCCCTCGAGGGATGGCCGGCGAGGCCGCCCTCGTGGCCCGGGTGGCGAGGCTCGCCCGCCGGATCTGGCAAGGGTCGAGCCTCGCCCATGGCCAATGAGGGCGAGCCCCACCAGCTCGGCGCGAGGCCAGCCCGCCTCGGAGAACCCGAATCACAAAACCCCCACCCCGACGGATCGCCGCTGCGGGAGAAACGGGCGAAAATTCGGGGCCGGAGCCGCGCGACCGAAGACACCTTGAGCTCTCGTAAACCCTAGAGACGACGGCGACGACGAGCGGAGGAGGGAGGAAATTTCTAGGGCGAGATTGGGATCGGAGAACGGAGTCGGGAGGAGTCCAGCTGGCCTCGCGCCGAGCTGGCGGGGCTCGCCCTCACCGGCCATGGGAGAGGCTCGATCCTCGCCGGATCCGGCGAGGGTGAGCCTTGCCCACTCGGCGCGAGGGCTCGACCTCGCTAGATCCGGTGAGGGCGAGCCTTGGGGCGCCCCCCCCCCCCCCGGCGCGAGGCTGCCCTCGCGGCCATTGGGAGGTGGCCGGCGAGGTCGACCTCGCCGGCCGTCACCCGGCCGGTCGCCGAGCTCCGGCGACCGGCTGGAGGAAGAAGATGAGAAGAAAAAAGAAAAAGAAAAAAAGAAAACAATAAAAATAAAAATAAAAAAGATAAAAAATATTCTAAAATATTAAAATATTATTAAAAATTGTACATCATCGCCGATTAGGTCACGTTAGCCGGCCGGCGTCCAATCGGCAAAATCCGGCCAAAATTGGCCGGAAATGACTGTATTGACACAACGTAAAAATGTTTAGGACTAAATCGGCACCAAAAAAAGATTTAGGACTAAATCGGCACAAAGCTAAAAGGTTTAGGACTTTTGGCACTTTTCTCGTCCAATACCACCTGCAGGGAAATCAATACTAAAAAACAAGCAACGTATATTTGCTTGAAGAATAAAAAAAGCAAATGATAAAAGACAAACAAACTGGTAGGCTTTCCTTCCCACAGCATCCATAAAATATTGTCAAATTGAACACGAAATGCGAGTCTCACAAATTTAAGCAAATAAATGCTCGCATAAATTCTACCCCCAAAGAAAAAAATCTCTAGCTTGATACAAGTGCAAACGAGGGGCAAATGCTAAGAAAACATCTCAAGAAGCCTTTAACTATATTGGCTAGCAAGATTGTTTTACAAAATGAGGAATCACAAAATAGCTAGCAATTGTGAATACAAATACGGATCTCTAAAGGGAGATGAGCACTTACTGTCGCATGGGAAGGGCCGAATTTCAAGGACATCAATTATCTGCAGCAGAATCAAGAGGAAAAAAAAAACAGGAGAAAATTTTAAGTGAAAAGGTGAAAAATGATGAAGAAAAAGTTCGCCGTGCTCCCAAAAGTGAAGAGAGTCCTACGTAAGAACAGGCACCAAATGCCAAAGAACACTAGGGACAAAAAAAAAAACTGTTTTTTATTGAAACAATTTTATATCATGTGAAATAGCAATAATAAACCACATATCCAAAAAATAAGGTAATGATGAGAATAACTTAGGAAGCTGGCTTGACTTTATATTGTGATGCGCTACTTGCAGTATCACTATAAGTGGCCAAAAGAACACTCTTCTTGTCTTATAACATCTAAGCATCACTTGCTAATTCATTAAATCATTTCAAAATTAGCATTTATTTTCTTTACTAGGAAAACAGCTCAGTTATATATTTAATATAGGAGATAATTATAAAGGGTTGATCGCCTTTTAGTTCTCCGTTCATGAACAAGAGAACTTTAGGCATAAAATGATGCGTTCAAGATTAGAGCGGTCAAGTCAATCTCAGAGTATCAAATGATTAGAACGTGGTGATGCTGCAAAGAAGAGAATATCCTTCTAGGAGTATGGTCGAGGGAGAGAAGAACCTTTTATATAGCAACATCTCATGGGCTGATAATAGGTTAGATTTTTGCAACCCAATTGTGGTAATTAGGTCCCTTTTAACCCCGTAAGGGGGCCTGCAAAGCCAATATAGATCAAATGGCCTAAGCCCATTTGCTGGTCCATCCCACCATTCACATCCAACCATTTTATTGCCCCCACTCGGTTATAAGCTCACATTACTGAGCTAATCGGGTCACCAATGGTCGATTGCATATACGTGAAGTTTGTCTTTCAACTGAAAGTTGCAAGATATGTATAAAAGCACTAGTGGATGTGGTTTATTCAATTTAATGCTTAAGACCTTCTACCAAAAGGCTCCTATTACCCATTTCAAACGAAGAGATACCATCTTTTTGTTTCCGAAAAATTGACGCACGATCGGCACTCTCATAAGAACATCATTAAATCATCAGAAAGTGCATTAACTGGACTGCACAGAATTAACTCTGTAAACTGCACACTCATTATAAGACAGGAATTGGAGTGAACGCGTAACTATGAGAATTCAAAATTACTTGCAGTTTTAAGTCCATGATGCTCAATCATACCGATATAAGTTAAAAGACATCCTAATACCGTCCAACTTTCTAAGCCAGCTGTTGACACCTAAAATTTTGAGATTTGATTTTGCTAAAAAAAAAAAATCACATGGCATATAGGTTTAGGAAAATTTTATTTCTGATTGCTCACATATTTAGGTAATATACATTAGGAGATGCATTTTTGCACAAAAGGGGATTTTTTTTGGAATATGCGAAAAATATTTCGATGATATATTTAGGGTATCGCGCGCACACAAAAAAGGAAAAAATATATATCGCGAAGATACATTTTTTTTAGCTTATAAAAGACATGGTGCGCAAGTTTATTAACGGGGGCTTCTTTTGTTCGGATTTTTGGGGGCACTCTAGTTTTCTTGGAGGAATCAAAAGAGAAAAGAACAAAAGTCAAAGAAGGAAGAGAGGAGTTGAATTTCGTCCGTGCGTGGAAGAAAAAAGCAAAAGAGCAGAGGAGAGAGAAACACAAAAGGGGGGTGATTGGACCCCTACTGTTCATCTTCTTCCCCAAAGAGGAAGAAAACTTCCTGCCTCACGCCAAGCTCCATCCCGCGAGCCGAGCCCACCTCGCTTGCCCGCCTCGCCGAGCTGTCCCTGAGCCCGAGCCGCGCCACCACGCCTCTGCCGACTCCCCGAGGTCCGTCCCGACGCGCAGCCCGTGACCCGCGCCGATCGCTTGCCTGCAAGTCAGCCTCGGACGAGCCCCGGACGAGCCCCTGCTCCGCGCCGACGCTGCCCAGCTCCGCCTCGCACCGCTCCACCAGCTGCTGCCCACCAGACCGCGAGCCGAGCCCACCTCGCTTGCCCGCCGCGCGAGCTCTTCCGTCCAAGCGCCCCTCACCCGCGTCAGCCCCCGCGCCGGATTCGCCCGCCAGCAGCGCCGTCCCGCCGTCCTGCCTGGGCCCATTGACCCGCGACTCCGCCTCCTCGCTGCTCGACCCCGAGCCGCTCACCGTGCGAGTCCGATCCAATCGCGCCGGAGCTCCGTACCGGCAACGTCCTCGCCGGACCGACGAATTTGGCTGCCCTTTTTTTTCCTTAGGTAGTTTTTCTTTGATTTTGATTTTTGATTTTTTTTTTATTATTTTATGTTATTTCACTTTACTTTTGTTTAATCTTATTAGTGTTTAAGTTTAGATACTGAGAGGTGACCTTTAGGTATTGGTTACTATAGGCATTTATCCATAGGAGTTTGTCCCTAAGGTTATTGTAATTATTTAATTTGACCCTGTAGGACGTCGGGTCATTTTTTTTAATTATGATAATTTTTTGGGTTTGTTTATGATATATTAATTGTTGAATTAATTTAATTATTAATTTGATCCGTAAGATTTCGGATTAAATTTTTAATTATTTTGATTTTTGTCGTGATGTTCGGGATTAAAAATAATCGTTAATTTGAATTTAGTGAGATAACGGGTTATTTTTTCGTCTATTTTAATCCTTTATTTGTTGAATATTTTGTTTGTTTAGATTTAAGATTTAGTTGATAATTGCTTGCATTTAGAAAATCACTAAGAAAAAAATCAAAAGATATTCGAATTAGATTTCAATTTGGTTTTAGAATATTTCTTGTTAGTTTGCATATCTAGAATATAGATTTTATTTTAGATTTTTTAAAAAAATAAAAACAAAAAAAGATGCATTCATTTTGGCTGTTAGTTTTTTTTTAATGTTTAGTTACGTGGCATTATTGAATTTCGAACATTGTTAAAAATAAAAATATCATGCATATGTCATGTAGAATCGCAAGGGCATGCTCCGCACGTCATTGCATATTAAATATATTGCATGTTAGGTTGAGATAATGTCTTAATTTAAATTAGGATTTGATATGACCTAATCCTTATTTTAAATTAGATAGAATTTTAATCTAGCTAGATTATTTTTTGCATTTGAATTTCATGAAAGAAAATACGAAATTTGTCTTTGCATAAGTTAATTTCAATCTTTAGGATAGATTGCATTTTAAAAATAGGAACATCAAATGCACGTCATTTAGTTTATTTAAGTTCATTTAATTAGAACTTTCTTGTCATTAGACTAAGTCATTCAATAAATGTCACGTGACATAGAGCTTGCATATTAAATTGCATGAGGCATGTCATTTTAGTTTAAATAATTTTGTATGTCATTGCATCGCATTGCATGTTATTATAATTAGATCATTTAGATTGCATTTAATTATTGCATTTCTCCATGTCATATAGTTTAGGTCATGTCGTCATGTCATATTAGATTATTAGCATGCATCGCATGATTTTCATTAAATAAAGTGAAAATAAAAAATTGATTGCTTGTTAATTAGGAATCATATCTAGGATTGTTGATGTGAATTCGGATTTAACATTGCAGAGGCTTTCGTTGCTTTAAGGTATGTTTTTTGCATTATTTAATTGCTTTCTTGATGTGTTAAATTGGTGGTATGCGCACGTGTATGATCACCTCACATGTTAGGAAGTTCTCAATTAAAATCAAATCAAGCTGCCTACAAAACATTTTTAAAATTAAAAAGAAATGGTACCGAAAGGGCACTTTAGGATAGTTCAGTGTAAACAAGTCCCATACCCTTGGCCTGCTGTTCGTAGGAGTAAAATAATACTCCCATTATTTTACTTAGGTGTCTAATCGACCTACCCTAAACTGATTAGTGGCGACTCCTAAATAATGACCTTTTGCATGTTAAATCCTTAAGTCGCGATTTGGTATGGGCTTGGGAGAGCCCGAGCTAAGCTTAAAGGCTTAGTAGTCCATCAACCTAGTTTCCGGTGGCAAACCCGAAAAAATTGGGTCGCGACACCAACTAAGATCAACAAAAGCATGATGAGTGCAAAAGGGCTAAAGTCAAATTATACGTAACAGAGGAATGTTCTTTAGGCAGTGATTTGTAACGAAACAATAGACACCAACCATTCAAGCATGACTGAAAAAAAAAAAAAAATAGCAACTCCTACTGCATAGGTAAGTTACTCAACCCAAAACATGGATAATTATTGGTTCTTCAGGTAAGTACGTACAACATTTGTGGCTATGCTATGATATCCCTGAGCGGAACAAACAAAAATGGAGCAAGTCTCCTCTTAAGTCTCAAGTCTTATCCAACATGCACAAGGTCCTTTTATTACATTATCAACAGTAAGTGCACCGCCATTATGTCACCAAGGTTTACCATATTTTACATTCATTTCATACGATATTGCTTTTAGCTTCTCAAATTTCCAATCCCCAAAAGAAACTTAATCAGACAAATCTTGACCACAGTGGACATTATATTCAATTCAAATGCACATTAAAACTTCCATGAAAATGTGCTATGTTCATCTCATACGATATTGCTTTTTGCTTCTCAAATGAAATGGAAGTAGCCGTCACCATCAGCAATCCTCCTATCTTGGGTTCGAATCATAAGGTTAGCCTCGTCGAAACGAGACCCCTTTCTTCGGATATTCTCCCGTTTCTGCTTCGAATTCTCGTTATTCGACCGTTTTTTTCCCATGTGAATGTGCTATGTTCCGCCGCTTTAACTGCCATCTCTTGTAGATTCTGCTGATTGGTCTTGTGTGTGACTGCTCTTCCTCCGCAGTCAATGCCTTGCACGGAGGGCTTTTCTTTGTTGTTTTCTTGAGAGAGATGACATTGAAAATGAGCACTAGACAGCCGCTGAAGTAGCATCTTGTGATTATGCGCCATTGCCGAATTTTCGCGTTATCTGAGAGGTGCTTCTTAGTTGTGGGTTTTGTGCTTTGATGATGTTGACCATGTTAGGTTGTAAAGAGATAAAGGTATTGTCTTTATACATGTAAAAAGCACGTTGGCCGAAGCTGCAAGGCTACCCTTGTGCCATTTTCTTTCTTTAGATGAACTGATTCTGTTTTTAACGAGCTTCAACAATGAAATGGCAAATCTTTTGTTGTGCAAGTCAACAAAATGGTAAAATTAGAAAAGGAATAAAAGATTTTATTCCCCGCCCTCTAGAAAGAGAAAATGTAACCCGGGATTGATGTTGCTGCAGAAATTGTACAGGTATCCGTAAAGAATCAGGTGGCATCAGAATGGCCCGCTTCTGGAAATATCAAATTGTCTTTCTGAGCAAGTCTTGGGAGATTGTTATTGAGTTCATTTTGTGTAGAGTCTTGTTACGCTCAATGTTGCATCACTTCTTTTTGAAGTCAGAATTTTTGTTGCAATTGTGCAGATAGTAAGTGTGAAGCAAGCGGTGAATATTTCCATCCCAAGCGTGTCTTCAAAATTGGCTTATGTCTCCCTTCAAAGGAGATACTCGCCTCAAGCGTTCGGTGGAAGGTACTTTTGCTCTTTGTCTTGTAACTATATATGTTGGGATAATCATGAACTCATAAGTTTGTACCACTGCTCGGATGGACAGTTCCGTATAATAATACCTCCCTCCCTTCATTATTAGGGATTATTGCCTTGAACATTGTCGTTTCTGATAATTGTCTCATGGTTATTCTTCAGATTTTGTCATTCCATAACATTAGCTAGGGCCTTTTTTTGTTTTTAACTCTATATTATCAGGCCTTGTGTCCATAAGATGTTGAAGATAAACTTCCCATAATTTCGCTTTATGTTTGGATCATCTAGCATTTGAGCTCCCTTAAATTCCTTTCCCTTGGTTTGATCGATTTGCTTTACAATGGCTGATGCTTCTGTAGGAATAGCTTGAACCAATTTTATGTAGTGAGCCTCTATCACCAAGAGTTTGCCATCCCGTATTTTTGAGATTTTTTTGTTCATTTTTCAGGAGGAATAATAAAAGTTCCTGAGCTGTTTTTGCTGCAGTATCAGGTTAAATGAGTTCTTTTTGGTCCATGTAGCACTCTAAAC
The DNA here is from genome assembly GCA_014182715.1 of Eucalyptus cloeziana. Lineage (NCBI taxonomy): Eukaryota > Viridiplantae > Streptophyta > Magnoliopsida > Myrtales > Myrtaceae > Eucalyptus > Eucalyptus cloeziana. The sequence goes on along the minus strand of CM024634.1, from coordinate 1,738,273 downwards.
TTTCTGGTAATCATGTTTGTGGCTTCTTACACCTTATATATGTATGAATTAGGAATTGAAAATGTTGAGGCCCCTTCTCAGTTTGAAGACTTTTCAGTTACCAACACAACTAGCAGCAGTGATAGAGAGCTGAAGGTGAGAAGCATTATATTATTATGGGGAGAAGTGCCAAAAAAGTCCTAAACCTTTTGGCTTTGTGCCGATTTAGTCATAAACCTTTTTTTGGTGCTGATTTAGTCCTAAACCTTTTTATGTTGTGCAAATTTAGTCCTTTCCGACCAAAATTGGCCGGATTTTGCTTGACGGCCGCCGGCCGGCCGACGTGGCCTAATCGGCGCCGACGTTGACAACTTTTAATAATATTTTAATATTTTAGAATTTTAATTTTAATTTTAATTTTCATCTTCTACCTCCCGGTCGCCGGAGCTTGGCGACCGGCCACCTCGCCAATGGCCGCGATCGCTAGGGCAGCCTCGCACCGGGCGGCGAGGCTCGCCCTCACCGGATTTGGCGAAGGCGGGTCGACCCTCGCCGGATCCGGCGGGCGAGCCTCGCCCGCTGGCGCGAGGCTGCCCTCAAGGCTCGGGCGACGAGGCTCGCCCATGGGCGGCAGGGCGAGCCCCGCCCTCGAGGCTTGGGCGGCGGGCCGACGGCGTCCTTGCCGGCCATGGCGAGCCTTGCGCCGGGCCTCGAGGGCGGCCTCGTGTCGGGCGGGCGAGGCTCGCCCTCGCCGGATCTAGCGAGCGTGAGGGTCGACCCTTGCCGGATCCGGCGAGGGCGAGCCTCGCCCACCCGGCACGAGGCTGCCCTCGAGGCCTGGGCGGCGAGCCTCACCACCAGGCGCGAGGTCGCCCTCGTGGCCACGACCACCGGCGAGGTGGCCGGCGAGGTCGACCTAGTCGGCCGGTTGCCAAGCTCCGGCGACCGGCTGGAGGTAAAAGATGAGAAGAAAAAAATAAAAATAAAAATAAAAATAAAAATAAAAATTCTAAAATATTAAAATATTATTAAAAGTTGTCCACGTCAGCGCCAATCAGGCCACGTCAGCCAGCCAACGTCCAGTCAGCAAAATCCAGCCAATTTTGGCCGGAAATGACTAACTTGGCACAACATAAAAAGGTTCAGGACTAAATCGGCACAAAGCCAAAAGGTTTATGACTTTTTTGGCACTTCTCCCTATTATTATGCTGTGTTTAAGAAATTTTTCAGTATGTAGTGTCTCAAAAGCTTGATATGGGCGCATGTGAAACCTGTTAAATAAGTAATAATTAAAGAACAAGGGAATTGTGCCAAAGGTAAATGGCCTTTGTATTTCCTAGAGCTTCCCTCTGGATTAGACGAATTAGTACATTTTTTGCTCTTTTGGCACTTGAGCACTCAGCTTTTTGGAATGCCGATACTTCAAATTCTTTGTCTAGATAAGGGTCGAGGTATCTGGTGCCAAAACTCAAGTGATTTTTAATGATGTGTTTGACAAGCTGGTTGCCGCTGCCCACCCAATTCCAAGGTTTCGTAGAGAAAAAGGAGGTAAAATCACCTGCTAGCAAATGCCTATTATAGCAGTTCTTGCTGTCTTACTATCGGGAGAAGGGACAATGTGTTAATGGCATTGTTTGACTATCAAATATGATGTTTTGAACCATGGACTCTATCATTTTCAAGGTCACAATAGTCAACCATATGGCTTTATCTCATTTCCTATTAGGCAACTCTGTGAAGCTTTCACTCATGCAGATGAAATGTTCCTCCCTTCCTAGAATATTCTCATCAATTTTTTGCACAAGGAAGTCTCCTGCAGCATGTTGAAATTGCATCTGGAACTGAAAGCAAGAAAATTTTTTAATACACTGTCGATTTTAGTGCCAAATAATGACTTATTGAAGCACTGTGTATGCAAGATTATGATTTGCTGCGTAGTGAAATCTATTTCTCTACTCACTCAATAAATATGATTTTGCTCATTGTTTTTATCATTTTGACCTAGCTAACCATTCTTCTTCTTTTATCTTCTTCTGACATCTTATAACTTTCACTATTACAATATTTTCTCACACCACATACAATACTCAGACAACTCTACACAATTTCTCTCACTCACATGCATACATAGCATACTCTACTCAACACACTCTCAAGACCCCTACACACCCACACACCCCCTGGACTTCTTACTCACACACTCTTAGTTGGACACTCAAATGAGGAGCAAGTTGCTCCTATTTATAGGATGGAAAGTTGGTGACTTTCCTAGTTTTCTACACTATTCTAGAAGTATTATTATTATTTTATTATAGCCTCACAACTAGATTTCTTTGGAGAAGTCTAGAAGTGGTACAACTTTTCTTGATGGATTTTGCTAGAACATTCTGGAGAAGGGAGAGATCTAGAGAAATCTAGAGAGAGAGAAATCTGGAGGAGAGAGATATGGAGAACTCTAGAGAGAGATCTAGAGAACTCTAGGAGAGAGAGAGGTGGTGATCTTCAACAAGCACTTTGTCTAGCGTGACACTTAGTTCCCACTGTGCACAAACATCAGTCCCTTTTTGATGCACATGATGTCACTCGGCCACATATCCCATATTCGATATCATACACGATGAGTACAGATTAACATAACCAATCCAGTTTACAAGTAGAACATATACATCAAAGTTAAGCCAAGATTCAAATCGTTCCTTCTTTTCAACTTCGTTTAAATCATCCTCTGTTCTCTCTATTCATGGTCTTTTTCTCTCATCAAACTCTTCTCTCTCATTCAGCCGATTGACCACAATCAAGAGATGGGCATTATGTATAGCAAGGTGGTGACTTAGTCATCACCACATGTAACCCAACATGAACCAACATGGAGACACTTCCATGCATTCCCACGATACATAGGTATTTGCTGCCACTTCTGTTTCCCGTGTTTCACCAAATGGGAGAGCAAGGAAAGATATTATTTCTTACCGCACTTAAGTGAAGATGTTATTTTTCACACTGCACCTGTGGGGAGATAAGGTCAAATTCGTAGGGAGGTCTGTACTCTAGATAATCTTTTCTTTCTAATTGGATTAGTTGCATTTAGAGAAAAGTGGACAAAACAATTCGGGGAAGTAGCATTTAATCCCATCACTCGCTGTTGCTTGTGCAAGAGAGTATCTCTCACGCATTTTGGCAAACTCGGCGAGCGTGTACTCCCACCTGTTCTGGGTCATGTGCTGGGCCGACCAGCCAGAGGCGGTCTCTCCCCTGCTCCGCCTCGTGAAGGAGGATGGCGTCGTCGCCGATTCTTGGACCTTCAATCTCCTCCACGACGCGTTCATCCGGTCGGGCAAGTTTGACGCCGCACTACAGATTCTTGATCACATGGAAGAGCTCAGCATGAGGCCGAATTCCCATATGTATGCTTCGGTGCTCGCCACGCTCGTCAGGAAGGGCCGGGTAGGTCCGGCACTGTCGATTTTCTATAAGCTTTTGGACGGTTGGAACGGGGGCGGCTTCAGTCCCGAGCACGGTCGCGTGCAATGAGCTGCTTGTCGCGCTTAGGAAGGCGGATATGAGAGCGGAGTTCAGGGACGTGTTTGACAAATTGAGAGGGAAGGATGGGTTTGAGTTGGATGCTTGGGGTTATAACATTTGTATTCACGCGTTCGGGTGTTGGGGGCGATTTGCCGACTTCTCTGCACCTTTTCGAGGAGATGAAGGCGAGCAATTCGGGTTTGTGTAGCCATCCTCTCAAGTTTAGGAGGTAAAAGAGGATGGCAAATTAAATCCAAAGTCTTCAGTTTTGATTTGCATCTTTAGATTATAACATATCACAAGCACAACAATGTGTTAATTAACATGTTATTCCATAGCCAAAAGTTCTGCGCATCATGATGCAAGTCAAGTCCAGCCGAACGTACCCGTGACATGCTTATTTTTGTTTTGATTAGAAGATTTGTAAAAGTAGGACCTAATATACAAACTAAAAGTCAAATGACTTGATTAAAAACAGCATGAAAATAGTCGAAAAGTAGAATTTATCTGTGTCACAAGTATCATGACAAAAATAAAAATACAACCTTAGATTCAAAAATCATCTTTAGATTCAGAAATTATCCATTTGTTACTATCTTAACCCAGAAACATAGAGCATCGTATCACAGCCCGATGAATCAACACGATCCAGAGCTTTTCTAAATGAATGCCGCGATCGATTCATAGCCGAGTGACCCTAACCTATCTCCCGAAGACTTAGGCTACGTTTGATTGTCCAAATTTCTAAATAAGATAAAACTAGATACGATAAAATATGAAATCTATGAATTTTACAATAACATATCCACTGCTTGGTGATTGTAATAATAAAGTCAGATATATTCCTAAACAATTGAAGATTTTACATCAAACACCTTACTCCACTTTAAGATGATGAGACCTCTAGCTCGATTTCTTATATAACGAATGGGTTTGTGTTCTTTATACATGTTGGGTTTCATCTACTCTTTTGCTTAAACAAAGTGTTAAGATCTAATAGTTGCCCACTCAACTTTAGAAAGTTATATTATAGTCATACAATTTCTTTGGGTATGTTATGATTATTCTTTCCGTTGGGGTCTTCACAGTTGTCTCTCATTTTGGCAGTATGGTCTCCTTTGGGATGGAAGATTTTGCTAAAAAATATGGAGCTCTAGATCCTTCTCAATTTGTTGATGTCGTGTCACTTGTAGGTGACAAATGCGACACTATCCCAGGTAAATTTTTAATTCTTATTGGTGACTTAATCATATATAGTGGGTATATCACCCAACAACATTTCTGAGATGGATGACGATGACCTTATTGTTTACTCTGTTCTTTCTTCATTATCCACTTTGGTTAACCAGTTGTTTAAAGACTGAAATAACATCCCCTTGATAGAGGTGGCATTTTCTGGCATGCCATGAAAATTCAACCGAGCATGACATGTTGTTAGCATTTTTGGCTTTATTGAATCACGTCTGTACCATAATCCTAACAATTAATTCACACGGTCATTGCTGATGGCACATTTCAAAATGTTTTAAGCTTTCGCAATTTTTGGAAAAAAGATATTGCATTTTTATTTTTTTTGGAAATTGGTGATTGGGGCATGGTTAATATTAATGCAGGAGTGAAGAAATTGGCAATGTGCATGCTGTGCAACTGATTACTAAATTTGGTAAATTTGTTATGGTCTGACATAGTTGTATGCATTTTGTCCAAGTGGACAAAGGTCAAAACTTGTTTCTTAAGTCTTAGCATTAATAAACTTATTAAAATGAGTCACATGGACATATTTTCCGTTTAAGTTAATTTAGTATGGACCCCGTGGCACCTCATGAAAAGGATGCCTATCAGATGCATGAGAGGACGTTTTCCGGTGCTATTGTGGTGGATAATAAGAAATTTTGCTAGTACTGATTGTTGACCAATAGTTTGTCAGATTTGTGAAATCGCCAATGTGGTGAAAGTATTTGAAATTTAGCTATGAGCATACTATCGACATAGTTCACTGTGACGTTTTGCCTTCATTCTCGATCCCCTTTAACGCTTATTTAGCATTGTTGTTCCAATCATGTGCCTGAAATTATACGTTAATGTTGATATGTAGTTAGCTCAGCATCAATGTTCTCTTCCCCGCGCTCATTTAGGGTGTGTTTGTTTGTGCTTCTTCTTTTTTTTTTTGTTAGGGGAACAGAAATAGAAAAACTATTTCTGTCCGGGGAACAGATTTTGAACAAAAATGCGCGTTTGGTAAACTTGTTCTTGAAATAAAAAAAGAACAAAAACATGTTTGGTAAATTTATGTTCTTTTTTATTTCTTTTAATTTTTTAATGTTTATTTTTCATTTTTTTCTTTCTTTTTCTTTTTTCTTTTTTTCTTGCTTTGGCCGGTCGCCGGCCTCGGCCATGGCCGGCCGGCGGCCTCGCCGGGGGCCGGTGAGCCTCACCGTGGCTGGGCGAGGCCGCCGGCCCTCGTCGGCCGGTCGCCGGCCATGGCCGAGGCCGCCGACCGGCCAAAGCAAGAAGAAGAAGAAAAGAAGAAGAAAAAGAAAAGAAGAAAAAAAAAGAAAAGAGAAGAGAAGAGAGAGAAAAAGTGTTTCTCGTTTTGTTAAAACAAGAAACAACTTTTTTTTTTTGTTTCGTTTTTTTGTTCCAAGAATAAAAAAAACAGAAAAACTGTTTTTGAACCAAAAAAAGAACACAAATAAACACACCCTTAGCTGCTTTTTGGCCTTTTGTACCAAGTAAACTTTTCAGCTTGATGACTTGGAAGTTATTTTATTGATTTGGCAGGCACATTGGAAAATTTGTTGCAATGTGTTGATCAAGTTGAAGAGGAACGGATAAGAAAGGTTAATTTTATGTTACTTATAAGTGGGAATGCATCAGACAAATCCATTTTTTTACTCACAGCTTCATCGTTTGATAGTGCGTGTGATCTCATAACTTCTTCTTTGTAGGGACACATGGTTCGATTGCTCACTTGCTCTTAATGGATAACTAATGCATCTCTAATCAGATTGACAAGTACTTTCACCATTTTTCCATGCAGGCTTTGATAGCGCAGGCTGATAATGCTATCCTCAGCAAGAACTTGGTATTATAACTGCTTTTTCTCTAATGTCTTGATATTAATGCACTGAACAGAATTACATGTTTCATGTTAACCGCATCTCCTTTCCATAAATACATGTATCCTAAGGTGAATTCTTGGTTTTTGACCTACTGATTTGTTTTTCCTTTTCCATTATTTTTCGGGCATTAATACGTACTGATCTTCCATTCTACATGGTACCATTCACCACTGACGATCTCGCATTTGAGAAACCTGAGGTTCGTGTAATCATAAAACTCTATCTCTCTCTCTCTCTTCCCCCACCCATTTCTCCGCCCGCGCCCCCCCCCCCCCCCCTTCGCCACTTCGCGCGCGTGCTGGGTGTATAAGGAGAATTCTTGCATCAGAATGCACTTGAGTCATCTTCTAACTGGTTCTGCAATGCATTAAAAGGTTTAAGGCATGAAACTTGACTTGAACTTTGGCAATCTAGACACAGCACCATGCATCCTCTTGCTTGAGTTCATGAAAGATCAGATGAATCGGCAATGCGTGTACTGTTTGGTTTAGTTGATTTCTTTCTGTGAGCTCACAACTGGCACAGTTTTAACTTACAGGATTGACTAAAATCAAGGTTTCCTGTTCTGATTCTGGGGGTGATATTGTCTGTGCTTACTCCCATTCCCAAGCCCAAGGTGGAAAGGGGGCCGGGGGGGAGTCCATGAATACTTCATCATTTGTTGGAAACATGAGGCCCTGTAGTTTTAGGTTGCTACTGGCACTCATTCACCACATCGGTTGTGCTATGACTATTATATACAGCACTACAGATATCTTTGCACTTAATAAATTTGTTCCCAATGTTCTTCCCAGCTGCATATAAGAAACTCACGAGCTTCACCTTTAACCTTGGCATTGTTACAGGATGACGGGGAGAAATTCACCAGCCTTTTAAAAGCCATTGGTGCATATGCCGAAGGATTTTCAGCTGATCCGATCATTAGAAGAGCTCTTAATTTGTGGAAGAAACTTGAAAGACGGTGATCAATTCTACTTTTAGTACAGTCAATCAATAGCCACCAATAGCATGGTATCCATGAGTGCATACTCTTCAGCAACATGGGTTGAAGATTATGGGTCACCTCCTCCTCACAATTATTTCTGCAGAGGCCGGGAAGGGAAACCCATGGCTTGGTATGTGAAGTTAGTAGTCTGGGGAGCTGCATGGAAAAATAGCTACTTCAATAACAATTTCTTAGGCCTATCGATTTTCCTTGCATTCTTGCCTGTTACTCAATGCCGCACCATCACCTGTTTCATGAAAGCACAACGGAAGAATGATAATGGTCTTTAGCATACAAGTTGCTGATTGATACTGTATTTGTGTCGAAGGATTGTGGATAAAATCTAATGAGATCAATCAGGCTGCCAAAGCAACAACCATGGCAATACTTCTCTCCCGTTAATCAATCGTAATTTTGATTTTTCTTTTCATATATGCAATTGACCATTGGTGACCCGACTAGCTCATAATGCGAGCTTATAACTGAGGGGGCAATAAAATGGTTGGATGTTAATGGTGGGCTGGACCAGCAAATGGGCTTAGACCATTTGATCTATATTGGCTTTGCAGTCCTCCTTCCGAGGTTAAAAGGGACCCCTAATTACCACAATTGGGTTGCAAAAATCTAACTATTATCAACCCATGAGATGTTGCTATCTAAAAAGTTCTTCTCTCCCTCGACCATACTCCCAGAAGGATATTCTCTTCTTTGCAGCATCACCATGTTCTAATAATTTGATACTCTGAGATTGACTTGACCGCTCTAATCTTGAATGCATCATTTTATACCTAAAGTTCTCTTGTTCATGAATGGAGAACTAAAAGGCGATCAACCCTTTATAATTATCTCCTATAACAAATATATAACTGAGCTGTTTTCCTAGTGAAGAAAATAAATGCTGATTTTGAAATGATTTAATGAATTAGCAAGTGATGCTTAGATGTTACAAGACAAAAAGAGTGTTCTTTTGGCCACTTATATCGATACTACAAGTAGCACATCACAATATAAAGTCAAGCTGGTTTCGTAAGTTATTTCCATCATTACCTTATCTTCTGGATATGTGGTTTATTATTGCTATTTCACATGATATAAAATTGTTTCAATAAAACACTTTTTTTTTTTGGTCCCCAGTGTTCTGTGGCATTTGGTGCCTGTTCTTACGTAGGACTCTCTTCACTTTTGGGTGCACGGCGAACTTTTTCTTCATCATTTTTCACCTTTTCACTTAAAATTTTATCCTGGTTTTTTTTTCCTCTTGTTTCTGCTGCAGATAATTGATGTCCTTGAAATTCGGCCCTTCCCATGCGGCAATAAGTGCTCATCTCCCTTTAGAGATCCGTATTTGTATTCACAGTTGCTAGCTATTATGTGATTCCTCATTTTGTAAAACAATCTTGCTAGCCAATACAGTTAAAGGCTTCTTGAGATGTTTTCTTAGCATTTGCCCCTCATTTGCACTTGTATCAAGCTAGAGATTTTTTTCTTTGGGGGTAGAATTTCTGTGAGCATTTATTTGCTTAATTTTGCGAGACTCAAATTTTGTGTTCAGTTTGACAATATTTTATGGAAAGCCTACCAGTCTGTTTGTCTTTTGTCATTTGCTTTTTTTATTCCCCAAGCAAATATACATTGCTTGTTTTTTTAGTATTGATTTCCCTGCAGGTGGTATTCGACCATGATGGTGAGAGTTACCCTTCGCGCTTTCCTTTTCTTTTGAAGTCTCTTCTATTACGGTAGATACATTTAACATATTTTTCTTTCAACTGCATGCTTTCTTTATATTTCCCAATTGGCAAAACATGAATAGAAAGAAAGCATGGCTTTGATTTCGAAAACTACTCAAAACTATTCTATTTTATCCATTTTTTAAAATTCAGGAATTTCTATTGAAAGGTGATGGAATCTTGGTTGATGGTCCACTGAAGATAGTAACTACACTCATCAAACTATCTAGTGGTGTATGTTTGGCTTTAATAATATGTCATTTGCTTGTGAAAATTGCAAGTAAAATACAAATACAGAGTTTCTCTCTTTACAATTCTACAAGTCAAGTGTTAGTAAGGTTAACTTAGAAGAAATCATCAAGTGACCCGTGATGCTATGTAATTTTAATAAAAATTATTTTTTCTTAGGGTTAAAGTTTAACCCTAAATTATCTATGTAATTTATCACTAAATGACTAGTTAAAATTTAGGTGTCCACACTTGTTAAGATATTAAATTGCTACTATTTAAAAAATAACAATCATGCATAAATTCTAGACATAAAAGGCCCAATGTATTTAGCAAGTAATTTGTTATGTTTTAATAAGGTCAAGTTGGCAACTTTATAAATATGCACAAACTTTGACAAATAAACAAATTTACAAGAGCACATCATGAACAGAAGCCACAAAAAATAGATGAAGACATCCTTTTTTATTTTATTTTGTTTTTTGTTTTTTTATGAGTGATGAGTCTGATGACAATACATTAATTTACAAAGCGTTTATTTTATTTTCCTGAATTGCTTCGTCAGAGACGAGCAACTGACATGTGTCCACCGGCTACTTTGTCTGGCTCTCAAGTTCATATGGAGGAGGAGCGGAGGTGTTAGTCAGATCACACAGGCTCTAGGGAAGATTGCTCTTCGATCAGGTCAGCAGGAGATGGAGGGTTTTTATTGATCAAACTCGGATTTATTAGGGAGGTTTTTTCCTTCATCTCATGTGCCCGGTGGAAAATGTAGCCGACTCTTAATACGTAATCCGATTTAAAGAAAGGCTAGCATCATTCTTCAACTCAGCCACGGTGGGCGCCTGTGGGTCAAGAAACCTGATTTTTGGTTTCAAAGTAATGAGTTGATGCATAATCCACTCACACCCATAGATCATTCTTGCACAACTCTTGTGACCTCTCCCTCATCTTTATCTTGAATCGGTTCCGCCAAGACATCAGTAGGCGCCGAGCACCTGTGTGTGTCCATCGACAGTGCCGTTGGTGGAGCGGGATCGTGGCAGGAATCGAACTGGTAGAGGACGCAGTCACAGCAGCGCCGTTGGTGGAGCGGAGTGGGAATAGTTACTTAAATAAAGATTTATCACCGATTTTTACATAGTAGTGAAGCATCTTAAATATCAAAATTTGAATTATTCTTAGAGAGTACGTTTATTGACAGTTAGTGATGATTATTTTTAAAAGTTTCCGAAAGCACGTGAGATTTAAAAAATATTTATCAAAAAATGATTGTCTCTATCGCTTACAATCATTAATGCGTCCACAATTTTTCATCATTCATGAAAATAGTTACATATCTTTTATTACTTTTATAATAAAAATATCATATATTTATATATTTATATTGTATATAATAATGCGGGTTGAAAGTTACGAGTTCCGGGAGGTTGCATCCCCTCCAGGCGAATGCGGTAGCTGTTGCCTGTTGGAGCTGCACTCACGTCTCTGCGCCGATTCATATGTTTGCCAAGTGATTAGTGTGTTATTATTCACAATTGTGATTATCGAGATATATTTGACATTTGTTATATAGTAATTATATACGCGAGTGATATCATGTATTGACCATCTATGTCACGCACTATTCATCAAAGAGCAAATTCCCATGTATATATTTGTGTCCGGGAAAAATAGATGTTCTGGCATTGTGGACGAAATTTAGGGAAAGTATCAAAAATTAATAAACATATTGCATTGGTGTCAATTTATCTATAAACATTTTAATTAGACCAATTTGATCCTAAATATTTTGTATGTGTCAATTCAGTTCATCCGACTAATTTTGATAAAAAAAAATCACTTATTTAGACATTGATCATCTTACATGACGTAGCTTGTATTGATGTGGAAATTTTTAATAATTTTTTGGTTTTTTTTTCTTTCCTTTTCTTTTCAATTCTTTACATTTCTTTTGGTTGTTGAGGGTTGCGGCCTTGCCTCGCCTAGATCTGGCAAGGGTGTCACGGTCTTTGCCCGATTTGGGCAAAGGGGTTGTGCGCCCTTGCTTGGGCCAGTGAAGGGCATTGCAACCCTTGGCAAGCCCTCTCTAATGACGGCGACAGTGTTGTAGTGGCCAGCAAGGATCGCCCCACCCTCACCCAGTGTCGACAAGGGTTGGCCGGGCCCTCAACCAAAAAAAAAAAAAAGAAGTAAATAATTGAAAAGATTAAAAAACCAAAGAAATATTTTAAATGTTTATGTTACTATCAGTTGTGCCATGTGAGATGGTTGGTATCTACATTAGCGATTTCCAGCTAAAATTAGCTGAATTGACTATCTTGCAGGCATAAATAAATTAGTCCAATTGAAATAAATTATTTTTTTTGTATTTAATTGAAATATTTATTTATTTATTTATTTGTATTTTTCCTACGGCATTCTACTGGATTGAGAAGCCATGCATGCGACGGGTTCATGGCTCACATATGTTGATATACAATCTGTCGCTTATGAGGTAACCATCATTATGATAGTGTACGGTGGCATATTTATCCTCGTTGTTTTAGACGACATCCATGATGGATGAGCTGAAACGTGGCTAGATGAGTATATGATTTTGCATTTGATTGCCATAAAGTTCAACAGTAGATATTGTCCCCACGCCTTGCCTAAATCCAAATCAATTTGCGGCTTCTTGTCACCGGATGCTACTCCATTCTTCCAGCAGATACAGAAAAGCAACACAAATGACCCAGCTTCTGTTTCCGATATCCATGTGAGGGCCAATGCCACGAAGAACTTGCTACTAAGATCCACCATGATAGCTACAGGATCCAAAGGAGCTAAAGGAACTAGTAAAGTAACATAATCTTCACATCAAAATTCTCAAATATCTGGCGTTGAGCCACTCTACCTAAAATTCTAAACGGTAGAGACAAAACAAGAAATGACTATCTTCAAGGCCCAGGCTTGTGCGACTCTTAGCTCCATGAACAAAGTAGCACTTTCTCCGTAGTTGCAAGGGCCATTAGCAAAGTTCTCAGAGAGCTTTGTCTTGAAGTTGCTTCAGGGGGCAGAATGCACAGCCAGGCTTTTCACGGTAGGTCTAGAGGCAGAGGCAACATTCGCAAGAAGCTCATGAACCATGGCACTAGCCTGTTTTATCTGATAAAATGTACCCTTGAGCTCAATGTTCCTCAAATTAGGATCTGAGACTCTCTCTTTTTTAGAGAGTTCTGCTCCTGTCACTCGGCAATTTTGCTTTGAGTTCACACCATTTCTCCCAATGATTGGTCCAGCAAATGATGCATCAATACTTATCTTGGCCGTTGCAGAAGCCCTGAACCTTGCCGCTGCTGCAAGACCTGGAGGTGGAGGTTTGTTGTGCCCACCAAACGTACAAGGTGCTGGAACCATGCCACAAGGATCTTCATAGGACAGACCAGTTGGCTTGTCGAGTTCCCACTTGCCAAGTGCAAAATGGCATTTAAACTCAGCCAAACTTGCAGCCCCCGGCAATGTCGATGCACAACGGAGTCTCCACAGCTGAAGGAGATGGGGCTTCTGGATAAGGTGGTGCTGCGTTCCCAGAGGCAGGAGGAAGAGCTGGGTTGCCACCAAGATTAACCATCTGGGACAGCCCTAAAGCCTCTGCATACATAGGGCAAGAAGTGGAATCCCTTACCAAATGGTCAGTCGGAAGTCCTGAAAATAAATAAATAAAACATTACAGTACTATAATGCACCGGACTATAAGAAACAAATGCATCATCAAAAACTCGGGAGGACTGACAAGGAACGATTCTCATATTATTATGGCCATAATGCATGTCTAGAATGCATCCTCTATACCACAAGTCAATGAAACATCGCAAATGGAGTAAAAATTTTCAAGTGATGGATCAGATGGCAAGCTTTTCTTTCCACTACAAGGACAGGGAAGTAAAATGATACTGACAAAAAGAAAATTCATTCTATTGTCGGAAATCCACACAACTTGCACAAGGCATGTTATACGTACGTTTAGTCAAATGCTTAGTGCAGTTCAAATCCTCACGATCAGCAGCCATCAGCCAAGCACGACTGATCGACGTCTAATCAAATAAGAATGTGAGGAGAATATATTACGGACTACAAATGAACTGACACCATGATTTGAGGATGACTAATGTGATCAATGCTTCACTCATTTTAGTAACACTAGACAATAAACACTTCAGTGACTTAGCAGAATGATGAGAGTTCATTGGAATGTCCTTTATGGAAGAAATTTCTACATCCATAATGAGACTGAAGCAGGTTGCTCAAGGAAAGATGGTAAATATAGGTTCAGACTAGATATTGAAGTAAGCAATACTACACAATAATCGCAAACAGCAAATGATCAGGAATACACAAAGCCAGGACATGAATCCATGCATTCCGAATCTCGCTGTTCACTGCCAATTGGGCTCACGAGCTCGCATGAACAGCAATCTCCAAAACGAATCTTGATCCTGGCGGTCCCGGTAATCATCAGTTCAATCGGAGGAGCTGGGATTTTTTCAATCGGGAAGTGCTCTTTCATGTGCTCTTGGTTTGTCTTTTTTCACCAGCGGGATCTACTTGCTTTTTTTATGCTGAATTTGTAGGATTGTTGTGGGATTTCAATGACTGTGCTGGTTTTCGTGGTTTTTGGACTAATTTCTGCAAGATTTATGATCAATTTCCCTTGGCGGTGTAGCTCGGTGGAGCTGAAAAAAAAAAAAAGCTCGTGATTTGAGTAACATGGAATAGCATGTTGTCTGTTACCTATTGGTTTAGTAATATGGGTGGTGAAGAGCTGTTGGAACTATCGCTGAGGCACGTTTCATTGCAGATTCTTTGATAATAGGATTATAATGTGATGCGTGACACGCGATAAAATGTTAGCTTGTGTTAAGTGTGAGAGTTAGGTGCCGACTGACTCGACTTTGGAAGCTTGGATGTTGTATGGATGCTCATGTTCATATACCCAGTATAGTTTGCAAGGGCGTGCTGAATTTCGTTGATTTGTGCAGGTTTAGTTGCCGTTGTAGAGTTCTTGTACGCTGAAAGATTGCCATGGCTGCGTCGGAAGAGAATAGTGCATTATATCCTATTTTAATTTTGACTATAATGGTGCTGCCTTTAGTGCCTTATACCATTATGAAGTTATGCCGTGCTGCTACCAAGAAATCCAAGATCACGTACAGCCAGTGTTCGGAATGCTCGCGATCAGGGTAGCATCGCAGGTCTATATTCAAGAGGGTGAGTCGCCTGGTTGACTTCTTGAAAGAATTCGATGTTTTTGAATGGTATGGGGGTTGAGTTTATGACTGCATGTTCTCTTTTATCTTTTTTTTGTCGCAGATCTCTACATATTCAACGTGCAGCAACCTGACATTAGTACTGTTATGAATCGTGATGATATTTCTAGTCTAATACATCAAAAATACGAGGGGAAGTATAATCTATGTTGGGAACTTTTCTATTATCCTTTCTATTATGCTATTGTTGGTACCCGTGCTAGTTATTAGAGCTTTCTTTCTTGGCATTTGTATTTGTCTTCTCTTATTGCCATCAATGTCTATCAATGTGAGTTTCTTAAGTGTTATTTCTCACTGAGTTGTCTTTTTCCTAGCGTGCATAGATTCAAGTTTTTGAGCCATTTAGCATTCTTGGGTTAGAACCTGGAGCTTCCGATTCAGAAATAAAAAAGGCGTATAGAAGACTTTTAATTCAATACCATCTTGATAAGAATATTGATCAAGGTTGTTGGTTTTACAAATACCTTCGAGGATGTACATTCATCTAATACGATATGTTTTCTGTTCCTGCATCAATCCGATAGATTTTTACTTCAGTAACAAATTTTAAATTGCTGAACAGATAT
Source organism: Eucalyptus cloeziana (assembly GCA_014182715.1). Taxonomy (NCBI): domain Eukaryota; kingdom Viridiplantae; phylum Streptophyta; class Magnoliopsida; order Myrtales; family Myrtaceae; genus Eucalyptus; species Eucalyptus cloeziana. The sequence goes on along the minus strand of CM024634.1, from coordinate 1,722,835 downwards.
TGTGGATGCACGGGAGCCCTTCTCTGTTCATAATATTTGGGATGGATAAAGCGCAATTTGGTCAACAGTATGATATTGCCGGCTTTAGCAAATTCTTTACATAGTTTTTCATGAGTTTCCAGTGTTTGTATGTACTTTTTTTACTCTTATGATGTTTCAGAAAACTGTACTTCTGTATTTCTACTAGACCTAGTCTGGATCTGCATTTGGAATCTTCTACGCTTTCTTATACTCTATTTGGGATTTTGTTAGAAGACATTCTGTTTCACCAAAGTAACTCTGGTGGATTGTTGCTGTCTTACAGAAAACGTCGTGCCATTCACACATCGTATAGGAGATATTTGTGAAAATCATGTACAGTTTCTTTACTTTGTGCAGGATGAGAATCGAATTTTAACACAGTCTGGATCTACTCCCCCTCCATCATCCAAATCTTTTATTCTAAGGGAGTTAACTGATCGAGCAGAATTCCTTGGCTGCAGAACTTACTGTTGTCTAATTCATTGTTTGCGTTTTCTATTCGTGTAGATCTTTATATCATCAATTGTTGGTGCCTTGATGTTCTCAAGTAATTCTTTGGATTGGAGGCTGACTTGCATTTAGAAGATCACAAGAACAATGAAATATTGAAAAACCAATTCGTCTACCAAGAAAACCTAAATCCCATCATAAACCTCAGGTCAGATCACGACACAAACGCAATTGAGTAACGTTGACCGTGGACATTGACAATGCTCTCAATAGTCCACATTCAGTCTATATCTCTTATTATTGTCGGTGTATACAAAAAATCTGCGATATGCAGAAACTCTACCGATTCATACTACCACAGCTACTGATTCTACTTCACCTGAATGAGAGCCATAAATGCTACCAGATCTATATGCCCCATAAACACGCTGCCCGCCACATGTTTGCGCAATCCCCAAAACTCCCACAAGAAAGAAGAGTGTCATACAAACCATGAACGCAAACACATATGTAGAATATCGAACTGCAGGTTTTGGATACTTGGTCGAGACATATATAGTAGCTATAACACTCATCATGCCGATGACAAATCCGATGATTTTACCGGCTGGCAAGTTTGTGGAGAAGAGTCCTTGATTTGGTATGACGAAAACTTGACTGGTCGCTTCGTTGGAGACGGGCAATTGAGGCTGCAGCTATAACACTCATCATGCCGATGACAAATCCGATGATTTTACCGACTGGCAAGTTTGTGGAGAGAGTCCTTGATTTGGTACGACGAAAACTTGACCGGTCGCTTCGTTGGAGACGGGCAATTGAGGCTGCTCCGCCTGGCTCTCAATGTCCACAGACTCCACCGAGCATGACAAATCTGATTTGGCAGGTTTGTGGAGAATAGTTTGTGGAGAAGAGTCTTTGATTTGGTATGACGTAGACTTGATCCGTCACTTCGTTGGAGATGGGCAATTGAGGTTGGCTCTCAATGTCCACAGGCTCCACCGAGAATACTAGTTGATGCACCCATAATTCATTTTTGCGGAAATCTTGTAAACTCTTCGTCATGTTAGTTATGTTTTGGTATTTAATTTGCTTTAGAATTATATGCTTTGTTATGTTAATTTTTCAAAGAAACCGTCAACCATTTTCATTAGAAAAATTAAAAAAAAAAAAAATCTCACTAGGCAGAATTTCCTCAAATTCCACTAAGTGAGATTCCTTAGACATTAATTAAGAAAAACTAGGATAATGAAACGTATAATTTAAAAGTAAATTAAATATAATGTATAATTTTCTAAAGTAAATTAAATACTAGTGATTAGAGATAGAATAATATTTTCACTAGAAAAAACATGATCTTAATTTCATTAGTGATTTAAAAAACACTCCAAATGTTGACTTTAGGATCGTTAAAATGCTCAAGCCAAGCCAGCTTGGCTTGGATCGATCGCTCACTCACACACTGCAAATGTTGACTTTAGGATCGTTAAAATGCTCAAGCCAAGCTAGCTTGGCTTGGATCGATCGCTCACTCACTCACTCACTCACCCGGATCGTAGAGCCTTACTTCGTGGATCGATCGCTTACTCACTCGCTCACCGGATTGTAGAGCCTTGCTTGGTTTGGATCGAGATCGAGCTCGCCGGATTGTAGAGCCTTGCTTGGAGAAGCTCTGGAATAAAGAAAGGAGCCTTAGATTTTTGAATGGTTGGATGGATACAAATGAGGGAGAGGGCACCCATTTTATACTAAAAGCCTTCGGATTACAACCATTGATCGAGAATTCATCCGGTGGACAAGATCAAACTACCCAACCTACCAACTGCCGACACTAATAGCAAGAGAGTTCTAGCCTTTGGTTCAATTATCGTATCGCCCATCCTTAGATTGTTCTGGAAGCTCTCTTAGGGAAACCCTCGCGATCGCATGAGGTCTTCCTCGAAAAATGTGTTGACACCTAAATTTGGCAAATCTAAGGAAATAAAAAAAAAATCGCATCAAAATAAATAAGAAAAAAATTGAGAAAATCAATCTAATTGATTATGCATGAAAGTCGGAAATTTTAAATCTTGGTATATGCGGAAGCGATTTCCGATTGATGATCAAGATTTAGGGAATCAAGTAAATAAATAGCAAGAGTTTTGATAAAATGGAAGGATTCAAAGCGAAATCGAATTGATTGCGAAATCATGCTCCAATTTGCAGTCATGAATTAATACAATAGAAGATGGAAACTCGAAAATTGCCATGGAAAGTAGCCGTCTAGAATCATTATAAAAGAGAGCCACAATTTTCGTGACTAGGGTGATTCGGAGAGAAAAAAAAATTCGAGAGAAAATTCGTGAAAAAAAATTGTTTTCCGAAGAAAAAAAAAGTCAAAAGTAAAAAAAAAAAAAAATTGTTCTATTTTCTGAAAAGCCTGCAAAGAGGAGACCGTGAGAAGACGTGCGCAGGCGGAAAAGAAAAAAAGAGAAAAAAGGAACAGCAGCAAGCAGGTCGTCTTCCTCGCGCGGGCGGCCTCCGTCCGCGAGCGTTGCGCCAGCACCACCCACGCCGGCAGCCGAGCCGTCGACCACCGCTGCTCCGCCGGCGACCCACGAGCCCTCTCTGCTCCACCGCCGCTCCGCCAGCAACCCGCGAGGCTGTCGCTGCCTCGCCGCTCCGCCCGTGATCTGCAACCCAGCTCCGGTCGTCTCCCTCACCGCGCCTCCGCCACCGCCGCTTCGCCGGTCTCGCCCTCGACGTTCCCCGCGCCTCTGCTCACCCGACGCCGGCCCTCGCCTGCCGCCCTCCGCACCAGCCGCCGTCTACCGCGCGTCCACCTCGCCTGCAACCTGCAGATCTCGCGCCCCGCCTCGCTGATCACCGTCGCTCCGCCAACGCCGACGCCTGCGCAGCCGCCAATCGCTGCGCCCGCGTCGCTCGTCTGCGAGCACCGCGCCACCGCCGCCCGAGCCTCGACGCCTGCAATCCACGAGCAGCTCGCCGCGCCCGGTGCCCGACACCAACAGCATCACCGTGGCCCGAGCACCCGCTAGTCACCGCCGCTCCGAGACCTCTCGCCTGAGCGACCAACCGAGCCTTCGCCGCGCGCCGTCTGTAACCCAACGCCGCCGCTTCCGTCCGCCTGCCCTCAGCGACGCTCGCGCCCGAGCTCCGCCGTTGACCCCGCACCTCAGCCCGTCGTCGACGCTGCAGCAGCTCGCCACCGCGCCTGAACGTCGCCCGATCCGCCGCACCCCTACTGCCCGAGTCCGTGCCCAGCTCCGCCGGTTGTCCCCCTCGCCCGCGCCAACTCCCATCGCGCCGCTGTCTTCTTGAGCCCCCTTTGGTAGTTTTTATTTTATTTTATTTTATTTATTTCTTTAAATTTAGTTATTTAAATCGGAACATTGGATGTTAATATTCATTTCATGAATTTTGTAGGCATTAACCGCAAGAGTTTTGTCCAAAATTATTGTAATTATTAATTTGATCCGTAAGACGTCGGATTATTTTTTTTAATTATATTAATTTTTGAGGCATTTTGATAATATTTTAATTATTCAATCATTATAATTATTAATTTGATTCGTAAGATTTCGGATCAAATTTTTAATTATTTTGAATTTTATTATATGTTGTGATCTTTAAGATTAAAATAATCGTTGGTTACAAAAAAAAAAAAAGAGATTAAAATAATCGTTAATTTAATTCGTGAGACCATGGATTATTTTTTCGATTGTTTTAATCATTCATTTCATGAATATCTTAATTATTTAGATATAATGTTTATTTGATAATTGCTTGTCTTGAAAAATACTATAAAAAAAAAAATCAAAAATCAAATCTTACTTTGGAGTATGTTGATTTCGTAAATTAAGATTGCACATTTAGATCATTTTTGGAATATATTAAAATTGGATTTAAATAATTTTTTTTATATAGATAAGGGCTTAGATAATCTTTGCACATTTCAATAATCTCATTTTTCTAAAAAATAGTTTTCTAAGATAAGATAGGGTTTAAGTCAAATTAATCCTTAAAATAAATTAGAAAATTATTCATTTTAGATAGTTTAATTAGGGTTTTTATTCCGAATTTCAATAAAAAAAAAATACAAAAATATTAGGTGCATATCAATTAGTTTGCACGATAGCTTCATTGAATTAGAAATTGCTTGTTAGCAAAAATTAAGTCATATAGTTTAAATGCGTGTTTTATAATAAAGTTCTAATTTCAAGATAAAAGAAAACCCAAAAATAATTGCTTGTTTTGTGTGTTTATTTATTTTTTTTGGTGCAATTCGTTTGATTCATTGAGTGTTTAATAATGATTGAACACCTGTGTGATAGAGATTTATGTTAAAATTAATCCAAACTGCTTGCAAAAATATTTTTGAAAATAAAAGAAATGGTATTGAAAGGGCATTAGAAGTCTAGTGTAACCAAGTTCTCGTACCCAAAATCTCTAGTTGATAGGAGTAAAATAATTATCTCATTATTTTACTTAGTGTCTAATGAATCTACCCAAAACCAATTAATGGCGACTCCTAAATAAAATTCATTTATTAAAAAAAACTTAAGTCTCGAATTGATATGTAGGCTTTGAAGAACCCGAAATGTTTTTAAGACTTAAGAAGTCAATTAAATTTCACAATACAGGTGGTGCACCCAAATTTAGGTCGTGACAAAAGGCACAGCCCTTTAGCTATAGAAACCTTTTGGCCGTGACATGTGACTCTCTCTCTCTCTCTCTCTATATCTCTCTCTGTGCAATTGTGTGTTTGGATGCTTGGAAAGTAATTTTTTTGGCTGAATCTATTTCTTGGTCTTTTTGCAAGGAAGGCAGCTTCTGCAGCTCATTTATTTCAAAAAAATTATCTGCCGATATTATGTTTCCACCTAGCTTAGTCTCGAAAACCTCATTTATCATGATGATATATACTTTACTGGAGCACAATTGCCATATACTGAATGTTAAACATGATTGCCATATACTGAATGTTAAACATGATGGGTTGCGTATATATTTTTCACTTTAGTTTGTATCAAGTTAACCGGGGAGATCTTGACACTAGACTTCTGTCTTAAGACTATTCATTTACTAAATTGGATTCGATAGTGGCCCAAATTGGGAACTGTATTTGATGAAACTATTGAATGGTTTTGTTTTATGAGCTTAGAGCAACAAGCAATCTTCACTGAAGGTCATGTCGTGGTTACCTACACCGTTACAATGACTGAAAAGCCCGGGAAGCTTTCCTTAAGGAAGGAAGGGAAGCTTTCCTTAAGGTTTAAAGGTGGGGATTTAAACAAGAAGACAGCATCAACTTCTCTCTTTTTACTCTTTGGTAAAACAGTATCAAGATGTTTAATCTAGGCTTTGATTGTTAGGGTGGGTTACAACTGTGGTGAATTTTTGGGCTTGGTTGATAGGTGTGGACTGGGCCTGTTGCCTCTCGGGTCTTGAAAGTTGGGCTAGATCTTGTTTGGGTTACATTGGTCCCTCAGCTTCTAAGGGAGTGTGGTGGGGTCTATCCTCATTCGTGGTTCTTATGCTCAGCCATAAGATTTGATGAATAATGCGAAACTTGAATGAGCATGCTTATCTCGTTTCTCCATCAGCAGCTATCGAGAGGGAAACGTTTCGATTTTATATATAAAAAAAAAAAAAAAAAAAAAAAACTCTCATCAAGTGCTCCAAAAATACTGTCAAAAAGCTAAACTTTGCCATCCTAATTTGCGAAAGCAAATACAAAGGCCAATGCAATTTCTACAGGCGAATAAGCTGGGAAGCCAACGTCGTTTTTTGTGATTATATTGCCTTCGGTTTTTAGAAAGAAAGCACAGAGCGCTGCATACAAGCATTGCTCGGTACAAATATGCCAATCAATGCTAACCAGATGGTTCGATAGCAAATGGGGGAGAAAATAAAGATATGCAAACAATTCCAGATCTTCTATTGAGATTAATATTCTAAAGCAAAGATTCAAATCCATATGATATATGAAGTCCAAGACTTCATTGACCACAGATAGAACTGGGCCAAAACACAGAATTTTCAGCAACAATGCTAGAAAAATACATCCCTGTGCAGACTCAGGTTATTGATGCCTAGAAAGAATGTAACAAATATACCAAGCAATAATAACTTCGGTTTCGCAAAAAATTGTGACAAAGGAATAAACCAATACGATGAACAGAACTTACTGTGTATCTCCCTTTTAACTTAATATAGAATAAAAATTTTACAAGTCATCAGAGGTTGAACTTGATGTCTCAACTTCTGGACTTTCAAGTTCCACTACAGCGTTGAATCCGAAATTTTTACCAGGAGCAAATGTTGATTTGAGTTCTTCTGCTGTCTGGGTTGTGCTGATCTTGTTTTCTTTCACAGCTAGGTTCTCCTGAAGTCAAGAGACTTTCCAGTGTTACTAGATCATTCCTATTTAGGTCAACATAAAATTATCAACAAAGACTTGCCCTTTTGACATAATCAGCCATTGTTGAAGTAACTATTTCTTGGATCACAAACTTGGTGACGCGGTCTTCACCAAGTATCTGTAAGAGAAAATCCCTGGGAACCTGTTGAATTGTGCCACCAGGCCTCAAATGAGAACAAGCATTGAACGTTCATCATGAGAGAAAGAGATAGGTGCACCGAAATTTTGGCAAATTCTGCAAACATGCGATGTGTCACACTAACAGCTAGAAGCAATGGAGGATGCAAACATGCAAGCTTCACATGAAATCTCTTACTACAGTTATTTTCAATTTCTTACAATTGCTTTGACTTCCTACATATGATGCCAATAAATAAGGTCTATCTAAAGGTTGTCCTCCTCATCCCCAACATAAAGAAACAACCTAGCCTTTTGTCACTGGCTCAGTGCATGGCATTGGCTAGATGAATGGTTCCATGCTATCACTTCTTAGATGACGGAGCTCCACAAGCTCTGTCTTTTTTTCTTTTTCTTTTTTGACAACGGTCTCTAGAAGAAAGTGTAATCTCCAAAACAGAGCAGCTACCTAGTATAGCCCATCAAAGAATCATGGTAGAATCTCCAGATCAATTTTCAAAGCAGTTGGATAGATCAAAGATATTTGTAAATAGGTTTATCTGGCTGAAATGCATTGACCATAAATAGATGCATCTACATCTATACCAGGCAGATATCAGAGACCTCAAAAAGTCTCAAACCACATCCAGAAAGGTTAAATCACAGAAACCATAGAAATAGAATATGGAGATCACTGGGTCACTCACCTTTGATGTTTTTCCTGGATGAGCTCCCATGACAATGCAAAATGTAACATGATCAGAATACATGATTTCAGGTAATGTGCACAGGGTAATGTAGACAAGGAAAATAATGATGTAACTATAATCTTTCTCACTCTTTCCTAAAGGAAGAGATATTTGCTGAGACAAATAGAAGAGACAAGACATCGAAAGTTTGATAAATGGCTGTACACCAATCTTCTATAAATCCAGGGAAGGATGGACAGTAAAAAGTTGCTCTCAACCAAGAACATGTGGAGGGTTTTATCCATTCAAAGGATATGTTAGTCTCTTACCGCCTTTCTGCCGACGAAAACCTGGAACTGGTGGTGCTGTTCGAGCAAGATTAGCCAAAACCTGATCAAATACTCTTTGTGTCTCATCGCCAGCCAGATCCACTCTCAGCTGGCAATTCAAAAACTCATTATAGTTTGCAGGTACTTTTTGGTTGAAAGTAATCGCTAAGCAAGACACTTCTCACAGCTAAAGTCAATATATGAAATCAAAACACCTACTTCCAAAAAACAGATGACATTTAGGGTCAAACCTAAATAACATACTGAACACTTCGATTACAATGTTTTCATGGTTTCAAAGAGTTACATCCACCATCAAAAAGCCCCAGCTGCCATTGAAATAGGTCAGCAGCAACTCAAATGGCCTTTTTGTCCAGTTGTGTGTGCTAACATTCTTATCTATCTACTCATTTATGAAAATGAATCAGATAAGCTGTTCCCATCAGCTTGTTAAGCCAGAAAGCACAAAGCTGTGTACTTAAATTTGGGGTTTTTAGTTAGAGACCATCGATAACACCGCTGAGCCTTTCTAGCAATGAAGGGATAAAGCTCAACGATTTATTGAATGAAACACAGCAATGCACAATTTTTTTTAGTTGCTTTTCATAGCTTCAGCTAGATCGAAGTAGAGGGGCATCAAAGGTTAGGCAAAATGAGTCAGAAAGAGCAAAATAATAAACATGAAAGAAAGTTCCCACCAGGTAAATATGACGATAGACCACACAATCTCAATAGATGCAGTAAGGTAAGCTACTCGCATGGAATACTATGCTCTGACCTGACCATTACTATGACATATCAAGTCACTCAGCACTAGGTTCAAATAGCCCACGGAAGTAGTCAAAATTTTCCTTAATTTTGCTCCAAAGTAGTAGTATGAACACTTAATAAATAAAATCTAGAGAGAAAGAGAGAGAAGGGCTCACTTGCATCTGACCTTCTGTCTGGGACTCTACAACAATCTTGGCATTTTTCAAAGTTACTGCATTGTCCTTCGGATCTGTAATCACTGCCTCTAAACCTGGAAAACTAAAGAAGCATGGATAAGTCTTAAAGACAAATAGAGCAAAATTGTATAATTGGTTAGAACTGAATTTCACCAGAACCACCACTTGCACATATGGGTTTGGACAAGTATCCGAGACCTCTGGCAGACAAAGAACTTGATTGCCTGGAAACAGAAATAGGGGGCAAAAAAAATTGCGCATCAACCCAATTAAAAGCATTCAGACTCAATAAGAGAGAGAGAGAGAGAGAGAGAGAGAGAGAGAAGGTGCCTCTTCTTGCAGATCACACTACCACAAACTGAGCACAGCGGAATTCTAGCAGAATTGAGTGTCAAACACACAAATGTTGGGCCAACCATAGAGATTACAACAAAAAAAAATTATATCTCCTCTCCTTTGGTCAGGTTTGAACTTCAGAAGTACAGTTCCAACTACATGACAAACTACTCAAAATTCCTATCCTTCTCTACTGATTCACAGTTGTTGAAATTCACAAGAATCAAAATTCTGATGTTTCAGCCAGCATAGCTGGAAAAACTGCTAGTCTTTTGTTCATAATCTACGTCCGAAGCCATTTTGCATGATACCATGGTATCTTTTCAGTAGAATTCTATTCTTTTTTTTTTTTTTTGGTAAAAATTTTTAGCAGAATTCTATTAATCCTAAAAGAATGCAATAAATGTATGGACAAAGGAATAGTCGTACATTAACTGGATGATCAAATGTCATATAGGTATTATAATTCAGTCGGAGATATTTGTTTGCTATCCTCCTGTACACGTCTGCACATATCTTACTCAAAGAATATCGGCTTTCAACTACAGTACTAAGGCAATGACCACGCTAACATTAGATATAAACCATAGCCAACACGAAAATAACAATTGGTCAGCACAATTTTTGATGTATCCATGATGCAAGAAAGTGAAGAATGCTGAGGGGAACTCGAGAAATGCACACGCATAAAGGGTCATTCTGTCACGGGTGATTCGTGCATCAAAGATGTAACAGTCTACCTATGATATGCATTCTGCCCGTGACAAAACTCGATTCTCCTGGGGCTGTCGAGAGTGAGGATATAACCACGGAAGCTCCCGATGGTAATAATCTGTAGAAGAAATCAAGAACAAAAAGGGCTCACGCATTTGAATAACAATCTAGACAGATGAAACTCCAGGTGTACACAACTCTTGATGAACTTCCCATTTTTCTTTTTTTTTTCCCAATGTCATTTCTTACAATTTGACTTCCACAGTCACAGACATGCAGTTCAGCCCGCAATTCACCATCACAATGTCCTTAAAAAAGCAAGCTTGAATCATCAAATTCGCAGAACAACCAAACGACCCGACGACGCGGAGCGAAAAAGCAATCAAACGAGAACAGAGCAGGCGAACTTCGACGAAAATAAGGAAGATTAGCCGATGGAGTTGGCCGTGAGGATGTCTTACTCTCGAAGTTAGTGGGAGGCGTTGGAACGGCCGAGGCACTGGTGACGTCATCATCATCGCCATCGTCGTCGACGCCATTGTTGGGCGTGCGTACTGCGGAGTAGTCGTGCTGCTCGCAGAAAGCTTTGATAGCTGATAATTGGTTTGAAACCTTCTAGCCAAAAAGATAATAAAATAAATAACAAAAATGGTTCGGTTCTTGTAACCTAATACCACAAAAAACTTTAAACTATATTTTTTTATCCTAAAAATTCTTTATAATAAATTTATCTTTTATTAATTTTTATTCTCAAATTAATAAACCAAATGACATGTGGTGGTTAATGAACGTATTAATCCTGAATTCTGCCTTCCATTTGTCATAAATAAGCCTACAAGTAATTCACGTTACTAATTTAATTAAATGTAACATTTTGATATTTTTTCTAGTAAAAACATAATTTGTGGTAAATTTGAGACTTTTCATAATAAAAAAATTAATTTGAGGGGAAATTTATTATAAATGCATGGTATGATAAAAAAATTAGTTTGAGTATTTTGAGGATTTTTTTATGATATTTAATTATTTTTAATATGAAATAAAATGTTATTGAGACCGAACCGGATTTGAACCGGTAAGCCATTTGGGTCCGAACCGGATTGAACCGGTCCGGTATATCATCTTCTTCCATTTTGCCGGAATGGGACTTCGAGTGAGAGAGAGAGCAGAGAGCAGAGAGTTCAGAGAGAGAGAGAGAGGGAGAGAGAAATGGAAGTAGCCGTCACCATCAGCAATCCTCCTATCTTGGGTTCGAATCATAAGGTTAGCCTCGTCGAAACGAGACCCCTTTCTTCGGATATTCTCCCGTTTCTGCTTCGAATTCTCGTTATTCGACCGTTCTTTTCCGATGTGAATGTGCTCTGTTCCGCCGCTGATTCTACCGATTGGTCTTGTGTGTGACTGCTCTTCCTCCTCAGTCAATGCCTTGCACGGAGGGCTTTTCTTTGTTGTTTTCTTGAGAGAGATGACATTCGATATGAGCACTAGACAGCCGCTGAAGTAGCATCTTGTGATTATGGGCAATTGCCGAATTTTCGCGTTCTCTGAGAGGTGCTTCTTATTTGTGAGTTTTGTGCTTTGATGATGTTGACAATGTTAGGTTGTAAAGAGATAAAGGTATTGTCTTTATACATGCAAAAGCACGTTGGCCGAAGCTGCAAGGCTACCCTTGTGCCATTTTCTTTCAACAATGAAAAGGAAAATCTTTTGTTGTGCAAGTCAACAAAATGGTAAAATTTGAAAAGGAATGGAAGATTTCCCCGCCCTCTAGAAAGAGAAAATGTAACCCAGGATTGATGTTGCTGCAGAAATTGTACAGGTATCCGTAAAGAATCAGGTGGCATCAGAATGGCCTGCTTCTGGAAATATCAAATTGTCTTTCTGAGCAAGTCTAGGAGATTGTTATTGAGTTCATTTTGTGTAGAGTCTTGTTACGCTCGATGTTGCATCACTTCCTTTTGAAGTCAGAATTTTTGTTGCAATTGTGCAGATAGTAAGTGTGAAGCAAGCGGGGAATGTTTCCATCCCAAGCGTGTCTTCAAAATTGGCTTATGTCTCCCTTCAAAGGAGATACTCGCCTCAAGCGTTCGGTGGAAGGTACTTTTGCTCTTTGTCTTGTAACTATATATGTTGGGATAATCATGAACTCATAAGTTTGTACCACTGCTCGGATGGACAGTTCCGTATAATAATACTTCCCTCCCTTCATTATTAGGGATTATTGCCTCGAACATTGTCGTTTCTGATAATTAACTCATGGTTATTCTTCAGATTTTGTCATTCCATTACATTAGCTAGGGTCTTTTGTTGTTTTTTACTCTATATTATCAGGTCATGTATCCACAAGATGTTGAAGATAAACTTCCCATAATTTCGCTTTATGTTTGGATCGTCTTATAGCCCTTGAGTTCCTTAAATTCCTTCATGTTGGTTTGATCGATTTGCTTTACAATAGCTGATGCTTCTGTAGGAATGGCTTGAACCAATCTTATGTAGTGGGCTTCTATCACCAAGAGTTTACCATCCCATATGGATTTTTTGAGATTTTCTTGTTCATCTTTCAGGAGGAATAATAAAAGTTCCCGAGCTGTTTTTGCTGCAGTATCAGGTTAAATAAGTTCGTTTTGGTCCATGTACCACTCTTAACTTTCTGGTAATCATGTTTGTGGCTTCTTACACCTTATATATGTATGAATTAGGAATTGAAAATGTTGAGGCCCCTTCTCATTTTGAAGATTTTTCAGTTACCAGCACAACTAGCAGCAGTGATAGAGAACTGAAGGTGAGAAGCGTTATATTATTATGCTGCTTCTAGGAAATTTTTCAGTATGTAGTGTCTCAAAAGCTTGATATGGGTGCATGTCAAACCTGTTAAATAAGTAATAATTAAAGAACAGGGGAACTGTGCCAAAGGTAAATGGCCTTTGTATATCCTAGAGCTTGCCTGTGGATTAGACGAATTTAGTACATTTTTTGCTCTTTTTGGCACTTCAGCACTCAACTTTTTGGCATGATGATATTTCTAATTCTTTCTCTAGGTAAGGGTCGAGGTAGCTGGTGCCAAAACTCAAGTGATTTTCAATTATGTGTTTGACAAGCTGGTTGCTGCTGCCCAGCCAATTCCAGGGTTTCGTAGGGAAAAAGGAGGTAAAATCACCTACTAGAGAACACCTGTTACAGTAGTTCTTCCGGTCTTACTATCATGAGAAAGGAACTATGGAACATGATGTTTTGAACCATGGATTCTATCATTTTCAAGGTCACAATAGTCAACCATATGGCTTTATCTTAGGTAGCTTTGTGAAGCTTTCACTTGTGCAGATGAAATGTTCCTTCTTTCCTAAATTATTCTCATCAATTTGTTGCAGAAGGAAGCCTCCTGCAGCATGTTGAAATTGCTTTCGGATCTGAAAGCAAGAAAACTTTTAAATGTGCTGTTAATTTTAGTGCCAAATAATGACTTATTGAAGCACTGTGTATGCAAGAATATGATTGCTGCGTAGTGAAATCCATTTCTCTGCTCACTCGATAAATATGATTTTGTTCATTGTTTTTATCATTTTGACCAAGCTAACCATTCTTCTTTTTTATCTTCTTCTGACATCTTCGGTGACATTTGCAAATTGCCAGGGAAAACGCCGAACGTAAGTTTCCAAATCCTCTTATCATGCTGTGGACAATTTATTGGCATTGCTTCTTGGCTCTATAAATAGAAAATTTAGACCAAGGATGAGCTTATATACTTAAAGATTGGGCATATAACAAATGAAAAGAAAATAATTTGTCGGTGAAATTAAACCGTGCAAGTTGAATGCTAGGCATAATGGTCCTCGAAGTTTATTCAGCCATATCTAGGACTTCAATATAGATGGAATCTTTGACACACAGTGTTCTCATGCTAATTAACCTTCTGTGAGATTTTTTTTTTTTTTTTTTTTGGGTTTTTTTCCTTTATTTAATCTAGTGATATTCAACAAAACCACTGTTGAAATGTATGTGATCCAGTTAAAAATTCACTATTTGCTGGGTCCATCTGTTTGTTCTGTCTTGGAGATATCCTTTTTCATGTGCATGATGATTGAATTCGAACCTTCCATTGTTTAATCTATATATGCTCGGTTTGACATTAAATGTTGCTCGCAATTTTTCCCCCTCTTACCTACGGAGCATGTGAGGGTGTTGTGTCAATGCATAACCTCCTTTTGTGGCATGGTTGTAATGCTAATATCTGTGGCTTTTGTCTTAGTGCAGATACCCAGGGACATTTTGCTAGAAATTCTTGGACCTTCTAAAGTTTACAAGCAAGCGATCAAGAATGTCATAAACTCCACTGTTGCTGAGTATGTTCAGAAGGTAGTTGTCTAACTCTTTCTCATAGATGCACTCTCATATCAGTTTATAACGTCTCTCGACTCCTCTGTATATGCACTTATGTTTGTAATCTGTGACCTCAGTGAAGCTGAGAATTCCTTCTCATTCAACGTAATTTTAAACTTTCTACTGAGTTTACACAATGTTTCATTTGCTAGATATGTCCAAATGGTAGAACTGTCTAATCTATTCCTCACAAACATCAAAAAGACACTCCTATGTGGTAATGCTGCCAAATTCACTTTATTTGCACTGCGCACTTCTATTATTGAACCTCGATTTTCAAGTCTCCTCAATCTAGGCCATCCTGTACACACTGTTTGTGAGCCAGCCTCCACACTGGGTGAGCACATCACTGGCTGAGCAAGAAATTCTCCACCTCTTCTACAGATCAGAAATGCTAATTATAATAGATAGCTTAGATGTTATCAAATGATGCATGTCATATGGCTATTCCCATCAATATTCATTCAAGAGCTGGCTTCATGATTTCAAGAAGTGGTTCTCATTATGCAACATTTGCCCTATAGCCAAGGTTCAAGAGGTGGCTCCCAGTGCAAAGTCCTTTGTCTAGCGTGACGCTTAGTTCCCAATGTGCACAAACGCCAGTCCCTTTTTGATGCACATGATGTCACTCGGCCACATATCCCATATTTGATATCATACACGATGAATACATATTAACATAACCAATCCAGTTTACAGATAGAACATATACATCAAAGTTAAGCCAAGATTCGAATTTTTCCTCCTTTTCAACCTCGGTTAAATCATCCTCTGTTCTCTCTATTTATGGTCTTTCTCTCTCTCATTCAGCTGATCAACCACAATCCAGAGATGGGCATTATATATTGCAAGGTGGTGATTTAGTCATCACCATGTGTAACGCAACATGAAGACACTTTCATGCATTCCCACGATACATAGGTATTCGCTGGCACTTCTGTTTCCCCTGTGTTGCACCAAATGGGAGAGCAAGGAAAGAAATTATTTCTTCAGCACTTAAGTGAAGATGTTATTTTTCACACTACACTTGGGGAGATAAGGTCAAATTCGTAGGGAGGTCTGTACTCTAGCTAATCTTTTCTTTCTTGTTGCGTTTAGAGAAAAGTGGACAAAACAATTTGGGGAAGTAGCATTTAAGCCCATCACTCACTGTTGCTTGTGCAAGGGAGTATCACATAAAAAGACAACAATTCCTTTTGGAGTATCCGTTTCTCACTTGTCACAGCTCTGCATGGGGAACTTTTATGAAAATCTTCTAATTACGTTTTTCTTTTGCAGAACGGCTTAAAAGTCGGGAAAGATTTAACGGTTGAGCAGAGTTTTGAGGACCTAGAAGACAGTTTTGAACCAGGCGAAACCTTCAGTTTCAGTGCAGTTGTGCAACTGCTGGAATGAAACGAGCCAGGCAGGGTCTTGATTATGATGCTCAGCATTCTTAGGAGAATCAAGAAAATTATACATGAAGGGCATCCATTTAAAATAAGGAGAGCATGAATCGAATTTTTTTTTCATATGAGCGGCTGAGTGGCTCGTGAATTTTTTGCAATTTTTCAAGTGAGCAGTCAAGTATGGGGAGAACACCTGAAGATGTCATTTGAGTGGCGATACGGAACATTGTAGGGAAGTAGAATTGCTACCTATTGGAAAGATATTGCTTCTCTTCTCAACTCCTAGGCTTCATAGATGGGACAGAGACTGTGATCCAATGGATTGTACGTTGATCATCGTCATCATAAGTACTACCAATTTTTCAGAGTGTCAATGATACAGGTCTGACACCAAATTCAGACAGTTGTTGCATTGATAAAGCTACAGCCTGAGTTCCCCATGCTATTCTCTTCGAGCGAAAACGGATTTTACCCCTATCCCAGGTGCATCTTTAGCGCCGATGTAGCCATTCTTGAAGCATTCGGATGCATACTTACTTGGTGTGCTATAATTATCCAAAGACTATACTTTTATGTCATCCTTTTTTACCTCTTTGACAAACACTGATCGTCAGTATTTTGCCTTAAAGGTGAAGTGCTGTCGCCTCTTAGATTTCACTGTAGATGAGATTAGAGAGAGCTGTTTCTGAAAGTATGTAAATCATTTTATTTTTATGGGCAGTAGTCTGTATATATTTTTCCAAACTGCAGAATGCAGGAATTCAGTGATTAACCTCAAATTGTCCTAATCAACCTCAACAATGGTATTTCTGACTTAGTTAATAACCTGTCTTATAGGAAGTAATTTGCCTTTGAAGTTTCATTCCGTGGGTCAATATTTGCTTCAGAGTTCAAAAAAATAGTGTTTCATTTTATGGCAGTAATTTACCTTTATTTGTTGTAATTAGCCTAAAGTCATCTTAAAATTTTGGCTATACGTTTCGTAAATCAATCTCAAATTATTGCAATCACGACCATTCTCAAATGTAATAGTTGTGATTGTGAGCGAATGACTTCTCTCGTGAGAGCGTGAATTACTTTTGAAATAACTAATATTACATAATTCACTTTCTAGGTAAGTCTATTACTTTATGCAGCAGTAACTTCTCTCGAAATTAGTATTAATTTTCCATATGGTCGTTAAATTTCAAGCAAAATCTAAACGTAGTCGTGAATGAGAAAAATAAAGATTCCAACTCGATCTATTTCTTTGTGAAAATCCATTTTGTTTCGTATGTCATCGCATCGTTCGTGGAGTTTTTCGTCAGCATGGCAGGCAAAATTTGCCGTAAAAGCTCCTCCCCTTCAGCAAAAGCTCTTGCCAAGAACGCTCGGCTTTCTCAACAGCGTTCAAATTCACTCGCGCGCCGTCCTGACCCGAACTGAATTCCTTGTGATGACCACACTTGCGAGTCGTCGTCACCATGGCCATCGCCATTCTTCCCAATGCATCACCATCGTCATGCACTCAAAGCCTCCAAGAAGCAACCGTCTTCGCGGCCACACCAGCTGATGGACACCCTCCTCGTCGCCTCCATCGCCAAGACCCTCTTGCAGTCCAGGACCAGCAATCTCGACCCGGACGTCATCCCTGTCACCGGCTCCCTCCTCCACCTGATGAAGTAGGACAGCGTCGTCGCCGATTCTTGGACCTTCAAGCTCCTCCCCAACGCGTTCATCCGGTCGCGCAAGTTTGATGCTGCTCTCGAGATTCTTGATCACATGGAAGAGCTCGGCATGAGGCTGAATTCCCATATGTATACTTCGGTGCTCACCGCACTCCTCAGGAAGGACCAGGTAGGGCTGGCACTGTCGATTTTCTATAAGCTCTTGGACGGTTCAGATGGGGCGGTTTCGGTCCCGAGCACGGTCGCGTGCAATGAGCTGCTTGTCGCGCTTAGGAAGGCGGATATGAGAGTGGAGTTCAGGGAGGTGTCTGACAAATTGAGAGGGAAGGATGCGTTTGAGTTGGATGCTTGGGGTTATAACATTTGTATTCATGCGTTCGGGTGTTGGGGCGATTTGCCGACTTCTCTGCACCTTTTCGAGGAGATGAAGGCGAGCAATTCGGGTTTGTGTAGCCATCCTCTCAATTTTAGGAGGTAAAAGAGGATGGCAAATTAAATCCAAAGTTTTCAGTTTTGATTTGCATCTTAAGATCATAACATATCACAAGCACAATAACGTGTTAATTAACATGTTATTCCATAGCCAAAAGTTCTGCACATCGTGATGCAAGTCAAGTCCAGCCTAACGTACCCGTGACATGCTTATATTTGTTTTGATTAGAAGATTTGTAAAAGTAGGACCTAATTAGACAAATTAAAAGTCAAATGACTTGATTAAAAAAAGCATGAAAATAGACGAAAAGTAGAATTTATCTGTGTCACAAGTATCATGACAAAAATAAAAATACAACCTTAGATTTAGAAATCATCTTTAGATTCAGAAATCATCCCTTTGTTACTATCTTAACCCAGAAGCATAGAGCATCGTGTCATAGCCCAATGAATCAACACGATCCAGAGCTTTTTTGAATGAATGCCGTGATCGATTCATAGCCGAGCGACCCTATCCTATCTCCCGAAGACTTAGGCTATGTTTGATTGTCTGAATTTCTAAATAAGATAGAACTAGATAAGATAAAGTATGAAATCTATGAATTTTACAATAACATATCCACTGCTTGATGATTGTAATAATAAAGTCAAATATATTTCTAAACAATTGAAGATTTTACATCAAACACCTTAGTCCACTTTAAGATGATGAGACCTCTAGCTCGATTTCTTATATAACGAATGGGTTTGCTAAAAAATATGGAGCTCTAGATCCTTCTCAATTTGTTGATGTCGTGTCACTTGTAGGTGACAAATGCGACAATATCCCAGGTAAATTTTTAATTCTTATTGGTGACTTAATCATATATAGTGGGTATATCACCAAACAACATTTCTGAGGTGGATGATGTGACCTTATTGTTTACTCTATTCTTTCTTCATTATCCACTTTGGTTAACCAGTTGTTTAAAGACTGAAATAACATCCCCTTGATAGAGGTGGCATTTTCTAGCATGACATGAAAATTCAACTGAGCATGACATGCTGTTAGCATTTTTGGCTTTATGGAATCACGTCTGTACCATAATCCTGACAATTAATTCACATGGTCATGGCACGCAAACAGGGCTCCTGTTTTGGAGTCACCCTCTCTTTGGATGAGAGCAAGGAGATTGCTAATGGCACATTTCAAAATGTTTTAAGCTTTCGCAATTTTTGGAAAAGATATTGCATTTATTTATTTTTATTTTTTTGAGATCGGTGATTGAGGCATGGTTAATATTAATACAGGAGTTGAAGGGATTGGCAATGTGCATGCTGTGCAACTGATTACTAAATTTGGTAAGTTTATTTTGGTCTGACATAGTTGTATGCATTTTGTCCAAGAGGACAAAGGTCAAAACTTGTTTCTTAAGTCTTAGCATTAATAAACTTATTAAAATGAGTCACATGTACATGTTTTCTGTTTAAGTTAATTTAGTATGGACCCGGTGGCACCTCGTGAAAAGGATGCCTATCATATGCATGAGAGGGCGTTTTCCGGTGCTATTGTGGTGGATAATAAGAAATTTTGCTAGTACTGCTTTTTTACCAATAGTTTGTCAAATTTGTGAAAATCGCCAATGTGGTGCAAGTATTTGAAATTTAGCTATGAGCATACTATCGACATAGTTCACTGTGACGTTTTGCCTTCATTCTTGATCCCCTTTAACGCTTATTTAGCATTGGTGTTCCAATCATGTGCCTGAAATTATACGTTAATGTTGATATGTAGTTAGTTCAGCATCAATGTTCTCTTCCTGCGCTCATTTAGCTGCTTTTTTGGCCTTTTATACCAAGTAAATTATTCAGTTTGATGACATGGAAGTTATTTTATTGATTTGGCAGGCACATTGGAAAATTTGTTGCAATGTGTTGATCAAGTTGAAGAGGAACGGAAAAGAAAGGTTAATTTTATGTTACTTATAAGTGGGAATGCATCAGACAATTCCATTTTTTTTTACTCATAGCTTCATCGTTGATAGTGTCTGTGATCTCATAACTTCTTCTTTGTGGAGACACATGGTTCGATTGCTCACTTGCTCTTAAATGGATAAATGCATCTCTAATCAGATTGACAAGTACTTTCACCATTTTTCCATGCAGGCTTTGATAGTGCAGGCTGATAATGCTATCCTCAGCAAGAACTTGGTATTATAACCTGCTTTTTCTCTAATGTCTTGATATTAATGCACTGAACAGAATTACATGTTTCATGTTAACTGCATCTCCTTTCCATAAATACATGTATCCTAAGGTGAATTCTTGGTTTTTGACTTACTGATTTGTTTTTCCTTTTCCATTATTTTTCAGGCATTAATTCGTACTGATCTTCCATTCTACATGGTACCATTCACCACTGAAGATCTCACATTTAAGATACCTGAGGTTTGTGTAATCATAAAACTCTCTCTCTCTCTCTCTCTCTCTCTCTCTCTCGCACTCGCGTGTGCACATGTTGTGGGTGTATTAGGAGAATTCTTGCATCAGAATGCAATTGAGTCATCTTCTAACTGGTTCTGCGATGCATTAAACGGTTTAAGGCATGAAACTTGACTTGAAATTTGGCAATCTAGACACGGCACCATGCATCCTCTTGCTTGAGTTCATGAAAGAGCATATGAATCAGCAATGCGTGTACTGTTTGGTTTAGTTGATTTCTTTCTGTGAGCTCACAACTGACACAGTTTTAACTTACAGGATTGACTAAAATCAAGGTTTCCTGTTCTGATTCTGGGGGTGATATTGTCTGTGCTTACTCCTATTCCCAAGCCCAAGGTTGAAAGGGGGCCGGGGGGGAGTCCATGAATACTTCATCATTTGTTGGAAACATGAGGCCCTGTAGTTTTAGGTTGCTACTGGCCACTCATGGATTTTCACCTGATCCGATCACTAGAAGAGCTCTTAATTTGTGGAAGAAACTTGAAAGACAGTGATCAATTCTACTTTTCGTACAGTCAATCAATAGCCACCAATAGCATGGTATCCTTGAGTGCATACTCTTCAGCAACATTGGTTGAAGATTATGCGTCACCTCCTCCTCACAATTATTTCTGCAGAGGCCGGGAAGGGAAACCCATGGCATGGTATGTGAAGTTAGTAGTCTGGAGAGCTGCATGGAAAAATAGCTACTTCAATAACAATTTCTTAGGCCTATCGATTTTCATTGTATTCTTGCCTGTTTTGCTGCACTGAGGCTTAAAGCCGCACCATCACCTGTTTCATGAAAGCACAACGGAAGAATGATAATGGTCTTTAGCATACAAGTTGCTGATTGATACTGTATTTGTGTCGAAGGATTGTGGATAAAATCTAATGAGATCAATCAGGCTGCCAAAGCAACAAACATGGCAATACTTCTCTCCCGTTAATCAATCATAATTTTGATTTTCCTTTTCATATGTGGAAGTACTTAAGCAGTGCTATAAGACTTCTGCTGGTTTTGTAGGATCGCATTTCTCTGAAAATAATCTGCAGAATGAGGATTTTTCTTACAGGATTTTTTTTTTTTTTTTTGCTATGTGCTTAATTTGGTGCCTGTTCTAATTTTTAAACAAACGCTTTAGGAGTAATGGACTTTCGAATCGCTTTTTTTATCATCGTTATTTTTTGGCACCATGTTTTTCATGGAAGTTTTAATGTGCATTTGAATTGACTATAATGTCCATTGTGGTCAAGATTTGTCTGATTAAGTTTCTTTTGAGGATTTGAAATTTGAGAAGCAAAAAGCAACATCGTATGAGATGAATGTAAAAAATGGTAAACGTTGGTGACATAATGGCGGTGCACTTACTATTGATAATGTAATAAAAGGACCTTGTGCATGTTGGATAAGAATTGAAACTTAAGAGGAGACTTGCCCGATTTTTGTTTGTTCCGCTCAAGGATATCATGGCACAGCTACAAATGTCGTACGGACTTACCTGAAGAACCAATAATTATCCATGTTTTGGGTTGAGTAACTTACCTATGCAATAGGAGTTGCCAATTTTTTTTCTTTTTTCAGTCATGCTTGAATGGTTGCCAGGGGTGAGCGGTTCCCGGTTCTTTACAAGTTCCGCTTGGAACCTGGAACCTACCCTCGGGTACAGGTTTCTCATTTTTTGGAACCTGGAATCTACCAATCATAATCAAGAACCTGGAACCTATCTTGTCACAGGTTCCGAGGTTAGTTTTCCAACAGGTTTTTTTTTTTAGTTAAAAAAAATGGAAATGAATGCAGCAATAATAAACAAACTTGTCATTGGGAGTCTATCTGGAGTTACCATGGGATGCAACAAGGGCCGAAAAACCTGTAAAAGAAAAAGAAATTCAGTGCTCTAGATACTCTCTATGTATTCACACTTCCAACAGAAAAAAAAAAAAAAAAAAAAAAACGAAATTCACTGTTTATCAAGAATTTTTTTTTCCCATTTATCCTCTTTTTTTTTGTTTTCCAAGAGGGCATATTGAAAAAAGAATGCCCATAGCCTAGGTCAACCAAATCGAACTAAACTTCCACACAACAGTAGTATCATGTCCACTATCAAGGAATATAGCACCAGCAATGGATTCAACAATATCACCAAGGACTTTTGGTGCTTTACAATCCCTTAAACCAAAAAAGTTGAAACCTGGCTTCGACAATTCATCCTGAACTTCCTTTATGAAATCCCTTATCTGGAAAAAAAGAAGAAGCCAAAAGACCTAATAGTCATTACCCTCATAGACAAGTCAAACAATATTGTTTACAGGTCATGTTATGTATCAAACAACTACAAAAGTAATTTAATGATGATACAATGTCACGAGCAAGAAAGAAAGAAATAAAAAAACCTGCTTCTCCAAGGCACTGGACCCATGCCGAAGGTGTAAATGGAGCTTGTGTTTAATCGCGACACGTGCAAAGTTCTCATTATTTACAGCAGCAGCTCGTAAATTAGTCAAGTGGCCAGGTGGAAGATCAGTATAAATGAAGAACAAATGACTTGTAATAAGATGATCCAGAACTGCATCACCAACAAACTCTAAGCGCTGGTAGCAAGAGACTCCAAAAGATGGTCGTGAAGCATGAGTAATAGCTTCTATCAAGAGGCCTCTGTCTTTAAACTTCAAATTAAGGGCAGGTTCTAAAGCATCAAAATTGACACTCCTGAGGATGCTCTCTGGGACATTTGATGGCCTGATTGCACATTCTTCCTCGTCATTATCAAACTCAACCCGTATTCCTACCCATTTCATGAAGTGATTGGCAGCATTCTTCCCACCTTCAACATAATACACCCCAATCAATGCTTCAACAACATCTACTAGTGTCTTGCTAGACAGAACCCTGTAAGAACTTGAGTCACTCTCAACTTCACCATCTTCAATGCTTTCATCATCAAACTCAGCCCCAATTACATCTGACCTACCTCCAACTTCAGCAAGTGAATGCTCCATATCAAACAAGGAAGTTTCATCCTTTGTATCCTCATCGAAGACAGGAAGCACTCCCGGTGCAGCCCATCTAGATCGAGCAAATCTATCCGCTTGGATATATGATTGAAGTCCTTTATTCAAAGCATACTCATACAAGACCATGTTACTCACCATTTGTTGCCTCATTCTGGTCAGTTGACCCTCATGCTTTTGAGGATATCTAAGAAATAGAAATTTGCTTAAAACCCATTTTAAAGTAAGCATCTCCAAGGAGCTCTGCTCTTTCATAATAGAACGTCTTGAGACAAAAGAGACGCACTAATAAGATACACAAGACAACAACTTTTTCAAAACTTGGAACATAACACACCTTCGAAGCAGGGAATGTTACATCCTCGAGGTTGGCGAGCAGTGGTGTCGAGGGCAAGTGATAGTGTCGTCGAGGTCGCCGTGGCGCCGAGGGCGAGCGATTGTCGTGTCGAGTAGAGGTCAACGAGCCAGAGGTCACCAGCGGTGGCGTCGAGCGGAGGTCAGCAAGCCAGAGGTCACCGGCGGTGGCGTCGAAGGCAAGCGGTGGTGGCGTCGAGCAGAGGCGGAGAACGGGCAGAGACGGGCGAAGAGAGAACTATGGTGTCGTGTGAAACTAAAAGTGAAAGCTGATTTGGGGGTTTTTTTTTTTTAGCCCTAACCAGACCGGTTCCGGTTCCAGTTCCAGTTTCAGTTCTTATGGGAATGGGGAACCGCCAGTTCCTAGAAAAGGGAACCGGGAACCGGAACCGGTCCCTCTAGAACCGGGAACCGAACGGAACCTCCGATTCAGTTCTCCGGTTCCCGGTTCTACCGTGCTCACCCCTCATTGGTTGGTATATCTTGTGTTGTTGCATATCTCCGCCCAAAGAACTTTACTCTACTACGTATAATTTGACTTTAGCCCTTTTGCACTCATCATGCTTTTGTTGATCTTAGTTGGTTTAGAAAGTTGGACGGTGTTAGGATGTCTTTTAACTTATATCGGTATGATTGAGCATCATGGACTTCCTTTGGGTTTAATTTGCTGCAATGACTTAAAATTGCAAGGAATTTCAAATTATCATAGGGACGCGTTCGCTCCAATTCCAATCTTATAACGAGTTTGCAGTTTACAAAGTTAATTCTATGCAATCCAGTTGATGCACTTTCTGATGATTTAATGATGTTTTTATGAGAGTGCCGACCGTGCATTCATTTTTCGGCCACAAAAAGATGGTGTCTCTTCGTTTGAAATGGGCAATAGGAGCCTTTTGGTAGAAGGTCTTCAACATTATATTGAATCAACCACATCCACTAGAGCTTTACACATATCTTGCAACTTTTATTTGAAAGACAAACTTCACATATATGCAATTGACCATTGATGACCCGACTAGCTCAGTAATGTGAGCTTATAACCAAGTGGGGCAATAAAATGGTTCGATGTTAATGGTGGGATGGACCAGCAAATGGGCTTAGGCCATTAGATCTATATTGGCTTTGTAGTCTCCCTTTGGGAGTTAAAAGGGACCCTAATCACCACAATTGGGTTGCAAAAATCTAACCTATCATTAACCCTTGAGATGTTGCTATCTAAAAGGTTCTTCTCTCCCTCGACCATACTCCTAGAAGGATATTCTCTTCCTTGCAGCATCGCCGTGTTCTAATAATTTGATACTCTGAGATTGACCTGACCGCTCTTTTATTAGCATCATTTTATGCCAAAAGCTCTCTTGTTCATGAAAGGATAACCAAAAGGCGATCAATAATCATCTCCTATAATAAATATATAACTGAGTTATTTTCCTATTGAAGAAAACAAATGCTGATCTTGAAATGATTTATTGAATTAGCAAGTGATGCTTTGATATTACAAGACAAGAAGAGTGTTCTTTTAGCCACTTATAGTTTCACGCTGGTTATTCAACACGTAGCGCATCACAATATAAAGTCAAGCTGCTGTCAACAGTTATTCCCATCCCTACCTTATTTTCTGGATATGTGGCTTATCATTGCTATTTCACATGATATAAAATTGTTTCAATAAAAACACAATTTTTTTGTCCCTAGTGTTCTGTGGCATTTGGTGCCTCTTCTTATGTTGGACTTTTTTCACCTTTGGAAGCACGGCAAATTTTTTCTTCATCATTTTTCACCTTTTCACTTTAATTTTTCTCCTTTTTTTCTTTTTGAATATTTTCTTGTTTCTGCTGCAGATAATTGATGTCCTTGACTTCGGCCCTTCCCATGTGGCGGTAAGTGCTCATCTTCCTTTAGAGATCCATATTTGTATTCCCAATTGCTAGCTATTATGTTATTCCTCATTTTGTAAAACAATCTTGCTAACCAATATAGTTAAAGGCTTCTTGAGATGTTTTTTTAGCATTTGCCCCTCATTTGCGCTTGTATCAAGCTAGAGATTTTTTTCCTTTTGGGGTAGAATTTATGCGAGCATTTATTTGTTTATATTTGCGAGACCTGTATTTTGTGTTCAGTTTGACAATATTTTATGGATGCTTTGGGAAAGCCTACCAGTCTTTGCCTTTTGTCATTTGCTTTTTCTATTCCCCTAGCAAATATACGTTGCTTATTTTTTAGTATTGATTTCCCTACAGGTGGTATTCAACCATGATGGTGAGAGTTACCCATCGCGCTTTTCTTTTCTTCTGAAGTCTCTTCGATTACAGTAGATGCATTTAATATACTTTTCTTCCAACCGGGTGCTTTGTTTAGATTTCCCAATTAGTAAAACATGAATAGAAACAAAGCATGGCTTTGATTTCGAAAATTGCTTAAAACTGTTATCTTTTATCCATTTTTAAATTCATCAATTTCTATTGGAAGGTGATGGAATCTTGGTTGGTGGTATACTGAAGATAGTAACTACACTCATTAGGTAGGAAAATTTTCAAAAAATTCCTAACATTTTACAATTGTACCAGTTCAGTTTTAAACTTATTTTTTTGGCCAATTGAATCCTAAAAATTTTAAAATTATGCCAGTTCAGTCCTTCCAGCCAAAATTGACTGGCTGATGCTAACATGACCGCCAGCCTACGCCAACAATTTTTTTTAATAATATTTTATTTTATTGAATTACTTTATTAATTTTTTTATCTTTTTATCTTTATTTTTCTTTTCTTTTTTTCTCCTCCACCTCCTTCCTCCTTCTTTCTTTAGCTCCAACTGACGTGGCCAAAGGGGAGGGCTAGCCAGTTGCTGGACTAAGGCGGCCAGGTGAGCTCGCCTCGCTGTCACTAGGCAAGCCCCCACTGGATTCGGTGAGGGCTTGTCTCGCCACTAGTGGTTGAGGACGAGCTCGCCTTGCTAGACCCAACAATGGCGAGGCGAGCTCTCGCCAAATCCAACAGGGGCTTACCTCACTAGACCCAACGACGGCAAGGTGAGCCCTTGCCAGATCCAACGAGGGCTTGCCTCACCATACTTAGTGACTGTGAGGCCCCCCTCATTGGATCTAGCGAGGCCTCACCTCGCTAGTGGTTGGGCAAGCTCGCTTCGCCTCGCCATCGCCAGATATGGAGAGGGCTCACCCTACCAGTGGCTAAGCGAGCTCACCTGGCCGCGTCAGTTCGGCAACTAGCAAGCCCTCTGGCCTGTCATTCGAGCTAAAGGAAGAAGAAGGGAGGAGAAAGGAGGAGGGAGGAGGAAAAAAAGGGGGAAAATAAGAAGATAAAATAATTAATAAAATAATTTGAAAAAATAAAATATTATTTAAAAAAAATTGTCGCCGGCGTTGGCTGACGGCCACATCAACGCCAGCCAGCCAGCCAATTTTGATCAGAAGAACTGAACTAACACAATTATAAAATGTTTAGAAATCAATTGGCCAAAAATAAATAAATTTATGATTGAATTGGCACCATTGCAATAGATTTAGGACTTTTTTAGTAATTTTCCCCTCATTAGGCTATTTAATGGCATATGTTTGGCTTTAATAATATGTCATTTTCTTGTGAAAATTGGGTTGATTTGATGAGGACGGATTTTGGAATTATTAGTTATACTTAGATTGGGTGTGGTAATGAGCCACCGATTTGCTTGTAGTGGTATGGTACCCTTCCTTGTGAAAAAAATGTGCTGATTGGAATGCATTTTACAGTATGCGAATACATGTCATTGTATATGTGTGATATACCTAAGGTGCTTGAGGATCGCTGATCTCATGTGATGCCTAAGGCTAGTGAACCTTGGAAGTCTTGAATAGCAAACCAAGAACCCGGCGATGCAAGGATTGGATGTCAGAGGAGAATACCTTAGCTAGAAAATCAAGATGCCCCAGAGAAGGGATGCCCAAGGTTAGCAAACCAAGAACCTGACGATGTTAGGTTTGGCTGTCAGAGGAGAATGTTTTAGCTAGCAAACCAAGATGCCCTAGTTGGTGGTAGGGATGCTTGCGGCTACCAAACTGCGGAAGTTTGGACAGTAAATTGGAAATGACTGGCACAAACCAGCTAGCAAACCGATCGAACCGTAAAATTGGAGTGGACTCAAATGACATGAAGAGATGGAGAAATGAGACATGTGATGCATCATATGCATGCTGGCATTTTATATGTGATTATCTTTCGCATTCAAATTGCGGTGCGTGCTCATACTAGTGTGCTTGTTGTTTGATACTAGTTGCGTTCTAGGAATTGAGTGTTGATTGGGGTGACTATGCAGTGGTGGATATCTCTTGTGATGCATCATATGCATGCTGGCAATTTATAGATGTGATTATCTTTAGCTATTTCTCTTGTTGAGCGCTCATTCCAATTGTTTATACATATCATTAGCCATGCCTCATATTCCTGCATCTCCCGTACCACGTTATGGTGCACCTGTAGCACTTGAGAGCAAGATGCATGAGTTCACGGATCCAGCTTTTCCGGATGCAGTTTTTGTGAGATACACGGCAGTTCTTTTGGTGGAAATAGGTGTGCCGAATAGTCTTATATCGTACCATTTCGTCGCCATCTTTGTTCTGGTAGATGGGCGTTCCCTAGGACCGATTCCGTATCACGATGACCATAACAGTTGCGATGGAAGCAATGAGGAGGAGTAGAGCTCGAAGGTGATGCAGCTTGGGAAGGGGAAAACGCTTTTGGGTACCACGGTCATAACTTTTTGACAAGGACTGTGATGTCGGGTGGGAAGGATGATGGTGGTCATGGGGTGACTATGCAGTGGTGGATAGGGAGCGAAGTATCTTTTTGAGTCTCCCGGGATAGGTTCTTTTTGTGTATATGATTAGAACACCGGATGTATGTAAATAAGTTCAATGAAATGGATGTATGTTTTCAACTCTCTATTAGTGCTATGTAGTCGTTTAAACATAATTCATGTTATAAATGCTCAAAATGGTCAATGTCTTCTGCTTTCATGATGACATAGAGAGACTTAATGCCACTAATAGTTAGATGGCGGACTGGGATGCAACAGGTAGTTTCCTCAGGACAACCGGCGGTGACTGCAGCGAAGACGTTGGATGTCAATGACTGGTGATTTCCTCAGGACGTTAGGTGGCAGCTACAGCGGAGGTTTCCGCGGCAGACCAAGGGTTTTCCGCCGTTGGATGTTGATGGCCGGTGTTTTGCTCAGGATGTTTGTTGGCGGCGACTGCAGCTGCTACAGCGGAGGTTTCCGCCGTTGGATGTATTTTCTTGCTCTTTTTTCCTTTTATCTTCTTCACTGTGGCAGCCGTGGCCGCTCAAGCTCATCATTGCAGACCCATCACTACTCCAGCTCCGTGGCTATGACGCTCCATGACGTCATGCGGAACACGTCTCCTCTCTTATATTCATATATTTATTTATTATTTATAGTTGAAAAAAAAAATTGATGAACGTGTGGAAACATAACAGTATAAGTACAAATGATCACTCACAACATCAACATTTTGTATATATACTAATCATCGATATAAGAATACAAACATACAAAAATAGCTTGGTACATCAAACCAGTCTTGTGAACAAGTATATATATAAATCTGATAAAAAAAATTGCATGTAAAATATTCAGACCACCCCCATACTCGAAAGACAGTGGTGCCCCAAATCTCATCATGGAAAGTGGGTCAATTACTACAAATCTTTAAAATAAAAGGGGTAGCTAGAGCCTAGTTAATGAGATTTCTAGGTTTAAGGTAGGCGATTACTCGACCGAGTGTCAAATGCAATAACATAAACTCAAGACAAGTTTAACATGGTTGCATATACAAAATGAAAATGAACAGATCTATTAGCTTTTTACCTGGATACTCAAATTAAAATAACTTGTTGATGTGACACAAAATTGTTCATTCAAATGCAAGCAGATAATGTAGTATTTCATAATTATAATCACCGCATAGTAATTTATTGAGATACACAGTAGCCATATTCGTCTTTGACTATGACTCATCTCGATTAACGATGTATTGCCGTCACTAACTAATGAGAGGTGAAATCATAAGCCACCGCACACCATCATGATGATGATCATCTCATAAACACCTATTCAAGACATTGAATATCATGCATGCGATTCACGAGCCCATCTGACCTTCATCCTCTTTTCACCATGCCATCGTCATTTAATAGAGTGTAACTTCATATATCATTTAGATTAATTTAATATCGGGTCTCATTCTAAAGCTTTGTCAACTGTTCGAAGAGGTGGGGGATGATGATAGAATTCTTCTTTTACGTTTTTCTCCGACGCAGGCTCTGGCATGCATGAGAAAAGTGAAAGCTACACTTAATCCATCATAACCTTTGATCCCTTCCATCATTTTTTTTTTTCAAATTCATTGATGCTATATTTTATAGGGTTAAAGAAATTTGCTTCTTCGCTCATTACATCTATATTTGCTTTTCTACTTTCTTTTTTAAGCTTCATAAATCTTGAACCTTTAACGGGGAAACTAAATTGATCGACTCAAACTGATCATATGGGCGGGTTTAGAATAGTGATCATTGTTCTACTACTGTTCCATCGTCTTCCTTCTCCCAGCCCGACTCTGATCAGAAGCATCGTGTCTCGATCCGATTTGGGCACGCCCCGAATGGTGGTCAAGAAGATCCTAGCCAAGCAACAACGCGAGGGCCAAGGTGCTGCCGTCCGAAGAAGCATTGGCAGGTTTGACCTTTCCATTCCCTCTCCTCTGTTTCTCTGTAAACTTGATTGGATTTTTCAGTGGGTTCAGAACTCTTTTCCGGGTAATTTTCATTTCCTATTGTTCTCTTCTGTTTGCTAGATCCTAAGATTGTAAACTTGCATGGGTGGGTTGGATTGTCAGGAATGACTCGAGGAACTTGGACCCCTTTCTCATGCTGGATTGAATTCTCAGGTTTCGGACTGAAAGATGTCTATATTCTGTTTTTGGTTGTCTAGTGAGATGCTCGTGATTATTGTGTTTTTTCTTTATTTTTTCCAATTAGTCCCAAATGGTTTGTCGAATTTTGCAGTGTTTCCTGCAGCTGGATTTCCTGATCACCCACACAGAGGTTCACACCTATTCCTTCCCTTTGTCACTCTTGGATTGATATGACAAATGCTATTCAGTGTTGACTCAGATTCTTGTTGTTATCCCATCTCTACAGGTTTGGCATCGTCATTTACATGCTCCTGGTGAGTCTTTAATTGAATGCAGATTCTCTGGTGTGCCGGATCGAATTCGGAATGCAAAGAGTGCCGAATCTTTCTCTTTTTGGGTGTTCAGGGTGCCTTCGTCCATCAAGATCTCGCGGGGTACAAGGGAACCATACCAACGGCGGTGTGCAGGTCAATGAACATCTTTAATAACATTGTTTCTTGCTCGCCAAAAAGAGGGAAAAAAAAAAAGAGGAAAAATAAAAGAGAAAGAAAGTAGTGACAATATCTCCTTTTTAATTTGGAAATTAGTGTCTAGTTCTAGAATCTACGGTGACCATGGGATGGCTGGGATGGTTCACATGTTTATAGGTTCGACTCTAAAATTTCCTGTGACAATTGCGATTGTCGACTTACATAGATTTACACCCTTAGTTTCCACTACAGAAACATTACAGTATGGAAACATCGACTTTTTGGCTAGTTAGGCCCTATTTAGTAACACTCCCAGAAATAACCGATTCTATTATTTTGTTTTCAGAAACAAAAAAAGAACAAAAATTCATTTGATAAATTTTTTGTTCCCAAGAATAAAAATCCATTTTTTAGTTTACTAGAATAGATTTGAAACAGAATCAAGAAGTAAAAAAAAAAAAAAAAAAAAAAAATAGCTTCTTGTTCCTGGAACAATTTCAAAATTAAGTCCAACTTTTTTCTCTTTTTTCTCTTTTCTATTTTTCTTTTCTCCTTCTCTCTTCTTCTTCCTCCTAGTCGGTCATCGGCCATTGCCACTGCTAGCGGTGGCTAGCGACCGGCCACAAAGAAGGTGGAAGAAGAAGAGAAAAGGAAAAAATATATATATATAATTAAAGTTTTAAAATATTAAAAGAAACCAAAAGAATTTAAGAATCTTACCAAACACATTTTTAACCCGAGAATAAAAATTTTGTACAACCATCAAGCGTCTTCAAAAATTCAGAAATTATTACCGAGTATAGAATAAAAAAAAAATCATTTTCGAGCAAAAATTATTATTGGGAACAAAATAATTATCAAATGTGTCCTTAATGAATATGCAAGGAATGTTGTTTTATGTTTGTTGGTCGAACTACAGGATTGGGCCACGGTATCAAGAATTGCTCAGCCAGGGAGGACAAAATATCAAGAATTGTTCCAAAACCAATCTACAAGTACCAAAGATGAACACTATCACTTATTACTTATCCGTAATGACTATCCAGATGAAGACCATCATCAATAGAACATCAACGCCAGCCAACACGACCCCGCGGCAATCAACTCCAGGTGATTGAACCAGCCAGCCACCCACAATTAAGAATAATAGTCAAATTTACCGTGGCAGTGACTATATAACCTGAATTCCAAACGGTATGGCTGGGAGGTGCATATGAGAAAAAGATTGGCAAAACTATGCCCATCATGGCAATCAAGATATAGCGATAATGCCGGCCACGGTAAAATTCACGGAAAGGAACCCATTTTGTTGACTTCCGTCCGCACCATTAGACAAGGCGAGGTTCGCCGCAACGGTCGTTACCACCTCTTGTTGGGCAGCGGACCAACGAGTTTCTGCCATTGGATGTTGGCGGCCGGTAATTTCACGTTCGGCGGCGGCTGTTGATCAGGGGAGGTTTCCGCAGCAGACCGAGGGGCTCCCGCCATGCTGGGAGATGGAATCTTGAATCTTGGACTAAGAGTTTCTTCTTTTAGATTTTGTGTTTCGATTTCTACACCCTCCGCTGCTTCATGTACTCCACGCATCGTTAGACGCGTTCTTTAGCCGATGCCGGAGCACGTGGCGTAAGGGTGCGTGACTTTTGGAGCAAAGCGAAAGCAAAGAAAATAAGAATCCAAAACAGGCTAATTAGAGATGTGGGCCCAAAATCAGCCCAACTAATTCTTTTAATAAAATCTCAAAATTAGGGTCCCACCCAATTTTATTTCGAACATTTTTTATCTGAAAAAACTCCAACTTTAATCTTCGATTTCTGCTCTAAATTTTTTTGCCTCACAAAAAATCCTAAACTTTAAATTAAATCCCAAAATTATTCCAAACTTAATTTTTTGTCTAAAAAATCACCAACTTTAATTCATTTACCTCAAACTTTTTTTGGTTTTAAAATAAACACCACCTTCCAAACTAATCTTAAATCTAACCCTGTAAACCCTCGCCACTAGTTTATTATGAAAATCAGAGAAATTAGGGATGATGAAGAGTGATTTTTGAACAAAACGAGGGCAGATTTGGGACTACCGTGTGAAAGTAAGTTTTATTAAGAAAAAAGTAAAGTTCAAAGTAGATTTAGGACTTGACCTAAGGATGGATTATTTTTGAGGAATTAAATTTAAAATCATGCAGCTTATAAGTCTAAATTTGATACTTTGTAAAATAGTGTATCGTAACAGTCCCAAAAAAAAAAAAAAAAAATTAGTGTATCGTGCATGGTCACTTTCCTTATAAATTTAACTTTTTTTCAGTTTAGAGTACGTGGGTTTCTTTGTTAATGTCATTCAAATGTCACTTTCATTCAGTCTTTCGAATGGCTATATTAAAGTTTGAGATCATCTGTCTTTATCCATTATTTGTATTTTATTTAAATTTTAATATTCAATATATATGTTGAACAACAAAGTGATACATTAAAACTTATGAGCTTCTCTATTATCTTTTCTTGAAACAATTTCAATTACATGGACTTTATATAAAGTAATATTCATTTTTTTTTCTACTGAATAGATTTGCTTTGATGGATATGGGACATATCCAAATAAATGGATTTGAAAAGAAGTATCTGAAATTGAATGAAATGTCAATATGCATGTTTCAAATAACTTAAACTTTTTAACTTCTATTTGTCATAAATTATTGTGATAGTTATAGCTAATGATTATTAAGCAAAATTCCATTTAAGAGGCTATCCTTCAAAATATATTAACATGACTTAAATTAGGTAAATAAACTGACAACTTATTCACATGTCGAAATATGTTTTACTTCAAAATATGAAAAAGATATAGACTTCTCTCTCTAACTTAGTTTTTAATTAACTAAATAAGTTATGTATATCAATAATTTTATATGTTTTCACTTTTTTTTTCAATTTTTAAAATGAATAAGAGATAAAATTTGAAAGGGATAAATGTGTCGTAAGGATAATAATAATTATTTTGAAAATATTTTGTCTATTTTGAATTCTTCGCAAATTTAAAATCATCAAGAGGTGAATATTAGAGAATAAATTTGACATGCTTTCTCTTTAATCCTCTTTCTTTCTTGAAATTCGAAATCCATAAAAGATCAAAGCTTGGAGAAAACAAATCAATAAAACAATATTTGTTGGGCGAATGTAGGGATAAGCGGTTCCCGATTCCGGTTCGGTTCCGTCTAGAACCTGGAACCTACCCTCGGGTACAGGTTCTTTAATTTTTGGAACCTGCAACCTACCCATCAAAATCGAGAACCTGAAACCTATCATGTCACAAATTCCATGGTCGATTCCAAGTTCCAACAGATTTTTTTTTTTTTGGTTTCATTTTCGTAATGAGCGTGAATATTTGAAAGCCGAAATAATTTAATAGTTGGCCCTCCATTTTCAATACCTGCCAATACATAGAAATGTGAATTTTTTACGTCCGAATAGACAACTAAATTCATAGTTTTCTAGAGAAAACAATAGGCTCTTGACATTTCGCTCTTGATTTGAGTGGGCAAGGCAGAAACTTTAAAGGAGGCGTTGGCAGTTGCTGGTGCATCGAAACCAATAGCGGAACAGAAGTGAAAAAATAAAGAACGAAATTAAATAACAGAAAATATGAGTTGGGTCAATCTAAAAGTTTTGAAAAGGCTCGACGAGCTCATCTCCGAGAACTGGTCGTCGGAGAAGAAGCTCAACGCGAGCAGCGTCTTGCCCCTGTTTGACAGCTTCAAGCTCGCGTCGCTGAGCCCGACCCACTTCGCCCAAGTCCTCCACTACGCCTTACGATCCGTGAGGCACTTTGCGAAAGCCATGGCTCGCGAGATGGAGGCAGCGAACTGGAACTTGACGAGGCCTTCCGATTCATCAGCCGCGAGCAAGGTTCGCGATGCCCGGCCACCGGCACTTTGCCATCGAATCGTTCGTGGCCAGATCAATCTTCAAGGGCTTCAACTTCCCCAACTTTGTGCTCGCGAATGAGTCGTCATCCATTAAGGAGCACACTCCCCAAGCCTTCTTCGACCAGTCAAGAAGCTCAAGTCCGTCAGCCCCCGAGCTTCATCGGGCGGAACCCGGGCTCGCTGTTGGCCAGGTTCGCCAAGGCCAAGTACCTGCAGTTCGTGCACGTGAAGCATAAGATTCTCACGCTACCTTCAGGAGGCCTTGCAAAAGAAAGAGCGTGGCAATCAACTATTTAACCCAATGGAACCAGTAAACCCCAACAGAATCGAGTAACATTGCATCTTTCTGCAATCTTCATTTTTTCCAAATTTTGAAATTAAGGTTAAGCAACTGTCAGTGTTGCTCATCTTAGTTCAGCAAAGGAGCAATCTGTCACTTGAGCAAAAATGTGGAGGAAAACCTACCGTCTCGTCGAGCTCGAGAACTCGTAGAGCTTGCCCCTCGGGGAGAAGATGAGTGTGACCTCGTCGTCGCAGAGGACGGAGAGCTCGAAGGCCTTCTTCAGCAGCCCGTTCCTGAGCTTTGAGAACGTCACCTACCTGCTCGTGTCGTTCTCTATCCTCTTCATCTGCGTCTTCCCCCTCACCATTTCCCCCCTCTCTCTCTCTCGCTCGCTCTCTCAAGCCACAAAAAACAAGAAAGAGATCGGAAGAAGAAGAGCAAGAACTGATCGAAGCTCCGAATCGGAGTGACCGCGGAACGGAGGGCGTCGGGCGGATCAGGTCCCGAAAAGCAGGAGATCGGAGACGGCATCAGGAGGAGGCGCTCGTTCAGAAAGAAACGGAGGATTCTCTAGAGAGAGCAATCCAGGAAACCCTAGGCGATTCGGAACCGGAACCGGAAAGAGGAGAGAGAGAAGAAAAGAAAAAAAGTTGGGGGACAGGGAAGTGACGTGAGGAGAGAAAAGGGAAGAAAAGAAAGAGAGAGAGAGAAAGGGAGAGGAGGGAAGAATCGGCGGAGGGGAAAAATCATGCGGGGGAAAGCTAGGGTTTTTTGTTTTGAATTATGACCGGTTCCCAACCGGAATCGGAATCGGGAACGCCGTTCCCAAAAAAATGGAACCAGGAATCGAAACCGGTCTCTTTAGAATCGAGAACCGAACCAGACCGGAGGATCCGATTCTCCGATTCCCGGTTCTACCCGGGAACCGTGCTCACCCCTAGGCAAATGTGAGTCACTGGATGTGCCTTGCCATATGATAATTAGGAAGACAAAGTATAGTGCAAACGTGGCCATCCAATTTCAACAATATAATCTTTTCAATTTCTAAATGAGAGCTCGAGATCATCTCCTTTTATCCATTAGCTAGATTTTATCAGAATTGTAGTACTTAAAAAATTATTCCAACAACAAACTACTATAGTAAAGCTTACAAACTTCTCTCTCATCTTTTTTTGAATCAAATTTCCAGTTATTTAAACTTTTACTAAAACTATGTTCATATTTATTTTCTACTGAATAACATTTTCTTTTAAGTGACTTAGGATACATTTTTAAAATAAGTGGATTTCGAAAGGACCTTTGATCGAATGAAATGTCAGTACATTAAATTTTTAACTTCTTTTTTTTAAGTTGTGTTATAATAAATAAGTTGCGTTATAATATTTAACTTTTTAAAGTAGATTAGTGTTAATGTAGTATCTATACTTAATGAACATTAAGCAAAAAAGTTATAACACAAGCTATAACTCTAAATTAATTGTGTATTCATTGCCATCTTGAAATATCCTTCAAATTATAAAATTTATTCATCTGTCTGATAAGATTATTTCCCTTTATAATTTAATTTTCAATTTACTGAATAAATTATCCATCAATATATGCATATATTTTTTCAGTTTTTTGAATTATAAGATGAATAAGAGATCAAACTTGAAAGGGATAAATATTTTGGAAAGATAATAGTTATAATATACAAAATACTTCTGTCTCTGTTAATATATTTGGAAATGATAATAGTTATAATCAATTGCAGTTGCTCGTTTTCCCACAGTTAAAGGCCATCTTAAAAATCTCCCCAGCTAGCGAGGAAGGATAAGAAAATTGGGAGATAAAACATATTCTTTAGATGAGAAATTACTTTCTTTTTTGCCCTTTTGAATTTAGGGTGACGTACACCCATGCAAAACTCTTGATCACACAAAGTCTAGGGTTGGAAACATTAACGACATAGTTGTGGAAAATCAATAAGCCCGTTATGCGATCCTCCTCTCTCTTTGAATTTGCTTTCTTTAAATATCATTTGAAATTATAGTGAGATTCAGGACGACAAATCTAGAGGAAATCCTGGCGAATTGAATTTGAGTATCGAAAGACCAATCGGAGTGCGGGAAAAGAAGAAGAAAGAAAATGCAGACACGGAAGAAAAATAATGCAAAATTTCCAACCCTACAGTGAAGTAGCAAAATCACTATATGAAGCCTAGGCGTTAAAAAACAAAAAACAAAAGACCTTACTATGCAAACGCTGACCCCGCATCTTCCTCTTGCTCTCACCGTTCACTAAATCGCCTCATCGCAAGTACGAACAAGAACAGCGTCAAACAAAATTCGACGTAGGCCAGAAAACTCCCAACGCAAACCATCTTGATATTGCCGCGCGTCCATCCGGCTAGCAGCAAGAACAGAGTAACAGATACCACCACGGTGAATAAAGACGCTGAGATTATGAGAACAGGACTGGGATGGTTGAGGGCAAGATAAATCAGGAGTGCGGCACCCAAAACCGCGGTGACGATGTTGAGGAAAAGTTGTAACGCTTCCCCCAGGGAAGGGACAAGTACGTCAGGGTATGGGTCGCCGTTATGTGCTCGTGGAGGGGCATTTAGGTCTCCCTCGACGAGCGAATTGTCGGGAGCAGAGGAGTTGAGATATCCATTCGACATGTCCGTCGGCCTTTGAATAGCCAATTCTAAATCTGGAACTTGAGTATCTCCGGTTCTTCCAGCAAAGGACTGGTTCGGAGATGACACCATGGCCGATGACTCTTGAAGTTCTGGTGGTGGATTCGACGCCATTGATTGATAGGAGTCAATGGATGATGGAAGAGTTAGTAGTTTCTAATATCAACCACAATGCATTATAATCCGATCGGCACAATCCTAATCCTAGAGGGATAGGGAATCCTAGAGGGTTTTTAGTTTCTAATATCAAACGACAACGCATTATAATCCAATGGGCACGATCCTAATCCTAGAGGTCCGCCCCAGTGGCTATCCTTCCATCTTGAAAGGGGGAGGTTGGGGGTTCAAATCCCCACCTTCTCAGGGAGAATTGGGGGTGGGGAAGATTTTATTTCAGGAGTGGGTTTTCGACTCCCACGCCCTGCAAGGAGGCAGGGCAAAAGTGTTAGAGTAGGATTAGCGTAGGATTGACCAAAAAAAAAAAAAAAAAAGAGTTTTAATTTCGAATTTTTTTTTTAATATTTTAGTATTATTATTGTAAAAAAATCGATAAAAGGGGTCGGGCAAGGCCCAAACTCGCTACACCAACTTTAGCCCAGACTCAACCGTGAACCAGAGAGACCTAGACCAGATTCTGTCCCCGGCCATTCCGCCTTCGCCGAATCACGGACACCATCATGTACTAATCACTTACCATCATCATGAGACAGGTCAGTCTAATGCCACCGGGTCATCATCACTGATCACCACCTTGACTCGCCGCGGGGAAAGAACGCAAAATGGATGGATCGAAGACGGATGTTGCGATTTCCAAATGAAATGGAATTGGTGGCCCGTTTCAACACAATGCACAAAACATCATCGATTTCAGTCCATATGCTCAAGCATTACGCGAGACATTCATGTTTCCTTAAACTAAAACAA
This sequence comes from Eucalyptus cloeziana, assembly GCA_014182715.1. Classification (NCBI taxonomy): domain Eukaryota; kingdom Viridiplantae; phylum Streptophyta; class Magnoliopsida; order Myrtales; family Myrtaceae; genus Eucalyptus; species Eucalyptus cloeziana. The sequence continues at coordinate 1,683,921 of CM024634.1, read as the reverse complement.
AACGAGGAGGTTCGTAACTCGACATAGCGAACTTCCAGAACACGAACGATGATCAAGCAAGCAAGGAGATGTTCCGAAACTTGTCACTGGTCGAGGATGAGCGCCGGTATTTGAAGTTTCGGCTGAGAACGGGACTCGTCGAACTTCACGGCCGAACAACAGACGGAAACAGAGTGCCTCTCGGTTGATGATGAAATGGGTACCAGCGACGTGAGAGAGCGCACAGCAACGACCACCGCGAAAGTCTCAAGCATCGGCCTCTCCCTTCTTCTTCAGTGAATGAATATTTTCTCTTCCCAATGCACGTTCCATTTTCCCATTCAGCGTCTGAAGACAAAACAAAAAAAAGGAGAAAATACGCAGCGCTGACAAAAGGTTTGGCAAAGAAAGGCCGGGCTTTAATGAATGTGGGGCTGTCTCTTTTCATGCGCACCGCTGTGCTTGGGGCTAATAGCGAAATGTTTATCGTGTGGGCCATGAAATATTGGGACCATATTTTCTAATTCATTTTCTTTGTCGTCTGAATTCGCCAAATTTATTTATCTATTCATTTTTTGGGTTGTTTTTGCTCTTTTATATTTTAGTTAGAAAGAATGCTTGAATAGTAAACAAAATTAGGTGTCGACATACATGGGCTTCAATAAACTTCTTCTTGTTATAAAATACATGAATCAATGAAATACATGAATGAATATTCATTATATTCATCTTATCTAATGTACTTATTATGGTACATTTGTATCATACATTCTAAGTACATCTCCCTATACAATGAATGTTCATCTCCCTTATCTAGTACATGTATCATTCGATACATTGATATTAATGATAAGTACATTCTTGTTCTCCTATAAAAAAAAAAAAAAAAAAAAAAAAAAAAAAAAAACAAAAAGAAAAAAAGAGTTCAATGCATATATAGCCACTACAGGGGCTAATCAATCTTGCATCTTGTGAACTTGCCGCATATCAATGCTGGCTTTCTATACTATCTCTTGTGTTCACTTGCTTTCTCTTCTCAATATCTCTTTATTATATATTCACCACAACACAATATTTTACAACACGTTATCAGCACGAGGATCTACCGACTGAGTAAGTAATTTTTGCAAGCACGAGGATCTACCAACTGAGTAAGTAATTTCTGCAAGCACGAAAATCTACCGATTGTGTAAGTATTTTTTGCAAGCACGAAGATCTATCGTGAGTAAGTAATTTTTGCAAGGTGGGTATTCATTTTATTAATCATCCTATACTTCATCTTCTTCTATCAATTCTTCATCTTTATTTTCTTGGCCCGAAGCCAAATTTCAAATCTAAAAATATCCTTTTGCTCCTGAAGTGGTGATGGATATTTAGAAATCCTTCTAATTAATTTAAGGATTTACTTTTGCAAGGATTATGGCAAATATTGAAAAGCCCAAATTCCACATCCTTAAAGTGAGTGGAAAGAATTATCTATCCTGGTGCCTTGACATGGAAATGCATCTCCAAGGGCAAGGTCTCGCTAATACAATCATGGAGGATGGAACCTCAAATGAAAAGGATAAAGCAAATGCGCTGTTATTTATCCGCCGTCATTTGCATGAGAGCCTGCAGACTCAATATTTATCCGTGCGAGACCCTCATATCTTGTGGAGGAGGTTGAAGGATAGGTATGATCATACCAAGATTGTTATCCTTCCTCAAGCACAATATGATTGGCAAAATCTCGGGCTGCAAGATTTAAATCGGTGTCGACTATAATTCTGTTTTATTTCTCGGCTTGAGTAATGCGGTATCAAACTCGCTGATGCAGAATTATTAGAAAAAAACTTTCTCCACCTTCTATGCTTCGAATATTGTATTGCAATAGCAATATTGGCAACGTTAGTTTGCCACATATTATGAATTAATTTATGTGCTTCTCACTGCTGAGCAAACTAATAAATTGCTGCTCAAAAATCATGATCTTAGACCCTTTAGCTCAAAAGCATTGCACGAAGCACATGCTAACTTTGAGAAAAATACTGGCCATTTTAAGGGCTATAAGTGCAGGCAAGAACATAATCCTAGAAGGAATGGCAGGAAAATTAACTGCCCTATGAAATCAAACTTTGGCCTGAATCATGGCAAAGAAAAGAAGCCAAAGAAGGTGATTAATGAAAGTATTTGTCATCGCTGTGGCATGACTAGGCATTGGTCACGTACCTGTCGTACGCCAAGGCACTTTGTTGACCTATATCGGCATCTTCAAATAATACGGGCAAGCATGGTGAATCTCATGCCATTAAAATCAATCCTATTGTCATAACCATTATTGAGACCAATAATATTTCCATTAGTGGGACTCCTCTTGCTCCTGAAGTAGCAAATGCATCATTGGATGTCTCGATTTCTTTGAGGACCTCGATTACTTTGATGAGGCATTAGATTGGTGGATGATGATTTAAACTTCAAATTTTATGATACTTGACACATGAAGTTGTTAACATAAATGCAAATGGAAAATACCGAGAAAAATGGAGATGTTTGTTTGCTTGATAGTGCAACAACACATACTATATTTCGTAGTAGATACTTTTTCTCGAGTATGACATTGCGTAAGGCACAAATCCATACAATATCAGGTCCCGTTCCGATTATTAATGGTTTTGGGAATGCGACAATTATTTTGCCAAATGGCACAATCCTCCATATTGAGAATGCGTTTCTAAGCATTAAATCAAAGAGGAATTTGCTCAGTTTTAAAGATGTACGCCGTAATGGATACCATATTGAGACTATTTATGAGCAAAAAGGAATACATTGGTATTTCCTCTTATAAGATGGGCCTGAAGACCATCCATGAGAAACTAGAAGCTTCTTCTATGGGTTTGTATTGTGTCATGATTAAGGCTATTGAAACCTACGCCACCACATCCTGAAGATTGGTAAGCCCTGATCAGTTTGGACTGTGGCATGATTGCCTTTGTCATCCCGGCGCTTCAATGATGCGTAGGATAATTCAAAATACAAAATGACACCCTTTAAAAGATATAAAGGTATTATTGTCTAGAGATTATAATTGTGAGGCTTGCTCACAAGGAAAGCTCAATTATCAAACCTTCTATAACAAAGGTTAATCTTGAATCCCCTTTATTCTTGCAAAGAATTCAGGGTAATATTTGTGGACCAATACAACCACCAAGTGGACCATTTCGATATTTTATGGTATTAGTGGACGCATCCTGTAGATGGTCTCATGTTTGCCTATTATCTATGCGCAATGACAGATTTGCATGTTTATTTGCACTATTATCATATTCTAATTGCAAATACTCCAGCTAAGATAGTTGTTCCTGAAGGACAAGCTAAAATGGATCAAAATCTCTCGCACTTGAAGTGTGGTAGACTAATAAGATCAAAAGATAATGCTCCTCGAAAACGAAGGAGAAAGAATCAGGAATCCGCTCCAGAAGAGCCTAGCGTTGTGCTTGCTCCTGAAGAGCTTACTGCCCCTGAAGAGGCGCAAACCCATGAAAGGAACACCAATTCCGGGAATACTGAGAATTCCATTACATATTATAATGAAATTTGGGATCGAAATGAAATCATAATTGAAGATGCTTTTGCATTCTCAGTTGCCCATAAAATTATGGATGATGATTGTGAGCCGCAATCTATTATTGAATGTCGTCAAAGGCAAGATTGGCCTAAGTGGGAGGAAGCAATTAAGGCTGAATTAGCTTCCCTAACTAAACGAGAGGTTTTTGGACCTATAACTCGTATCCCCGATAATGTAAAGCCCGTTGGATATAAATGGGTATTTATCCGAAAACGAAACGAGAAAAGCGAGATTGTCAGGTATAAAGCCCGACTCGTTGCCCAAGAATTCTCCCATAGACTTGGGATTGATTATAATGAAACATATTCACCTGTGATGGATATGATTACATTTCGTTTTCTCATTAGCCTAGCAATCTTTGAAAGATTGGAAATGCGTCTTATGGACGTTGTGATGGCATATTTATATGGCTCATTAGATTCTGATTATTTTGATGAGGCATCAGATTGATGGATGATGATTTTACTTATTATTGTTATTTCATATGGTTATGAAATGCTTATGAATCTTATATAATATTTATTTGACTTTATAACTAAGATGCAAGATTGATTAGCCCCAGAAGTGGCTATATGGCTCAATTGAGGGGGAGATATTATGAACTATGCATTGCAGCATTGATATGCGGCAAGTTCACAAGATGCAAGATTGATTAGCCCCTATAGTGGCTATATATGCATTGCACTCTTTTTTTCTTTTTGTCCGGTTTTTTTTTCCCACGGGGTTTTTCCGGCTTAAAGTTTTTAACGAGGCAATTAATGCATCTATAAATGGGAGAGATCATAAAATTTGTGCTCTGCACTCTTTTTCCCTTTTGTCCGGTTTTTGTCCCACTGGGTTTTTCCGGCTTAAGGTTTTTAATGAGGCAGTATCATTCGATTATCATTCGATGCACATTCGTAATGAATACAATGAATATTCAAGGGGGAGTGTTATAAAATACATGAATCAATGAAATACATGAATGAATATTCATTATATTCATCTTATCTAATGTACTTATTATAGTACATTTGTATCATACATTCTAAGTACATCTCCTATACAATGAATGTTCATCTCCCTTATCTAGTACATGTATCATTCGATACATTGATATTAATGATAAGTACATTCTTGTTCTCCTATAAATAGGAGTTTAGTTTTGATGTACAATGACAACTGTGAACAACGATCAGAATAAACAGTCATACCCTCTTCTCTGGCTTTCTCTACTATCTCTTGTGTTCACTTGCTTTCTCTTCTCAATATCTTCTTTATTATATATTCACCACAACACAATATTTTACAACACTTCTCCTAATTTTTAGCTAGAGATAAGGTTGAAAAGATATGAACCTCATTTAGGATTCAATAGTTGGGTGATGCCTTCAATCACGTAAACTTATGAGTGTCAATTTGAGCGTGAAGTGTTCGCTGTTTAGAAAATGTAAGATGAGGGAATTTTGAGCAAATTTCAAGGCTTGTGCAAGTTCCCTTGTTGGTGAATCTCCTCAGAAAAAAGTCATCCAAGATAGGGTTTTTTTCTTTCCATGATAAACTCTTATGGTATCACAAGATAGGTAAGAAGAAATTCCAACTTTAAAGGGTTAGCTGAGTTAGTAAGTCAACTATATACTTACATTCTGAAACTCAATGGATTGCGATTACTAGCATAGTTAGGATTCTTGAAATCGTGTTCTTCACAAATTCGATGAAGAATCTCTGAGGTTACGATTGGCAGTCAGGATAAGGAAAGTGACAAACATTACAGTGAATGAATATTAGGTGTCGACATTTTCTTTCCATGATAAACTCTTATGGTATCACAGGACGGGTAAGAAGAAATTCCAACTTTAAAGGGTTAGCTAAGTTAGTAAGTCAACTATATACTTACATTTTGAAACTCAATGGATTGAGATTACTAGCATAACCAAGATTCTTGAAATTGCGTTCTTCACAAATCCGACGAAGAATCTCTGAGTTTACATTTGGCAATCAGGATAAAATTTGGGAAATGAGAAAATTTATCATATCCTATATTTTGTGCTTATTCAAGACAGGATAAATGTGGATATAGATCGGATAAAATTATTCTATGAGGGAGGTGAGATAAAGGTAGATAGGATTTCTAGCATCCATAATAGGAAAGCTATTTTTCTCAAATGATAGACTCTTTAAATTAACAAAATTAAAATGACATCTCAATATAAATAGTATTCGAATTTTAATATAAGAAATTTAAAATAACAAAAAAAAATAGCTATTTTAATTTAGTATTATTTTTATTTATATATTCGAATTTAATTATATTTTATTAAATAATTTCAATATATAAATATAAATATATATACTTATATTTATTATATATTTTAGGTATTTTAATATTTTAAGTATATTTGTACAGTCTGCTAGTTAATAAAATTTTATTAAAGAATGGTGGGAGGGGAAAAATAAAAAAGAAATTAATTAATAAATGAGAGGAAAATAAAATTTTAAAAAAATAAAGTAAGCAAGAGTGTTGCGATAGATTTTTATTATCTTTGTTTGTAAAATTTTTAGTTCATTTTTACTTAGGGGTGAACATCGATCTAGGGTTAACTTTAGATTGATCTTGGACCGACCCAACCTTGCTAGTCCCAATCTGGTTCCTAGGTGGACTAAGTCGGTACTTGATCCTGAAATCCCTTGACTAGCACTGTGCGAATTGATCATCGGTCTTGAAAGTTTAGGGTCGATCCAACTCGAACCAACCCTTACTTGTATATAATTTATATAATATATCTAAAAAATAAATGTTATTATTTTTTATTTATATCTAAAAATATATATTACAATTAACGAATTTACCAATTTAAGATTTTGCCTTCCATTTATCATAAATAAACCTATAAGTAATTCACGTTACTAATCCAATCAAATATATTATTTTGACATTTTTCTGGTAGAAAATCATTTGCGATAAATTTGAGGTTTTTCATGATAAAAAATTAATTTGGGAGTAAATTTATTACAGATGCACAAATATAATCAAAAAATTAGTTTGAGTTAATTTGTAGTAGGTATACCAATTTTGAGGGTTTCCATGATATTAAATTCTTTTTAATATGAAATAAAATGTTATCGAGACCGAACCGGATTTGAGCCGGCAAGCCATTTGGGACCGAACCGGATTGAACCAGTCCCGTAAATCATCTTCTTCCATTTTGCCGGACGGGACTTCGAGAGAACAGAGAGAGCAGAGAGTTCAGAGAGAGAGAGAGAAATGGAAGTAGCCGTCACCATCAGCAATCCTTCTCTCTTGGGTTCGAATCATAAGGTTAGCCTCGTCGAAACGAGACCCCTTTCTTCGGATATTCTCCCGTTTCTGCTTCGAATTCTCGTTATTCGACTGTTATTTTCCGATGTGAATGTGCTCTGTTCCGCCGCTTTAATTGCCATCTCTTGTAGATTCTACTGATTGGTCTTGTGTGTAACTGCTCTTCTTCCTCAGTCAATGCCTTGCACGGAGGGCTTTTCGTTGTTGTTTTCTTGAGAGAGGTGACATTGAAAATGAGCACTTCCTTTCGAAGTCTTGTTACGCTTAACGCTGCATCACTTCCTTTTGAAGTCAGAATTTTTGTTGCAATTGTGCAGATAGTAAGTGTGAAGCAAGCAGTTAATGTTTCCATCCCAAGCGTGTCTTCAAAATTGGCTCATGTCTCCCTTCAAAGGAGATACTCGCCTCAAGTGTTCGGTGGAAGGTACTTTTGCTCTGTCTTGTAACCAAATATGTTGGGATAATCATGAACTCATAAGTTTGTACCACTGCTCAGATGGACAGTTCCGTATAATAATACTTCCCTCCCTTCATTATTAGGGATTATTGCCTTGAACATTGTCATTTCTGATAATTATGTCATGGTTATTCTTCACATTTTGTCATTCCATTACATTAGCTAGGGTCTTTTGTTGTTTTTTACTCTATATCATCAGGTCGTGTATCCACAAGATGTTGAAGATAAACTTCCCATAATTTCGCTTTATGTTTGGATCATCTTATAGCCTTTGAGTTCCTTAAATTCCTTCATGTTGGTTTTATCGATTTGCTTTACAATAGCTGATGCTTCTGTAGGAATGGCTTGAACGAATTTTATGTAGTGGACGTCTATCACCAAGAGTTTACCATCCCATATGGATTTTTTGAGATTTTTTTGTTCATTTTTCAGGAGGAATAATAAAAGTTCCCGAGCTGTTTTTGCTGCAGTATCAGGTTAAATAAGTTCTTTTTGGTCCATGTACCACTCTTAACTTTCTGGTAATCATGTTTGTGGCTTCTTACACCTTATATATGTATGAATTAGGAATTGAAAATGTTGAGCCCCCTTCTCATTTTGAAGACTTTTCAGTTACCAACACAACTAGCAGCAGTGATAGAGAACTGAAGGTGAGAAGCGTTATATTATTATGCTGCATCTAGGAAATTTTTCAGCATGTAGTGTCTCAAAAGCTTGATATGGGTGCATGTCAAACCTGTTAAATAAGTAATAATTAAAGAACAAGGGAACCGTGCCAAACGTAAATGGCCTTTGTATTTCCTAGAGCTTGCCTGTGGATTAGACAAATTTAGTACAGTTTTTGCTCTTTTGGCACTTCAGCACTCAACTTTTTGGCATGATGATATTTCTAATTCTTTGTCTAGGTAAGGGTTGAGGTATCTGGTGCCAAAACTCAAGTGATTTTCAATGATGTGTTTGACAAGCTGGTTGCTGCTGCCCAGCCAATTCCAGGGTTTCGTAGAGAAAAGGGAGGTAAAATCACCTACTGAGAACGCCTATTACAGTAGTTCTCGCTGTCTTACTATCATGAGAAAGGAACTATGGAATATGATGTTTTGAACCATGGATGCTATCATTTTCAAGGTCACAATAGTCAACCATATGGCTTTATCTCATTTCCTATTAGGCAACTTTGTTAAGCTCACTTGTGCAGATGAAATGTTCCTTCTTTCCTAAATTATTCTCATCAATTTGTTGTAGAAGGAAGCCTCCTGCAGCATGTTGAAATTGCTTTCGGAACTGAAAGCAAGAAAAATTTTAAATGTGCTGTCGATTTTAGTGCCAAATAATGACTTATTGAAGCACTGTGTATGCAAGAATATGATTGCTGCGTAGTGAAATCCATTTCTCTGCTCACTCGATAAATATGATTTTGTTCGTTGTTTTTATCATTTTGACCAAGCTAACCATTCTTCTTTTTTATCTTCTTCTGACATCTTCGGTGACATTTGCAAATTGCCAGGGAAAACGCCGAACGTAAGTTTCCAAATCCTCTTATCATGCTGCGAATACTTTATTGGCATTGCTTCTTGGCTCTATAAATAGAAAATTTAGACCAAGGATGAGCTTATATACTTAAAGATTGGGCATATGACAAATGAAAAGAAAATAATTTGTTGGTGAAAAATTAAACCGTGCAAGTTGAATGCTAAGCATAATATTCCTCGAAGTTTATTCAACCATATCTGGGACTTCAATATAGATGGAATCTTTGACACACACTGTTCTCATGCTAAGTAACCTTCTGTGAGATTTTTTTTTTTGGGTTATTTTCCTTTATTTAATCTAGTGATATTCAACAAAACCAGGGACTGTTGAAATGGAGGTGTTCCAGTTAAAAATTCACTGTTTGCTGGGTACATCTGTTTGTTCTCTGTCTTGGAGATATCCTTTTTCATGTGCATAATGATTGAATTCGAATCTTCCATTATTTAATCTATATATGCTCAGTTTGACACTAAATGTTGCTCGCAAATTTTCCCCTACTACCTACGGAGCATGTGAGGGTGTCGTGTCGATGCATAACCTCCTTTTGTTGCATGGTTGTAATGCTAATAACTGTGGCTTTTGTCTTAGTGCAGATACCCAGGGACATTTTGCTAGAAATTCTTGGACCTTCAAAAGTTTACAAGCAAGCGATCAAGAATGTCATAAACTCCATTGTTGCTGAGTATGTTCAGAAGGTAGATGTCTAACTCTTTCTCATAGATGCACTCTCGTATTAGTTTATAACATCTCTCGACTCCTTTGTATATGCACTTATGTTTGTGATCTGTGACCTCAGTGGCTGAGAATTCCTTCTCATTTAACGTAATTTTAAACTTTCTACTGAGCTTACAGAATGTTTCATTTGCTAGATATGTCCAAATGGTAGAACTGTCTAATCTATTCCTCACAAACATCAAAAAGACTCTCCTATGTGGTAATGCCACCAAATTCACTTTATTTGCACTGTGCACTTCTATTATAGAACCTCGATTTCCAAGTCTCCTCAATCTAGGCCATCCTGTACACACTGTTTGTGAGCCAGCCTCCACACTGGGTGAGCACATCACTGGCTGAGCAAGAAATTCTCCACCTCTTCTACGGATCGGAAATGCTAATTATAATAGATCGCTTAGATGTTATCAAATGATGCGTGTCATATGGCTAATCCCATCAATATTCAGGAGCTGGCTTCATGATTTCAAGAGGTGGCTCTCACTATGAGAGGTGGCTCCCAAGGCAAAGTCCTTTGTCTAGCGTGACGCTTAGTTCCCAATGTGCGCAAACGTCAGTCCCTTTTTGATGCACATGATATCACTCGGCCACATATCCCATATTCGATATCATACACAATGAATACATATTAACATAACTAATACAGTCTACAAATAGAACATATACATCAAAGTTAAGCCAAGATTCGAATCTTTCCTCCTTTTCAACCTCAGTTAAATCATCCTCTGCTCTCTCTATTCATGGTCTTTCTCTCTCATCAAACTCTCTCTCTCTCTCATTCAGCTGATCAACCACAATTTAGAGATGGGCATTATATAGCAAGGTGGTGATTTAGTCATCAGCATGTGTAACGCAACATGAAGACACTTTCATGAATTCCCACGATACATAGGTATTCACTGGCACTTCTGTTTCCCCTGTGTTTCACCAAATGGGAGAGCAAGGAAAGAAATTATTTCTTCGGCACTTAAGTGAAGATGTTATTTTTCACACTACACGTGGGGAGATAAGGTCAAATTCGTAGGGAGGTCTGTACTCTAGATAATCTTTTCTTTCTAGTTGCATTTAGAGAAAAGTGGACAAAACAATTCGGGGAAGTAGCATTTAAGCCCATCACTCACTGTTGCTTGTGCAAGGGAGTATCACATAAAAAGACAACATTTCCTTCTTTTGGAGTATCCATTTCTCACTTGTCACAGCTCTGCATGGGGAACTTTTATGAAGATCTTCTAATTACGTTTTTCTTTTGCAGAACGGCTTAAAAGTCGGGAAAGATTTGACGGTTGAGCAGAGTTTTGAGGACCTAGAAGACAGTTTTGAACCAGGTGAAACCTTCAGTTTCAGTGCAGTTGTGCAACTGCTGGAATGAAACGAGCCGGGCAGGGTCTTGATTATGATGCTCAGCATTCTTAGGAGAATCAAGAAAATTATACATGAAGGGCATCCATTTAAAATGAGGAGAGCATGAGTCGAATTTTTTTTCATATGAGCGGCTGAGTGGCTAGTGAATTTTTTGCAATTTTTCAAGTGAGCAGTCAAGTATGGGGAAAACACCTGAAGCTGTCATTTGAGTGGCGATACGGAACATTGCAGGGAAGTAGAATTGCTACCTATTGGAAAGATATTGCTTCTCTTCTCAACTCCTAGGCTTGATAGATGGGACAGAGACTGTGATCCAATGGATTGTACGTCGATCATCGTCATCATAAGTACTACCAAATTTTCAGTGTCAATGATACAGGTCTCACACCAAATTCACAGACAGTTGTTGCATTGATAAAGCTACAGCCTGAGTTCCCCCTGCTATTCTCTTCGAGCGAAAATGGATTTTACCCCTATCCCAGTTGCATCTTTAGTGCCGATGTAGCCATTCTTGAAGCATTCGGATGCATACTTACTTGGTGTGCTATAACTATCCAAAGACTATACTTTTATGTCATCCTTTTTTACCTCTTTGACAAACACTGATGGCCAGTATTTGGCTGGAAAATGTTGACGTTGACGCGGGCGGTGCCACGTAAGATTGCCGGCGCTGATGTTGACAATTTTTAATAATATTTTAATTTTTTTAAAAAATTTTTGAATTTTTTTGAATTTTTTTTTTTTCTGTTTTTTCCCTTCTTTTTTTTTTTCTTTCTTTCTTTTCTTTTTGGCTTTTTTCTTTTGCCGTTTCTGGTGGCCAGCCACTGGCCATAGTTAGTCGGTTGGCCTCGCCCGCCACAAGCGAGGAGGAGCCTCGGCGAGGGGAGCCCTCACCCAAGTGTGGCCTGGCAAGGGTCGCCCGGGTGAGGCCAGCCCTCACCCGAGCCAGGGCAACCTCGCTCGGCGTCGGCGAGGGGAGCCCTCGCTGGGGCTTGCCCTTTCCCAGGCGAGCGTCGCCTTCGCCCGGACCAAATATGGTGAGGCCAACCCTTGCCCCAGGTTGGCCGACGCCACCCACCCCGATGAAATCACCTCTCTCTCTTCCGGCAGCGGCTTCTCCACTGTGGAAGACGCACCTCTTGCCTTACCTCTTCACCTTGCTGTTGTTCATCATCTTCGTCTCCGTCCTCTACAGCGAGGACCTAGCCTTCATCTTCGGCCAACAGCTCCAAGTCCGCCCGAGCTCGGCCAAGGGCAAGGGGGAGGGTCGGCCTCGCCCTAGCCTGGGGGAGGGTCGGCCTCGCCCAGGCGACCCTTGCCGGGCCGCACTTGGGCAAGGGCTCCCCTCGCCGGGGCTCCTCCTTGCCCGGTTGGGCCTCACCTGTAGCTGATGGCTGGTGTTTTGTTCAGGATGTTCGGCGGCAACTGCAGATGCTGCAGCGGAGGTTTCCGCCGTTGGATGTATTTTCTTGCTCTTTTTTCCTTTTATCTTCTTCACTGTGGCAGCCGTGGCCGCTCAAGCTCATCCTTGCAGACCCATTACTACTCCAGCTCCGTCGCTATGACGCTCCATAACGTCATGCGGAACACGTCTCCTCTCTTATATTCATATACTTATTTATTATTTATAGTTAAAAAAAAAATTGAGGAACGCGTGGAAACATAACAGTATAGGTACAAATGATCACTCACAACATCAACATTTTGTATATATACTAATCATCGATATAAGAATACAAACATCAAACATAGCTTAGTACATCAAACAATCTTGTGAATAAGTTGGATTAAAGCTAGCACCATTATATACATACTATCATCTGATCAAAAAAATTGCCTTAAAATATTCAGACCACCCCCATACTCAGGGTCTATCACTTCTGACGCCAACTGGTCATTCTTATTATCAAAACCAAGCACACTTTCAAACCCTCCGAGAGGTCTCACCAACTTGCCATTAATACAACCATACTAGGCGATATACCTTTAAGGTGTAACTTATGGTAACCTGTGTCGAACCCAAATTATAGGGCTACACCTAAAACATGCCACTATAAATCTGAGTACAAGGACATACTAATAGTCACACTCGAAAAACAATGGTGCCCCAAATCTCATCATGGAAAGTGGGTCAATTACTACAAATCTTTAAAATAAAAGGGGTAGCTAGAGCCCAATTAATGAGATTTCTAGGTTTAAGGTAGGCGATTACTCGACCGAGTGTCAAATGCAATAAAATAAACTCAAGACAAGTTTAACATGGTTGCATATACAAAATGAAAATGAGCAGATCTATTAGCTTTTTACTTGGATACTCAAATTAAAATAACTTGTTGATGTGACACAAAATTGTTCATTCAACTGCAAGCAGATAATGTAGTATTTCATAATTATAATCACCGCATAGTAATTTACTGAGATACACAGTAGCCATATTCGTCTTTGGCTATGACTCTTCTCGATTAACGATGTATCGTCGCCACCAACTCATGAGAGGCGAAATCATAAGCCACCGCACACCATCATGATGATGAGATAATAATAATTATTTTGAAAATATTTTGTCTATTTTGAATTCTTCGCAAATTTAAAATCAACAAGAGGTGAATATTAGAGAATAAATTTGACGTGCTTTCTCTTTAATCCGCTTTGTTTCTTGAAATTCGAACTCCATGAGAGATCAAAGCTTGGAGAAAACAATCAGACCATAAAGACCATGCGAAGATAGGAACTTCGTAACAAACTTGCCAGCATCCTCGAGGCTGAACTCGACATCGTCGCACCCCAAGCTCCGGGCGAACGCCACCATCCTCCTGGCAAAAACGATCACCTCCTGCTTGCTCTTCTTCAGCTCATACTCCATGTGGATCCCGATGGTGGCAATGAACGTGTGCATCTTGAGGCACTTGGCGAACCGGACGGGCGGCCCGAATGTCCTTCTCGTTGCAGCGGGAGAGGCTGCAGATGACGGGGACGTAGCTGTGGGGGTCAATGGTGTTGCCAACCTTGAGGGCGATGGCCTTGATAGCGTCGAAGTCGTCCCGAGAGGCGGCGGGAAACCTGGCCTCTATGATGTCAACGCTGAACTTGGCGAGCTGGCGGGTGATGTCAAGCTTCTCCTTGGAGGTCATGGTGGCACCAGGGGACTGCTCGCTGTTGCGGATGGTACTTCTGATATCGGTTCAACAATTTTATAGGTAGAGGAGTACTTGGGCTCGCATGTACAACCTCATAAAGCTATTGTTGGAGCTAATGCCTTTGCTCATGAAAATGGCATCCATCGGCTTAGTGGCTATGAACTTTGAGTTTGGGGCTTCTTTTCACCTATTTGCTTGCTTTTCTTGAATAATTTCTTTAGTAATTTCTCTGGCAATTCATTTTAGATGCCTAGTAAGAAGAAATTGCAACTTTAAAGGGTTAGCCGAGTTAGTAAGTCAACTATATACTTACACTTTGAAACTCAATGGATTGTGATTACTAGCACAGTCAGGATTCTTGAAATCACAATCTTCACAAATCCGACGAAGAATTTTTGAGATTACGTTTAGCGGTCGAGATAAAATTTGAGATAGGAGAAAATTTATCCTATCCTATATTTGGTGCTTATCTAAGATAGGATAAATGTGGATATAGATCAGATAAAATTATTCTCTTAGGGAGGTGAGATAAAGATAGATAGGATTTCTAGCATCCATAAATAGAAAAGTTATTTTCTCAAATGATGGACATTTTAAATTAACAAAATTAAAATGACATCTCAATATAAATAATATTTGAATTCTAATATAAGAAATTCAAAATAACAAAAAAAAAAAAAAAATTAGCTATTTTAATTTAGTATTATTTATATATTCGAATTTAATTATATTTATAAAATAATTTCAATATATAAATATAATTATATATTTATAATTATTATATATTTTATGTATTTTAGTATTTTAAGTACATTTTACAGTCTTCTAGTTAATAAAATTTTATTAAAGAATGGTGGGAGGGGAAAAAATAAAAAAAAAAAGAAATTAATTAATAAAAGAGAGCAAAATAAAATTTTAAAAAAACAAATAAAATAAAGTAAGCAAGAGTGTCGCGATAGATTTTTATTATCTCTGTTTGTAAAATTTTTAGTTCATTTTTACTTAGGGGTAAGCATCGATCTAGGGTCAATCCTGGACCGATCTTGGACTAGCCCAACCTTGCTAGTCCTAGTTTGGTTCCTAAGTGGACTGAGTCGGTCCTTGATCCTGAGATCCCTAGACCAGCATTGTGCGAATTAATTCTCGATCTTGAGAGTTTGGGGTCCCTTACTGTATATAATATATATAATATATCTAAAAAAATAAATGTTATAATTTTTTTTATTTATACCTAAATATATATATATATTACAATTAACGAATTTACCAATTTAAAATTTTCCCTTCCATTTATCATAAATAAACCTATAAGTAATTCGCGTTACTAATCCAATTAACTATATCATTTTGACATTTTTTCTGGTAGAAAATCATTTGCGGTAAATTTGAGGTTTTTCACGATAAAAAATTAATTTGAGAGTAAATTTATTATAGATGCACAAGTATAATAAAAAAATTAGTTTGAGTTAATTTGTAGTAGGTATACCAATTTTGAGGGTTTTCATGATATTAAATTCTTTTTAATATGAAATAAAATGTTATCGAGACCGAACCGGATTTGAGCCGGTAAGACATTTGGGACCGAACCGGATTGAACCGGTCCGGTATATCATCTTCTTCCATTTTGCCGGACGGGACTTCGAGAGAGCAGAGAGTTCAGAGAGGGAGGGAAATGGCAGTAGCCGTCACCATGAGCAATCCTCCTCTCTTGGGATCGAATCATAAGGTTAGCCTCGTCGAAACGAGACCCCTTTCTTCAGATATTCTCCCGTTTCTGCTTCGAATTCTCGTTATTTGACCGTTATTTTCCGATGTGAATGTGCTCTGTTCCGCCGCTTTAATTGCCATCTCTTGTAGATTCTACTGATTGGTCTTGTGTGTGACTGCTCTTCTTCCTCAGGTCTCACACCAAATTCACAGACAGTTGTTGCATTGATAAAGCTACAGCCCGAGTTCCCCCTGCTATTCTCTTCAAGCGAAAATGGATTTTACCCCTATCCCAGGTGCATCTTTAGCACCGATGTAGCCATTCTTGAAGCATTCTGATGCTTACTTACTTGGCGTGCTTGGCGTGCTATTACTATCCAAAGACTATTTTTATGTTATCCTTTTTTACCTCTTGACTATTTTTATGTTATCCTTTTTTACCTCTTTGACAAACACTGATGGTCAGTATTTTGCCTTAAAGGTGAAGTGCTGTCGCCTCTTAGATTTCACTGGAGATGAGATTAGAGAGAGCTGTTTCTTAAAGTATGTAAATCATTTTATTTTTAGGGGCAGTAGTCTGTTTATAATTTTCCAAACTGCAGAATGCAGGAATTCAGTGATTAACCTCATATTGTCCTAATCAACCTCAACAATGGTATTTCTGACTTAGTTAATAACCTGTCTTATAGGAAGTAATTTGCCTTTGAAGTTTCATTCCGTGGGTCAATATTTGCTTTAGAGGTCAAAAAAATAGTGTGTTTCATTTAATGGCGGTAATTTACCTTTATTCATCGTAATTAGCCTAAAGTCATCTTAAAATTTTGGCTATACATTTCGTAACGTCACTAGTGCAAGCACCTATTAAATCAATCTCAAAGTATCGCAAATATAATAGTTATGATAATAAGCGAATAACTTCTCTCGTGAGAGCTTGAATTACTTTTGAAGTAACTAATATTACATAATTCACTTTCTAAGTAAGTCTATTACTTTATGAAGCAGTAATTCCTCTTGAAATTAGTATTAATTTTTCATATGGTCATTAAATTTCAAGCTAAATCTAAACGTAGTCGTGAATGAGAAAAATAAAGATTCCAACTCGATCTTTCTCTCTGTGAAAATCCATTTTGTTTCGTATGTTATCGCATCGTTCGTGGAGTTTTTCGTCAGCATGGCAGGCAAAATTTGCCGTAAAAGTTCCTTCCCTTCAGCAAAAGCTCTTGCCAAGAACGCTTGGCTTTCTCAACAGCGTTCAAATTCACTCGCACGCCGTCCTGACCCGAACTGAATTCCTTGTGATGACCACACTTGCGAGTCGTCGTCGCCATGGCCATCGCCATTCTTCCCAATGCATTACCATCGTCATGCACTCAAAGCCTCCAAGAAGCAACCGTCTTCGCGGCCGCACCAGCTGACGGACACCTCCTCGTCGCCTCCGTCGCCAAGACCCTCTTGCAGTCCAGGACCAGCAATCTCGACCCGGACGTTGTCCCAGTCACCGGCTCCCTCCGCCGCCAGATCCTCTCGCACAGGTCCCTCCCCTCATTATGAAAGCTCGAGTTCTTCACGCGGTCTCGCTTTCTCGCGCATTTGACAAACTCTCGGCGAACGTGTACTCCCACCTGTTCTGGGTCTTGTGCGGGGCCAACCAGCTCGAGGAGGTCCCTCCCCTGCTCCGCCTGATGAAGCAGGACAGCGTCGTCGCCGATTCTTGGACCTTCAAGCTCCTCCTCAACACGTTCATCCGGTCGGGCAAGTTTGATGCTGCTCTCGAGATTCTTGATCACATGGAAGAGCTCGGCATGAGGCTGAATTCCCATATGTATACTTCGGTGCTCACCGCACTCGTCAGGAAGGGCCAGGTAGGGCTGGCGCTGTCGATTTTCTATAAGCTCTTGGACGGTTCGGATGGGGCTGTTTCGGTCCCGAGCACGGTGGTGTGCAATGAGCTCCTTGTCGCGCTTAGGAAGGCGGATATGAGAGCGGAGTTCAGGGACGTGTTTGACAAATTGAGAGGGAAGGATGGATTTGAGTTGGATGCTTGGGGTTATAACATTTGTATTCACGCGTTCGGGTGTTGGGGCGATTTGCCGACTTCTCTGCACCTTTTCGAGGAGATGAAGGCGAGGAATTCGGGTTTGTGTAGCCATCCTCTCAATTTTAGGAGGTAAAGGAGGATGGCAAATTAAATCCAAAGTCTTCGGTTTTGATTTGCATCTTTAGATTATAACATATCACAAGCACAACAATGTGTTAATTAACATGTTATTCCATAGCCAAAAGTTCTGCACATCATGATGCAAGTCAAGTCCAGCCGAACGTACCGTGACATGCTTATTTTTGTTTTGATTAGAAGATTTGTAAAAGTAGGATTTAATTAGACAAATTAAAAGTCAAATAACTTGATTAAAAAAAGCATGAAAATAGACGAAAAGTAGAATTTATCTGTCACAAGTATCATGACAAAAATAAAAATACAGCCTTAGATTCAAATATCATCTTTAGATTCAAAAATCATCCCTTTGTTACTATCTTAACCCAGAAACATACATCGTGTCACGACTTGATGAATGCTTTTCTGAATGAATGCCGTGATCGATTCATAGCCGAGCGACCCTAACCTATCTCCCGAAGACTTAGGCTACGTTTGATTGTCCGAATTTCTAAATAAGATAGAACTAGATTGGTACGTTGGAGATGGGCAATTGAGGCTCCCAATGTCCCCCACTGCCAGATTGAGAAGTCCAATTCAGGTTGGGGTTATCAGGAAGGGCAAAGATGTTGGGTGGATCCACAGGCTCCACAAGATTGCTCCTCAATCAGGTCCTCCGTCTCATGAATGTGCGTAACTAACTCTAGATACGTCGGCGTCTGTGGTCAAGAATGATTCTTGGTTTAAAAGTAACCAGTTGATGCATGATTAAGTGCACCCATAATTCATTATTGGAGAGATCTTGTAAAGTCTTTATCATATCCTGAATCTTGGTGGCATGTTCATCTTCCGCCAAGATAATGGGTGCTGAGCTATACATGTCCATCCACGTGGTCACAGCAGTGCTTGCTGGAGCAGGAAAGGGCGGCAGGCGCTGAGCTATACGTGTCCATCCACATTGGATGTCGGCGGCCGGTAATTTCATCTTCGGCGGCGGCTGTTGATCAGGGGAGGTTTTCGCGGCAAACCGAGTGGCTCCTGACATGCTGGGAAATAGAATCTTGAATCTTGGAATATAGCTCAACACTCACTGTCTTGGCGAAAGATGAACATGCCACCAAGATTCAGGATATGATGAAAACTTTACAAGATCTCTCCAAGAATGAATTATGGGTGTGCGCATCAACTGGTTACTTTCAAACCAAAATAATTCTTGACCCACATATGCCGACGTATCCAGAGTTGGCTACGCACATTCATGAGACGGAGGACCTAATTGGGCCACAATCTTCGGAGCATGTGGATCCACCCAACATCTTTGCTCTTCCTGATAACCCCAACCTAAATTGGACTGAACCAACATCTTTGCTATTCCTGATAACCCCAACCTGAATTGGACTTCTCAGTCTGGCAGTAGACAACGGGACATTGAGAGCCTCAATTGCCCATCTCCAACAAAGCAACGGATCAAGTCTTCATCAAATAATCAAATTACGGAACTATTCTAATCCAGTAAAATCAGAAGGTCAAACATACAGCATCTTGCCCACCTTTTTCTGCTCAGCTACTGCCTTAAACCGCCAGAAGATATTGTCCAGTTGTTCACCATCAATATCATAACCAAACTGAAGAGGGCAGATAGAACATGAGACAATGATCATGATAAGGAAACTCACAACTAGGCAAACATGAAGTAGGTAAACAAATGCCGCCTACCTCTACAAGTTTCATTTTCAAAGCATGGCGCCCGCTGTACCAGATAGATTTGCCAAGAAAGAGAATAAATTTAAGACATATTTGAATATGTAAGAGCGAACTTCAAAACTTCAAACAACCCAAATGCACAAAGGAAGTGAAATAATTCTGTGAGGGGAAAATAACAGTTACACATAAATGGACAACATTGTTAATGACACATTTTCCCACCAATTCATCGACATACTTATCAATTAACGCTCTTTATCCAATTAATTCGCAGATAATTCAAAAAATAAGTGACAGATTAGTTGCATCAAATTTCAATTAACACCCTTTATCCAAGTTATTCGCTGATAATTTACAAAATAGACTGCCCTCACTAGTCTTGCCATATAAGATGAAATCTGGTCTTTTCTAGTTTTGTGACCTTCCCTGAAGCATTAACTTTATCAAGTACAATATTGCAAGGGGCTGCTAATCTCAGAAAATGTTGCCATTTACCATCCACTTTTGACAAAGCCAGGATAATTCCAAACCTATGTCGGCTCCATCCATACCCTAATAAGGTAAAATCACAAAAGTACCCACACCTTGATATCGTCCATCTACTTCCTGTGCCCTCCGGCTTCTCCCCTGTTCATCAATTTCTCTTTGGGTATGCATGTGCCATAAATATTTGTCGGCTATGGCTTCTGGCATATACTTTTCTACCATTTTTTTTCTATTCGGACTAGAGTTTGAACTAATGATGGCCAGATTGGTGCGTGAATGGTTTTACGACACACTTGAACCATTTCAAGGAGATCTAAGTGCAGGAGGTCATTGATTTTTATCTAATATGTTTCACTCATCTTAGATCCATGACAAAACTTTACAGTCCCCTTCAAGAACTATCTTTTGCAAACCCAGATCATCTGCAAGTCCACTTTCCACACAAACAAATTACATTTATCACAAAACAACGGACACAGACCCTCTCATCACCATCTAGATCCTCGTGGCAATCATGATCACTTCACCAACGAGTTTCTTTCAGTATCATCCTTCACCAACTCTCAAAGTCTCAACTAAATTCCTCATCTTCCCAGACACCAAAGCTGCACCGCACCAGTGCACATGCAAATCCAGAGCGACTGCTTCGCTGGCCAACTCAGCCAGACCAACACCATTGCTGCCAGACCAAGCTACAAGTCGTTAGTTGCCGCTGTTCCGGTTTCCATTGATTTCAATTTGTAGATTGCTATTGATACCTGATCTCTCACTGTCCTCCATTCTCCCTCTCTCTGCCCACACCTCCATGTGCTCGGTTTGCCAAGACCTCACCACATCAGTCCCAGGTCAATCTAAGGTTGAACACCTCAAACAGCCTCGATCCAAGTGATCATGGCGGAATGTGCTTAAAGCTTGAAGCAGCAAGGGTTGGTGGTCAAGGGCACGGTTGAGGGCAGAGTCACACGTGCACATGAGAGAGAGAGAGAGAGAGAGAGAGAGAGAGAGAGAGACAGATTTGACAGTGAATACGTGAGTGGCAGCAGAGGTAAGTGACGACTGTATGATGGCGGCAGTGCATGAAGGCCATCAATGGTGGTGGCATTTGGTCAAGAGGCTAGTTTGAGCATGTTAAGGGACACAGATGGGTGCTGGACTCACAGGGCAACTTTTGTCACCTAATTTTTTAGGGCTTGTATGGACCTAATTTGGGGTGGAATTAGCGTGACCCTTTCATGTAAGCAATAAATTGACAAATTTTACACTATGTATTTACATTTGATAAGTAAAGCATACCAAAACCTTTACAAAGGAACTAACACAATCACCACAAAAAGACCTCACCTCAATTTTCCAAGGACAATGTCTGCTTCATTAATTCGCTCAAGTCCAATATCGTCAGGAGATATAATTTCATATGTACCTTTGTGTTACAGCATTCCGTCCTATAGAGGGGGAAAAACACTGTTAGAGGCAATATCATCAATTTTGTCTCAAATATATTTAGTTGTCAATTGGAATGAGAAATCAAAACATGAACTAAAATCCCAAGAAACTAGTGTGATTACTTGAGATATTCAAGTGTTATATTTATATTTTCAGCAGCAACCCAGAAAATGGACACATCTGGCAATTTTCCTTGCTTTAAAGTTTTCTGAAAATTGAAAAGAGTCTTCTTCAAACTAGGAGACAAACAAAATGATATTCTCAATGTTTTTGATTAGGAATAAGAGAAAAACTGAAGACTTGTTTGGTTCTTGAAAGATCTAAAGAAGTTGCAGTTCCTAAGATTCTTACCATGGCTCAATTAATTTCTTCAAAAGTGGTGTTCATTATGCAAACGTTTGGGTCAATCTACAAACCATCTATTTCTGATTGGACCATTTACAGCCTCACTACTGTGTTATTCTTGTTCTATTCCTTCCTAGATTGACGAATCCTCTATCATCTATTATACATCTTTAGACTGTGCACTGCTTATCCACCATTCATAACCACATTAACAACCACTAAACGCCAGTCTCTACAAAACCTAAGATAGATCTCCTAAAAATGCTACCAAAGCTTAAATCAGCTCCTTCAAGTTTGGCGGCTAAAGAAAACATCATCTGGAACAGAGAACAAAAGCCAAAAGAATAGTATTTACTGCTTCTAGAATCAATGTCTTGAGGTAAAAATGTCATAGTTAAACTCTGCATCCAGCAGCAAACCAATCAATAGAATAAAAGAAGATTTGATTGGGCAATGTTAGAAGACCAAAAGATATCAATTTAAGCTCCTTAGTTTCAGTAGGCACCACAATTATAATGATGGCAAAAGTTTTCGCACCATATAATAAGTAACCAAAAAGGAGATTTATCCCCCTAAGGGCATTAACAGTTAGGCAACTAAAATGAATTGCTAGAGAAATTACTAAAGAAATTATTGAAGAAAAGTAAGCAAATAGGTGAAAAGAAGCTACAAACTCAAAGTTCATAGCCACTGACGTGATGGATGCCACTTTCATGGGCAAAGGCATTAGCTCCAACAATAGCTTTATGAGGTTGTACATGCAAGCCCGAGTACTCTTCTACCTATAAAATTGTTGAATAGATATCAGAAGCACAATTGATTAAGGTAAGAAATATACCATTTTGCTAGTCATGACAATATGACGAGTATTGATTCCAGTGTAAGACCTCCCAATATACTCCCCCCTTTGCATTTTAAGGCCATTACCACCTATAAGTTTTTTATTTATAAGAAAAGACAAAAGGTAAGGAAGATTAGCAAAACAAGAACAGAAAAGGACTCCAAACAATTTTTAACCAAACAGCAAAAGGAAACAAACAGGAAGACATTGAAACTAAATAATCATAAGTACAAGCACCAATGACATGCATAGAACTTATTATGCTGGTTCTCTCTAGCTAGTATAGGTCCTCACAACGATACAAATACTCAAATCTTATCTTTAGAGATCTAACCAAACCTTTGTAGCTTAAGGCCGTCCATATGGCTTACCCTAAATCCCATCATTGAGCTCAGTCTCTCGGTAGAGCTTCTGAACGTTGCTTCTATGTGTCCAGATCACATCAAACAAGCTTTTCTCATCTTACAGTCTAAGAATTGATCATTACTTGCTGTGATGCAGCGGAATGAGTTAAGACTCTACATATTCCAGCATGATTCAGTTCCCATTCAATAGTGAAAAATGCATGCAAAGAGAAAAGTATAGTCGAAATGACATGAACCATTCAGAACTGCAAAAACTAAAGAAAGAGAAAGGAGCAAGAAAAATAGAATTAACAGCACACAAGCTTGTACATCTTCCATTTTTTTTTTTCTCCTTTTGTTTTCTAGGTATCCTTGCCAGCATACGTCAAATGTACTGATACAATACCCAGCTCTTTTTCTCTATAAATATTGCTTATCAAAAAGTAGAACTTGTGATAATTTCATTGACGCTAAAAATTAAAAAGCGCCTGTTAGTTCTTCTATTAATGAAACATCATAAAATAACTGGAAAAATTATTACAGTCCTTATATATAAATTGATTATATCGAATAATTTCGGTTGATAACAAAAATAGATTCGTCGTTCATGGTGTCATTTCCATTAGAATCATCAATCCAAAGAAAATCCACCTGATTACGACCATCCTACCTTCCTACAGATCCATTCACCTCATATACACAACTACTCACTGAAAATCAAATATCCATGCCTTATATACATGCCAGAGCCGACAGTCACCTCTTCCAAAGAAGCATTTCCAGCTCTTTCACCAATGCCATTAAATGTCACTTCCACTTGTCTTGCCCCAGCACATGCACCCTGAATTCAGAGGTCCTAATATATAAGTTGATGCTCACTAAAAGTTGTTCATTAAACTAGGGAGGGAAAATTTCCACATACCGCTATGGTGTTGGTTGTCGAAAGACCAAGATCATTTTGCCAGTGTGTGGAAATGATAACATTTTCTATTCCAGGTGTATTCGCTTTTATGTCAGCTATCAGTTTACCAAACTCTTCAGGGATAGTAATACCCACAATGTCGGGTATGTTGAGAGTTGTGGCACCTGCCTTGACAACTTCACCCAGAATTTCATAGAACCCTCTCTCCGATCTAGTTAGAAATCAGGGTTAAAAAAGTCAAAATCAAAGAACAAATAGGACTTCGCAACATTCTGAAGCTTCATACGACCCATTTAATCAATCATATTCATCCACCATAGGGGTGCAAGCAGCAGCATTCCTGTCACTAAAAGCTAGCGACACCGACAGTAGTAAATGCTGAAATGCAGCTGCGAATATCCTCGGGGAAATGTACAAAACGACCACAAGAGGGAACGAAACAGACGATTCTTATAAGATTGGTGAAGGGCTCTGAACATTGAGCGATCTTTCATATAGTAGGTCACAACTGTAAATTCACTGGATACTCACATTATCCATCTACTCCCGAATGAAAAAAACCATGTCATTGTGCTCTAGATGGAGTAGAAAAGTCACTTATCTATACCCCATTCACGAATGCAAGAATCCATACATAACACCTAGAAGAAGGAAATAACCTGCCCCTACTGCACCACAGGGAAGCAAGTCAGATCACAAGGCCACGCAAAGACAGGAACTTCGGAAACAACCTGCCAGAATCCTCAGGGCTGAACTTGACATCGTCGCAGCCCAAGCTTCGGGCGAAGGCCACCATCCTCCTGGCAATGTCGATCACCTCCTGCTTGCTCTTTTTCAGCTTGTACTGCATGTGGATGGCGCTGGTGACGATGAACGTGTGGATCGCGTCCCAGGCGGCCCGAATGTCCTTCTCGTTGCACCGGGAGAGGCCGCAGATGACGGGGACGTAGCCGTGGGGGTCGACGGCGTTGCTGACCTCGAGGGCGATGGCCTTGACAGCATATGATGGTTTTATTAAATTATGGTGATGGACCTAAGTTGGCCCGTCCGCCCATGTTGGGCCTAAAAGCCCGGCCCACAAGATTGGGGACCGTGGATG
Source organism: Eucalyptus cloeziana (assembly GCA_014182715.1). NCBI lineage: Eukaryota > Viridiplantae > Streptophyta > Magnoliopsida > Myrtales > Myrtaceae > Eucalyptus > Eucalyptus cloeziana. The sequence goes on along the minus strand of CM024634.1, from coordinate 1,658,779 downwards.
AAGGAATATGATGAAAGGACACGTTTCCTTTTGGAGGGAACGTATATAAGGGGAAATAAAGAAGGATGAACGTACCTTTTGGCATAACGTATGTTCCTCCTCCCTCTCTCCCTCAAACACTTTCCAAAAGAAAGAACAGTGCGCGAGAGGCGACACCCATCTTCCCTTCAAGGCAAACTGACGTCATCGGATCGAACGGGATCAGTTTCTCTTTCTCAATCGGCGTTGGTGTTTAATCTGTGGCTAACAAGGTACGTTCAATTCTGTGATGTGCCTTAGGATCGGTGATGCATGTGTTTTTCCTGGGCTCGTCTTCCGCACAAGTTTAGGGGTTCGATTTAGTGTCAAATCTGGATTTTTGGGAATCCAACAATCCCAACATTGGTATCAGAGCCCAAGTTCTTGTTTCCTAATCATTTTCCATGTTTTTCCCGACCCCTTTCATGTTCATGGATGATTTCTTATTGTTTTTTTGTGAAATTAATCGGCCGACACCGATCGGGGAGGAAAAATCCCGACACCCGAGCATTGTTCATCAATTTTTTCAAGTTTCTGTAAGTCGAAATCCAATTCTGATGGCTCTGGATGGAAGGTCTCGTCGAGACGAACGCGACGAGTGGTGGAACGCCGCCAAAGGGCGCCGGACGTGCCCCCATGCGCAGCCGGAGTGAACCGGCGTCTTCGGCGCGTGCAACGACGCGCACGCGGAACCGACGCACGCACGTGCGCGGGTGCCACCGATGGCGCGTGCCACGCACACGCCAGGCGACGTCATCGTGACGTCGGCCGACATGCATGGCACGTGCCGATCGGTTCGTCCGACCAGCCGACCGGCCCGACCCGACTCGGCGACCGTTGACTTCCGTTGACCATTTACTTTTGTTGACCGTTGACCTTCATTGACCGTTGACCTTCGTTGACCGTTGACTTCCGTTGACGCGCGCCGATTCGTGGCGCAGACGCGTGCGGCAAGCACGCGCGCGCACGTGCGCGGTGTGCCACCAATGGCGCGTGCCGCGCACGCGCCAGCTGACGTCATCGTGACGACAGCTGCACATGCATGGCACGTGCTGGTCGGTTCGTCCGACTGGCCCGACCCGACCCGGCGACCGTTAACCCGTTGACCGTTGACCGTTGACCTTCGTTGACCGTTAACTTCCGTTGACCGATCGTTGACCGTTGACCCAAAAAAAAAAAAGGATTTGTTTCTTTTTTCAATTATGTCTACGTGGATTATATGTAATCCCTTTTTTTTTTGTTCTGCATTTGTTGCAGGAACAATGCCTCCCCGTAAGCCGTGCGCACAATGTCAAATGAACAAAAAGAAAGGCTTTTAAGGTTGATAACCGATTTGAATGGTTATCGATGGGAGAGTGGCGACATAATTGATCATGTTATAGAGGTTAACAACAAAATTCAAGAAGTTATTTGGAACGGTTACCCCATGCCAGATACTCATATAGTGTGATTCTTTATGAACACTCTTCCATTAGAATGGCAATGAGTGTTGAATCGTCTATGGGAGGTCAAAGGATTTACTAGTTATAAGAAGCTAGTAATGGAATTTATAGATAAATATCATCGGATTGGAGTCACAAAAACTGCGACCCAAGAAATGACTTCGATTAAGCGATGAATGAATGTGCGTAGAAGAAATCCTAAGGGATGTCTGTCTGTTTTTCCGTGGCTATCAAGAATGCCCGAAAATTTTACAGAGGAAAAGAAAAAGAAATTGAACCAAGTAGAAACTTTTCTTATTCGTTGTATGATGCTTTGGTTTTAGATGTTATGGCTGGTCTTTATTAAGTGTGCTTTGTGAAAATATAATGTAATGTTTTCTACCTGATTATTGTTGATGTAGCAATTAATATATTAGTTGTATTATGTGAAACCACAATTATTATATCATTATTGGATGTCAAATATTATTTGCTTTTTGTTGTTGTTAACTGTTGTGGGTAGTTCATAGAAGTTTTTGTAGCTTCATAGAATTTACTTTGCATTGACAATTATATTAATGATAGTTTTAAGTTATGATTTTTGGAGAATGATTGGAAACATAGTAACCTTTTGATTCTGAAACCTTACCTAAAATTATTAATTAATATGATGGGTTTGTGCAAAATAAATACATAAGTGATAGGCATTAATATTTCGTGCATATATATTTGATATATTTAGATAGATGGATTCAGCAACTAAGAACATAATTGCTGATTTGAACAAATAAGACAAATTGAACGGCGAGAATAGTGAAATATTGAATATGAGAATTCGATATGTGTTGGAAAAGCAAGAAGCACTAAAAGCTCTTGACCATGTTATGGAAGATCTTGAGAATGCTGTGCGCCACCTTGAGCTAGCAGATGATCGCCACAAGGCATTTGAGCGGGATACAGATATTTGCTGTGTTGCTTTCAGCTCAGTAGGGTTATCAAGCTCTAAGCGCAAGCGCATTCATTCGTTCAATATGTGAGAAAGCAAGGGATCAAGTCCTTTTTACAAGAAACCAAGAATTAACCAACAAAAGAGAGGAAAACGTCCTCGTGTGAAGAGAGGAAAACGTCTTCATGTGAAGAATATTTCAAGGGTGAAATATTACAACTGTGACCAGAGGGGTCACTATGCCCGCGATTGTCGCAAGCCAAAGAAGGTACACACCCTTATACCATTGGGAACTTTGCATATGTGTCAAGTTCTGTATTCTTAACTGAATCTAATCATTTGTGGACTGTAGATTCAGGAGCGACAGACCATGTAGCGAAGGATAGAGAATCCTTCGTAGAATTTCGACGAGTTCCGACTGGAACTAAGTGGATCTATGTAGGAAATAACTCTAGAGCTGAAGTAAAATGAATTGGCACCTGTCAACTGAACATGCGTGGTGGACGCACTTTGTTCCTACATGATGTATTGTATGCTCCGGAGATTCGTCGGAATTTAGTATCTGTTTTAGTGTTGATTAAGTTTGGTTTTAATGTGAACTTCCATAATAGCAGTGTAGATTTGTATTTTGATACAAACTACTATGGTTGTGGTTATTTTCTGGATGGTTTCATTGTATTAAATAGACTATGTTAATGCAAATGTTTGTTATTCCCTTCTCACGTCTCATAATTCATATGATAATGATGTGAATGTGTGGCATGCTAAACTTGGTCATATTGGCCAACAATGTATGAATAGATTAGCCAAAGAGGGCTTATTGAGCAACATTGAAAAAGTCGATTTGCCCATATGTGAGCATTGCCTAGTAGGGAAAACGACAAGAAAACCATTTGGAAAAGATAAAAGAGCTGAATTTCCTCTGCATTTAATCCATTCTAACGTCTATGGTCCAATGAATGTGAAAGGAAGGTATGGGGCTGTTTATTTCATCACTTTTATAAATGATTATACTCGATTCGGATATGTCTATTTGATTTCTCATAAATCTGAAGTATTAAGTTGTTTCAAAAGGTTTATGAACTTGGTAGAAAATTAATTAGACAAGAAAATAAAAGTATTAAGATCCGATTGAGGTCGAGAATATTTATCTGATGAGTTCAGAAAATTATGTGATGAAAAAGGAATAGAAAGACAATTATCTATTCCATATACTCCTCAACAAAATGGTGTTGCGGAGAGAAAGAATAAAACCCTACTGGAAATGGTCAGGTCTATGATGGTGCATGCTAACTTACCTATCACCTTTTGGAGTGATACGTTGTTAACTGCTGCCTATATACTTAACCGGGTGCCTTCCAAATCAGTTACTTCTACTCCATATGAGTTATGGATAGGTAGAAAACTTGACTTAAGTTTTCTTAAGCCATGGGGTTATGCTACCTATACTCATGAGCCCTCTCACAAGTTTGGGAAATTGGGTCCCAGAGGAAAGAAAAGTATTTTCATAAGATACTCTGAACACTCAAAAGGATATGTGTTCATAGGTAAGTAGGAAAGTAGGAGTATAACTGAATTTGAATTACGGGATGTCACATTCTTAGAGAATGAATTTCCTAAGAAGGGCGAAATGGGTAAAGAATACTCAATATTTGAAACCTTGGATCACGATAATAAACATAATAGAGTTCGTCCGAGTGGGAGTAACATGAGAGGTAATGAATTTGATTCAACTCACTCTCAATTACAACCACAAGATGAGATGATATCGTCATTATCTAATCCGAGTAGGAGCATAATGGGGAATGATGTACAAAGTGCACAATCTCTCATGCGGCGCTCAAGTCGCAAAAGTTATGGTTGCTCCACAAGATGAAGATGAGCCAAGAAATCTTAATGAGGCTCTAAATTGCCCTGGTAAGGAAAAATGGATGCATGTAATGGAAGTTGAGATGGAGTCAATGAAGTCAAACCGAGTTTGGAAACTGGTTGACCTTCCAAAAGGATGCAAAGCTATTGGGAACAAGTGGGTTCTCAAAATAAAGCGTAAAACTGATGGCTCGATAGAAAGGCATAAGGCTCGCCTTGTGGCGAAATGGTATAAACAATAGGAATGAATTGATTATGAAGAAACATTTTCTCCTGTGGTGAGATTTACCTCGATTCGCATAATTCTAGCAATAGTGGCTAGTATGGATCTAGAGTTACATCAAATGGATGTAAAGACTGCTTTCCTCAATAGAGAATTAGATGAATAAATATATATGGAACAACCTATTGGTTTCATTATGGAAGGCCAAGAAGGAAAATTTTGTCGATTTTTGAAATCGATATATGGTCTTAAGCAATCGTCAAGACAGTGGTATATACGTTTTCATAATGCCATAATGACATATGATTTTACAATGATTGATGAGGATCATTGTGTATATATCAAAAGATCCAAAGATCAATTTGTGATCATATCATTATATGTTGATGATATACTAATTGCTGGAAGTAATATGGAGTTTGTTAATACTGTTAAGAGTTGATTATCTTCCAACTTTGAGATGAAAGATATGGATGAGGCTGCATACATCCTTGGAGTTAAGATTTCAAGAGATCGTTCGAAGAGATCATTATCTCTTTCGCAAGAAACATACATAAATAAGGTTCTTGAACGATTTCGTATGCAAGATTGTAAACTCATAGATACTCCTATTGTAAAAGGTGAAGGATTGAGCCATAAACTGTGTCCAAGGACTCCACAAGAGAATGAACAAATAAAACATGTTCCTTATGCTAGTGCTGTTGGGAGCTTGATGTACGCTATGATGTATACAAGACCTAACATATGTTTTGCAGTTGGAATGTTGAGTAGATACCAATCTAATCCAAGTCAAGCACATTGGAAAGCCGTTAAGAGAATACTGAGGTATCTAAAGGAAACTGCTGATTATACGCTGAGTTATTAATGAAAGGATCTGCAACTCGAAGGTTATTCTGATACTGATTGGGGAGGAGATTTAGATGAAAGAAAATCTACCTCTAGATTTGCTTTCTTACTGAACAATGGTGTCATATCATGGAGCAGTAAGAAGCAAACATGTATAGCCTTGTCCACGATGGAAGCTGAGTATATGGCATTATCAACAGCGGTACAAGAAGGAGTTTGGCTTAAGAGATTTTTGGATCATTTAGGTGTTATTGAAAAAGCTGCAAATTCATTGTTAGTTAATTGTAATAGCCAAGCAGCTATAGTGTACACCAAAGATCCAAAATATCATGGCAATACTAAACATATAGATACCAAGTATAATTTTGTCAAAGATATGGTTGCACGAAAAGATGTGAACTTACAGTACATATCTACGCATAGAATTGTAGAAGATCCTATGACAAAGCCAATACTTAGAGATGTGTTTTGTGGTCAAATAAAATCTCTAGGATTGCGTAGAGTCTAATGTACTGCATATTGTAATTTCCCTGAGTTGTTTACATTTAATGAATATGTGTTTTCATCATTAATGCCTATGAATCTTTGTTTGATCTTTATACATCTTAATGCTCAGTGCATTACTTTAAGTTGAGAAAGTATGTCGGATAGATATAAGATTAGCCCACTCACACGGGTAATCGCCTCTATTTACTGTGTGATAAATAGAGATGAGACTGTTTTTAAGCTTATTATCTAGGTGATAATTGAGAGCTCAAGCTTAAAATATATATGTCGCCTTAACTAAGTTTTAAGATGAGAACATGATATTTACTATGTCCGAAAGTAAAATAACCCACATATTTTACTTTATTTATCTACGATGCCAGATGTGAGTTCTGATGAATTTTGTGAATGAGTAGATATGTGAACTCAAGTTAGACATTAGGTATATCTGAACTATCATCTGTACGGTATTGAAGGTGTAGACATACGCTTCATGGGAAATAAGTTAATACCGTAATACGTATTTCATACTACGTATGCATAAGACGACCAATAAGAGTGGCAAAAGTTTGATCTCAACTGTTATGCCGTGTGAGACTCTTGAGGAAAAGACTTCCTCAAATTTTTAGTGCCCTCATGACTTTTACTTATTCTCAAGATGTCTATTTAGTGTTTGCTATCTTAGGATGTTGCCAATGGTCATGAGTTGATTCTATCTAATGGGACATTTCTAGAAAAGCAAGCTGAACTGAAATTGAGAGTTTGAAGAAAAGAGGAAGATCGAATTTAGAGAATCACATTGTAGTTTTGTATTCACTGGTCGACCAATTATGACTGTCTTTGGGATAATCATAATTGTGAATACAATATATATATCATTGTTTAAAAGAGATCATGAGATATAAATGTGATCGATCGATCTAGGGTACTGCATACTAAATCTACTCAGAGTGTGATGCCCATTATGAGCTGCTATATATTCCTAACAGATGTATAACAGCGAGCTCTCAAAATATGCTGGTCGCACGGATTATTCACCGATATGAATATTGAAGAGAGGTAAAGAGGATCATGTTCGGCCCACCATGTGCGAGTGGGAGATGATGGTTTTATTAAATTATGGTGATGGACCTAAGTTGGCCCGTCCGCCCATGTTGGGCCTAAAAGCCCGGCCCACAAGATTGGGGCCTATGGATGAAGGAATATGATGAAGGAACACGTTTCCTTTTGGAGGGAACATATATAAGGGGAAATAAAGAATGAGGAACGTACCTTTTGGCATAACATACGTTCCTCCTCCCTCTCTCCCTCAAACACTTTCCAAAAGAAAGAACAGTGCGCAAGAGGTGACACCCATCTTCCCTTCAAGGCAAATTGACGTCATCGGATCGAACGGGATCAGTTTCTCTTCCTCAAACCGGCGTTGGTGTTTAATCTGTGGCTAACAAGGTACGTTCAATTCTGTGATGTGCCTTAGGATCGGTGATGCATGTGTTTTTCCCAAGCTCGTCTTCCGCATAAGTTTAGGGGTTCGATTTGGTGTCGAATCTGGATTTTTGGGAATCCAACAATCCCAACAGCATCGAAGTCATCCGGGAGGCGGCGGGAAACCCGGCCTCGATGATGTTGACGCCGAGCTTGGCGAGCTGGCGGGCGATGTTGAGCTTCTCCTTGGAGGTCATGGTGGCGCCAGGGGACTACTCACCGTCGCGGAGGGTGGTGTCGAAGATGCGGACGTACTTGGGGTCGGGGATGCAATTGGGGATGTACTCGGGGCGAGGATGAGGAGCGGTGGAGCATCTGATCACGGAGGAGGAGGCTCGTTGCGGGGGAGGACGGGAGGCGATGCAGGGGAACAAGATGGCGGTGGGACACTTCGGGGTCCGGCGAGAGGAGGAGGAGGAGGGGCGGAGCTTGGGATCAGCGGAGGAGAAACTAGGGATGATGAAAGTGGCAGCCATGGCCATGGGGAGGAGGAGGAAACGAAAATGGAGACTGAGATTTGGGCAGTTGCATGAGAGAGGGAGAGAGAGAAGATTTGATAGTGAATATGTGAGCAGTGGCAGAGGTAAGTCATGCTTGTATGATGGCGGTAGTGTGTGAAGGCCAGCAATGGTGGGGGCATGTGGTTCAGAGGCTAGTTTGAGCATGCTAAGGGAATGAGATGGTGCAACACACTCATGAGGCTACTTTTATCACCTAATTTTTTAAGGATTTGTATGGAGCTAATTAGGGGGTAGAATTAGCATGACCTATTCTAGTAAGCAACATATTGATGAATTTTAGGCTATGTATTCACATTTGATAAGTTAATGCATACCAATACCTTTACAAAGGAATTGACACAATCACCACAAAAACACCTCACCCCAATTATCCAAGGACAATGCCTGCTTCATTGGTTTGCTCAAGTCCAATATCGTCAGGAGATATAATTTCATATGTAACTTTGTGTCTCAGCATTCCATCCTATAGAGAAGGGAAAAAAAAAACACTATCAAAGGCAATATCATAGTTGTCATCATTTTTTTTTTAAATATATTTAGTTGTCAATTAGAATGAGAAATCAAAACACGAACTAAAATCCCAAGAAAGTAATATGATTACTTGAGATATATAAGTTTTATACTTATATTTTCAGCAGCGACCAAGAAAATGGATACGTGTGGCAATTTTCTTTGCTTTAAGGTTTTCTGAAAATTGAAAAGAGTCTTCTTCAAACTAGGAGACAAACAAAATGATACTCTCAATGTTTTCAAAGGGGAATATAAAGAAAACTAAAGACCTATTTGGTTCTTGAAAGATCTAAAGAGGTTACGGTCTCTAAAATTCTTACAATGGCTCAATTAATCTCTTCAATAGCGTTGTTCATTATGCAAATGTTTGGGTCAATCTACAGACCATCTATTTCTGATTGGACCATTTACAGCCTCACAGCTGTGGTATTCTTGTTCTATTCCTTCCAAGATTGACGAATCCTCCGTCATCTATTGTACGTGTTTAGATTGTGCGATGCACCTCCAAGCATGTCCACCATTCACAACCACATCAACAACCACCAAACGTTAGTCTCTACAAAACCTAATATAGATCTCCTAAAAATGCTATCAAACTTAAATCAGCTCCTTCAAGTTTAGCGGCTAAAGAAAACATCATCTGGAACAAAACAAAAGCTAGAAGAGTAATATTAACTGCTTCTAGAATCAATGTCTTGAGGTAAAAATGTCATGGCTAAACCCGCATCTAGCAGTAAACTAGGCAATAGGATAAAAGAAAATTTGACTGGGCAACGTTAGAAGACCATAATATATCGGTTTAAGCTCCTTAGTTTCGGCAGAGTTCACAATTAAAATGATGGCAAAAGTTTTCGCACCATATAATAAGTAACTAATAAAGAGATTTATCCCACCAAGAGCATTAACAATTAGGCATCTAAAATGAATTGCCAGAGAAATTACTAAAGAAATTATTCAAGAAAAGCAAGCAAATAGGTGAAAAGAAGCCACAAACTCAAAGTTCATAGCCACTGACCTGATGGATGCCATTTTCATGAGCAAAGGCATTAGCTCCAACAATAGCTTTTTGAGGTTGTCCATGCAAGCTTGAGTACTCCTCTACCTATAAAATTGTTGAACCGATATCAAAAGTACCCTCCACAACGGCGAGCAGTCCCCCAGCGCCACCATGACCTCCAAGGAGAAGCTTGACATCGCCCGCCAGCTCGCCAAGTTCGGCATTGACATCATCAAGGCCAAGTTCCCCGCTGCCTCCCGGGACGACTTCGACGCTGTCAAGGCCATCGCCCTCAAGGTCAGCAACACCATCGACCCCCATAGCTATGTCCCCGTCATCTGCAGCCTCTCCCGCTGCAACGAGAAGGACATCCGGTCTGCCTGGGACGCCGTCTGGTTTGCCAAGCGCCTCAAGATCCACACGTTCATCGCCACCATTGGGATCCACATGGAGTATAAGCTGAAGAAGAGCGTCATCAACATTGCCAGGAGGATGGTGGCATTCGCCCGGAGTTTGGGGTGCGACGATTTCGAGTTCAACCCCGAGGATGCTACCAGGTTTGTTACGAAGTTCTTGTCTTTGCATGGCCTTTATGGTCTGATTGGTTCCTGGTGGCAGTCGAGTCTGTTAATCATCTAATTTGTCACTGTCTAGTTGGTAGTTCGCGATCAATTTGTAGGCCGCGGGTAGTGGTGTAGTTGGGGCAGGTTATTTCCTTCTTCTAGGTGTTATATATGGTTTCTTGCATTCGTGAATGGGTATAGATGACTTGACTTTTGCACTCCATCTAGAACACAATGACATGCTTTTGTACTCTCCATTTTCGTCTCCTCCTCCTCCGCCTAGATGGAGTACAAAAGTCAAAGTGGCATCCATCGGAGGAGGAGACGAAAATGAGAGTCAGATTTGGGGAGTCAGTGAGTGAAGGAGAGAAAGGCTTTTAGTTTTAATGCAGAGTGGGGAATGTTGGGATATAATATGTGGAAACGACAGAATTTTGCAATTTACGTCAACGTGAAATCACCGGAGAAATTAACGAGAAAAAAAAGGATATCAGAAATTTACGTGGTTTGGTCCGAGTATCGATACCTACGTCCATGGAGAGAGCCAACAGCAAATAATCCACTATAATCGGAGTATCAGAGTTTACAATCGCTCAATCACTCAAATATTTTCCACACTTAAATTTAACCCAAAACCCTAAGTGTAAATAAATAACTCACTTGGGTATAAACTTACGACACAAAATTACACGTTCAAGCTCGAATGAAACGCTCTACATACGTCAAACAAGAACAATGTCTTCACGTACGTATCCTCTTCGTAGGGCTTCTGCAAGTGGTGCGGACTTGCGGCTCCTTTCTTCGTTGGTTGAACGTGCGGCGTTTTTCGTAGGGTTTTATTTTCCCTTTTATAGGTGTGCCCCAAAAGTCAAATTATTGACTCGGGCCCACCATCCTCATAAGTGCGTGTGCAAAAAAAAAAAAAAAAAAAAAGAGCAAAGTTCTTCATTGCTGCAGAAGACAGAGTCAAAAAGACAATTTGACTCTGGGCCCCACGATTTTAGTTGTCTTTTTCCGAATTCCTGTCTTCTGCAGCAATGAAGAACTTTGCTCTTTTTTTTTTAATTATTATTTCAAGAGTCTAGCGAAGCCTTTTTGATTTTTCATCTAATCTTCAAATTTGAGACATTAAGGGCATGTTTGTTTTTACTTCTTTATTCTGTTTTTAAACAAATTTTGTGTTTTTTTATTTCGGGGAACAAAAAAAAAGAATGAAACGCGTTTGTTTGCGTTTTTGTTCCAAATCTATTTTTTTGCTCCCGAAACACTTTTGGAACAAAACAAAAAAAAAATACTTGTTTCTTATTTCTTACAAAAATTAAAAACATATTTTCTCTCTCCTCTTTTTTTTTTTCTTTTTTTTTTTTTTTTCACCCATGGCCTACGATCGGCCATGGCGGCCAGGCCAAAGAGGGCGGCGACCTCGCCAAGGCGTCGCCGGCCCAGGCGAGGCCGAGCATCCGACCCACCGCGGCGAGGCTCGGCCTCGCCTTGGCTGGGTGAGGTCGGGCTCCCGAATCATCTGTAATTTGATTTTTTTCAAGTGATTTTATATGAGGTAAGGAAGAACAATATCAAATTCCATACAAGTTTTACCTAATATTTGGAACCTATCCATTGAAATGTGTTCCTCATTTTTCGGAACCTGAAACCTAACATTCATATCTTGTAACCTCGAATCTATCATATAATAAGTTTCAAAATCGATTTCAAGATCTACTTAGGTTCTGCTATTAATACAATTACAGTGAATTATAATCTTTAATAACCACTACCTGTTGTTATAATTCACTCACCATAATTTTTTTTAAACACCTAAAATTTTGAAACATTAATAATTAAAAGTCTTAGTCATAAAATGGAAATTCAAATATACTCGTCATCAAACATTATAAAATACCGCAGGATTGTGTAAATATATAAATCAAGAAAAACACAAAAACTTATTCAAAATTATAGATTATAGGTTTCGAGTAAAACCCACCATCAAAACATGCTTTTTAATTTTTGGAACACGGAATCTAGCTTGCACATGTTGAAATCAGGAAGCCGATAAGTTTCTATCAGTTTAGTTCTAAGATTTTTTTTTTTGGTCGAATGTTTAGTTTTAAGATTGCATATTATATTTAGGAATCATGCTTGCTCATGGTACGAGGGAGAAAATGTTCCTTTGAAAAGCCGTGTGAAATTTAAAAAGTAAAAAAAAATTGATGTTTTGAGCAAGGTTGTTGATGATGATGAGCAAAAAGTCAAACTCAGGATATACGAAGGGCCACGTCGGCCTTGCATGGTAGGGGGTGGCGGGCAAACTCCCTGTTAAATTAATGTCTCAAATTTGAAGATTAGATGAAAAATTAAAAAGGCTTCGCTAGAAAAAAAAAAGGAGCAAAGTTCTTCATTGCTGCAGAAGACAGGAATTCGGAAAAAGACAACTATAATCGTGGGGCCCAGAGTCAAATTGTTGACTCTGGGCACACGCACTTATGAGGACTCCTCTGCACCTTGCTTGCGTGAAGAGAAAATCCACGTGCGCAGCTAAATACGTGGATGGTGGGCCGAGTCAATAATTTGGCTTTTGGGGCACACCTATAAAAGGGAAAATAAAACCCTACGAATAACGCCGCACGTTCAACCAACGAAGAAAGGAGCCGCACGTCCGCACCACTTGCAGAAGCCCTACGAAGAGGATACGTACGTGAAGACATTGTTCTTGTTTGACGTACGTAGAGCATTTCGTTCGAGCTTGAACGCGTGGTAATTTTGTGCCGTGAGTTTATACCCAAGTGAGTTATTTATTTACACTTAAGGTTTTGGGTTAAATCTAGGTATGAAAAATACTTAAGTAATTGAGCGATTGTAAACTCTGATACTCCGATTATAGTGGATTATTTGTTATTTGTTGGCTTGCTTTCCTTCCACGGACGTAGGTATCGATCTTCTGGACAAATCACGTAAATTTCTGGTGTCCTTATTTTTCTCGTTAATTTCTCCGGTGATTTTACGTTAATGTAAATTGCAAGATTCTGTCGTTTCCGCGTATTATATCCCAACACTCCCCACTCTGCATTAAAACTAAAAGCCTTTCTCTCCTACTCCCCAAATCTCACTCTCATTTTCGTCTCCTCCTCCGATGGATGCCACTTTGACTTTTGTACTCCATCTAGGCGGAGGAGGAGGAGACGAAAATGGAGAGTACAAAAGCATGTCATTGTGTTCTAGATGGAGTGCAAAAGTCAAGTAATCTTTACCCATTCACGAATGCAAGAAACCATACATAACACCTAGAAGAAGGAAATAACCTGCCCCAATTACACCACTACCTGTGGCCTACAAATTGATCGCAAACTACCAACTAGACAGTGACAAATCAGATGATTAACAGACTCGACTGCCACCAGGAACAAATCAGACCAGAAAGGCCATGCAAAGACAGGAACTTCATAACAAACTTGCCAGCATCCTCGGGGCTAAACTCGACATCGTCGCACCCCAAGCTCCGGGCGAATGCCACCATCCTCTGGCAATGTTGATCACAGTCTTCTACAGCTTATACTCCATGTGGATCCCGATGGTGGCGATGAACGTGTGGATCTTGAGGTGCTTGGCGAACCGGACGGCATCCCAGGTGGCCTGGATGTCCTTCTCGTGCAACGGGAGAGGCTGCAGATGACGGGAATGTAGTTGTGGGCTATGTAGCACCGACACGGACACGTGACATACGACACGACACGCGGACACGTCATTTCTAAAAAAATAGAGAATTCCGACATGTTTCGACACGTTATATATTAAATATATATTTTTAAATATAAATGCAAAAATAAATAATAAAAAGAGTATAGAATTAATTTATACTAAAAATATTAATTCAACATTTGTCAATATCATTCATTATTTTAATTTGACAGAGATTGAATAAAACATTCAAAAATTGCAAACACAAAAGAGTAAGTTTGAAGGAACATGTCATGTTTTCTTACACTTATCGGAAATTAGTGATATTTCTTATAGTCCTAGGTAAAGTTCGGAGTTCATGATATAGACTAGCTTGAACCTCCTTTGCAAAACAAGGTTCGAGAAAAGTGAAAATCTAGGACAAGAACTCAAAAGAAAAGGAAATAACTAAATTCGCCATGCAAAATGTAATAGATAACTCACAAGTTAATGACATAGATCAAAAGAGATAACTCACAGGCGACACTTGCGTGAGACGGAAAGAAGCAAAAAAAAAAAAAAATTGTGAGTTATCTATTACTTTGCAGAGGCGGCGGAGCAACCCCTACGAGAAGAGAGGCATTTCATCGTCACTTACGGGAATGTCAAAACTTATAATTGAGAAACTTGAGAGTAAGAATTTTCTTTTTTCCTCTTTATTTTTGTTATTTTCATTATTTTTTCATATATTTATACATTGACCCCTCAAGTATTAAAAATTTTTAAAATTGACTTTGCGCGTGTCGGAATCGCATGTCGGAATTTCGGACTTGTATATCGGAGAGTGTTGGGAAGAGTTGACCACATGTCAGATTTCCCGACACTCGTTGACTGTGTGTTGGAATGTGTTGGAGCATGTCAGACATGTGTCAGAGTGTCGGACACGACACGAAGGCTTCCGGAGAGTGTCAGTACTTCTTAGGCTGTGGGGGTCGATGGTGTTGCTGACCTTGAGGGCAATGGCCTTGACAGCGTCAAAGTTGTCCTGAGAGGTGGCGGGGAACCTAGCCTTGATGATGTTGACGTTGAACTTGGCGAGCTGGCGGGCGATGTCAAGCTTCTCCTTGGAGGTCATGGTGGCGCTAGGGGATTGCTCGCCATTGTGGAGGGTACTTCTGATATCGGTTCAACAATTTTATAGGTAGAGGAGTACTCTAGCTTGCATGTACAACCTCAAAAAGCTATTGTTGGAGCTAATGCCTTTGCTCATGAAAATGGCATCCATCAGGTCAGTGGCTATAAACTTTGAGTCTGTGGCTTCTTTTCACCTATTTGCTTGCTTTTCTTGAATAATTTCTTTAGTAATTTCTTTGGCAATTCATTTTAGATGCCTAATTGTTAATGCTCTTGGTGAGATAAATCTCTTTATTAGTTACTTATTATATGGTGCAAAAACTTTTGCCATCATTTTAATTGCGAACTTTGCCGAAACTAAGGAGCTTAAACTGATATCTTATGGTCTTCTAACGTTGCCCAGTCAAATTTTCTTTTATTCTATTGCCTAGTTTACTGCTAGATGCAGAGTTTAATTATGACATTTTTACCTCAAGACATTGATTCTAGAAGCAGTTAATATTACTCTTCTAGCTTTTATTCTATTCCAGATGATGTTTTCTTTAGCTGCTAAACTTGAAGTAGCCGATTTAAGCTTGGGTAGCATTTTTAGGAGATCTATATTAGGTTTTGTAGAGACTGACGTTTGGTGGTTGTTGATGTGGTTGTGAATGGTGGATATGCTTGGAGGTGCAGCACACAATCTAAACACGTATAATAGATGGCGGAGGACTCGTCAATCTTGGAAGGAATAGAACAAGAATACCACGGCCGTGAGGCTATAAATGGTCCAATCATAAATAGATGGTCTATAGATTAACCCAAACATTTGCATAATGAACACTACTTTTGAAGAGATTAATTGAGCCATGGTAAGAATTTTAGAGACCGTAACCTCTTAAAATCTTTCAAGAACCAAATAGGTCTTCAGTTTTCTTCATATTCCTCTTTGAAAACATTGAGAGTATCATTTTGTTTGTCTCCTAGTTTGAAGAAGACTCTTTTCAATTTTCAGAAAACTTTAAAGCAAAGAAAATTGCCACACGTATCCATTTTCTTGGTTGTTGCTGAAAATATAAGTATAAAACTTAAATATCTCGAGTAATCACATTAATTTCTTGGGATTTTAGTTCGTGTTTTGATTTCTCATTCTAATTGACAACTAAATATATCTAAGAAAAAATTGATGACAACTATGATATTGCATTTGACGGTGTTTTTTTTTTCCTTCTCTATAGGATGGAATGCTGAGACATAAAGTTATATATGAAATTATATCTCCCAACGATATTGGACTTGAGCGAACCAATGAAGCAGGCATTGTCCTTGAAAATTTGAGGTGAGGTGTTTTCTGTGGTGATTGTGTCACTTCCTTTGTAAAGGTATTGGTATGCATTAACTTATCAAATGTGAATACATAGCCTAAAATTCGTCAATATATTGCTTCCTAAAATGGGTCATGCTAATTCTACCAAATTAGCTCCAAACAAATCCTAAAGCATTAAGTGACAAAAGTAGCCTCATGAGTCCTACACCCATCTCTTTCCCTTTGCCTGCTCAAACTAGCCTCTGGACCATATGCCCCCACCATTGCTGGCCTTCACACACCACCGCCATCATACAGCCATCACTCACCTCTGCCACTGCTCACAAATTCACTGTCAAATCTTCTCTCACTCTCTCATGGGACTCTGCCCTCAAGCCCCAACCCTCGCCACTTCATGCTTTTAAGCAATTCCATTGAAACCCCTTCTTCTTCTTCTTCTTCTTCTTCTTAACTCACTCCCCAAATCTCAGTCTCCATTTTCGTCTCCTCCTCCTCCCCATGGCCATGGCTGCCACTTTCATCATCCCTAGTTTCTCCTCCTCCTCCGCCGCCACCGCCGCCACCGCCGCTCCCAAGCTCCGCCCCTCCTCCTCCTCCTCCTCCTCCTCCTCCTCTCGCCGGACCCCAAAGTGTCTCGCCGCCGTCTCGTTCCCCCGCATCGCCTCCCGTCCTCCCCAGCAACGGGCCTCCTCCTCCGTGATCAGATGCTCCGCCGCTCCTCCTCCCCAGCCAGAGGGCCCCACCACCGCTCCTCCTCCCCGCCCGGAGTACATCCCCAACCGCATTCCCGACCCCAACTACGTCCGCATCTTCGATACCACCCTCCGCGACGGCGAGCAGTCCCCCGGCGCCACCATGACCTCCAAGGAGAAGCTCGACATCGCCCGCCAGCTCGCCAAGCTCGGCGTCGACATCATCGAGGCCGGGTTCCCCGCCGCCTCCCCGGACGACTTCGAGGCCGTCAAGGCCATCGCCCTCGAGGTCGGCAACGCCGTCGACCCCTACGGCTACGTCCCTGTCATCTGCGGCCTCTCCCGGTGCAACGAGAAGGACATTCGGGCCGCCTGGGACGCTGTCCGCTTCGCCAGGCGGCCCAGGATACACACGTTCATCGCCACCAGTGCGATCCACATGCAGTACAAGCTGAAGAAGAGCAAGCAGGAGGTGATGGACATTGCCAGGAGTATGGTGGCCTTTGCGCGGAGCTTGGGCTGCGATGATGTCGAGTTCAGCCCCGAGGATGCTGGCAGGTTGTTTCCGAAGTTCCTGTCTTTGCGTGGCCTTTGTGATCTGACTTGCTTCCTGGTAGCGTCGAGTTTGTTAATCATTTGATTTGTTGCTGTCTAGTTAGTAGTTCCCAGTCAATTTGAAGGCCACAGGCAGTGGTGCAGTAGGGGCAGGTTATTTCCTTCTTCTGGGAGTTATGTATGGATTCTTGCATTCGTGAATGGGGTATAGATAAGTGACTTTTCTACTCCACCTAGAGCACAATGACATGGTTTTTTCATTCGGGAGTAGCGTACTGCTACATATACTCACCGGATAATGTGAGTATCCAGTGAATTTGCAATCGTGACCTACTGTAGTAAAAATCGCTCAATGTTCAGAGCCCTTCACCAATCTTATAAGAATTGTCTATTTTGTTCCCTCTTGCGGTTGTTTCGTACATTTCCCCAAGGATATTCGCAGCTGCATTTCAGCATTTACTACTCTCGGTGTCGCTAGCTTTTAGTGACAGGAATGCTGCTGCTTGCACCCCTATGGTGGATGAATATGATTGATTAAATGGGTCGTATGAAACTTTGGAATGTTACGAAATCCTATTTGTTCTTTGATTTTGACTTTTTTAACCCTGATTTCTAAATAGATCGGAGAGAGAGTTCCTCTATGAAATTCTGGGTGAAGTTATCAAGGCAGGTGCCACAACTCTCAACATACCCGACACTGTGGGTATTACTATGCCTGAAGAGTTTGGTAAACTGATAGCTGACATAAAAGCGAATACACCTGGAATAGAAAATGTTATCATTTCCACACACTGCCAAAATGATCTTGGTCTTTCGACAGCCAACACCATAGCGGTATGTGGAAATTTTCCCTCCCTAATTTAATGAACAACTTTTAGTGAGCATCAACTTATATATTAGGACCTCTGAATTCAGGGTGCATGTGCTGGGGCAAGACAAGTGGAAGTGACAATTAATGGCATTGGTGAAAGAGCTGGAAATGCTTCTTTGGAAGAGGTGACTGTCCGCTCTGGCATGTATATAAGGCATGGATATTTGATTTTCAGTGAGTAGTTGTGTATATGAGGCGAATGGATCTCTAGGAAGGTAGGATGGTCGTAATCAGGCGGATTTTCTTTGGATTGATAATTCTAATGGAAATGACACCATGAACAATGAATCTATTTTTGTTATCAACCCGAAATTATTCGATATAATTAGTTTATATATAAGGACTGTAATAATGTTTCCGGTTATTTTATGATGTTTCATTAATAGAAGAACTAACAGGCGCTTTTTAATTTTTAGCATCAATGAATTATCACAAGTCCTGCTTTTTGATAAGCAATATTTATAGAGAAAAGGAGCTGGGTATTGTATCAGTACATTTGAAGTATGCTGGCAAGGATACCTAGAAAACAAAAGGGGGGAAAAGTGGAAGATGTACAAGCTTGTGTGCTGTTAATTCTATTTTTCTTGTTCCTTTCTCTTTCTTTAGTTTTTGCAGTTCTGAATGGTTCATGTCATTTCGCCTATACTTTTCTCTTAGCATGCATTTTTCACTATTGAATGGGAACTGAATCATGCTGGAATATGTAAAGTCTTAACTCATTCCGCTGCATCACAGCAAGTAATGATCAATTCTTAGACTGTAAGATGAGAAAAGCTTGTTTGATGTGATCTGGACACATAGAAGCAACGTTCAGAAGCTCTACCAAGCGACTGAGCATGATGGGATTTAGGGTAAGCCATATGGACGGCCTTAACCTACAAAGGTGTGGTTAGATCTTTAAAGATAAGATTTGAGTATTTGTATCGTAGTGAGAACCTATACTAGCTAGAGAGAACCAGCATAATAAGTTCTATGCATATCATTGGTGCTTGTACTTATGATTATTTAGTTTCAATGTCTTCCTGTTTGTTTCCTTTTGCTGTTTGGTTGAAAATTGTTTGGAGTCCTTTTCTGTTCTTGTTTTGCTAATCTTCCTTACCTTTTGTCTTTTCTTATAAAAAAAAAAAAAACTTACAGGTGGTAATGGCCTTAAAATGCAAAGGGATGAGCATATTGGGAGGTCTTTACACTGGAATCAATACTCGTCATATTGTCATGACTAGCAAAATGGTATATAATTTTGACTTAATACATTTCTTACCTTAATCAACTGTGCTTCTGATATCTGTTAAACAATTTTATAGGTAGAAGAGTACTCGGGCTTGCATGTACAACCTCATAAAGCTATTGTTGGAGCTAATGCCTTTGCCCATGAAAGTGGCATCCATCAGGTCAGTGGCTATGAACTTTGAGTTTGTGGCTTCTTTTCACCTATTTGCTTACTTTTCTTCAATAATTTCTTTAGTAATTTCTCTAGCAATTCATTTTAGATGCCTAACTGTTAATGCCCTTGGTGGGATAAATCTCCTTATTGGTTACTTATATGGTGCCTGCCGAAACTAAGGAGCTTAAACTGATATCTTTTGGTCTTCTAACGTTGCCCAGTCAAATCTTCTTTTATTCTATTGCCTAGTTTGCTGCTGGATGCGGAGTTTAACTATGACATTTTTACCTCGAGACATTGATTCTAGAAGCAGTAAATACTATTCTTCTGGCTTTTGTTCTCTGATGTTTTCTTTAGCCACTAAACTTGAAGGAGCTGATTTAAGCTTTGGTAGCATTTTTAGGATAACATGGCAGTGAGGCTGTAAATGGTCCAATCAGAAATAGATGGTCTGTAGATTGATCCAAACGTTTGCATAATGAACACCACTTTTGAAGAAATTAATTGAGCCATGGTAAGAATCTTAGGAACTGCAACTTCTTTAGATCTTTCAAGAACCAAATGGGTCTTTAGTTTTTCTCTTATTCCTATTCGAAAACATTGAGAATATCATTTTGTTTGTCTCCTAGTTTGAAGAAGACTATTTTCAATTTTCAAAAAACTTAAACGCAAGGAAAATTGCCAAATGTGTCCATTTTATGGGTCGCTGCTGAAAATATAAATATAAAACTTAAATATCTCAAGTAATCACTCTAATTTCTTGGGATTTTAGTTCGTGTTTTGATTTCTCATTCCAATTGACAACTAAATATATTTGAGAAAAAATTGATGATATTGCCTCTAACATTGTTTTTTTTTTCTCTCTCTATAGGACGGAATGCTGAAACACAAAGGTACATATGAAATTATATCTCCTGACGATATTGGACTTGAGCGAGCTAATGAAGCGGGCATTGTCCTTGGAAAATTGAGGTGGTGTTTTTGTGGTGATTGTGTTATTTTCCCCTCACAGAATCATGTCACTTCCTTTGTGCATTTGGGTTGTTTGAAGTTTTGAAGTTTGCTCTTACATATTCAAATATGTCTTAAATTTATTCTCTTTCTTGGCAAATCTATCTGGTACAGCGGGCGCCATGCTTTGAAAATGAAACTTGTAGAGGTAGGCAGCATTTGTTTGACTACTTCATGTTTGCCCTAGTTGTGAGTTTCCTTACCATGATCATTGTCTCATGTTCTATCTGCCCTCTTCAGCTTGGTTATGATATTGATGGTGAACAACTGGACAACATCTTCTGGCGGTTTAAGGCAGTAGCTGAGCAGAAAAAGGTGGGCAAGATGCTGTATGTTTGACCTTCTGATTTTACTGGATTAGAATAGTTCCATAATTTGACTATTTGATAATTTGTTACTTGCATTTATATTAGTTATACATATTCATGGTCTCACTCTTTTCAAACCTTGGTTGGAATAATGCAAAACAGAACATCATAGAAAATATGATTGCAACTTTTTTTTCTCTGGGTAAGAGGAAAGTGGGCACTACTGCTGCCTATCCCTTCCATCACTGCAAGGGTCTATTTTAGAGAGTTCTACGATTATCTTGTTTTTATAATCTTCTTTGTGTCCTCGTGAATCCATAAGTGGTCAGAGCAAAATGGATAGCTTAAGTCTGTTTCTTGCCATGTTTAGTTCACTGGATGGTTGGTTCAGGCCTGTCATATGTTACTGCAATGTGAACCATTTTGTACTCCTTTTGTCTCAGCATACATGCACATAGATTTAATACGCACATCATTGGTAGCACGAATACCAAGTCAAAAAGAACTTAGAGACCATCCCCCACCTTTTACAAATGGCAGAACTCTTGAATCTGTGGAGACGATTAAGCAGCAACTGAACAGTGGACATTGACAAGAAAGTACTAGTACACAGAGTTAGACTTGAACAGGCAACGTCAACAAGAGAATCAAATGCTCATCTGGCATTCCATTTGAGTAGTTAACACCTAGTTGCAGGCATTTTATAATTGTGGCTGAACATATGTTGAGTAGTAAGACCTGTAAGCTGCATAGGTGATGCAAAGTTTTCATATGGAAAGACAATAATAAGTTCATCCCCTTTGCGAGTTGTGGCTTTGTATGCTTGTTTTTTTTGGCTCTTAGGATGACATGTTATGTGACTGTTTTCTTTGTTGTGCTTTGTGCCAGAGAGTTACTGATGCTGACATAAGAGCCTTGGTATCTGATGAAGTTTTCCAACCAACAGTTGTATGGAAGCTTCATGATTTACAGGTATATTTGCCTAGTTTTTCCAGCTTATACCGTGGTGATTCCAATGCCAATCCGTCTGGTTAGAAAATCATAGCAAATGCCATATAGGTTACGTGTGGAACTCTTGGTCTGTCGACGGCAACTGTGAAACTTATCAGTGCTGATGGGAAAGAGCATATTGCTTGTGCTCTTGGTACTGGACCTGTGGATTCAGCATACAAGGCTGTTGACCTAATTGTTAAGGTTTGAATTTTCGATTTGGTCCTATTACACTCATATTGTATTAAGAAGTCAGTTTAAAGAATACCTCTACCAAATGTTATTTTACTTTTGTAGTATCATTGTCTTAGAAGTGGGATATTTGTAGTGTTAATTTAATAAGGAATGAATAGGGAGAACACATTTCAATTTTGTCATCGTAACCAGGTATGGAAAGCTGCTTCCGGTAACCACTGAAAAGATATTTTTCATCTACGTACTTTCAAATTTGGGGTTTAATATAATCATTAGTTTATTATCAAATTAACATTGCAAAAGATTATGGGTACCAAATAAAGTTGACAATATTGGAATTAATTTTCTTGAGGGTTGACTTTCAGTTTCAGAACTGACAGATGTGGTCTTGCATTATGCTGAACAGGTACCTGCAACGCTTCTCGAGTACTCCATGACCGCCGTGACAGAGGGCATTGATGCAATAGCCACAACCCGAGTTTTGATCCGTGGCGAAAACAATCACACGTCTACACATGCTTTAACTGGGGAGACTATACACCGAACCTTCAGGTACAGGAGTGTTTAATATGTTTACAAACCATGATGTTTTACTTCATATAAACTTCAAGTTATTGTATTTATTATTGGAATGCCAGTGGTACTGGGTCGAGCATGGATATTGTAGTTTCAAGTGTGAGGGCCTATATTGGAGCATTGAACAAGTTGTTGGGTTTCATGGAGCTGACTCCCTCAGAGGTTCCTACAGAGATGCCCAGTGTCTATGTAAACATGCCCGACAACTAGTAAGCAGATAGGTGAAAAGACACCACAAACTCAAAGTTCATAGCCACTAACTTGATGGATGCTACTTTCATGAGCGAAGGCATTAGCTCCAACAATAGCTTTATGAGGTTGTACATGCAAGCTCGAGTACCCTTCTATCTCTAAAATTGTTGAACGGATATCAGAAGTACAGTTGATTAAGGTAAGAAATGTATTAAGTCAAAATTATATACCATTTTGCTAGTCAGGACAATGTGACGAGTATTGATTCCAGTGTAAAGACTTCCCAATATGCTCCCCCCTTTGCATTTTAAGGTCATTACCACCTATAAGTTTTATTTTATTTTATTTTATTATTTTTTTTAAAAGAAAAGACAAAAGGTAAGGAAGATTAGCAAAACAAGAACAGAAAAGGACTCCAAACAATTTTCAACCAAACAGCAAAAGGAAACAAAGAGGAAGACATTGACACTAAATAATCATAAGTACAGGCACCAATGACATGAATAGAACTTATTATGCTGGTTCTCTCTAGCTAGTGTAGGTCCTCACTATGATACAAATACTCAAATCTTATCTTTACAAGTCTGACCACACCTTTGTAGGTTAAGGTCTGTCCATATGGCTTACCCTAAATCCAATCATTGAGCTCAGTCTCTTGGTAGAGCTTCTGAACATTGCCTCTATGTGTCCAGATCACATCAAACAAGCTTTTCTTATCTTACAGTCTAAGAATTGATCATCATTTGCTGCGATGCAGCGGGAATGCGTTAAAACTTTACATATTCCAGCATGATTCAGTTCCCATTCAATAGTGAAAGATGCATGCTAAGAGAAAAGTATAGTCGAAATGACATGAACCATTCAGAACCGCAAAAACTCGAGAAAGAGAAAGGAACAAGAAAAATAGAATTAACAGCACACGTGCTTGTACATCTTCCATTTTTTCCCCTTTTGTTTTCTGGGTATCCTTACCAGCATTCTTCAAATGTACTGATACAATAACCAGCTCCTTTTCTCTATAAATATTGCTTATCAAAAAGCAGAACTTGTGATAATTTCATTGATGTTGAAAATTAAAAAGCGCCCGTGAGTTCTTCTATTAAGGAAACATCATAAAATAACTGGAAACATTATCACAGTCCTTATTTATAAACTGATTATATCAAATAATTTTGGGTTGATAACAAAAATAGATTTGTCGTTCATGGTGTCATTTGCACTAGAATCATCAATCCAAAGAAAATCTGCCTGATTACGACCATCCTACCTTCCTACAGATCCATTCACCTCATATACACAATCACTCATTGAAAATCAAATATCCATGCCTCATATACATGCCAGAGCCGACAGTCACCTCTTCCAAAGAAGCATTTCCAGCTCTTTCACCAATGCCATTAATTGTCACTTCCACTTGTCTTGCCCCAGCACATGCACCCTGAATTCAGAGGTTCTAATATATGAGTTGATGCTCACCAAAAGTTTTTCATTAAACTAGGGAGGGAAAATTTCCACATACCGCTATGGTGTGGCTGTCGAAAGACCAAGATCATTTTGGCAGTGTGTGGAAATGATAACATTTTCTATTCCAGGTGTATTCGCTTTTATGTCTGCTATCAATTTACCAAACTCTTCAGGCATAGTAATACCCACGGTGTCGGGTATGTTGAAAATTGTGGCACCTACCTTGATAACTTCACCCAGAATTTCATAGAGAAACTCTCTCTCTGATCTAGTAAGAAATCAAGGTTAAAAAATCAAAATCAAAGAACAAATAAGATTTCATAACATTCCGAAGCTTCATACAACCTATTAATCAATCATATTCATCCACCATGGGAGGCGCAAGCAGCAGCATTCCTGTCACTAAAAGCTATCGGTAGTAAATATTGAAATGCAGCTGCAAATATCCTCAGGGAAATGTACAAAACGAGCACAACAGGGAACAAAACAAATGATTCTTATAAGATCGGCGAAGGGCTCTGAACAATGAGTAGAGATGTCAAAATGGGTCATTGACCCATTTTTGGACTCATATTTAGTTATATGGGTTGTATATGGGTTAGAGGCTTTTAAAAACCCAACTAAAAATGGGTCAAAAAAGTGAGTCTGATTTAAATGGGTCAAAAATGGGTTGGAACTTGTGACCCAATTTCAACTCATTTAAAATATCGAGTGGATTGAAAGTTAGAACCCATTTCTAAATTTTCAACTCAAGCCTCACACAATCTTTCCCTCTTTAACTTTATAAAAATGTTTTTTTTAAAATCAAAATTATAATTATTTTTCATATTTTAATTTTCTTTTCTTTTTTTTTTCTTTTTTTTCTTCCTTCCTTAGCCTTAGGCGAGACTCGAACTCGTTGGGTTGCTGATGACTAGCGAGGCTCGAGCCTCGCTGGATGTAGCGAGACTCAAGCTCGGGTCGGCGTCGAGTGAGGCCTCGGCCTCACTAGCGCCTCAGGCTCGAGCCTCGGCCGGATTGGCGAGACTCGAGCTCACCGACGTCGGGTGGGGCCTCGACCTCGCCTAGATCGGCAAGATTGAGCCTCGCCTGACGCCGGCGAAGCCTCGACCTCGCCGACGATTAGCGAGACTTGAGCTCACCGGCGTCGGGTGGGGCCTCGGCCTCGCCAAATCGGCAAGATTGAGTCTCGCCCGATGCCGGCGGAGCCTCGGCCTCGCTAGATCGGGCGAGGCTCGAGCCTCGCTAGATTTAGCGAGACTCAAGCTTGGCGACATTAGGCGAGACCTCGACCTCGTCGGATCAGCAAGATCAAGCCCCACTCGACACCGCCAAGCTCGATCTCGCTTGTGGCCGGTCGCCGGCCGTTGTCGTGGCTGGCGGCCGACCGAAGAAGAAGAAAAAAATGAAAGAGAAAAAGAAAAATAATTATTAAAAATCAAAAATTATATTTAAAAAAATTAAAAAATCTATTTTTTAAAAAATATTTTAAAAAGAATTATAAAAAAATTTCATTAAATTTGTATTGCATAAAAGTGTTTTGACAATACTTTTTTTTTATAAAAAATCATAAAAATGAGTTTTTTTAGGTTTAGTTAAAAAAATTATATTACGTTTTTAATTACTCAATGGTATGTTCATTTCAAATAAGAGAAGCATGTGCATGGGTCTAATTCTTTATAAATATTTCAATTTATAGGTTTTTTTTTAAATTTTTTTATTTTATTTACTAATTTTATTTTAATTTAAAGTTTTAATCCAATTAGCATATAATAGTGATGGATTTTCCTAGAATATTAATAGGTTTTAGCAATACGAGTCGGGTTGGGTATGAATTAGATATGGGTCGGTTGAGTATGGGTCAGTTGATTTACATCACAAATATGAGTTAAAACAAGTTACATTGATCCAATATGGGTTGACCCATTTTTTACCCGATCAAAAATCCGACCCTACCCAACTATTTAACGGGTCTAATGGCAGGTAATATGCCATAAAAGCTCCCCCTCCAGCAAAAGCTCTTTCCAAGAACACTCATCAACAGCGTTCAAATTCACTCGCGCACCCTGAGCCGAACTGAATTCCTTGTGATGACTGCACTCGCGAGTCGTCGTCACCGCCATCGCCATTCATCCCAATGCATCATCATCATCGCCACGCGCTCAGAGCCTCCAAGAAGCCACCCTCTTCGCGGCCGCACCAGCTGGCCGACACCCTCCTCGTCGCCTCCATCGCCAAGACCCTCTCGCAGTCCGGCACCCGCAACCTCGACCCGGACGCCGTCCCGGTCACCGGTTCCCTCGTCCGCCACATCCTCTCCCACAGGTCCCTCCACCCATCAAGAAAGCTCGAGTTCTTCACGTGGTCTCGCTCTCTCGCGCATTTCGGCAAACACACGGCGAGCGTGTACTCCCACCTGTTCTGGGTCATGTGCCGGGCCGGCCAGCTCGAGGAGGTCCCTCCCCTGCTCCGCCTGATGAAGGAGGACGGCGTCGTCGCCGATTCTTGGACCTTCAAGCTCCTCCTCGACGCGTTCATCCGGTCGGGCAAATTTGATGCCGCGCTCGAGATTCTTGATCACATGGAAGAGCTCGGCATGAGGCTCAATTCCCATATGTATACTTCGGTGCTCACCGCACTCGTCAGGAAGGGCCAGGTAGGGCTGGCGCTGTCGATTTTCTATAAGCTCTTGGACGGTTCGGATGGGGCGGTTTCGGTCCCGAGCACGGTCGTGTGCAATGAGCTGCTTGTCGCGCTTAGGAAGGCGGACATGAGAGCGGAGTTCAGGGAGGTGTTTGACAAATTGAGAGGGAAGGATGCGTTTGAGTTGGATGCTTGGGGTTATAACATTTGTATTCATGCGTTCGGGTGTTGGGGCGATTTGCCAACTTCTCTGCACCTTTTCGAGGAGATGAAGGCGAGTAGTTTGGGTTTGGGATCATTTGGGCCCGATTTGTGCACCTACAATAGCTTGATCCAGGCGCTCTGCTTGGCCGGCAAGGTCAGAGATGCGCTGATCGTGTGGGAGGAAATGAAAGGGTCTGGCCATGACCCCGATGCCTTTACGTATCGAATTCTCATTCAAGGCTGCTCAAAATCGTACCTCATTGATGATGCTGCCAGAATTTTCGACGAAATGCAGTACAATGGATTTCGACCGGATGTGATTGCTTACAATTCTCTCCTAGATGGACTTCTTAAGGCGAAGAGAGTGAATGAGGCATGCCAACTTTTCGATAAGATGGTTCAGGATGGAATAAGGGCAACATGCTGGACATACAACATCCTCATTGATGGACTATTCAAGAATGGAAGGGCCGAGGGTGCATACACAATCTTCTGCGACTTGAAGAAAAAGGGTCAGTTTGTGGACAGCGTTACTTATAGCATTGTCGCGGTGCAGCTCTGTAAGGAAGGTCTTTTCGAGGAAGCTCTTAAACTGGTGCAAGAAATGGAAGTCAGAGGCTTCATCGTGGACCTGGTCACAATAACGTCCCTCTTGATTGGATTTCACAAGCAGGGTTGGTGGGACGGAATGGAGATGCTCATGAAGCATGTTAGGGACGGAAATCTGGTCCCAAGTGTTCTCAAGTGGCAAGCCGACATGGAAGCCGCAATGAAGCATCATAAGAGCAAAAGAAAGGATTGCACACCGATGTTCCCGTCTAGAGGCGGCTTCCTTGAAATTATGAGTTTGATGGGTTCTCCTCCTGACTTGCAGACATCGCCTAAGGAGGGTTCGGAAGAGACTGGAACGGGAGATGATAAGACTTCATCTGCAGAATCTGATGACTGGTCATCTTCCCCATACATGGATCAGTTGGCTAGTCAAGTGAAGTCCGGGGATTATTCTCCTCAGTTGTTTTCGCTTTCGAAAGGGCTGCGGGTTCAAGGCCAAGGGGCAGGCACATTAGATATGGACATGGTGAATACTTTCTTATCGATCTTTCTAGCGAAAGGAGAGTTGAGCTTGGCCTGCAAGTTGTTTGAGATGTTCAGTGACCTGGGCGTTGACCCAACAAGCTACACGTACAACTCCGTGATGAGCTCCTTTGTCAAGAAAGGCTATTTCGAGGAGGCGATGGGCGTACTCAACGAGATGGGTGAGCGGGTCTGCCCCGCAGACATCGCGACATACAACGTGATCATTCAAGGGCTAGGTAAGATGGGGAAAGCAGACCTAGCGAGTGCTGTCCTGGACAAGCTAATGGAGCATGGGGGTTACCTAGATGTAGTGATGTACAACACGCTGATTAATGCCTTGGGGAAAGCTGGTAGGATCGACGAAGCGTGCAAGCTTTTCGAGCAGATGAGGACGAGTGGGATTTGCCCTGACGTTGTGACATTTAACACACTCATCGAAGTGCACAGCAAGGCGGGGCGTCTGAAGGATGCATATAAGTTCTTGAAAATGATGCTCGATGCTGGGGTCTCTCCTAACCATGTGACCGACACGACTTTGGATTTTCTCGGGAAGGAGATCGAAAAACTAAGGTATCAGAAGGCTTCAATGGTGCGCATGGATATGGATGATTCTGGTTAATGCGGAAACTTTCTCTTGGTGTCTGGTTTGCAGGTAATTGAACTATCTTCCCGGTCTTTGCTCATGAAAATGGAGAGATCACCTAATGTTTCACGCATCGTTTGAATTTAGCGTTAGATGTTGATAGTAATGCAGACAAGTTTGAGCTAGACTATTTTATAAGATTCTAGTGCTAAACTGTACTTCTAGTGAGATGGTTTTGATTGTCCAGAGGATCATTCTTTGGTGTATTTTCTTTCTTCTGGATCACAATTGATCTGGATAGTCATACATTCGAAACTATTAAAGTCGGTTTGTGTATAAGAGTTTACGTTTCGCAGTCTGCATACCCTTTTACAGTCCATGCCTAAAAGGATTATTGCAAGTAAACTTCTCCAAAAGGTTGGTCATTTTAGTAGTTTGATGATAATAATGGGAGTAGCTTCTCAGTCATTACGTAGGAGATTATATACCTTTCACAATATTACGTTGTGCTTTCTATGTATCAAGTGAACATCTTTCAATTAAAGTAATGAACTACTAATATCAATAAGTTGATCGATAGAACTTTAGAGCGAGAATTATGCGCGGATAGAGATAGAAAAAGATAGATAAAACTTGAATTACGAGAGCCGCAGGTTTAAAAAAGAAAGTCAAAAGTAAAAAACACAATTGGTTCAAAGGCTACCTCCTGTTGGATAATACAGGGAGTAAAATGTCCAGTTCTGAGTCAATTAAATTGAACAACAATGCAACATTCTTCAACAGGAGTCTCCTCTACTTCTGAGCTTCAGCCTCTTTGGTCTCGATTATTCTGACGAAATTGCGAACAATCATCTTGCCCTCATCGGTTATGATGCTTTCTGGATGAAATTGGACACCCTGAAATTCACATGTCAGCTCGATATGGTTTTTGCAGTTGTAAAGAGTAACTAGCAACATTAGGAGATGTATCAACATATTAATAATGGAATAACACGACACAGCACAACTAAACAAAAAGAGAAATGTCCAAAAATTACATGACACAGATGAATAATATCAACCCCTCGCTGCACACAGACTAGACATCAGATGTAGTCACCACAATCCAGAAAGCGTACTGTTTAATCTTTGACAATATGTTGTGGTCAAAAAACTAAAATCTCTGTTTACATTAAACACGAATTGAGTGCGGAGACATACTTATGAAGTCTCAGTGCAATGAGCATTAATGAGCGCTATCTAAAAGCACAGGACTTACCCTAAAAATATCAAAGCGTGCATGTAGATCGTAAAGTAGGACATCTAATAATCCCGTCAAGCACGCACACGTGCAGAAAAAGGACAAATCGTTGACAAACGTATGCCAAAAATCCACCCACACTGACAAGATTGCACTAGTTATTAATCGTTTATCCCACATAGTGGTTGTTACCGTGAAGGTGGGGCCAAATAAGCATGAACCAAGAGAACATCATCCGAGCTTTGAAAGAAATCAGAAACCTTTTTAATGAAAGAGAGATGAGGAGAGACCTGGAGATGCTTGTAAGTTTTGTGACGAGCAGCCATAATCAGTCCATCCTCAGTCCATGCCGTGACCTCCAGAACTTCTCCAGGAAAACTCTGCTTTTCAATCACAAGGCTGTGGTACCTACCAGCAGTGAAAGGGCTGCAAAAGACAAGGGGAATGGGTAGAGGTTCTATGATTTTCTTGCTATACACCATTACAAGGATCTGTCATTGCAATTGAGAAGTTAAAGTACAGAATGCCATCAATGTGGTATTAGAGCAACTTTCCGTCAACACGAGCTCAAGGCCTCAAGCACAATAGAGCAGGTTGCTACACAAAAGGAAGCCGTGAAACTGGCAACAAATGAAGATTTATGTATAACATCAGTTTGGAACACTGACAAGAAATTGATTTTGCCAGAAATGGACATCAAAAGCACTGATTCTAGCTATACACAGAGTTGCATTTGACCAACAACTATCCATCTCAGAGCTGTTTTACACAAAAGCACTGATTCTAGCTATACACAAAAGGAAGCTGTTTTACACACGATAAATGAATAATCTGTGCTTTATGTGGAAACTGGGAATAAAATGAAGATTTATGTATAATATCAGTTTGGAACACTGACAAGAAAGTGATTCTGCCAAAAAAGGACATCAAAAGCACTGATTCTACCCTTACCAAAAAAAAAGCACTGATTCTACTATGCACAGAGTTGCATTTGACCAACAAATATCCATCTCATAGCTTGAAAGAAGAATAGGCCCCAGCTATACTCGTAGAATAAAAATGATAGAGAAGGAATGCAGACATACTTTGATAATCCAAAAAATAAGCCATCTTCTCCCTTCTCGTCATAATATACAAGAGAACTTTTTCCATGCACCACACCATAAGGAGAACGCACAATCTTCCCTGATGCACCACATTCCACATTGTAAATGCTTCATATCACCAATGAATATAACAAAAAGTTCAGATGCCACCTAGAACCATTTTCTCCATCAAAAGAAAGTAGTGGCCAGTACACTGGTGACAAACACCAAATTCTGTGCAGAGAAAGCATAAAGCAGCATAATAACTTGTTTAATTTTACTTGAGATTGAATTAAGCAAGGTAATTCAAGATCCTGCACAAATAATAGTTTGTGCCACTAAAAGTTGCTTTTAGAGGCTCCAAAAATGTGCTTTACTGCACAAAATAAGAATTTATCTACACGAAATATTTCTTGATTAAATGAAACAAGCAATTATAAAATAAAGATCCAATAGATATGCCACAAGCACATGCTTTTGTTCAGAAAACACACCTCCAAAGGCCTCCCCAATGCATTGTAGACCCATGCATACTCCAAAGAGTGGAACCACGGGGCCTAGTTCAAGAACAGTCTGCAAAGAAATTCCAGAATCCTGGGGTGTGCCTACAACAATAATGCCATGGCATAGGTATGATATTCCCTTTGATTTACCTTCAAGAAATAGCCAGCATTTTGATCAAATGGAATCATATCATAGAAGCTCTAACCCGGTCCTGGGGATATAAGCACTCCCCTTGGCTTTTTGCTACAATACGTGGAAGCTATCAGTTAAAAGAGCGCTCCTTTCAAGCGAGGCACATCAATCAAATGATCGGAAAGGCCTGTTGTGCCATAAAAAGTGTACGCTATTATATCTTAACTAAAAAGAAGAAAAGGAAATTTCTTACCTTTTCAATTCCTCCACGGTCAATTCATCATTCCGGTAAACCTCAACCTTACATTCCAGCTCTCCCAAATACTGAAAAATGACAACAGAAGGTCATAAGTATTGTTGTACATTTGTATCACAAGTATGCACCTGCAGAGCTCATAGACTCTGCAATTGCATGAATGACCTCCTAAACACAGCTAAGTGCTTATGCAGATGGATTCTTTGTGTGCACGTAGAGAGAGAGAAATATGAGGTTGATGCTTGTGTTCAATAGCAACACATTGTTAAGACTCATAGAATGCTTCTTTTGCTCAGGACAGACCTCATATTACATGAAAATCTCCTTACAAGTGGAAAAGCTTCCAGATCTCTACTTTAACATGTAAAACATTTCAGTGAAGCATCTATTTTTTATCTAACAAAAATTATTGCCATGATTGACCCAGCAAAAGGCGGATGTGAGTTTCAAGAATGTCTTAGAGAATGGACTACCATATGCATATACTATACTAGCATCAGTTCAATACTGACAAGAACAACATCTATGCAGATTCCACATAGCAACTGCAATTAACTCCAGGTTTTGCCATTTTCGGTCTCTTCAACTAAACCATATAATAGATGAGTTAGACCATCCAGTATCCACAATGTCACCCAAGAATGACTGAAGTGGTCAAGAGTCAAGACTCAATATCAAACTACCGAGCAAAAAAGCATACTTGTAAAATTGAGTCCTAGCGAAAGCAAACCCTTAGGGCCCAGCCTCAGTGGCCTCTTCTTTTGATAATTACCCGATTGAGATGGGAGAGAAGGCATATTCACAAGTTGACGAGAGAAATCGGGTGCTATCAGAAGGCCTGGAAACCCTACCTCACACAAGCACACGCTCGTGCACACACATGCATCCAGTTTCACCAACTACGCTCCTTCAAATGAAGCTACACCCCAATCTCACAATGAAAGGAAAAAAAAAACTTTTCTAACAAAATGTTAGATGTGAATAAGAAACCTGGCAATTGACGTAAAATGAGGCCACCAAATATTGTTTATTGTTTTCTTTGTTTATCGTTTTCTCTGTTCAAGCAAAACCAGAGAAAAACAAAATTACCTGGCAAAGGTTGTAAGTGAAACTGTCATAATTGTCAATGACAATGATTGGTTCATCACTCTTTCTAATGGGCACTGGAGACCTGGAATTCAACTCAGAATTGGATAAAGATCTGGCCTTTGTGACAAATTCTCTTTTATTTTGTGCCACAAAACGCAGGTCTGCAAATGAAAAGGAAAACTTAGCTTTGTTTATAAAATAACAGAGAAAAGCAGAGGATGGTAGAATGTGATCAAAGATTACATACTTGAGGTAAGGGTGGTCCTAAAGAGGCGATTTAGGTGAGGATTTTGTAGGGTTTTATGAGAGAAGGAAGGTTTTGGGTACTTGAGAGAGCAGTGAGCCATTCCAGCAGCAGCCATCTTGATGGAAACGGAGTTTGGTGGTGAGCGTATTATGTGTGCACTGCACAGTAGAGAAAGCCTGTATAGTTCTAATTGAGATAGGGAAGCAAATGCTATTGACCCTACAAATCACTCCCTTTTTATTGAACATACGAGGAAAAACCTTAAAGAACAGATTGCATATCTGATTTTGTGCTAATATGGCTCTGTTTTTTTACACACTGCCATATATGGTTCTTCATTGCTCCTTTTTTTCTAAACATACAAGGAAAAACCTTAAAGGACAGATGTCTTCTCTGATTTTGTGCTAATATGGTTCTTTCTTTTATAACGCTGCCTTATATAGTTCTTCATTTTAAAGGTAAGTCACACACGACAGTCAGCATCATTCTCATCCAACGTTCACTCCTCATTATCTTTATTCTAAATAAATTTGAAAGTGGAATAAGATACTGGGATATGAGAAGTAAATCCATCTTGACTAAGCCAGATATCCATGTTACAAGAGGCAACATTGACGCCAAATAGAGCATCCAATAAAGTAAATAAATCCTACAAACCAACCATACTAGGAAGTAAAGTGAAACCATTAAGCCTCAGTTTACAACTAGAGTCACGAGCAAAGATGACCCAACGTGAGAAAACAAAAATGACAACTTGAATAATATTATCAAAACTGTTTTCCTTCACTTGCTGCTCCATATCTTACAAAACTGAACTATGTCCAGAACATAGCCTCTTCTTCTCTTCTATCTATCTAATTTCTTGAGCAATCCAAACATCAGGTTTCATTAATGAGTTGTCTCCCCACGTACAATAGTTGGTTTTCCTATACAATGCTAGGCAACCACATAGAAGCATCTTTCTTACTTCTATTAATGCCATCAACTTTCTCATTTTGGCTACATTTATCCCATTGACATTACAAACATGAGTGTAGATATTGGAGAGAAGTGCGTAAACTGAAAAATCTTCTCCTTTTGGGCTAATAGTCGTTTGGCAATTCCAATTGCCATTTTGGTTAACCGTATTGTTTGCAGCCACTGAGAAAAGTTATCCATGTAGGTCCATCATGTTGAAATGGCATCTGATTGATGAGGTTCTTGGTCTCGTCAAGATGTTCCCAATGACTCAAAAGATCCAATAAGCAAGTATAGTGATTAATGCCATAGCCCTTGTTCATAGAATTGAGAAAAAAAAAATGAGGACCTCTCTTCTTTAATCCGAGACAGCTACACAAAGCAAATGCATTTAGCAGTAACCATCTTATCGAACAATTGCCAACACTTCCTCAGCTTTCCCATGCTGATCAGTGCCAACCACGACTAAAGCTCAAGATGTCTCCTCTGCATGTCTTCCCATTGTACACATTCTTTGCACCAAGAATGCCACCACACTCGGCATAAATACCAATAAATACATCGCTTATGAACAGGCTTGATTCATACCCAAAAACTACAACAAGACCATGTACCCGCTTCCCATGTTCCGAGACATCCACACTAGCATTAGAGCCGACAATGCAAGAACGAGCAAAATGCATCAACCGTAACCCCATTTTGAACCAACCCAGAATTCACTGCCGCCACAGAGACGGCCAAGGAGCAGGGCAGGACCCACGACCACATTCCCCATCCCCGGGGAAAAGAAAAAACTTCCGCGAATCCAACCCACGGCACGCCAGAAGGGTAGATTGATACAATATAAATCTCTGGTAAAATGCCTGCCCGACCTGGACGTTTTCAGGATGCTCCTAATAACAAACAAATGGCAAGCGCTTTTCCTGCGCGGTCCCCGCAGGCAATAGGCCCTCCGCACAACAAAGACCTCTCCTTTATCATAACACGGTATGAGAATCCCTTGGCTCGACTAACCCCCACGAATGCATAACTAAATTTCTTTCTATGCCTGCACTGAAGAAAGTAAAGCAACAAATCCAGCTCCCAAACACATCAACCAACCAACCACGAAAGATTCACAGAGCATGTCACAGCCACAGCGAGAGAGAGAGAGAGAGAGAGAGAGAGAGGGATGACCTGAGATGGCGGCACGAGCGGCGGCGCGGCTGCGATGGGCTGCCGGGGAGCGGCCGCCGGCGGAGGCGTGGAGGCGGGATGGCGGCCGATGAGTGGTCGTGGGTGGCTCTCTCATTGAAGGGCAAATGCCGCGCGGCTCTTTGAGTTGATCGTTGGATTTTTTATTTTTTATTTTTTTTTATTTGATTGAGAATTTGCCGTGATTAGCGGGATCCATGTGCATGTCGTGTCCAAAATTTTTTTCATAAAAAATAAAATTGTAAAGAGAAATTAAGTCAATTGACTGGATTATATTGGTCGGGTGACTCTGAGTTGAAGAAAAAAAAAAGAAAGGAGGGAAGAAAAAAGGTGATGGAAATGAAATTTGAAAAGAGAATTTCATAGGTATAGATAGTCAAGATATTTTCCTTTGGCAAACTTACTAAACTTGAATTGCAACGAGAAACAATGCATAAACAAGACCCAGACAGCCATATGGTAAGTACACTTCATGATTTTATTTTTTTTTTCTTAATTTATGGTGATTTTTCATCATAAAAGTTAAAATTATCCAACTAACTAATATTGTAGTCCCATGCTCCGCATGAATTTTCGTACGTAATTTTTTTTTTTTTTTTTAGAATAATTTATGTTTATTACACTTGCTTTCTCTACTCTTGCACATGCATCTTCTATGGAAAAAGGGCAATGGAATCATTTGGACATAAAAAAAAAAACTTGAAAGTGACGATACTAACGAAATTGAAGAAGACATATATCGCTTGGAAATGATAATATCGTTTGGAAAATAATCGAACATTATGGGCTCATTCGCAGTACATAAAAATTCTCTTTACACTTATCAAACATTTACTATGTCATGTTTCGTGGAAAATTAAATATATTAGGAACTGTTTCTATTTAATAACGTTTAACTATAATATTGCATTCTACACCATGTTGTATTACACGGAATGGAAGTAAAGTTAAGTCTATGTTACTCTCATTATTATCCTATAGATATATGAGTTGAATTTCTCTACAAATATATCAAATCATGTATCGTGAATAAAAGTAAATTATGCATGAAATTATGGATATAAATACTTTCTCATTCGACGTTAGTTTTACTATCCGTTGTAAAGAGATTTTATTTTGGAACTTTCACTTTCTCTTAAAAGAAAGTGACTCTATTTGACAAAATTTAATGCATTTTTGAGCACATTCATTCCATGAAAAATAAATCATTCGAAAAATAATCATCTACATCCCCCATCAAAAAAATCGAACAAGAAGTTCTTTTATCGTCCGTGAAAATATTTCTACATAAATTATTATCAATAATAAAATATTTTTTATTAATTAATGATGTCGAAGATACAAATAAATATTTTTACGAAACAATCTATTTTCTATGAAATAAAGGAGCAGTATGAAGAAAATAAAAAAAAAGAAAATAAATTTTACTGTAATACGCCGGATGAGATTAAATTAGATACACGCGATCCAGTCTCCCCTCAGAAAGACTCGGAGTCGGAACGAGCGAGCGAGACAGAGAGAGAGAAGCAAAATCGCTGCCCCTGCACGCGGCGGCGAAGAAGACGAAGTTAGGGTTTTTCTCTTGCCGGAGCATCCGCCAACCGCCATGGTACCGGCCGCCTCCCTCCCTCCCTCTCTCGCCCTTCGGAATTCGCCCTGCCGGCGTCGCGAATCGGCGAATCGCGATAGTCAATTTCGTCGCCGTCCTCTCGCACCGCCGCTCCGATTCGCGCCGTCGCCTCTTTCTTTTTTCTTTCTTTTTTCCCCTCCTTCGCGCGTTTGATTGGTGGGATCGCTTCGCGATGACATTCTGCGTTGTGGGCGACCGATCTGTCCGGGAATTGTCAGCGATCGATTCGAAAGTTGCGTGCTTTATCGCTTCAGTTCGCTAGCTCGATCGGTTTTGAGTTCGTGTCGAATGAGTTTCGGGGAGCAGTGGAATGCCGTCCGTGTCGCAATGCGTGTCTTTTTAGTGAATCTATATAGGCCTGCTGCGTAAAGAATCCCTGCGATTGCGCGAACTGAAGCGATTGACCGCGCAACTTCGAATCGATCGCTACCGATTCCGAGATAGATTGGTTTTGATTTTGGAGAGCAGTTGAGTGCCTTTGGTGTCGCAGTGCGTGTCTTTTTAGTAGATTCTATAGGTCTGCTGCGTAAAGAATCGCTGTGATTGCACGAACTGAAGTGATCGAGCAGGCAACTTTCGAATCGATCGCTGATGATTGCGAGATAGATTGGTTTTGATTTTGGAGAGCTGTTGAGTGCCTTCGGTGCTGCAATGCGTATCTTTTTAGTAGCCTGTAGGTCTGCTGCGGAGTGTGTGCTGGGTGTTGGGCTGTCCGAGTTGGCAGCGCCTGCTGTTTTGTGATGTGATATGCTCGTTTTGGGGTTTTTCTTTGGTTCTCTAATTTTGTGCCTGCTTCCTGTTCTTTAGGTTCTTCTGCAGCCGGACCCGTTCTTGAATGAGCTCACTAGCATGTACGAGAGAAGCACAGAGCAGGGCTCTGTCTGGGTTACTCTCAAACGATGTATGAATTAACTTCTGTGACTTTGGATGAGTCCGCTTTTTCTGGTTTGTCAGTTATTCTTGTGATTGGCATGACGGAGATGTCTGATTTGAGTGTGGCGATTGCTGTTTTTTAGCTTCCTTGAAGTCTAAGGTTCAGAGGAATAAATTGAAAACTGCTGGTGACCCCATTGAGTACAGATGCCTCATACGTGCAACTGACGGCAAAAAGACTATATCTACCTCAGTACGTTCTCTCTCTCTCTCTCTCTCTCTCTCTCTCTCTCTCTTGCGGTGCACAGAGATGTGTGTGTACACGTGCATGCGATTTGATCCTTTTTATGATTGTATCCTTGGTGCAATCTGTAAGTTCAACCAAATGCAATCTTTGGCATTTCTCTGGGTCAGAAAAGATAGGCTGCGTCATGCATGGAATGTGCTACTAATTATATTTATACAGATATACATAGACATATGAATCTACAGCTGCTCCGTTTTGACCATCTGGTTGAGAACTGCTTATTAACTAAGTTACATTGGATTGGAGGACTTTTCTAGGCATGTAATGTGGTTTCAAGCCTTTGTCCTGGGTTAACAATTGTTTGTTCCTCTCGGTGTGATTACTCAGAAGAAGCAAATACTATTTAGTTTGTCCTATCTTGTATACTAATTTTCAGATCACCAAATCTGGTTAGCAAGTTGTCATAAATTGTTGGGAATACCCCTGAATTAGAAAGAAACAACACACAACACAGCAAAGCTATTTCAAGATCTAAATGCTAATAGAAGATTCTTTGGATGTGATGAATCCTCTTGAAATAGGAGCAAAATTCTGTCTGAGGATGATATCATAAACACAATAAAGAGTGTTGAGAGCAGTAAATGCTTGATGGTTTACAATGATCTCTTAGAAGAGTACTTTCAATTTCTATCCGTCAACTCTTTTTTGGGGGATCAAAAACCAGTATTCCTTGAGTTCTATGTGATTTTGGATGACACTTTCGGTTCTCCGAAGAGTAGTTAGTAGTTTGAGTTACGTTATCCTTTCAATCTCTAGTGAGGAGTTGATGACTGATATTGCCGTTATTGTTGCTATTATAATGTATAAATAGGTAGGAGCTAAAGATCATCAGCGCTTTCAAGCTTCTTATGCCACGATTCTCAAGGCACACATGACTGCTTTAAAGAAGAGGGAGAGGAAGGACAAGAAAAAGGCTGCTGAAGGAGCGGGGTCAAAGAAGGCACGCCAAGGATCGTGAAAGCCATTTTTTCATTAAGGTACGCAGGACTGCTCCCTAAAGAAAAGGGAGAGGAAGGACAAGACAAAAGCTGCAGAAGTATAGGATGGTCGAAGAAGATGTCACAAGGGTCGCGAGAGCTGTTTTTTCATCAAGTTTTGTCAATACAAGTACATTAGCCAGTGAGATTCAAATGCTTGAAGCCTCTGGGGATTTTTCAGTCGGGCGGCCTTTGATTACAATATTTCAATAGCTGGAGTTTTTGAACATCTCATCTTCCGAGTGACTGCTTACGTCTTTTTGATGCATCTTTCTTGGGCTCAGAAAATTGTACATTGCGCATTTTGATTGCTTCTGTGACGTTTTACAATCAGCTTCATCTTTTGAAGTAGGCTGTCTGGGTTGTCTCTCTTAGCTGCAATGATTGTTGTGCAGGTCCTTTTTTTCTTGCATGCCCGTGTCTGTGGCTATTCAGTTCGGTTTTGAGCTCCCTCCTGACTTCCCAACCCCTAGATGGCAATCCATTGTTTACTCTTGTTAACGTCTCTCTGTTTTCTACTCTTTCCCATTTTATTCGTGTGTTTCTGAAATCAAACGATCAGATGGCCTCATTTATCGCTTTTGACACTTGCAAAAAGATTTATGGCTTGCAATCTCTTTCAATCTTTTCATATTTCCAGATGATTGAGCTTCAGCCAGCATTCTCTTTCAATCTTTTCACTAAGTGATGATTGTCGTTAGTCGGACAGTATATGAAAAGTAATAATTGTCGTTAGTCAGATATAAGAAATTTGCAACTTCCGTCATTATGGATCAGTTGTTTCATCTTCTTCTCTATTATTTCACAAATTCATACTTTGAAAAACAGATACTTCTTGCAATTTAGCCTTAAAAGCTAGTCTGCAGCAGCAGCAGCAGCACTGAGAAAGAGAGCTTTAGTTATCAAACGTTAGTGTGCACACCATCCGTGAAGATACTAAAATTGAAACTAGTAATTTCTGTTCAAGTTTTGGCATTTTGCCAATATTGTTTATCTTCTTTTCGAATTTACCTGTACAAAATTACATTCGGAGAAAGCATATCGAACAATGGTTGCGAAAGAATTTCTGAAGTTTCAACAAGGAATGTCAAAATTCCTTAGCTTTTTGTCTTAGTTCGTTCAGCTCCCTCTCTATGTCCGAATCTTGAAGAGACCTACTTGCACTGGCAGGAACTGTTCTGCCTGGTGGGAGCTCTCCTTTCTGATGAAAAAGAGTGAAAAACACAACACTTAAAAGACGTCCATATTGAAGATAGACATTTCATGAGATATTCCAAAGATGGATAGCCGATTTTCCTTTCTTTCCCCACTTCCTTGGAAAAGAGAAACAGGTAGAAAAGGCAGAACTTCTTTCATCGGTATTTAAACATGAAACTATTAGTTTTGGGGAGTATCCAAAGGTCCTAAACATAAAACTATAAAGTGCGATCGGGAAGGAAAAATTTACCTTTTAAACCATGAATTGGTTATGCCAATTCATCATCTAAACTTCCAGTAGTTTTATCATAAGTGTCACGGATCACTTGAGCTATTGAGTAGCTGTATATGCCATCATGACAATATAGTGCTTAGTTTCTTGTCCTAAAAGAAAGCTGGTTGAAAAATCAAGAGCCATGCTGACTGGGAGTTACAAAATAGTCTTTCGACAAAACACCAAGCATATTGAAAGGAAGCTTTTATGTCCATAAGACTTCTAAAGCCTTCAGTCCAGACAACCAACAGCCCAACATTTTTTCTTCTTTATTCCCTTTTTCTTTTCTCCCAGCTCTTCACAATAACAGTATTTAATTCTCATAGCCCAGTAAGTTTGTTATGCGTGTTAACCAGATCATAATTATAAAAGCAATGTCTCTTTATTCCTCCAGCAGGAAAATAAGTGAGAAAGACATTTACTACAACAATCTCGCACTTTAACATCAAGGAGAAATAATAAACCAGACCAATACTATCTTCTTAGGGGGTAAAAGACCTACCTTTGAGCCACCAGAGAGTTCCTTCTTCAAGCTCTCAAGATCATCATCAACTGATGAGCCCTCTAGCAATGCAAACTGCCAAGAGGAAAAATACTGAGTTATAATCTGGAGGCGATATCATTTTTTATAAGCATCATCGTCTTGTTAAAGTATCCCATATCTCTTACTTACATGGTTAATATAGGTCTTATGACATACACTCTATTTCCTGTTAACGGCTAAAGCTTTTAAGATGGACTTTTTTAACATAGGTTAGAGCCACATTTCAGTCATTCATACCCCAGATGGCACGGTTTGTTCGTGCGTGGTTCTTGTTTTGTCTTATCCTTGTTCTTCAATCCCATGTTTTATTATTCATTCGCTTTGCATTTAACATGATAAAGTATCCGACATCACTTGGCTATGGGGTTCATCACAGCCTTATATTCATGTAGTCTCCCTCCACTGAATGGCTTAAACTTTTAGGTTGGACCTTCTAACAAGTCTAAACACAAATGGTTGACATGTTGTCAAATGTAGTCTGCTGATGCTGTTGGGATCAGAAGTGCTACTTGCGCCCCCATTTTAATAATGAACCTGAAATGTTTAGATGCAAAATGGTTGCATAGCAGCTGAAACATGTGCATGTGACCTCAAATAAGCTGAAGCTGTTGTATTTGAATGGAAAAGCCCCAGGCCATGAGTTCTTTGCTTTTTCTCAAGGAAATTGAGAAACACGGTAACATGCTATAACGAGACTGAATGCAAAAGAACATTTAATATGAAAAAGGTTTAATGAGAAAAGGAAACCTAAAAATGCCCAAAAAGGACTCCTTGTACCAACTGCTAAGAAGTGAAAATAAACTTCAGGCTTTCAGCCACAGGTTAGAGTTTAAACTTTTGGCACAGCATACCAAAGTTTACAGGCAGGCTTCCCCAATTTTTAGTCAGTTTGACTATAATTGTCC
Organism: Eucalyptus cloeziana; assembly: GCA_014182715.1. Taxonomy (NCBI): domain Eukaryota; kingdom Viridiplantae; phylum Streptophyta; class Magnoliopsida; order Myrtales; family Myrtaceae; genus Eucalyptus; species Eucalyptus cloeziana. The sequence continues at coordinate 1,616,644 of CM024634.1, read as the reverse complement.
TTTTATCATAGTGTTAACAAGATCTATTCTCAAGGACAATTGCTTCACTCTAGTAGTTTCTAAGGAGCCAAATATTTGCAAAGATAACTAAATAGGGGAAGAAATGGAACCATTTTACTAATGAGGAGGATTAAATGTAAAAATAAACCTAAGGAATCAAGAATGCAGGGATAAACCAGTTACCTTTCCTTCAAGATCATCCGTTGTCAACTGGCCCAGAGCCTCTGCTTGAGATTCCATTGCCATCACTATCAAATGAACAAATGGAAAGTTTGAGATGCAAGTTTCATCTGACAACTTCACTAACACTATGTTAATGCAGAATTTTGAGCTATTATACTTTATTGCCCTAGTAGACATGTGGCATTTCAACAGGCAGCAAAACATAATTTTAGAAAATTTCAGAATTGTCATAAAAACCCATCTCAAGTTATCATCAGATTATCTGTTTTTATCATTCTTCCTTAAAATATAATACATCATAAATGAATCCATCACTTGCAAAACTTCAGTGCCTCCAGTTTCTTTTTCTTTTAACTTACATGCTTAATTTCAAATAAAATTTTCTTTGAATATAAGAAATTGGCCACCTAACTTTCATCAAAGTTTTGGTTCAAAAGTCCAAGAAAGTCGGATCAAATTGCAACTGGTTAAGTTGCATAGCAACTTTTTGCCTTGTAACAACTATGTTAAATTACATGACCTTAAATATACTCTAGCATGCACCCAATGAAAAATAGCCCGAATGATGTAATTTGGGGAGAAATCCAAAACTCAGTGTATTCTGACAGCGGAAAACGACATTAGCAAATGAAAAATAGGGGAAACCTTAAAACAAGGTGGCAGTCCAATTGTTTTAGTTTGAACCACTTAAGCACAATGTAGGTTCTACTTTTAAATGGACAGCTAAGATGTTTAACATTCAGTATGCATGTTCTATCTTTACCGATTATGACTAATGTTCCCAAACCTAAAGAGAAGACATTGATAGCTTTATGTGAAGATTGCTGTCCCACAGACTAATACATAATACAGCCTAGATGATAAAGCAGGACTCTTTTACCAATTTCGTTTCAGTGTAGGGAAAATATGAAACCTAAACAAAACACAATCCTCTTTCATTTTCTTCCCAATTAAAAATAAAAAGAGAATTTGCAATGGTGTTGCTCAGTTTGAGTCTATTTTCATACTGATAGCTTCCTTTCCTTTTCTTTTCCTTTTCAGACACCTCTAGACCATGGCATTCTTCTTCAAAGGATGAATGCACATGTACAAAGAAACTCATCGCCCAGGAAATGTAGAGCACTAGTGGGAAGAAAACAAGCTTAATTCAAATCCTTATCTCTTTTTCCATAATATACTCATTAATAAAATCTGTACAGGAAAAATAGAAAGTAACAATTTTGAGTTTGCCATTCTGGTTAGTTCTCAATTTTAAATTCAGACAAGATGAAAAATCTGTATCTATATATGTCCAGAACTCTAATGGAAGTGAATAACAGCTACCATCTGACACAAAAAGAATATATGCAGACTGCCCATTAAGCAAGCAAACAATAAATTCGATTCAGTAGAAATTTTACCTTTCTCTTCCATCTTGTCAAATGCCGAAAGGGCATTGCTTGTGTTAACATTTCCTAACATTTCGTTAACTTTGGTTGCAGTCCTAAGAGAGGGTAAAAAAAAGAACAAAAAAAGAAAGAGATGAGCATCTCATATGAGTGACGGAGCAAAACAGGAAGGGATAAAGCTATGGGAAATTATGACAGAGACAAACTTCGCAGACTGAGCACGGGCTTTCAGAGTATCCTTTTTGGACTTTGCCTCTTGTATTTTGCTCTCCAAAAGCTACACAAAAATGGATTTCATGGAATGCAACTGTGACAAAATCAGTATCTCTATATGAATATACTCCTCAAGGAAATAAAATAACCAGCAAAAAAGTATGGCCAATTTTCTCTTAAAATCCAGAGGCCTATACATAACAATACCCTAGGTAATTTTAAACAATCATGTTAAGCTACTCTTTACTAGCATTGATTCCTTTAAGGGTACAAAAAGCAAACCTTCACCTAGAACCACTCATTCAATGAGTGCATTTAGCTATTACGAAGTTTTGATCAAGTAGCTGGTGGCTAAAGTGTGGTACAGGTTACTCCATGCCCATTGTTTTTGTTATGCTTTCGAAAAACTGCTTGTGCTAACCATGAAAGAAAGCAATGATTGATCACAAGCAACATTGAAGGGAGAGGTCGAGCTTCTATAATGCATATTGCACTGCTTAAAAAGGGCAGTAAATGACCTTTTCTCCACTTTTTTTCTTTTCAAACCTACCTCCTTTTAAGCTGTTGTTTCGAAGTTAGTATAGAGACATAATTTTGTCAAAGGACTCTTCCCATCCCAATGGAATACCAGAGGTCATTTCTCACCTAAAGATAATTGATGACTGAGTTACAAAAGTATAATGCCAAAATATGCCTTCACCACTCATTTAGGGTGAAGTAACCTTCACAAGATGAGAACTTGACATACCCTGGTATTTGAGACCAAATTATCGACCACATTCTTCTGTTGATCATACTGTGCTTTTAAAGCACTGGCGTTGTCCTGAAAAAGAATATATTGCGTTGAAAAAGAAATTAGACACCATCGATCTCTTACTAATACCTCCAACAAAAGTACCATTTCTACTTCTAGCCATAAGCAAATGAAAATCATCTCAAGTTGCATCATATGAGTATCAGGACCAAAAAAAGGGGACCATGCATGGTTTTATTGAAAAGTAAGGATAACATTTGGCAATAAATATGATGCTATCAAGAATTAAAGAAAAAGATGTATTCATACATATCACATTGCAATGAATTCAGTTATAAAATAAAAAAAGGTAATATTACAATAAGGTAAATGTTTGACCATGTTGAGAAACCTAACCATTGAACTCTACCGGTTTCTGTAGCTACCAAACAAAATTAACAAGAAATATTTGATGAATTATTAGACAGGCTTGGATGAATAGTGATGTGTGTATATGACAGACCTTATATGTAATAGACAGAAGATCAGAACTTTGCCTAATATGTAGCAAAAAAAAGGACTTCATGTGAGTCAAAGCTTAAGCAATTTAGAAGAAACTAAAGAAGGATAAATTATCTGCATCCATTGTTCTTTCTTACTAAAAAGGACTCAAAAACCTGCCAGATCATGGAAGCTTATCACAAGCTATGTGTCAAGATGTCTAACCCAGCTATTGTATTAGTGCAGACTCAAAGAACACAGGATAAAGCAGTCAAATGTGACTGTGATACCTTGTAGAGAAGGTAATGGCTGATATTTCCTTGCTTTACATTTAGAATGACAAGCACTATGAATAATAGAAAATAACTTATACAAAAACACAGTACTGGCATAGTATATTCAAGGGATAATGACATTGACCTGAACATTTCAATTTTCAATGCGGTCCTCAAGACTCTCTCTCTCATTATTCTGGCCCAAAATGAAAGGAGGAAAAAAAAATTGCTGACTTGGGAAAACAACATGGTAGTCCACATCATTATTTGGGCCCAATAAATCTTGATGTGACCATCCACATTAGAAAAATGCATGTGACATGGTGGTACACTTAATTGAAGGACTACATTGAGCGGATTTTGAAAGTTTAGGAATTAGATTGAAAAAAGAAAAGAGGATCGGGAAAACATTGAATATGAAGAAAAGTTCAAGGGCCACCCATGTCAATACCCCTATATTCCAGTAAAATGAAAATCTTGCCAGAAATCTCATCATAATCAGAAGAAAATAAAAGAAGAGCAAGATAAGAGAACACTGGTATTAGTTAAGTAATCGTCCACCACTCCAAAGAAGAATCTTATGAAAAAAACATTGCAAAATGAAAATACAACTTACAGCATAAGATTTTCTTCTTTTAAGAGCCTCACGTGCAAGATCTTCCTCACCCTTTTGGAGAGCCAGTTGAGCCTTGCGATACCTAAGACAGAGAATTAGTTATGTACAACAATAACATCATGAAAATTAGCAGGAACTAGTCTAATCTCATATACCACTCCTCCGAGGCCTGCTCTGCAGCTTTATATTTGTTCTCCAGCCGCTTTTGAGATGCAATTACCTGTAAGGAACAAAGGGGATCTATTTAGAACAACATTTCAAAGTAATAAGAGGAAAAGTATGGTTAGTAAACTAGGCAACTTTATAACAAAGATCATTTCGAAGCTTCTAGGAGGAGGAATTTTCAAACTATACTACCCTTCATCAAGCTCGAATCACTTGTTGCTCACCTTTCCACATTTAAGAAGACAGAGAATTATATACTGAAGAAGCGAAGTGAATAAGGGGAAGTGAAACAAGACAGGACTGAAAGAGAAGGAAAACATGCAGCAAGAATTGGAAAGCTTACTTGAGCTGTTGCTTGCCTCATTTTTATCAAGTCGTCATTCATTTCAAGCACTGTCTGTTCTAAAATCTTCTCTGGATCTTCAAAAGAAGTTATGACTGCATTGGCATAAGACTGCAGTTGGGAAGAAGTGAATCAGGATATATACTGTATTCGAAAGTAAAATGAAGATACTGTGGTGTGCATATGTAAACAGTTCCATGAACTCAACCTTGACCACTCGAGCAAACCGATCAAAAAGATTCATACGAGCACCAAGAGCACCACCACCTCTTCTTTGACAATCCAATCCTTTGCAACGAGCAATTCTGAGTTTCGTAACTCTTAATTTCCCAACTGCATGAACAGTTATGCTGTGTATGTAACTGTTCAATCAAAAAGATATAGGGTGGAATTGCACTATATACATAAGTTTTAGGACTTTCGTGCCTGTATCCCCTTTCTAATATGTATTGCAAATGAACGATTACGCTTTCAGCACTGGTATAGGCATAGTAAAGGTACAACATCTAGACCTTTTAGTTTTAAGCATCTGAGATTTGGGTGATGTCAAACAGAGGGTCGTGCATTGACAAACTGTAAGGGAGAACATCTAACAGCATGCTAAAGACCACTTAAACTTGGCCAAACGCATTGCCTCATGGTAAGAACCTCTTCCATGGATCTTCGCAAGGAAATGCACATCCTTTTTCATTGAGGTCCAGCAATTCTATGATTTACCGCAGACATGGAAGCATAAGGTAAATAAACTGTCCCTCGCATCTATCACCACAGCACATAAAGCCATCTTAGATATCTTCCAATGTCTCTGGCAATGCTCAACTCCTACCTATATTCTCTCCCTGAGGATAAAGTAGACGGTTCACTTATCCCTCCTCACAGTGTTCTCACGGTGCTATCAAAGCCTCTCTTTTTCCCCATCCCTTTACTTTCTTCTCCAAAAAATCTACTAGGAATTCATACTGTCCTTGCGAAGCACGCCGAGCGAACCAATCTCCGCCTCCGATTTTCTCATCGCTGTACTCACCAGCAACATCATTCCGCTCGAACACAGTCCTAATCGGCACCACACTTCGATTCCCTCTCCCTTTTCCCCTCAATCGCATTCCGCACTACCGATTAGGAATCTCCAATAACTAACACTGCAATCACTCCAGACCCGCAGCCCTTCATTCGCATTCACCCAGGGAACATCGAAGTTCGCTACAATCAAGCTCTCCGGCTCGGAGAAAACGCGGTAACAAAACTTTAGGCGCGAGGAGAAGAGAAGACGCACCTCCGCCGTTGAAGAAGGAGGTCGCGAGCGGCGGCCTCTTGACGATGCAGAGGCCGTCGCCGGAGCCGGAGGAGGAGGCGGGCGGCAACGCGGGCGGAGGAAGACCGGCGAAAGTTTGCAGCTTGGCGGCCATCGAGGGAGTTCGGGCTCGGACTGAGCGCTCTCCGAAGTTCGAATGTTGCAGGAGGCGAAGAACATGGAGCGGAGGAGGAGGAGGGTGGGACGAATGCATTCTCTTTCGAGATAATATTTAATTTTTTATTAGTTTCAGATAAAATTTTCATTTTCCGGAAAAGGAGGAAACGAGGAAATAAAAAATGCCCGTCACAAATTATGAGAAAAATAATGGCATAATTATATAAATGGTTTATAAATTTAAATCAATATATAATTTTATCTATAAATTTTTAATTTATTTAATATAATCCCTTAATTTTTTTATATGTTCATTCTCGTTAGAGGTGTGCTGAATCACTCGGATCAAACTAAATCAAACCGTCTAAATCGGACCTAGGCGATCTGCTCTTTGATTCCAAGAGAAAACAGGTGACATATATATATATCTATTATTTTTTAAAAAAATTAATAAAATTAGAACTAAATGCCATCTTGATCCGATTCCAAGTAATGAGAAAAAAAATGATTGATTCCACATTGGACTAGATCGAAAACCCAACCATTTGTCCCTAGTTGGGAATCAAATCAAATCAAAAAACAATCATCCCAAATTCTAGTCATTGGATGTCTTTAAATTTAAATTAATAGAATGATAATATTAAATATTTTAATATAATTTAGGAATTAAGTTGAATATATACTAAAAATTCAAGGAATAAATTAAAGTTCTAATAATGGTATCACACGCTAAGCATAAATTAAGGAATCACGTTAAACAAATTGATAGCTTATAATTCACATTGTACATGAATCATTTATGTCATTTTTAGGGAACAATAATTAAACATCACCCAACCCGCCAAGAGCCTTCGGGTCCGATGCCCGACCCGCTTTGTGCAGGCCCCGCGCATTAATCATATAACAACGGACGTTGACAGCCACCACCATTCGCCGCCGGCGCCGAAACGAGAGCTTCCTTCTCCGCTCATCTTCGCCGCCGTCGCCGCCGTCGTCGCCGCCTCGCCTTCCCCCGGGGAGCTTCTTATAAAGGCGTCTTCGGCGGCATGGATTTGGAATCGTATTACGAGATCGATCGCACGGCGGAGTTCATCCTGAGCCGGAACTTTGCCAGAGTCGCTTTGCAGGTGAGAATCCACCTCTACCTCTTCCGTCGATCGCTCTGCTAGCTCGTGAGCTCGCGAACGAGACTGATTTGGAGCTGAAGTTGCTCTCGTCTCGTTTCGTCGCCTGTATTCGAAGACGAAGTATGAACTGACGCTTTTGAGCTCGTGTATGGCCGGATGATATGAATAGCGCACTTCTCTTTAGTGACTGCTTAAAAGTAGGGAGAAAAGGGATTTAAATTTGTGATCTTGACTGAATCCTGATTGCGGAAGTTCCGTAGCGGCAAAATCTCTATTTGCCGCGGCGGCGTATGTAATTGGATAGTGGAGCATGTAAGGTCGAAAGTGATGGTGGCATGTCGAGTATGCATCTGTTTCCGTGTTGACAGGGTGTTGTTTTCGTGTTGATGGTTTAATGAGCTTATGGTCAATTCTGTTGTCCATGTCGATCCATTTATTCCTTATTTGTGTAAGAATATATTTCTAGTTTAAGATATGATGAATTGAGGGAATGTAGTTCTTGCAAGGTCCGATTTTGCTTGTTTTTTTGGACAGTTTCCAGATGACCTGTTAAAGGATGCAACAAAGGTGGTGAGAGCTTTACATACGAAACTTGCTTCTCTGAGAGCATCTTCTGGTGAGGAAATCAGAGGAGATGGTGACATCGGACTATTTGTGATGGCAGACACCACCTTTGGTAGCTGTTGCGTGGACGAGGTCGGGGCTTCGCATATTAATGCTGACTGCGTCATACATTATGGGCATACTTGTCTTACTCCGTGAGTATTCTAATTGAGTTGTTGCTCATCTGACATTGTTGGTTCATTTGGAGTTGTTTATGGATTTGATCTGTTGCAATATTGTTTCATCTGTGTGGGTTTGCCTAATTCCTATTATTTAGAAAGCCAATGAAGGTATCAATTAACATGTGTCTATATCGCCCTGGATGTTGATTTCGTTCTTGCTTCCTCTGCAGTACATCAACCCTTCCAGCATTCTTTGTTTTTGGAAAGGCTCCTATAAATGTATCAAATTGTGTGAACAACCTATTGCACACTGCTAGTACAGCTGGTAAACCTGTTATGGTAAGAGATTTTTTTTACTGCTTCATGTTGGATTACGGAATGACATAGTTTTTCAAAAACTTGGGGAAATTACGGACAGTTCCCACCTTTTCTATGTTAAAACTTAGTTGCCCACAAGATTTTGATAAGTAATTTGATACCTGCCCATGTGCTTTTCATTACAGCCTGACTAACGATCCCATTGGGACATTCTGATAATTCTCTGTGCCTAGGCACAACTGTGATTTGTAAATATATATCCATATATGGCTTGATGAAATAAGGACATTACTAAAGAAGCCTCCATTTACTTGATTTATGTTGCCCTTTAGCCCCTTTTTTTTTTATTATTTTATTTTATTTTTTTCCCCGCTTAATCTGAATTTGCAACTCACCTTTGAATTTTTTAAATCCAAAACTCCAGAAACTTTTAAAACACTAAAATGTTGACGTGTAGATTCCCATACAATTTTCTCATAAATTTTTGGCGGCAAAGTGAAAAAGTACCTTTAGCTTTTGCTTAACTGTACGCAGACAGCCCCTCAATTTTATATTAGATATAGAGGTTTCAAGAGTCGAAACTATGGCTATTTTAAGGTTGGTGTTCATTTGACTTGCTTAAAATTGGGGGGAGGCAGTTTGGCTTTTAGCCCTTTTTTTACCTTGAGCTTTTAGCAATGGATGCTCAATTTTTATATTGATAATTAACTCCTGAAATCTTTGAAAATATTGAGTAAGTGCACCCTGCCCTCCCCCTAAAAAGAAAGAAGGGGCTTAGCTATTTGCAAGAATTTGTGATGTCACATGGTTCATTCTCATCTGCAGGTTCTTTTTGGGCTGGAATATGCCTATGCTATGCTGGATTTGAAAAAGGCAGTGTTGGAAGCATTAGTATCCTATGAATCCCAAGCTGAACTGGAAATCCAATTTTCTGATGTTGTCTGTTCAGTGCTAGATCCATCTGGGAAGTCTGGTGACTCTGGCGGAATCATGGAATTGGTTGGTGTATCTCATGCCAATGATGCTGCTGGTGTAAAAACTGGCACTAGGCACAGCACCGGAGGTCTAGTCTGGAATGTGCCTCAAGGGCGCAAAGTGGAGGAATACTCAATGTTTTGGATAGGATCAGAAAATGCTGCATTTGCAAATTTGGTTTTGACATTCAATGGGTGTGAAATAGGTATGTAAATTTCAGATATATTGTGTTCTTTTAAGTGTTCGTTGTAAAGGTCCTCAAGCTGGCAAGGAGAAGAGGCTAGGCCTTCCTTAAATCTATTTTATGTGGCTTGATATGACCTCTGTCCTTGCTCAAGAGAATATTCCCTGAATCTCTACTTGCTGCATTTGAATCCAATTTGCATAAGTTTGTGACTTGTTTTGCCACTTTCTGCAAAATTGAATTGATAATAATTCTCTTTTACAAATACAGCTGTTGACAATGACCTGCTCTTTGTACAGTCTAGCTAAGTGGGATCATACTTAACATAAATTCTTCAATGCCACTGTACTTTTCTTACATTCTGCCCCATCCGTCTCATGCATTTCTTGTGTGTGGAGTGGGAACTTTATATTTGTTGTGGTTGGGATGGTACCGGGGTTGGGGGAGCATGACGGTGAGGATAAGGGTGAGGGCAAGGGTGAGGGGCAGTGTCAACGTCAAACAGGGTCCAACCTCTAATTAGAAGATTAAGGAGGAAAGAACTTTCTGAGTCAGCAAACGTTCTGTATCCAATGCTTGCCGTTGGTTCATTGACCACCTCAATAATCTCCATCATACATCAGTAGATCATGTAGAAACTATGCAAGCTCGTGCAACTATAGCATTACTAAGGGTCTGGTCTATGTAAAGCGTTATCTGGAGGTATGACTGTGCGTTACTAGGTCTTCTTAACTATTGCAACTATGCAAATGTGATCCAATTTGAGTTTTTAAATTTTGATAGATTCCATGCGAGTGGGATATATTGAACTCATCTCATAGGTTAGATTTGTGGAGCTTATTGCCTTTCTTCTCAGAAAGTTCTCTGGATGTACCATTTATCAGCATGTTGTTGATTATGATAAATATGATTGATAGCCTATATATTTTCGTGCGTGTGAAAGAAGTGAAAGTATAATGTGTCCATAATTCTTTCACTAATGAGAAAACTCATTAACCAAGTGAGTGCCTTCCATGTAGAAAACTACATTCATGAGACAGAATATATCAAATCTAAATGAGTCTTGAGTGTGATTCTATGATATTGGGTGAACACCAAAACTTAATAGCTGTGGGCATCTATTTTTTGTGAAATTAAACCTAGAATCTATGTTATGGAATGCTTTTTCTCTGATACTTGCAGCTTCAACCTAGTATAGACCCACGATTTCTGATGCAGAGATCATATTCTGTGTTGTATTATTCTTTGTTATCTTGCTCGTGGTTGTTGCAAAGTCATGAAGATGATGGGCTGGATCAAGGGTGGCTGTAATTATGGTTTCAATATCTGGTTATGATGGCAATAGTATTGTGGCATAGGATGTTCTGTGGCAATTTGTGATGACCACAGTCAAGTGCTGAAAATTTCTTATTCCTGCTGACATTCCTCCTCAATAAAGTCCTCTATCCCTTACCTCAGTGCCTTGGTGTAAAATTGCACATGCCTGATGTTGGACATTTTGCTATACAATTGATATCTATGATTTTGTCTAAACCTCAGCCTTTTTAGTTGACCTTCAGTCATATAGGTCTAATCATCTTGCTGAGTACTTCTGTCTGGGCTTATTGTCTGATCGATCTTATCATATCTATGTTTTTATTGGTCTAATCATCCTAATAAGTACTTGTTGCCTGAGCTGGAGCGAGCTACATACAGGTTTTAAAGAAAGTATGGATAAAATTAACATCTGCTGGATCAAAGAAGTTTTGCATTTACTCTTCCATTTACCTCAAAACAACAAGGATAGATGAGATGTGTATAATTAGATGTTTCATCTTAGACAAGTCTTATCATTGTTTTGCTTTTCCATCTTAGCAAACTTTATTTTGGACTGATGATGATTGATTTCAGTCAGATATGATGCGACAGAAGATCGCTTGGTGACAGATTTATCACAACAGAGAAGGATACTTAAGCGTAGGTATTATTTCAATGAAATTGTTGCTTCTGTCTCACCCCCGGGGCCCTACTACTTCTAATCTTCTTGATAGAAATGATGAAAGTTTGTAATTTGTTTCTGGAATCGGCACAGCATTAAATTCACTCTAATATCATGCAGATACTTCCTGGTGGAGAAAGCAAAAGATGCTAATATTGTTGGGATTTTGGTGGGGACCCTCGGTGTTGGTATGTTGTGCTCATAATTTCTGGTGGAGTGCTTGTGTTTAAGTAGCCAGTCTTCCTCTTTCTGGGAATACTAAACTTGTCCTTCGAGCAGAAGGATTATGTGCTTTTGAAAGGTTTATAAGTGCCAACAATATGTTAGTCCTGTGCAACTTTGAACTAGTCTTAAAACGTATATCTCTGCCCAATCTAACACTTTCCAGTATATCATGATTTATAAGTTGCATTCATTTTGGGGGTAGGGTGGTCTAATATAAGCTATGTACATTGTTTACATTATTGATGTTTCGAAATAACCATATTATATTCTGTAATCAGACATTGTCAATGTATATTTTCAAGATGATCGAAGAGAAATATAAATATACTTGGATAGAATTGCTGAATGTAAGGGGGCTAATAAAAGAGAGCTCATGAAGATGCGATCAATTTGTGGCTGGAAAAGAAAGATGTGACAGATTCAGATGTTATCTTGACATGTTGTTAATCTCTGGTTGTCTTGCCCTATGTTTCAAAGTTTCATATCTTACATCTGCCGCTAGGAGAAAAGCTTTGCGATGATTATGCTTGTGCTTTTGTTGGGACATTTCTCTTACTCTCAAATTGTGTTGAAGCCGGCTACCTTCATATGATACATCAAATGAAAGAGCTGGTCACTGGAGCTGGAAAAAAGGCATACACTCTTGCCATGGGGAGACCAAATCCTGCAAAGCTTGCTAACTTCCCTGAGGTACACTCCGATGCGTGAAATATTATTTTTCTTGACCGCATGGGCAAGACTAGCTCAGAATCTCTGATGACTATTTTATTCTTGCTGCAGTGCGATGTTTTCATCTATGTCTCCTGTGCCCAGACAGCTCTGCTGGACAGCAAAGAGTTTTTGGCTCCTGTAATCACACCGTTTGAAGCCATGATAGCTTTCAAGAGGTATCAATTGATTGACATCTAAATGCTGTCATTGTCTAGTTGTGTCTAGCTTTTAAACTTCCAAGATTCTCAATCTCTCTGCCCTCCCTTCATTAAGTTCTTTCCATCTTTGATGTCCCCTGGTTGGTGTGTTCAAGTAGTTACAGTGTTATGAGGACAATTGGTCTCAGGATTTGAGGAACAGTTTCCAGACAGCATCTTTCTTGTCAGTCTCCTTATGTCTATGTTTACTCTGGCTGATGATAGGGAATGGTTTTATATCAGCATGTTCATGGCTGAGTTTTCTTGTTGCAATTGAATTACAGGAAATGAAGAAGAGCATTGTTAGTTGCCACTATAAGAAACAAATTAAATCCTTATGAAAATTTGACATGGTAAATTACCCATAAACTTTGAAAATTAAGTTGGATAGGAGGTGAGCATTGAAGACCGAAATTCCTGGTCTATATCATGATATTGTATAGTGGAAAGGCTTTGCTATAGCCATGGTCAGTTATAAGTAGGAGAAGGAACCATGCAAATCATAACAAGCTAAGTGGGAATCTCTGAATCTGATACATAGAAAAACATCCAAGTTTATGTTGGCGAAATCACAGTGCTACCATTGTGTCTTGCACAGGCATTTACACTTTATTTTCTGAAAATCCAAACATGTCAAATTTGACATAATCAAGAGGCTTTGATAACTTTAGAAGGCTCTTTGCCATGTCTCACCTCTTTTTTTTTGTGAAGTGTGACTACCCCCACTCAGTTTTACTGTTTTTGAGTTATCCTTTTTCTTCTCATTTCTTGACATTGCCTTCTACCTAGTTTTGGCCATGAGATTGAAAGAATGTGATAAATGGCCAAAAAGTGCTTTATAGTACAAATATTGAGTTATCAACCTATGTGTCTGCTCCTTCTGGTCAGCCCAAAAAAGGGAAAACGAAAAGAGTTCCTGTCTGCACATGAGCCAAGTATAAGTAAATCGAAGTGATTATTCACTAAAGCATCAGTTATGTGTGGCTCTGTCATTATCCCTCAGTATATATGCTAATTATGCTTGTTAATGCATCTTTATTTCACTGCGCTAGTGGAAGTCAGTGGACAGGAGAGTATGTTATGGAATTTCGGGATTTGGTTACATCATCCCCAGAAGAAGTCAGGAAACCATCAGAAGAAGCTCGTTTTTCCTTCCTTAAGGGTGGATATGTAGAAGACCAAAATCTGGATGGTATTTTTTCTTTCTCAACATATTTATGTTTGACATGCAGAGAAATGTCCCCTGGTTATGATCGTTAGCTACTTATTTCTTCTGCTCAATTTTTTGCTCCACTAGGGATTGACAAAGAAGATAATGAAGATCTCGCATATCTCGCATTGGCTCATGCTACAGAGAAGGCTCTTTCACTGCTCGACAGGCATCCTGATTCTGTTGTCAAAGGAACGGCTAAATCTGGGGCTGAGTTTCTCGCAGCTAGAACTTATCACGGTCTTGACATGGATAGCTACAGTTCTACCCCAGAGCCGTTTATAGTTGGCAGGAGTGGCAAGGCATCAGGGTATGAGGATGAGAAAAGCTGTGATAAGGATTAGATGGGTCTGATAAAAGTTCAGCGACATTGGAATTCCTGGATGCAAGTTACTGACCATTGATCAATCAAGTTGGTGTGGTTCAGTTGATGGGCAAATTCAGGTGGCCCCTTATTTGATTCTCTTCTTGTCATTTTTGATCGAGTCTCAATACCTTTCATGTGGCCAGGAAGCAGGAGGCAGCGACACCGGGTGCGTCGCTTGGGATTGAAGGGTGCATCTGTTAATCATCCCGAGCTCATAAAATGGTGAACATGGAATGTAACATATGATGATTGGTCTCTAGTTTTGGGGGGATTGTCATGAAGTACTGGAGAAAATTCTGTTGTAATTACATGATAGTGAGGGCTTATGCTTTGTTTGGGTTCTTGTTTCCTCTTTCCTTTTTTTGCCCCCCAAAGTGGCTTTCGGGTTTTAGTTCTTGCCGTGTGATGGCTTTAGCTTTACTGTGTTCTGTAAATTACATTTACGGTTTCATAGCGACTTTTTGATAATGTGTTGTGGTTGTTCCTTTCACCAAAGAAGACACTGCAAGCATGCGCAATCAAAGCTACATGTGCAGCATTTTGGATTATAACTTTTGACTTCTTTTCATGGAATAAGAAAAACGTGTGAACGCTCTTAGACGTTCATACACGGTTGTAGATCATTTTCAACGACGGGGAAAGACGGAACGCACAGGTCAACAACTTCTTCATCGCGAAAGGTAATGATTGTGGCTCTGAGAATTGGTCAGAATGAATCCAGAAACAAAGTGGTGGTCAACTTTGGATTTTTGCAGTGAGGATGTTTCCTTGGACTTTAGCCTGGGACGATAATGTGGGAAGCTTCTTTTATGAAACGGTCTCTCTTGAATTTTAATGCCCACGTTTGAAAATGAGTATAGCTCATCAAAGATTGCGGTTTTGACTTTATGAAGCCCCTGAACTATTCCCATCTGATTGCTTAACGATCCTCCTTTCTCTCTATCTAATTTCAGTAGCACGATTGCCGTGTAAAGGACGAGATAGCGATTCCACCGGACCAGCTACTGCATGTTCACCATAGCGGCGATCTCGGCGATTGATCCCTCAAAACCCGATTCGAGAACAGGAGCCGAAGTAGTGATTCCACAAGGTGCGATTAACGAAATTCACTTGGTCAGATATTGAATTCTGCCAAAGCAATCTAAGCCTCTCTGGGTGATTAAAGGTTTAATAATTGAACTAGTTTAAGCAAGTGAAGCATTTTGAAGAACAAAAACACAATTTTGACTGGTTCAAGTCTAGAACCGCCACTCATTTATATCAAGAATGATGCACCGCAGTCAAACACTCAAAAAGTAAACGCCACTGTCAAAGTCCTCATTTTCAAATATCTAGATTTTTATTCTCTTTCCGTATTGCACGTCCAAATTGGCTGAATTTGAAGCTCATGCAAGTTGCAAATTGTCCTCATCAATCACTATAAATATTCCAGCCCTACCTTATCAAAACTACACTTTCAAGCCACCATCATTCCTCCCTTCAGAAAAGATGACAACTCTCAAGCTCAGGAAGCTCCTCCTGACCGCCGTCGCGGTTGCTGGGATCATCATTTCTGCCCTGCCCGACACCACCTCGGCCCAGAACTGCGGGTGCGCAGCCGACCAGTGCTGCAGCCGGTGGGGCTACTGCGGCACGGGGGATGACTACTGTGGGACGGGATGCCAGGAAGGCCCATGCTACGCGCCGCCACCGACGAACGACGTGGTCGTGGCTGATGTGGTGACGGAGGCCTTCTTCGACGGGATAATCGGGCAGGCCACCGAGAGCTGCGAAGGGAAGGGCTTCTACTCACGAGGAACGTTCCTTGAGGCTGCCGGGAGTTACCCTCAGTTCGGCAGGGTCGGGAGTGTCGACGATTCGAAGCGGGAGATCGCTGCTTTTTTCGCTCATGCCACTCATGAAACTGGACGTAAGTTATCTCTCTTAATCACTTAATGAATCAAATTACGAGCAGAACGTGATCAGAAAATTGCTGCTTGTGGTTGTGCAGATTTTTGCTACATAAACGAGATAGATGGAGCTTCAAAGGACTACTGTGATGAGACAAACACCCAGTACCCGTGCAGCCCGAACAAGGGTTACTACGGCCGCGGCCCGATCCAGCTCTCCTGGAACTTCAACTATGGACCGGCCGGAGAGAGCATCGGGTTCGACGGGCTCAACTCCCCCGACACCGTGGCCACCGACCCGCTGATCTCCTTCAAGACCGCTCTGTGGTACTGGATGAACTTCGTCCGACCAGTCATAGACCAAGGGTTCGGCGCCACCATCAGAGCCATCAACGGCGCACTCGAATGCAACGGCGGGAACCCCGCCACAGTCCAGGCCCGGGTCCAGTACTACACCGAGTACTGCAGCCAACTCGGGGTCGCTCCCGGAGATAATCTCACTTGCTAGACGGAGTAGACTGTACGTGAAATCAAGTTGTGCATGTGGAACGCCAATTAGAAGTAGCTTTCGGGTGTATTCTTTCTATCAATAATGCGCACAACACATGAAAAATGGAAAGAAGATGAGGACTTCAAGGAGAAAATTGGAAATAAAGTAGCAAGTTCAATATATTTTTCAATTCACGAGACATTCATATATTTGTGCTTTTTTAGTTATTCTATATTTGGTTCGATTATGACATGGACATACACTAAGCTTAAGGGAAACGCAAATAATTAAATTGAAATAAGGACATGAAGTGGAGTTGTTTTATGAAAAGAGGGCCGAGAGTGAATCTTATTTCAAATAAGGATGTGAAATGAACAAGTCACTCTCGAGTAAGAGCCCAGACTCCATCTAAATTTTAGCATCCCTCTAATGTCTTTCACTTCGACCAAGGTGAGTTTCCTAAATTGACGCGACTGATCTTTCGCTCGCCTAAGAGAAGGCGATTGCAGCCTGTTGAAACTAACACACCGACAAGGTATGGGATTATAATCGTGGAATACCACACCGATGGTAGAGACGACGGTGATGGTAGGAGGAAAGTTTTTTCTAGCCGTGTGAATTGTTGTATGAATGTCCCGCCAACGCTTGGTCGCGGCTATTGCTGTCCATGATCTTCATTTTGGTCCGATGATGGAAAAACTAGGTTTGCATTTCTTCATAGGTTGATAGTAAATACTGATATTGAGTGTGTGTGAGATTGGAATCCTCCTCCGATTCCGTTGTGCACAGCCTGAACCTCTCCTTAGTCATTGTTGCTCTTTTGTCGACTGTCGAGAGCCCCTGCCCGAGCTCCCTTTATTTTCATAGAGAGAGAGAGAGATCGAAGACTAGCAATGGCTACAACAATCACATACAAGGACAAGTACCCTTTCGATTGCTCTACCGGGATTTGAGTTTAATACCCTACGTAAATAATTCACGTACGATGTTATGTATATATATTTTGTTCAGAGTTCAAACTTCTTGGATTAAAAGACCAAGCAGCTTACTCAAGACTAAATTGATCGTGGATCATATCAAACAAATTAAAAGTTCAAGAACGACATTACTTATTGAGCTTAAGTTTAAAAATAATGTTAAATAAATTAATGGTTTAGGGACGGCATAGGGCTCTTGGTGTAATTATCCTAAAATTAAAATAGTAAAGACTCATCAATCAATCAAAACTCTAGAAAGGCCTATAAATATTAAAATTTAGAAATTGGTAGAAGTTCATTTTTTTTCTTCTTTTGATTTTATCTAGTGAGCTCGAGGCGTTTTTTGACGAGCTTTGAGTCTTATTTGAGACTAGATTAGCCATTTTAAGGTCTTATTCTAGACGAGATCTACTATGAATCTTCTTTTGAAAAAATTGTCCCAATTCATGACCTTATTTGAAGTATGCCCTTAATTACAAGTCTGGTGATGGGTTCAAGTCTAATACTCTACATTCTTTTTTTCTCACTTTTTTTTTCTTTAATTTGTGAAATACTCTTTATGTTTTGGTAGAAAAGACTTGTCTGGATTCACTTCACATTTTGATCACGTGGTACCCACACGATTAATAATTATGACAAATTTTGTTCATATGGACCCGAGTCCAAATAGAAATCTCCTTTCCTTTTGAGCAAGAGGGTTTTAACTACTAATGCATTTTGCAACTTTGAAATTGTCTATGGAATCAAAATCGACATCTCATTATATGCTTGCCTAATTGATCATTATCATTAAATAAACGACATCAACTTATAAACTTAACTAGTAAAATAAAATGTCGCTTGCATGCATTTCACGTTCATTCAAGTATATACGAGCGGTCGATGCAATTGATGCTAACCTTGTTAGACCTACGTGAGAGAGGGTACAAAATCCAACTGGAAGCAAAGAAGCAATCTAGAATAAAAGGGCAAATATGGTGAAAAAATTGATGGTTAAGAGCAAAGGGAACTATGCTGAGATGCCTATGTCAAGAGAAAAAACAAAAGGAATGTGGTTCATAAGAAGACATAACTATCAAGTGCATAACATTACTTCGCACCGAAAATTTAGGGTTAGAGCAGGCCGGTTCACTTGAACACTTATGATGTAAATCTTTTTTTACATATATGTGGAATTATTGTTGGACCTAGGGGGGCGGCGACCGCCACCGGCCACCATTGGTCCGCCACTTCGGAGCACCTTATAAAGAAACACGAACTTTCAATCCTGAAAATTGTAATTCCCTCGTATCGACGAAGATCGATCCCTTCGTACCCAACTCAAGAGCAAAGAACAAGGTAGTAATTCCATAGGGTGTGATGGGTGAAATGCACCTGCTCAGATATCAAATTCTGCAAAAGCAATGCAATCCTCTTTGGCTGATTAGAGGGATGATAGTTAAAACGGGATAACTCTCCAAAAGGTCCCAAATTTATTTTACGGTAGTCAAGTCAATCCTAAATTTTTCAATCGTGCCAATTTAATCTTAGAACTTTTGATGATTAGCCATTTTATTTCTTAACCTTTTAAGGATTTATCATTGTAGTACCTCCTGCTATTTCTAGCCAAAATTACCCGGAATGATTGTAATGGCAAATTTTAAAAGATTTATGACTAAATTGATAAATTATTAAAATATTTATAATTAAATTAGTCATCGTACAATAGGTTTAGGATCAAATTAGTACAATTGAAACATTTAGAATTGACTTGACTATGGTAATTCATGTCTCAAGTTGCAGTCATTCATGTGCATGGTGGTTTGTGTGTGGCCACTCTTTTTATCTCTAGATGGATGCCCTCCAGTCCAAAACCCCACGTCAACACTATTGTCACAGTCACCGTTTTCAAACTGTCGTGATTTTTATCCCATTTCCTTTCTGCATGTTCCAAATTTACTTTGGAGCTCATGCAATATTCCATCAACATTGTTCCCCTCGTTCATCACTATAAATATCCAAGCCTCACCTCATCAAAACCACAACTCAATCTATCATTCCTCTCTTCAACAACAAGATGACAACCCTCCAACTCAATAAGCTCCTCCTGCCCGCAGCTGCGGTCACTGTGATCATCACCTCCGCTCTACCCAACACCACCTCAGCCCAACACTGTGGGTGCGCGCCTGACCTGCGCTGCAGCTGGTGGGGCTACTGCAGCACAGGGGACACCTACTGCGGGATTGGCTGCCAGGCGGGGCTGTGCAGTGCACCTCCTCCGGCGAGTTTCTTACAGCTAGAACTTATCACTGTCTTGACATGGATAGCTACAGTTCTACCCCAGAGCCGTTTATAGTTGGCAGGAGTGGCAAAGCGTCGGGGTACGAGGATGAGAAAGGCTGGTGAGAAGGCTTGGATGGGTCTGATAAAAGTTTGGCCTCATTGGAATTCCTGGATGCAAGTTACTGACCATCTCGATCGATCAAGTTGGTGTGGTTCAGTTGATGGGCAAATTCAAGTGGCCCCTCATTTGGTTCTCTTCTCATTTTTTGATCAAGTCTCAATACCTTTCATGTGGCCAGGAAGCAGGAGGCAGTGACACCGGGTGCGTCGCTTGGGACTGAAGGGTGCCTCTGTTCATTATCCGAGCTCATAAAATGGCAAACATGGAATGTGACACATAATGATTGGTCTCTAGTTTTAGGGGGATTGCCATAAAGTACTGTAGAAAATTCTGTTGTAATTCAATGTTAGTGAGAGCTTATGCTTTGGGTTCGTGTTTTCTCTTCCCTTTTCTTTCTTTTACAAAGTGGCTTTCGGGCTTTAGTTCTTGCTGTGTCATGGCTTTAGCTTTACTGTGTTCTGTAAATTACATTTACGGTTCCATAGCCACTTTTTGATACTGTGTTGTGGTTGCTCCTTTCACCAAAGAAAACACAGCAAGCATGCGCAATCACAGCTACCCGTACGGCATTTTGGATTATAACTTTTGACTTCTTTTCATGGGAAAAGAAAAACGCGACCGCTCTTTCGAGTTCATACGTGGCTGTAGATCATTGTCAACGACGGGGAAAGACGGAACACAAGTCAACGACCGCTTCGTTACGAAAGTGATGGCTCTGAGAATTGGTCAGAATGAATCTAGAAACAAAGGGACGAATGGCACTGTGGTCAACTTTGGGATTTTTGCAGTGAGGATGTTTCCCAGAACTTGTGTCTGGGACGACAATGGGGGAAGCTTCATCCATGAAACGGACTCTCTCGAATTCGAATGCCCACGTTTGAAAATGAGTAGAGCTCATCAAATATTGCGGTTTGACCTTCTGGAACCCTTGAAGCATTCCTATCTGATTAGCTTAATGATCCTTCTTTCTCACAGTCTAATTTCAGTGGCACGATCGCCGTGTAAAGGCCGAGATAACGATCCCATCCGACCAGCTACCGCGCATTCAGCCTAGCGGCAATCGGGGGCGATTGATCCCTTGAAACCCGACTTGAGAACAGGAACTGAAGCAGTGATTCCAGATGGTGCGATTAGCGAAATGCACTTGCTCGGATATTAGGTTCTGCCAAAGCAATCTAAGCCTCTTTGGCTGATTAAAGGTTTAATAATTGAACTGGTTTTAGGAGTTACGCATTTTGAAAAACAAAAACACAAGTTTGACTGGTTCAAGTCCAGGCCCGCCACTCATTTACATCTAGAATGATGCCCCCGGTCAAACACTCAAAAAGTCAACGCCATTTTCAAAGTCCTAATTTTCTTTTTGTTTTGCATGGTCGAAAATTGCTTAATTTGAAGCTCATGCAAATTGCAAATTGCCCTCATCCGTCACTATAAATATCCCAGCCTCACCTTATCAAAACTACACTTTCGAGCCATCATCATTCCTCCCTTCCAAAAAGATGACAACCCTCAAGCTCAGGAAGCTCCTCCTGACCGCTGTCGCGGTCGCTGTGATCATCGTCTCTGCCCTGCCCGACACCACCTCGGCCCAGAACTGTGGGTGCGCGGCCGACCAGTGCTGCAGCCAGTGGGGCTACTGCGGCATGGGGGATGACTTCTGCGGGGAAAATTGCCGGGAAGGCCCGTGCAACATGCCGCCGCCGGCGAACGACGTAGTGGTGGCGGATGTGGTGACAGAGGCCTTCTTCAATGGGATAATCGGGCAGGCTGCCGAGAGCTGTGAAGGGAAGGGCTTCTACTCGCGAGGAACGTTCCTCGAGGCTGCGGGGAGTTATCCTCAGTTCGGCAGGGTCGGGAGCGTCGACGGTTCGAAGCGGGAGATCGCCGCATTTTTCGCTCATGTCACTCATGAAACTGGACGTAAGTCATCTCTCTGAATCACTTAATGAATCAAATTACGAGTAGAACGTGATCAGAGAGTTGTTGCTTGTGGATATGCAGATTTTTGCTACATAAACGAGATAGATGGAGCTTCAGAGGACTACTGTGATGAGAAGTACACTCAATACCCATGCAACCCGAACAAGGGCTACTACGGCCGCGGCCCGATCCAGCTCACCTGGAACTTCAACTACGGCCCGGCCGGGGATAGCATCGGGTTCGATGGGCTCAGCTCCCCCGAGACCGTGGCCACCGACCCGCTGATCTCCTTCAAGACCGCTCTGTGGTACTGGATGAACTTCGTCCGACCGGTCATAAACCAAGGGTTCGGAGCCACCATCAGAGCCATCAATGGCGCCATCGAGTGCGACGGCAAGAACCCCACCACCGTCCAGGCTCGGGTTCAGTACTACACCGAGTACTGCAACCAACTCGGGGTCGCTCCCGGAGATAATCTCACTTGCTAGCCAGAGTAGACTGTACGTGAAATCAAGTTGTTCATGCGGAACGCCAATTAGAAGTAGTTTTCATGTGTATTCATTCTATCAATAATGCGCACAGCACTTGAAAAATGGAGAGAAGATGAGGACTTCATGGAGAAAAATGGAAATAAAATAGCAAGTTCTAGATTTTTTTCAATTCACAAGACATTCATATATCATCTGCTTATTTAGGTATTAAGTATTTTGTTCGGTGATGACATGGACCCGTCTAAGCTTAAGGGAATCGCAATTAATTAAAAGGGAAGTTTCGAATAAGAGCATGTGAGGTGGAGTCGTTTTATGAAAAGAGAGTCGAGAGTAAATCTTATTTCAAATAAGGGTATGAAATGAACAAGTTAATCTTGAGTAAAAGTCTGAACTTGGCCGGAGAAGTGTCCATTCCATGTAAATTTCAATGTCCCTCTGATTTCTATCATTTCGACCGAGGTGAGTTTCCTAAATTGACGCGACTGATCTTTCGCTCGCCCAAGAGGAGGCGATTGCAGCCTGTTGAAACTAACACCTTGACAAGGTGTGGGCATATAATCATGGAATACCACACCGATGGTAGCGACGACGGTGATGGTAGGAGGAAAGTCTTTTTTCTAGCGTTGGCTTTGGATTGATCGGTTGAATTTGCGGACGCATTTTGTCTCATTTTATGCGAGTCGATGCATGTGAGTTCTATTTTTTAGTGACAAGTGGTATCCACTGTGCATTTTCTAATTGGACTGTCGCTCCAGTCTTTGTTTTTAAGATTTTCGTACTCGTGCCAATCGATGTCATCTTTTTCTTTTTATTCCTTTTTTCACTTTTCTAATTGGACCTCATTTCTCGACGGTCTCCTTCACCGAAGTTCTAGCCATGATCTCTTGGGCATGCTGGGTCGGCGCTTCGGACGACTGCAATCGGAGGTTGGACCGTCCGTCCTAGGGGCCGGAATGTTTGCGACCGGTCACTTCATTCATGAGCCGTCCGGAACACATATGTTCCGCTGTTTATTCGAATTGAGCCCCGACTACATCGCTTTGGTGTCTGTAGCTTTACCGGTCACGCACCGGGCTAGCCCTCGTGGAGCCGAGGATGATTGATCCTTGTTGTCGCGGCCGTTTTGCACCGAGTGCTATCCTTTTGATGGATTACTTAGGATTAATCAGAGGCGGGTTTCCTAAAATGGGCATGATCGTTAAGTGAAATTTTCATTCATACACATGCCGACCGACGTGAACTAGCCGTGTGAGTTGTTGTATGAATGGCCCGCCAACACTTGGTCGCGGCTATTGCTGTCCATGATCTTCGTTTTGGTCCGATGATGGAAAAACTAGATTTGCATTTCTCCATAGGTTGTTAGTAAGTACTGATATTGAATGTGTGAGGTTGGAATCCTCCTCCGATTCCGTTGTGCACAGCCTGAACCTCTCCTTAGTCATTGTCGCTCTTTTGTCGACTGTCGAGACCCCCCGCCTGAGCTCCCTTTATTTTCATAGAGAGAGAGAGAGACATCGAAGTGGCTACAACAATCACATACAAGGATAAGTATCCTTTCGATTGCTCTACCGTGATTTGAGTTTAATATCTTACATAAATAGTTCAGGTACGATGTTATGTATATATATTTTGTTCAGATTTCAAACTTCTTGGATTAAAAGACAAATTCTCGGATTAAAAGACAAATTAGCTGACTCATGACTAACTTGAATGTGAATTGTATTAAACAAATTAAAAATTCAAGAATGACATTACTTATTGAGCTTAAGTTTAGGAATTATGTTGAACAAATTAATAATTTAGGGACGATATAAGGACCTTTTCTGTGATTATCCTAAAATTAAAATGGTAAAGACTCATCGATCAATCAAATCCCTAGAAAGACCTATGAGTATTGAAATTTAGAAATTGGTAAAAGTTCTTTTTTTTTCTTCTTCTCCTGATTTTATCTAGTGAGCTCAGGGCATTGTTTAACGAGCTCTTAGTCTTATTTGAGACTAAATTAGCCATCCTATGGTCTTACTCCAGACGAGATCTACTATGAATCTTCTTTTGAGAAAATCGTCCCAATTCATGGCCTTATTTGGAGTATGCCCTTAATTACAAGTTTGGCGATAGGTTCAAGTCTAATACTCTACATTTTTTTAAAAAAATATTTGTGAAGCTTTATGCTTTGGTAGAAAAGACTTGTCTGGATTCACTTCACAATTTGGTCACGTGGTACCCACACGATCAATAATTACGACAAATTTTGTTCATACAAACTCGAGTCCAAATAGAAATCTCCTTTTGAGCAAGAGGGTTTTGACTTCTAATGCATTTTGCAACTTTGAAATTGTCTATGGAATCAAAATCGACATCTCATTATATGCTTGCCTAATTGATCATTATCATTAAATAAACGACATCGGCTTATAAACTTAACTAGCAAAGTGAAATGTCACTTTCATGCATTTCACGTTCATTCAACTATGTACAAGCGGTCGAAGTAATTGATGCTAACCTTGTTAGATCTACATGAGAGAGGGGACAGAATCCAACTGGGAGCAAAGAAGCAATCCAGAATAAAAGGACAAATATAGTGAAAAAAATTTATGGTTAAGAGCAAAGAGGAACTATGCTCAGATGCCCATGTCAAGAGCAAAACAAAAAAATGTGGTTCACAAGAAGACACAACTCTCAAGCGCATAACATTACTTTGGACCGAAAATTTAGGGTTAGAGCTGGCCGGTTCACTCGAACCCTTATAATGTAAATCTTTTATTACCTATACATGGAATTATTATTGGACCTAGGGGGCCGGCGACCACCACCCGCCACCATAGGTCCACCACTTCGGAGCACCTTAT
This sequence comes from Eucalyptus cloeziana, assembly GCA_014182715.1. NCBI lineage: Eukaryota > Viridiplantae > Streptophyta > Magnoliopsida > Myrtales > Myrtaceae > Eucalyptus > Eucalyptus cloeziana. The sequence goes on along the minus strand of CM024634.1, from coordinate 1,591,803 downwards.
AAAGAGACACGAACTTTCAATCCTTATAATTGTAATTCCCTTGTATCAACGGAATAGAAGCCGGAAATCCCATTTGATTATTCCTGTGGGTGATTGATCCCTTCATAGCCAACTCAAGAGCAAAGAACCGAGTAGTAATTCCACATGGTGTGATTGGTGAAATGCACTTGCTCAGATATCAAATTCTGCAAAAGCAATGTAACCCTCTTTGGCTGATTAGAGGGATGATAGTTAAAAATGGGACAATTGTTCAAAAAATCTTAAATCTATTTTACAACGGTCAAGTAAGTTCTAAATTTTTAATTGTATCAATTTAGTTGTAAACTTTTTAGTAACTTGTCAAATTAGTCCTCAAATTTTTAAGGATTTGCCAATGTGTTTCGGAAATTTCCGCCAAAATTATGCAAAATGACTAACTTGGTAAATTATTAAAAGGTTTAAGACTAACTTGGTACAATTGAAAGGTTTAGAACTAAACTAGCTATCGTACAATAGATTTATGATCAAATTGACATCATTAAAGGTCTAGGATTAATTTGGCCGTCGTAATTTAAGTCGGGGTGCAATGTGCATGGTGATTTGTGTGTGGCCACTTTTTTATCTCTAGATTAATGCCCTCCGGTCCAAAACCCCACGTCAACACCATCATCCCAGTCATCGTTTTCAAACTGTCTTTATTTTTATCCTCTACCCATTTTGCATGTTCCAAATTTGCCGGCTTTGGAGCTCTTGCAACGTTCCATCAACATTGTTCCTCTCGTTCATCACTATAAATATCCAAGCCTCACCTCATCAAAACCACAATTCAATCTGTCATTCCTCCCTTCAACAACAAGATGACAACCTTCCAACTCAATAAGCTCCTCCTGCCTGCCCGCCGTGCTCGCTGTGATCATTGTCTCCGCTCTGCCCGACACCACCTCAGCCCAACACTGCCGGTCCGGGGACCTGTGCTGCAGCTGGTGGGGCTACTGCTGCATGGGGGACACCTACTGCGGGATCGGCAGCCAGGCGGGCCCATGCAGCACGCCGCTGCCGGCAAGCAATGTGTCGGTGGTGGACGTGGTGACTGAGGCCTTCTTCGATAGGATAATCGGGCAGGCCGCGGAGAGCTACGAAGGGAAGGGCTTCTACCTGAGAGGAACGTTCCTCGAGGCCACGGGGAGTTATCCTCAGTTCGGCAGGGTCGGGAGCGTTGATGATTCGAAGAGGGATATCGCTGCATTTTTCGCTCACGTCACTCATGAAACTGGACGTAATTAATCACTTAATGAATCAAATTACGAGTAGAACGTGATCAGAGAATTGCTGCCTGTGGATGTGCAGATTTTTGCTACATAAACGAGATAGATGGAGCTTCAAAGGACTACTGTGATGAGACGAATACCCAGTATCCATGCAACCCGAACAAGGGGTACTACGGCCGTGGCCCAATCCAGCTTTCCTGGAACTTCAACTACGGCCCGGCCGGGGAGAGCATCGGGTTTGACGGGCTTAACTCCCCCGAGACCGTGGCCACTGACCCGCTGATCTCCTTCAAGACCGCTCTGTGGTACTGGATGAACTTCGTCCAACTGGTCACAGACCAAGGGTTTGGAGCCACCATCAGAGCCATCAACCGCGCCCTCGAGTGAGATGGCGGGAACCCCGCCACCGTCCAGGCCTGGGTTCAGTATTACACCGAGTACTGCAACCAACTCGGGGTCGCTCCCGGAGACAATCTCACTTGCTAGCCGGAGGAGACCGTACGTCAAATCAAGTTGTGCATGTTGAACGCCAATTAGAAGTAGTTTTCTGGTGTATTCATCCTATCAATAATGCGCACAACACATGAAAAATGGAAAGGAAATGAGGACTTCATCGAGAAAAATGGAAATAGAGTAGCAAGTTCAATATATTGTTCAGTTCATGAGAAATTCATACATTTCTGCTTATTTGGGTACTCTATATTTTGTTCAATTATGACACGGACACAACTTAGCTTAAGGCAAATACAATTAATTAAAACGGGAGTTTTAAATGAGGGTCCGATGTGAAGTCATTTTATGAAAAGAGTGTTAAGTACAAATCTTATTTAAAAAGGATGTTAAGTGGATAGCTGGAGGAGCGTCGATTCCATCTAAATTTCAGCATCCCTCTAATTTCTTTCATTTCGACCGAGGCGAAATTCCTATTGACGCAGCAGCTCTGTCGCTCGACCAAGAGAAGGCGACTGCTTGTTGAAACTAACACTTTGTCAAGGTGCGGTTATCAATCATGGAATACCACATCAATGGCAGTGACAACAACGATGGCAGGAGGAAAGTATTTTATGTTTTTGCTTTGGATTGTTTGGTTGAAGGCGAATCAATGCATGTGAGTTGCATTTTTTTAACGGCAAGCGGTATCCACTGTACATTTTCTAATTGGACCCTCGGCACGGTCCTTGTTTTTAAGATTTTCAATCTCACGCCAATCGAGGTCGTTGTTTTTAAGATTTTCAATTTCACGGCAATCGATGTCATCTTTTTCCATTCGTTTTTTAACCCTTTTCTAATGGGACCTCATTTCTTGTGGCCGGGGAGCAGGAGGCAGTGACACCGGGTGCGTCGCTTGGGATTGAAGGGTGCCTCTGTTAATGGCAAACGTGGAATGTAACATAATGATTGGTCTCTAGTTTTAGGGGGATTGCCATGAAGTACTGGAGAAAATTCTGTTGTAATTGCATGATAGTGGGAGCTTATGCTTTGTTTGGGTTCTTGTTTTCTCTTTCCTTTTTTTTATTTTTTTCTCAAAGTGGCTTTCGGGTTTTAGTTCTTGTTGCGTCATGGCTTTAGCTATATCGTGTTCTGTAAATTACATTTACGGTTCCACAGCCACTTTTTGATATTGCGTTGTGGTTGTTCCCTTCGCCAAAGAAAACCCAGCAAGCATGCGCAATCACAGCTACCTGTACGGCATTTTGGATTATAACTTTTGACTCCTTACGCTTTTCGAAGTTCACACATGACTGGAGGTCATTTTCAATGACGCGGAAAAGACCGAACACAAGTCAACGATCGCTTCGTTACGAAAATGACAGCTCTGAGAATTGGTCAGAGTGAACCCCGAAACGAAGGGATGAATGGCATCGTGGTCAACTTTGGATTTTTGCAGAGAGGGTTTTCCTAGAACTTAAGCCTGGGACGAAAACTTGGGCAGCTTCAGTTGCGTTTGGTAACTCGGGAATAGATATTTTTGTTCTTTTGTTTTCGAGAGTAGAAATAAAATAGAAACACATTTGATAAGTTTTTTGTTTCTGGAAATAGATTTAAAATAGAAATAAAAATAAAAATTACTTTTTGCTCTTGGAATAACTCAAGAAATAAGAATCAAGCTGCTTCTTCTTCTTTTTTTTCCTTTCTCTTCCTTTCTTCTTCTCCTAGCCGGTCGTCAGCCTCAACACCAGCCGGCGACCTCGCTAGAGCCTCGCCGGCCCCCAACGAGGTCACCCCGAACTTGCCTACCACCGGTGAGGCCCCCTAAGCCTCCCGTGGCTAGGGAGACTCCCCCGAAACTCGCCATAGCCGGGCGAGGCTCAACCTTGCCTAGATTTGGGTGAGGCCGAGCCTTGTTGGCCACCAGTGAGGCCCCTCGAGCCTCGCCGAGGCTGGGTGAGGCTCAACCTCACCTAGATATGGCGAGGTCAGGCCTCACTCGGCCATCGCGAGGGCAAGGTCGAAACTCGCCCAGCCATGGCAAGGCTTGACCTCGCCGGTGGTTGGCGAGCCTCCCCTGAGGCCGACCTTGTCGGCCCTTGTCTGGCTGGTTGCCGGCTAGCAATTGATTGGAGGGAGAAGAAAAAGAAAAAAAGAAAAAAAGAAAAATGTAATTAATTTATGAATAAATTAAAATAAATTCTAAGTCATAAAAATATATGGGGTCGTACCAAAAGCATTTCTCTCACGGGAATAAAATTTTGTATAGTTATCAATGTGTTCAAATATTCAGAAACTATTTCTAGGAATAAAGACAAAAAAAAAATGTTTCTAAGAAAAAAATTATTCCTCAAAATAGAAACGTTTAAACCCTTCACTGCATGGGAATGTTTCAATTTCTTGATTTTTCTGTTCTTTTACTCCCGGAATAGGAAAAAAAAACAGAAATCCATTTGATGATGTCAATTAATATTTTTATTTTTCGAAATAGAAAAATGGTAGGAAATAGATTTTGAATAGAAGCAAGAAGTGTTCCCGTGAATAATTTCTAGAAATAAGTAATTTTTTTTTCTTTTCTATTTTTCTTCTTCCTTGCTGTGGTCGTTGCCCTTGGATCCGCCGTGCCCTTGGATCTGCTGCCATCCAGGCCACCGCTCACCGACTATCGCCCGCCCACCAATCACCACCTACTGATCAAGAAGAAGAAACGAAAAAATACAAAAATTTATAGATCATACTAAATGCATTCTTATTTTTTTTCTATTCCAATAATAAAAATTTTATATAATTACTAAACGCGATATTTTACTCATAAATTGTTTTAGGGAGTAGAAATAGAAAAAGAAATTATTTCTAAAAAGAAATTATTTCTGGAGCAAAAATAGTCTCTCTTGAATTCGATTGCCCACGTTTGAAAATGAGTCCAGCTCATTAAATATTGCGGTTTGACCTTCTGAAACCCTTGAAGCATTCCAATCTGATTAACTTAATGATCCTCCTTTCTCACGGTCTTATTTAAGTAGCACGATCGCCGTGTAAAGGCCAAGATAACGATCCGATCTGACCAGCCACTGCGCATTCAGCCTACCGACAATCGACCCCTCGAAACCCGGCTCAAGAACAGGAATCGAAGTAGTGATTAATTACGCAAGGTGCTGATTAAAAGGATAATAATTGAACTAGTTCTAGCAAGTCAAGCATTTTGTAGAACGAAAACGCAAGTTTGACTGATTCAAGTCCAGGCCCGCCACACATTTATATATAGAAATGGTGCCCCCCAGTCAAACACTCAGAAGTTGAACGCCAGCATCAAAGTCCTCACTTCCAAATATCTAGATTTTTATTCTTTTTCTTTTGCATGGTCCAATTTTCCTGAATTGGAAGCTCATGCAAGTTGCAAATTGCCTTCATCCATCGCTATAAATAATCCCAAGCCCACCTTGTCAAAAATACACTTTCGAGCCACCATCATTCCTCTCTTCAAAAAGATGACCACCCTCAAGCTCAGGAAGCTCCTCCTGACCGTGGTCGCGGTCGCCGGAATCGTCGTCTCTGCCCTGCCCAGCGCCACCTCTGCCCAGAACTGCGGGTGTGCGGCTGGCCTTTGCTGCAGCCAGTGGGGCCACTGCGGCAAGGGGGATGACTACTGCGGGAGGGGTTGCCAGGAAGGCCCATGCAAAACGCCGCCGCCGCCGACGAACGACGTAGTGGTGGCGGATGTGGTGACAGGAGGCCTTCTTCAACGGGATAATCAGGCAGGCTGCCGAAAGCTGCGAAGGGAAGGGCTTCTACTCGCGAGGAACGTTCCTTGAGGCCGCAGGGAGTTATCCTCAGTTCGGCAGGGTCGGAAGCGTCGACGATTCGAAACGCGAGATTGCCGCATTTTTCGCTCACGTCACTCATGAAACTGGACGTAAGTTGCCTCTCTTAATCACTTGATGAATCAAATTACGAGCAGAACGTGATCAGAGAATTGCTGCTTGTGGTTGTGCAGATTTTTGCTACATAAACGAGATAGATGGAGCTTCAAAGGACTACTGTGATGAGACGAACACCCAGTACCCATGCAACCCGAACAAGGGGTACTACGGCCGTGGCCCGATGCAGCTCTCCTGGAACTTCAACTACGGCCCGGCCGGGGAGAGAAACGGGTTCAACGGGCTCAACTCCCCCGAGACCGTGGCCACCAACCCGCTTATCTCCTTCAAGACTGCTCTGTGGTACTGGACGAACTCCGTCCGACCGGTCATAAACCAAGGGTTCGGAGCCACCATCAGAGCCATCAACGGCCCCAAGGAGTGCGACGGCAAGAACCCCACCACTGTCCAGGCCCGGGTTCGGTACTACACCGAGTACTGCAGCCAACTCAGGGTCGCTCCCGGAGATAATCTCACTTGCTAGCCGGAGTAGACTGTTCGTGAAATCAAGTTGCGCATGTGGAACGCCAATTAGAAGTAGTTTTGGGGTGTATTCATTGTATCAATAATGCGCACAACAAATGAAAAACGGAAAGAAGATGAGGACTTCATGGAGAAAGATGGAAATAAAGTAGCAAGTTCAATATTTTGTTCAATTCATGGACATTAATATATCGTCTGCTTATTTAGGTACTCTATATTTTGTTGGATTATGACATGGACACAACTAAGCTTAAGACAAACGCAATTAATTAAAACGGAAGTTTCAATAAAGGATTTGAAGTGAAGTCATTTCATAAAAAGAGGGCTGAGAGCAAATCTTATTTAAAAAGGGCGTGAAGTGGATAAATTAATTTCGAATTAGGGTGCGAACTTGAGGAGGAGCGTCAATTCCATCTAAATATCACATCCCTCTAAATTCTTTCATTTTGACTGAAGGCGAAATTCCTAAATTGACGCAGCAGATCTTTCGCTCGCCCAAGAGAAGGCGATTGCAGCTTCTTGAAACTAACACTTCATCAAGTTGCCGTTGTATAATCGTGGAATACCACATCGATGTGAGTTGCCGGTAAAGCTACAAACACCAAAGCGATGTAGTCGGGTTTCGATTCAGATAAACAGCGGAACATATGTGTTCAGGATGGTTGATGAACGAATGTGACTGGTCGCCAACATTCCGGCCCCTAGGACGGACAGTCCAACCTCCGGTTTCGGAGCGCCAACCAAACAAGGACCATGGCAAAAGTCCAATTTGAAAATGTACGGTGGATACCACTTGCCATTATAAAAATGAACTCACGTACGTCGGCTCACACAAAATGAGACGGGATGCGTCCACAAATTCAACCGAACAAACTTTTTAATAACTTGTCAAATTAGTCCTCAAATTTTTAAGGATTTGCCAATATGGTCCTTTGGCGATTTTTAGCCAAAATTACGCGGAATGACTAACTTGGCAAATTATTAAAATGTTTAAGACCAACTTGGCACAATGGAAATGTTTAGAACTAAACTAGTCGGCATACAATAGATTTATGATCAAATTGACATCATTGAAAGATTTAGGACTAATTTAGCCATTGTAATTTAAGTCGGGAATTGAGTCATGTATGTGCATGGTGGCTTGTGTGTGACCACTCTTTTATCTCTAGATTGACGCCCCCCGGTCCAAAGCCCAACGTCAACACTATCATCGCAGTCATCGTTTTCAAACTGTCTTGATTTTTATCCTCTTCCCATTTTTGCACGTTCCAAATTTGCCGCCTTTGGAGCTCTTGCAATAATCCATCAACATTGTTCCTCTCGTTCATCACTATAAATATCCAAGCCTCACCTCATCAAAACCACAATTCAATCTATCATTCCTCCCTTCAACAACAAGATGACAACCCTCCAACTCAATAAGCTCCTCCTGCCCGCCGCCCTGCTCGCTGTGATCATCGTCTCCGCTCTGCCCGACACCACCTCAGGCCCAACACTGCCGGTGCACGCCCGACCTGTGCTGCAGCCGGTGGGGCTACTGTGGCACGGGGGATGCCTACTGCGGGATCGGCTGCCAGGCGGGCCCATGCAGCATGCCGCCGCCGGCAAGCAACATGTCAGTGGCGGACGTGATGACGAAGGCCTTTCGACGGGATAATCGGGCAGGCCGTGGAGAACTGCAAAGGGAAGGGCTTCTACTCGAGAGGAACATTTCTGGAGGCCGTGGGGAGCTATCCTCTGTTCGGCAGAGTCGAGAGCGTCAACGATTCGATACGTGAGATCGCCGCATTGTTCGGTCATGTCGCTTTTGAGACTGGATGTGAGTTGCCTCTCTTGAAGAACGTGATTGAATGCAAGACTAATTTGCGACTGATCTGAAAGCGAAGAAATTGCTGCTTGCGGTCGTGCAGATATGTGCTACATAAACGAGATAGATGGAGCATCCATAGACTTCTGCTATGAGACAGCCACTTAGTAGCCATTTATGTAAAGACCGACACGGACACGCAACACGTGACACGACACGCCAACACGTCATTTCTTCTTTTTTTTTTTTGGTCAGTGGCACGTCATTTCTTAAAAATAAAGAATTTCAACACGTTCCGACACGTTATATATTAAATATATTTTTATATATAAATACATAAATAAATAATAATAAAAATAGCCTAGAATTAATTTACACAAAAAATATTAAATAATATCATTCATTATTTTAATTTGTTACAATAATACATAAAACTTAGAGGAAAAAAACATTGTTTAAAGAAAAATGCTGAAATGATATTTTTAAATTTATTTATTTATCATATATAGCATTTTTTATTACTTCTTTCATAGTAAAAGACTTTTTAAAAAACTAAAAAAATTCTAAAAAAACAAAACTGAAAAAAAAAAAAAATTGACCTCGTGCGTGTATATGTATAGCATTTTTATTACTTCTTTTATTACTTCTTTTGTGTATATTTATATTTTGATCTCACAAATATTAGAAATTTTTAAAATTGACTCTGTGCGTGTCGAAATCGCGTGTCGAAGAGAGTTGACCGCGTGTTGGAGCGTGTTTGGACGTGTCGGAGTGTCGGGCCACGACACGGGGCGCTCTGGAGAGAGTGTCCGTCTCTTGCGTAGGTAGCCATGCAACCCGACCAAGGGGTACTACAGCCACGGCCCCCTCCAGCTCTCTTGGAACTTCAACTCTGGCCTGGCCGGAGAGAGCATCGGGTTCAACGGGCTCAACTCCTCCGAGACCGTGTCCACCGGCCCGCTGATCTCCTCCAAGGCTTCTTTGTGGTACTGGATGAACTTCGTCCAGCCGGTCATGGACCAAGGGCTCAGAGCCACCATCAGAGCGATGAACGGCATGCTCAAGTGCGGTGGCAAGAACCCAGCCTCCGTTCAGGCTCGGGTTCAGTATTACACCAAATACTGTAACCAACTCAAGGTCGCTCCGGGAGAAAATCTCACTTGCTAGCCGGAGTAGACCATCAAGTGAAAGCAAGTTGCGCAGGTAGAACGCCGATGAACCAGCGAGTGGTTTTCAGGTGGATTCATTATATCAGTAAAGCGCACAACAGGTGAGAAATAGAGAGTTGACTTTCAGATTGAGATATCGTGAACTAAAATTGCTGAATGAAGTGGCAACACTAATCATTTGCACCATATTATCCCTTCAATCATGTAATTCTTCAACGGATTTTGGAGGCAAAAGTGCAAAGAAAATGAGGGCTTGCGAGTTCATGAAGAAAATTGCAATCGAGTATCTCATTCGATCAAACTAAACCGTCGGGCCTAAACGATGGCAACAAATTGAACACTGACAAATGTTTTTATGAGTATAGTCCTCAGCAATAGTACCAACAGGATCAAGTGCCTTTGCCCCAGCAAAAGCACGAAGCAACAGTTGGCACGACATACAGAGGAGAACGTCGTCCCTTCAGGGCCTGCTAAATTAGTTACCACTCGATATAGTTAACGAGAGAAATCAGATGATACAGGCAGCTAAAATCTCAGAGCTTCCTGATACAAAGGAACAGCCTTTGGTCGAGATCGAACTGATGGAGATTAGAAGGGTCGCCTTTCAGCATCATGAGAAGTCCTCCAAATGAAACATATATCTCCCTGAAGCCAAGAAAACTTCAGCATCAGTAAATCTGAAAAAAAACCCTAATTATTTGCTAACCAGGTCAATTGAAGATTCCTCAATGCACAATATTGTGCATTAGCATCCCACATGGTCAGCAGACAACCACGAGACTAAACATGAGGTCCCAATGTGAAATCTCCCGCATTAGCATCCCAATGTACACATGAGGTCCTGATGCAGTGGCACATCAAAATATCCACTGCATCAGTAGTTTTGAAAAGCTTAGCTCTAGTGTATGATTAGATGGCCCTATGATTACAGGTTGTTAAGTTAACCTGTTAATGCAGAAAAAAAATTGTTGCCGTCAATTGAAGATTTTGAATAACTTGAAGGTGAGGGCATGTAAAAGTGTCTAGAAGCACCAGACTAAGTGTCAGTGCAAAAATGAAATGGTAAGGCATGAAAAAAAAGCTTTCAAGCACAAGACTAAGATCTAAGCTGGTAAAAATGAAATCAGTAGGAAGTTGACATGAAAAAAAAAAAACTGAAGACATTCATCTTGCCAAAAACCATGACATTATAGCTGGCAAGAAATAGGCTCAAGGTCCAGTAGGAAGCAAATGACACAACATAAAGTAGATTGACAAATTGAAGACAAGACATCACCACAAAAAACCATGAAATTATATCAACGGAGTTCTTTATAGAGTTAAAAACAAAAAGCCTCCCACATTCCATCAATGTTCAAGGTTAAAAGAAAAGATAAAGGTTCAAAGACTCTTCTATATGAAGCCAAAAGTTAGATTCTAACTGTGGCATACCAAAGTAATGAAACGGAGATGGAACAAGTATGACTCAAAATTGCAAGTATAATTAATTAGAACTTACGCTTTGACTCCTTTTCCTGAACCTTTAGAAGCTCTTCCAGGGTCATCCTCAGATATCTTGTATAGCTTCCCATGCATGACATATTCATACTTGTCAGCAAGGGATTTTCTATTACCCTGACAATAGTTATCACTAGTCAGAGACTCAAAGCTAATATAAGAGTATGAAATGCCAAGAAAAGTATGAAATCCCAAGGAAAAAGAAAGGTTTATGAGTTCAAAGCAAATTATCCCAAGGTTTGAAGTAAATTGCTGGCTTTCTTGAGCAAATGGCACCCAATAAAATCAATACTAAATTGGAGAACACAAAGACCACCAAGAGATATATATACTGGTAACAACAAAATCAACTGGATGAGTTCAGAAAAGAGAGAATTTTCCTTTTGTTATCTACAACAATTCTGGAACCTCCAGACCACCAAGCGAATTGCTGATTCTACTCAAAAACAGCTCAGGATTATGATTGAGAGAGTTTGGAAAACCCTAGAACAGCAGCCCAATTATTTACATTACTGGCATCACTAAAGGTGACGAGTGAGATAAACAAGCATCAAGTAATGGAGTAAAAGAAGCAAATCCACAGACCAACAAAATAGGCAAGAGATAGTGAACAAAAGCAGGAAGATCATACTGGGGTATAATATCCTGTATCAGGTGTTCCATCTGGATTTAATGTACTAGCCAACGCCATGGTGAACTTTTGTCCTTCTTTCATTGGGTATATTTCAGTATTCACATCTAGATGCATGAACATGTCAAATCTTTCACTCCGTGCTTCAATCCGAGTTACTAAAGAAAGAAAGCAAACCGTGAGTAAGAAATATCCATGAAATACTGTAAAAAACTCTTGAAGCATGAACCATATAATTTGACTACTTAACATCATTAGGGCACACCAGACACCATAACCCATGAGTTCACAACTCCGAAAGATAGCTCCTTATTCAATTAAACAACAAACTAAAAGCATCATTTGCGAGTCGAAATATAATTCTTATCTTAGGGCACCTCACAGAGAAAGAATACAAGCAGCAAGAAGGATGTCTGCCCAATTTCACCATTGCCTATGTAAGAAAACAGTCCACTTCCATTCACTGCTCCCTAATTCCAATGCATTCCATTGTTTTACCAAATGGATAAATTAAAAATCAAGCTATTTTGAACAACTAGAAACTTTTCGCACCAATAAATAAAATCAATAGGTGCATGTCACGCGCAGTATAGCTCATTATCTGGCTTATCACATCCCCAATCAATTCTTTTAAAGCAGCAACTAGCTCAACTTAAGTTAGCCCAGCATATAGCAATCGGCGCACAAGAACTCTAAGTTTGGAGCAACAAGATGACAATGGAAAAGATCCTTAAGCAATATCTCCCCATCACAATTTTCCTAATCTTCATCCCTTCCGGCATCATATTTCCTGATCACAAGGCGTTCACAGGGCAACCGACACAACATTTACATGTTGACCGCCAACAAAGACCTAGGGCAACGAAAACCCAAGATTAAGGGGCCTCTGTAGCAGTGAAATCCACACCATAGTTAACTTAATTACAGCGAAACAGCAAGAAACCATGACAAAAGCTATTGAAAAGAGAAAAGGAAAAAAAAAGATTCCACGCACCGAATCTCTCAACAGGCACAAACTCAAACGATACAAACAAACCAACTCTCTTGTTAACTAGGTCCCATTAACAGGCTCAACAGTAGATTGGCGTCTGCGCGAAAGAAGAACGAAAAAGGGGCAAAAAGAAACAGTTTTTCGACGAACCCAGAACGAGAAAATTAGCGGAGAAGAAGCAAGCGAGCAATCGAAGAGGCAAAGGCATACCTTTGTCGAACTTCTTGCCGTCGGGGTCGAGCCTCTCGACCTTGAAGACATCCTCGAGAATTATCATCCTTCACCTATCAAGAACTCGAATCGAGGTCGACAGCCCACATCAGATTCACCCACGAAAGAACGAACAAAAGATGTCCCGACGGGGAAGACGAAACCGAAAAACGACGCGGGTCAAGATGGAAACGCATGCACGGCAGTAAATACAGGGAGGGAAGGGAGGGAGAACCAGTCAGAGGGGGGACGCACATGATGAGAAGCAGTCAAATCAAACGAAGTTTTGAGTGCAGTTTGGACTGAGATGAGTAAACAAGGGAGCGATTACAGAGGAGGCCATTGAAGGCAAAACCGAGAGGGATCATCGGGCATCTGTTGGTATTAGCAAAACCCAAAAGAGCAAAAACGGCCTTGAATTTGGAGTAAAGAAGGAGAGGGAGAGAGGGAGAGAGGGAGAGCGCCATACCAGAGCAGAGAGGCGAAGAAGTTGTCGACTGGTGTGAAGGAAAGCGAGACAGAGAGAGGTCGGCAACCGGAGGAGACGAGGGCTTCTTTTGCCTTTTGTTTTCTATCTAATGGAGAATCAATTATATGTTTTTATTTTTTTTTTTTTTCTTTTCTTTTTTGCTAGAATATAATCAATGCCATGGTCATATTTCTTTCAAAAAAAAACTATGATATATTTTCTCTTGGGGATTATAAGTTCTCTTAATATTAAAAAATATTCTATGCTTGATTATAGCAAAGCTTAAATGTAGTTTGCTTTTTTACTTTCCAGTCTAATCATGTTCATGATAGTCGTTATATGCACTTTTAAGGTAAAAAAAAAAAAAATTCTAGGTTTTGTCGTATCACCTAATTGGTTGTTTATAATTATTACATAAATTAATAGTTCAAAATGAATCTCATTTGAAACTGCTAGAAATAATGGTATTTTTAATTATAGCCCCACGATACCTTTTCGAAAAATTGAAGGAGAAAGAATGCAACTTTTTAAATGAAGATTTCGACCAAAAAAAAAAAAAAAAAAAAATGAAGACTGGTCAAATCTTTTTAAATGAAGACCCAGTGAAGTGATTTTTTTTTCTTTTTTCTTGAAGGAAAAACTTGGTTCAATCTAGACTGAATTCGTCACTCTTGGAAAAGAAGGAGAAAGAATGCCAAGCAGGAGACTAAATCTGAGCAGTGAAGTTTACTTAGCGAGTATAGGAAAAAAAAATGAATAAACACTTTATGGTGATTTCCTCTTCAACCAATTGGAGTTTCAAGTTGATTTAATTTACTTGAAACACCCATAGAACCTCCAATTTTTTAGATGGAGCCACAAATAGGAGGATAGAAAGGTACAACTATTTTCAATCGTGCCCTAGACTATTTCAAGATTTTCCTTTTTAATTGAAAAATAATATTGTTAAAAAGATAAACAAGAAAGATGACCATCAATGGAGTTACTTCAATGCAATCATAAATTTAAGAGGTAATAGCTGATGGTTATATAAAAAAAAATGTTAGACAAAGTTTTTACTATTTGATTTTTCTTTATTTGATATATAAAACTCAAGGACCATGATTTTTTTTCTTTCAAAAGATTTAGACCCCGAGTTATTCAAGTTAACATAATTTAGGTACATGCCAAATTTAATTGTTGAAGACAACAATGCAAAAGCATGCACCGCATTATTTGACGCAACAGAACAATTCATTGGTCGTTTTATGCATGTTCTTTTAACATCAAATGATAAAAGTACGAAAAAAGCTTCGTAATTTTAGGGACCTTAAATCTTTTTTTCTTTGTTTTTCCTCAAATATCTTCGAGTGTTTTATTTTATAAATGTTGTATCCATGGGCAACTTTGTATACAATTTCTTTAGATTGTGTAGTTTACCAATAATATATCTCCTGGTTAATTATTTAATTATTTCCTAGCAAATGGATTTCACTAAACTAGAATAACATAAAATAAAATAAAATAAAAATCACCCACCTGCCATGAGTGTGCACATTTGCTGGTACATATAAAAGCAACTTTCGAAATTGCCGTCCACATATCGGATGACCAAAACATAGAAGTAAATTAGTGAAAGAAAGACAAGATTACTACAGCTTCACCAGCCCATGGAATCCGGTAAGCAACCAATCGCTGTGTTCCATACATAAAACTCTGTCAATGATGCCAAGTTTCCAAATGAGCCGGGGAGTTTCCACGCCACAAAACATGCCTTCAAAGTGCTTAAGATTCACCAGCCCCCCATTTTCTTCAGGCAAACTCAACAAGACGCCCGCATCTTTTAATACTCAAGTCAATCAAAAGCATTTCAGTTTTCCATTGGAGCTGTCAATTTCCGCCAAACTTGAGCATTCTGCAGGAGCCATCCTCTCTAGAGTCAAGCAACTAGAAAGTCTGGCGTTTTAGTTATGCCAGTACAGTTTTGCAGCGTCATAACTTTTAGTCTGTTCTGCAAAAGCTGAAGAATCCCATTGCAGAATGAAACATCAAGTATTAGAGGATAATATAACCAGAGATGATAAAAAAAAACATACTAAAAGATGAGACATAACAAAACAGAGAAGAAGAAATGCCTCAAGAGAAAGGCACTTGCTAAAAAAGAATATGTATTGATAGTTGTCGCTTTGCTTTATTTCTGGGATCCGTTACACCATTTTGATGGACAATTTTCCTATCAATATCTCTTAGTTGATCACACATTCAGAACACCTCATCATTTTGAACCTTTATCAAAGACATGCTCTTGAGGACTTTGATAACCCATACATTAATTATTTATTATGCAAAAAAAAAAAATTATTCCTAGTTGTGGTGATAACTCTAGAACCTGAACCACAAGGTTCACTTGTCCAAAAACTTCTGGACTTGCTCACTCTTGTCCAGATCATCAAAGACCTTTTTTTGCATAGTGTTTCTTCAATCCTCTGCTCTCCATAATCAATGTCATCAATGTTGTTCGCCAAAGAAGAATTTACAATATCCTATGATAATCTTTTTTGCAACTTGACTATTTCTTCATCTCTTGATAACTTTTTCTTGGATGTCTTCAAGGAAACTACTGCACATTCCAAAATGAGGCGATAGTTGATTCAAGACGACCTTAGCAAGAGTTGTCTTGCCTACGCCCCCCATTCCTTCATCTCTTGATAACTTTTTCTTGGATGTCTTCAAAGAAACTGCTGCACACTCAAAAGCGAGGTGATAGTTGATTGAAGACGACCTTGGCAAGAGTTGTTTTACCTATGCCCCCCATTCCATGAATTATAACCAGCCACACACCACTTGCTTCAATAACTGATAACTTTCCCAGATCTGCCACTGCATTATCCATTCTGACCAAATGTTCAGTCACGGACTTATGTATTATCTTTGGCTCATTCATTACCACCCCAATGACCAGTTTGATTAGTCCTCCTTGGCTGTCACAGTTAATTGCAAACCGATTTAAGTAAGAAAAAAGATCATAATACATTCGTTCATATTTGAATAGAAAATGCGAAAACCACAAGACTAGACATGTAAGCATGAGGTCCCGATATAGTAGTAGGTTAAAATATCCACTGCATCAGTAGTGACTAGATGGCCCTATAGCTAAAGGTTTTTAAATTAACCTGTTAGTGCAGATAAAAGTATAGACTTCATTTGAAGACTTTGAGTAACTTGAGGCGAGGGTTGAAATCATTACCAAGAGTCGAGACTCTGGATAGTGATCAGTGCATGAATAAGTTATACCGGCATGTAGAGGGAAAGTAGAAGCAACAGATGAAGATAAGAGGTACAAATGAAACAGGAGGCTGTTATGAAAAAACATGCTTTCACTTGTTATTTACTCCCCGAGCTCTAAGCTGGTAAGAAAAAGGCTCCAGTTCCTGTTAAAAGCAAATGACATGACATAAAGTAGATAGACATCTTGCTAGTTGAAGACATGACATTAATAAGAAAAACCATGACACTGCATCAATGGAGTTATTTATAGAGTTAAAAAGAGAATCCTTCCATAACATAAATGTCCATAAAAGTTACAAGGTTTAGAAAAAGAAAAGATGAAGTTTCAAAGATTCTTCTGTATGAAGCTAAAAGTCAGATGTTAACTGTGGCTTAAAGGGAGTAAATTGCTGGCTTTCTAGCAAATGACATTTAACTACTAATAATACTAGATTGGAGAATCCAAAGACAGCAAGAGATATATATCTCTATAGTTCAAAATGCTAATCACTGGTTACGGAAAAACCAACTTGATGGGTTCAGAAAAGAGAAAATTTTCCTCTTTGTTATCTACAACAATTTTGGAGCATCCAGACCTCCAAGCGGATTGATGATTCTACTCAAAACAACTCAGGCTTACAATTAAGAGAGCATAGAGAAAAGGTGATGAAGGATATAGACAAGCATCAAGTTATGGAGAGACAAGATAACAACAATCTACTGCCATTAAAATAGGCAAGAGATTGTTAATGGCGGTAGATTGTGAACAAAAGCAAGAAGATCATCCCAGGGTATGATATCCTGTATCAGGCATTCCATCCAAATTTAATGTAGTAGGTAACGCCATGGTGAACTTTCATCCCTCTTTCATTGGGTATAATTCAGTATTCACATCTAGATGCATGAACATGTCAAATCTTTTGCTTTGTGCTTCAGTCCAAGTTACAAAAGAAAGAAAGTAGACCGTGAGTAAGAAATATCCACGAAATAATGTAGCTGAAGACAGCAGGAACCACATAATCCGACTACTTAACTTCTTTAGGGCACACTAGACACCGTAATCCATGAGCTCACAAACAAAAAATTAAAAGATTGTTTGCACGTCAGAAGATAATTCTTATCTTAGGGCACCTCACAGAATGAGAATCCTAAGGATGTCCGCCCAATTTCATGACTACCTATCTGAGGAAAGGAGTAAAATTCCTCTTCCATTCACTGGTCCCTAATTCTGATACGTTTCCATTGTTTTACCAAATGGTTAAATTTAAAACTCAAGCCATTTCAAACAACTAGAAACTTCTTCCAAAGCAATAAATGAATTCAGTAGGTGCATGTCATGTGCCATATAGCTCATTCTCCGGCCTATCACATCCCCAGTCAACTCTTAAAGCAGCAATGAGCTCAACTTAAGTTAGCCCAGCATATGACTATCGACGCACAAGATGTAAACATGCCCCAGGTAACAACACCCTTTGTATAGGGTATTCTAACACTCCCCTTCCCGACTGCTAACATCATTCTCTCAAGTTTGGAGTGACCAGAGGACATTGCGAAAGCTCTTCAAACGATCTCTCCCCATCACATTTTTCTTTTTTTTATCCCTTCCGACGTCACATTTTTTGGTCACACCAACATTTGACCGCCAACAAAGACCTAGGGCAATGAAACTTCAAGATTAAGCAGTCTCAAAAGGAGCGAAAACTATTCCATAGTTAGCTCCATAAACGCCACACAGCAAGAAACCAGGAGCAAGATTTCACAAACCACAATCCAATTGTAGAAAAAAGAACATTCCACACACCCAATCTCTCAACAAGCACAAACACAACCGATACAAACAAACCAACTCTCTTGTTTGCTAGGTCGCATTAACAGGCTCGACAGTAAATTGGCGTCTGCGCGAAAGATGAATGAAAAACAGATAAAAAAAAAAAAAGAACAGTTTTTTGACGAACCCATAACGAGAAAATTAGCAGAGAAGAAGCAAACGAGCAATAGAAAAAGCATGGGCATACCTTTGTCGAACTTATTGCCGTCGGGGGTCGAGCCTCTCGACATTGAAGACATCCTCGAGAAGCATCATCTTTCACCTATCAAGAACCCGAATTGAGGTTATATGAGATTCACACCCGAAAGAACGAACGAGATAGAGAGAGAGAGAGCCATACCAGAGCAGACAAACGGAGACGTTTCGACTGGCGTGAAGGAAGGGACACGGAGAAGGAACTAATTCTACTATGATTATAAAAGAATCACCTTCTACTGTTGGAATATATTAGAAGTCGACTCTTAACATTTTTCCTAATTCAATTATGAACATTTTAATTTATCAATTCAGTACTAAATTTTTTTATGTTATGTCAACTGAGTAGCTAATTTCACTAAGGTAGATACTCAGCATTTTATATGGTATGATTGGTCTTTAATCTAAACAAATTTTAATAAAATATTATTATTTTTTGATTTATTTATTTTTTCTTTTTCTTTTTTCATTCTTTTCTTTTTCCTCTAGCCGGTCGCTAAAACCTCGACGACAAGCCAAAGCAAGAATCGACAAGAGGATCTCATCAACTTCTAGTGAAGCCCACCCTCACTAACCACTAGTGAGGCTTGACCTCACCATCATTAGGCAAGGTTGGCCTCATCATGGCAACGCAAAGCTTATCTCACCTAGCAATGGCGAAACTCACCCTCGGTAATGACCGGTGGGGGCAAGCTTTGCTAGAGGTTGGCGTGGTCACCTCTCTAGCTAGTCAATGATACCCAACAATTGATTAAAGGAGGAAGAAAGGAAGGAAAAATAATAAGAATAAAATAAAAAATATTTAAATATTATTAAAAATTATTTATGTTAACGCTAATCTTATCGGATAAAATGCTTGATGTCCTCCTCGCCGATTTCCAACAAAAATTCTTAAATAAACTCAATTGATAAAAAGTGAAAAAAAAAATATAATTTTAATTAATAAAATTAAAAGGTTAGAGATTAAATTGATAAAATTAAAATAAGATTAGAACTTTTTAGATAACTTTTCCAAATGAAAATGGATTAAATTCATCAAGTTGTGTGCCATCTTTTTCGATCCGATCCGATCCGATCATGCCCACTCGTTTCATAAGCCTATTCACCATTTAGGACATACCGAACCCAAAATCCGAAGAGGAGGCATGGAGGCTTCTCTGTCTCCGTTTCGCTCTGTCCGACGGCGTCTCCACCAAGCGCCCGCCACGAGCATCGTCACCTGCGGGCTTCGCAACAGTACGAGAAGCCCACTGTGGAGGTCGAACGTGTTGTCGACGGAGGCCACACGAGCCGTCCAGTCCCTCAAGCTGCCCAAATCCACTCTTCGGTTGAACCACGCCCTCGGCACGATCCTCGCTCGGCTCTTGTAATCCCATCTCTCGAACGCCTTTGCCGAGCTCAAGAGACGGAACGAGGTCGACTTGGCCCTCAAGGTATCGCCTTTTACGCAGCCGGGGCCTTCCCTTGTTGGAGTTTGTGGTTCTGGGTCTTTATATTCTTTGCTTTTCTCGTTGGTTTTCGAATTCTCTCTTTGTAACTTTGGCGTATGGTGTGAACAGTAGCTGCCCGTGAAAATAGGAGTTGGAAGTTTAGAAGGCCATTTTTGGTGTCTGTGTGAGTTACATTCTTTGATTGTAGCGGATGCTTTAACTGGTATGAGCAGAGCAAGTGATCTGGTAACTGAGTGTTGCTCTGAAGTTCGGTGAATTCGTTTTTCGTATTGGTTATTGGCGATTCAACCGGTACATCAAGCTAGTGAGTGGCATGGGTGAATTGTAGAGAACGGGTTGAGTGTTGACCGATGAGATTGGGTTACCTTGTAACAATGACTCTTGTAGGCTTTTTTGGCCTTATAGATTTTAACCATGTTTAGGATTTTCTTAGTTTGGGTTTGGGTACTCCTTTTAATATTCTACACTAGGCATTCATAAAGAAAGCAGAACCACTGTGCAGATTAGTCTTAAATTAAAAGAAAGTAGAAATGCAAGTTTTACTTGTTCATCAAGGGAAGCAACATTGGGCATATTCAAATTACTGTTCTCATTAGTATTTTGAGCAAAAAGAAAAATAAAGTAATACACTCACTGTGGTGTGAATTCTGGATGCACTATTTCAATATTTCCTTTTTACTGTTCTCATTCTATCTAAAAGGATTCCAGTTATAGGTCTTCGAGTACATGTGCAAGGAGGAATGGTATGAAACTGATCTTGTGTTACATTGCGAAATGATCCAACTGTTGGGAAAGAACAAAGGGTTGCTCTTGCTGAAGTTGTTTTCTCTGGACTTCTGAAAGAAGGGACTGAACCTGACACAAGGCCTTATGCGGAGATGATTGGAGCATATCTTAGAGCGGACATGATTGGAAAGGCAATGCAGACTTATGAGAAGATGAAAGCGGCTGGCCGTACCTGAAATGAATTTACCCTGATGATTCTCATAAGAATTCTAGAGAAGGCCAGAGAAAGAGATCCAGTAGAGTTTGTGAAGAGAGATTGTGTTGAATAATTGGATTCTCCTAAAAAGTTCTTAGAAGATGTCAACAGAAAATTTGTAGGAATTCACTCTTCCATACTCATTCTAGCATTATGTTCTCTATATGCATATCCTTCTGCATGGGCTTCTCTCTGATCCTTCCTGTTTTAAGCAGCTTTGGGATTATCTTTTGATACAAATGCTCATGTCTCTTGGATGATATCTGGAGATGAATTCTTTTTAAGGGCAGTCATCATTGCTCAAAAAAAAGAATGTTTGACGCAACATTAACTAAATCTTTATATTCTTGGCTTGTCCAAGTAGGAGTTCTGCACATGCTACCCTAACCACAGTACTTTCTGGTCAGTGGTTCAATTTGTTCTTCGCTTTCTTTCGAGAGTTGTCTTGCTTCCATGCATGTTCTGCATTTATAATAAGAATGCATTCCTTCTTTGCATTAATAATCGCTTGTAATAAATTCTTGGGATTTACAACATAATTCTGTTGTTTGAGTCCAGTGTTCCATTCACTAACAAAAATTTCTTGAGGCTGGGAGAAGTATTATTGTAACGGCTCTAGCTTTCACTATCCTTTAGCTTTCTAGATGCTTGAACTTTACTTTTGACATATCTTCATGGGAAACTTGGCCTCTTGAAGATGAGGTTCTCAACTTCTCTTTTGTTCTTTTACAGCCGAAGCGTAGATCGGTTGGTTTAGGACTCAAAGCTATGCAAGCATGGGCAGCTACAAGTGCTGCTCCAGCAATGAAAACAGGCGCCTCTTTTGAACGACTTCTGTCAAAATCGTTGCCCATGGTTCACAACAGGATCTTGAATATTTTCTTTTGTTGTGATATAGATGGGCATTCAAATTATTTAAATTGTGAAAGTTCAATCATTACTAGATATAACTCTGTCCTATTTTAACCGAACGTGTAACTATTCGATCAATTCGTTGGGTGCTATGTGATTTTGTTAATTCTCGATTTGAATGTTTATCTGGTATATTGCAAATTTATTGAGTTCTTCGGCTAGGTTGATTTTTCTTGGATTGATGTATAATCACTAGATATGTTGAAGATAGTAACTTGTATGATTATTAATTTGAGCCGCTTTATTCGTTAAGCTTTTGACACGCTAAAGGGTGAGGAGAGACAAGTAGCGTGATTACCTCCTTTGAATGTAGCCCTCATTTTAAGGTGGTTTAAGAGGATCTTATTTTCCTAACCTGTCTAAGCCCGCGCACATGACTTCTTAAATGGTATCTCATTGAATAATAATATCTAGTGTCTTTTTAGATGTGGAATCTCTAAACACTTAAATAAACTAATCATGGATATTGAAGTTTCCTAGCTTGAAACTTAGTAATTACAGGTGAATGTGCAAGTTGAATTGAGATATGATTGATTTGACAATAAAACATCAACTCAGCACAAACCAATAAACATCATTCGTGCATAAGATATTTTTCTTTTGCCATTTAATACATAAGATGCCTTACTTGTGTTCATTTGCCGAATAGTTGATTAGCGATTCTTTTTCCTAGTTAGCTTTTGGAATAAATACTACTTTCTAACAATCAAGCAAGGAACAATCTCAAAACATACATATATAATAGTTGATTCACGATTCTTTTTTCCAATTAGGTTTTGGAATAGATACTATTTTTTAATAATCAAGTAAGGAACAATCTCATCACACACGCACACACCTATAATAGTTGGTTCACAATTCTTTCTCCCAGTAGGGTTTTGGAATAGGTACTATTTTCTAAAAATCAAACAAGGGATAATCTCAATACACATATATCATAGTTGGTTCATGGTTCTTTTTCCCAATTGGGTTTTGGAATAGATACTATTTTCCAAAGGTCAAGCAAGGAACAATCTCATCACATGCACACACATAAATAACAAACGGTTCACCATCCTTTTTTCCAGTTGGGTTTAGGAATAGATACTATATTCTAAAAATCAAGCAAGGAACAATCTCAACACACATGCACACATATATAATAGTAGGTTCATGATTCCTTTTCCCAATTTGGTTTTGGAATGGATACTATTTTCCAAAAATCAAGCAAGGAACAATCTTATCACATGCACATATAATAGTTGGTTCACAATTCTTTTTCCTAATTAGGTTTTGGAATAGATACTATTTTCTAAATATTAAGCAAGGAACAATCTCATATATATATAAAATAGTTGGCTTGTGGCTTTTTTTCCTGTTGGGTTTTGGAATAGACTGTTCTCTAAAATTAAGCAAGGAAAAATCTCGATCCCATTATTCATCCTATAAATTTTGTTGTGCCAGAAATTATATTAGAGAGGATTGATAAAATTTAAACTAAGCAAAAACATGGCATTTAGCTTTATTTTGGATTTGGGGAATAAATAGAACATCCTAGACTTTGTCATATTGAGTCTCACGCTTTAGGTCCTTTTTATTATGTTTGCACCCCTTAAAAAAAAACAACGAACATTGCATTGTTAACTATATAATAATTAATACACGCTTTGTTACAATATGCAATTTTAATCCTTATGCCAATAAAATAATGGATGGCTGTGAGAATACGGTGGAAATCGCACGAGGGGAGAATGATCCGTTAAGATATCCAAGCGAAGCAAAACAAGATAAAGAAAAAAAATGATCACAACTCTTCTAATTGATTACAGGAGAATCAATTTCAATCATTACAGATTTCTTCCAGGTTTGCCAAAAGGCTAGCTTCCCTCTCCTTTCCAAGTATCTTGGTTTTATCGGCAATCAGATTCATTGATTTCTATCGGACAGGCATTTAATTAGTTATTCTTAAGGGTGCAATGTTAAAGCTTTTTCTATTTAAGAGTTACATGATTTATGACCCTCAAGGAAGTTGCTCAATTTATCATGGTGGTCAAGCCAAAAATACCAAAAAAGGATCAATTTATCACAAAGCTAGGTAGTTAATGACGAAATTTAAAGTTGAAATTTAGAGAATACTTTTGTTTGTCCTTGCCACATCCCAATTGACCTCACAAATGTCATGCGTGTATAGATTCAACAACAAGCTTTAGCTTATTGATCATCCACAAACTGTTATCTCTAGTGGAGTTCAAATGAGCACAATCTTTAAAATTATTCCTGAATCATATAACTTTTGTTTCAAACACTTATGTAAGTCATATTGAAAACAAATTATGTTAATAAAGTCAAGGACATCCATTTGATTTACAATTAAAATAAGATGGTAAATAACAACAATAATATGACATCCAATTAATAAGTAGATTGATGAAGTATATTTATGGAGATTAGAGATTTCCTTGTTAGAAAATATTATTAGATATATTATTAGATATTAGGGATATTATTTGATATTTCGTGATTTAAAAAAAAAAAAAAAAAACCAATTGAGTAAAGATGTAGTCTTTATTGATTCTCTCTCCCTCTCTCTTGAAGATCCTATAATATTTATATGATATCAAAGCCACCGAGAGAAAAGCAATTAAATCAAACCTTAGCTTTTTCTGTTTTTATGCTGTCTTTAGTCGTCTTGTGTTCAATAACTTTTTGATATTGTCGGCACTCAACAACACTACTATGGATGTTATTTGTTGCGGTACTCGCTTCTAATAACGACCACCATTGACGAGTGAAGTTGTCGTCAAATATCTAGGTAGCTATGAGCACCGGAGTCAAGCACACCTTCATTGAACAACCAAAGATGAGCGTCATGGGGTGGTGTCATCAAGTATCCAGGTAGCTGTGAACACCGGAGTCAAACACACCTTCATCAAGTAGCCAAAGATGAGCACTGTGGGGTGATGTGGTTTAGTTTGCCGCAATTCAAGTTGGGCTTCCACACAATTCTATCAAAATTGTATGAGAAAGATATGTCAACTTTCTAAGCATGTGTTGTTTTAGCGCTTGTCAAATCTGGTTTGTTTAATGTAAGGTCCGATTTACACAGTGTCTAATCACAGACTTTCAAAGAAATCTGCACTTTCAAAGAAAGTTGCACCAATCATATGCAAGCTGCATGCTTAACTTGAGGGGGGAGTGATGAAGTATATTAATGGAGATTAGAGATTTCCTTGTTGTAGAATATTGTTAGAGATATTGCTAAATATTATGGAGTGAATTAAAAAAAAATAATAGCCAATTGAGTAAAGATATAGTCTTTACTGATTTTTCTCCCTTTTCTCTTGAAGATCCTATAATATTTACATAGATCATTTATAAGTTGCAACAGAGCTTACTTGATTGAATGAACAAATTTCACTTAACACAAATGAATATCACTAAAGTTCAAATATTACGATTAACATACTTCACTCACTCTAGTGTTATTTTATCTTACACCTTTGTTTCTGCATGGCCCTCTCTCTGATCCTTCCTGTATTTAGCAGCTTTATGATCAGATATGAATTGCTCGTGTCTCTTTGATGTTATCTGGAATTGAATTTTCCTTAAAGCCAGTAGTCATTGCTAAAAAATTGAGTGTTCGACGTGAGGCGAACTAGAGCTTTACACCCTTGTATTGTTCAAGTAGGAGTTCTGAACATGCTAACCCCTAACTGCAGCACGTTCTATCAATCATCCACTTTATTCTTGACTTTCTTTCGAGAGTTATTTCCCAAGAAATTTACCAAAAAAATTCTAAACCTATTATAATTGTGCCTATTTAATCTTAAACTTTTTTTAGCCAATTCAATCTTAAACATTTTACAATTGTGTCAATTCAATCCATTAGGCCAAATTTGGCTGCCGGCATTCACGTGACAATTTTTTAATAATATTTTATTTCTTTAAATTATTTTATTATTTTTTTTTAGATTCTTTTCTTTTTTCTCTTCTTCCACTTTGGCTTATTTTGCCCCGTAGTGGCTGGCAAGGCTCTAGCAAGGATCATTGCCCTCGTCAGACCTCACCGACCTTGACCACGGCCTTGCTGCAGGCAAAGGCGGCCTCGCCGGCGGTTGGCAAGGCCATGGCGATCTTCAGCCGTGGTTGTTGAGGCCATGGCGGCCTAGCCTTCATACTAAGAATTGTTTTGCTTCCATGAGTGTTCTGCGTTTATACTAAGAACGTATTCCTTCTTTTCACTACCAGTTGCTTATCATGAAAACTTATGGAGGCTGAGAGAAATATTATTGTGACGGGTCTAGCTTTTATTGTCCTTCCCTTTGTTTATGCCTAAACTTTACTTTTGACATATCTTCACTTTAAACTTGGCATCTTGAAGACGAACTTCTTAACCTTTATACTTATTCTTTTCCAGCCGAAAGGGAGATCGAGTGATCCTGTTTGAGGACTTTCAGCTATGCAGGCACGGGCAGCTCGAAGTTGTGTCCAGCCATGAAACGACGCACCACTTTTGCCCACTTCTATCGAAATCATTACCCATGGTTTGTAGCAAGATCTTAAATTTGTATTTATTTATAGACAGTGAAATTAATCAGTTCTATCTTTGAGAGATTCGGAAAACGGAGGGGGAGAAAAGGGGAAAATTTTAAGACTATAAAAATTTAAATTAGTGCATATTTCCTTTGTATTTTCCTCCCCCGTTCCAAATATAGGGAAAATATCATGTACACTAATTCAAAATTTTTTAATCTGTGAAATTACAATCATTACTGGATATGACTCTATCGTATCTTAATTAAACGTATAGCACTGCAGTCAATTTGTTGGGTGGGATGTGGTTTTGTTAGTTCTTGATTACTGGACATGTGGAAGAGAGTAGCACGTATAATATTATAAATTTGAACCATCTTATTCTTTAACCTTTTGACACTCGAAAGGGTGAGGGGATGCAACTACCACGATTACCTCCATTCAACGTAACCCAAGTATAATTATAAATTCAGCCGGATGGGTTCTCAATTTTAAGTTAATTTAAGAGGATTTTATTTTCCTAACAGGAGGATAACCTACTCATCCTATACAAGCACACTCCTATGACTTGTTAGATAGTATCTTATTGATCAATAACATCAATTGTCTTGTTAGATAGTATCACTAAAGAATCCAATAAACTAATCATGGATATCGAAGTTTCATAATTCGAAACCAGAAGTGGATGTGCAAATGAAATTGAGATAGGACCGTTTGGACGATAAAACATCAACCCAGATGCTTTTCTTCTATAATTTAATGCATGAGATACCTTACTTGTGTTTATTCGCTGAATGGGTTCACAATTCTTTTTCCCCGTTGGGTTTTTGAATATATACTTATTTCTAACAAACAAGCAAGGGACCATCTCTATATATTTGTCATTATTCATCCTAAACATGTTGTACTCAGAGTTATATTAGAGATAATTGATAAAATTCAACCTCAACAAAAATATGGCATTTAGCTCCATTTTGTATCTATGGAACAAATGGAACATCCGAGGTTTCGTTCTATTGAGTCTCTTGCTTCAGATCATTCTCATTCTATTTGCACCCCTTAGAAAGAAAACAAAAAACAATCATATTGTTTTCCTCTTGTGGTTAGCCTATTTGATAGCTGATTCGGTGGCTGCATTTGATATCGGGCTTATCTCTCACAATGAAGGCAGCTCATGCACTTATGTAGCTGAAGTAGATAGAGCACTTCGGACATTTTGGGCCTCATTTCTCTTGTTACATCTTGGCGGTCCGGACACCATCACTGCCTTTTCTCTGGAGGACAGTTCACTTTGGCGACGGCACTTGCTCAATCTCACCTTCCAAGTTGGTGCCGCCATCTATGTCTTTGTGCAAATATTTCCCAGCGACAAGTCCCTGGTGCTCCCAACAATGCTGATTTTTCTTGCTGGGGTCATAAAAAATGTGGAGAGGACACTAGCACTTAATCTCTCAAGCCTCCCAAGGCTTAGGGAACGGGTGCTCTCACAACAAGAGTCTCTTGATGATGAAGGTTACGATTTTGCCGGTGACCTCATTAGTTCACTGGATGGATATTCTCATGGTGAAGAAGAAGCAAAGCTTCCCGAGAGCATTGTAGTGAAACATGCTTATTACTTCTTTCAAATCTCTAAAGTCTTCCTCACAGATCTCATTTTCACATTTAGACAACGTAAAATAAGTGGAATATATTTCAGCAAAGTGTCTGCGGTGGATGCGTTGAGGGTAATATCAGTCGAACTCCATTTCATTTATGAGGTGCTCCACACAAAAGCATTGACAACACGTTCCAAGTGGAGCTACGTTTTCCGCTTCATAGCCTTCATTGACGTCGCAATGGCTTTCGTCTTGTTCAATCGCTCAAAAAAGCATCACCTCCCTAAACTAGATGTGAAAATTACGTATTTACTTCTTTTTGGAGGGATTGCTCTTGATGTGATAGCTGTGCTCATGCTCGTTTTCTCTGATTGGACTATTGCCAAAATCCAGTGGCACGAAACAGGATCATCTAAACTAAATTCATTTCTCTACTGCCTGCTATCCACTGCAGATGACCTACGGAAGCCCCGATTCGCCAAATGTGAAGCAGAGCCTAACAACAAGGTCACTTATGCGGTCTTAGATACTCCATTATTATTTCGAAGGTGGTCAGAATCTATTTGTGCTTGCAACCTTTTATCCGAGATTTTAAAGGAGAGTCCGCGAAAGATGTATAAGCGCGACCGGCAATGGGGAAACATCGCCTTTTCTAATATCTGCAGCTTTCCATTTTATATGGCTGATAAAACCATCTCTTGTTTCCATCAAGCTGTTATTTCAATCGCTGGAGGCTGTGGTCTGATGAAAATGGATGGAAAAAGATCGGCGATTGCGAATACGAGGTACGTGTCAACGAATCCATTTATTTTGAAGTTATGGATTTTTATCTTTGAGGAGGTGAGACGTAAATCCATCTACACAAGTGGTCAGGGTTGGAGTGAAATGAGAGAAAGGACGAAGGAGATATATGAGGCTAGAGGTAATTGGTTTCTCAGGAATCTCCCGACTGAGGCCCGTCTTCGTAGCCTCAATGATTCTGACACGGAGAGCATACATGAGGCTACAGATAATGAGTTTCCCCAGAATAACCAGAATATCCAGGGGAGGATCGAACCGAGTATAACTAGGTTTAGTGTCACCAATGTTAATTACTACGAGAGTGTTATAATGTGGCATCTTGCTACCGAAATCTGGTATAACAGAGAGGATCCCACACCCGGAAATGACGAAAGAAATGAGAAAAGGGAATTCAGCAAGATTCTCTCCGATTATATGTTTTATCTTTTACTTAATCAGCCTAATTTGGTGTCCGCTGTGGCCGGCATTGCCCAAATTAAATTGGCGGATATATTGTTGGCTGTACAGAATGACTTCCGTGCCGAGAATGTGAAGGGCTTATGCGAGGAAATTTTTTCAGTTGACTCATATCGGATCAGTGGGAGTCACTTGATCTCCAGGGGGACCGAATTGGCCGAAGAATTAGAAAAGACTGGGGAAGGGAAGTGGGAGGTGATGAGCGGAGTGTGGGTTGAGATGCTGTCATATGCCGCAATTCATATTAAGGGAGAGGCACATGCGCAGGTGCTGAGCAAAGGTGGAGAGCTTCTAACCTTTGTTTGGTTGTTGATGATTCATTTCGGTTTGGTTCACAGACCTGAATGGGCCCCGTTTTATATTCACCGAGGACAATGATTCACTATCATGATGGTGAATCATTAATCTTCTAAATCCCAAGCCTTCACTAGTGAATTTTATCATTCCGTACGATATTATTAATTCCCTCAATTTGTATTTCTTATATCTTTTACGAATAAAATCGGTGTATATTTTTTTATCATATTTTATGACGGAAGCTATCTTCCAACAGCTATAGAATAATCAATGCATAATTTAGTTCGACGCGCAATTTTATATCTGGTGATTTCTATTTAAAAGCAATCCCCGTGCTAATAAAATAACGGATGGCCTGTGCGAATATAGTGAATACTGAATAATGTACACAATGGATGAAGACTGCGTCGAAGACATAAAAGCGAAGCAAAGAAGCGGTGTCCGGTCAAAACAAGACAGAAAAAATTATCATCATTGATACAACAATAAAAATCAGTTTTCATCGTTACAGATTTCTTCCAGTTTCACTTTCCTCTCCAATTATCATGTTTTACCAGCAACTATATTCAATAAATTTTTATCGGACAACTAGTCTGATTAATTATTCTTAATTTTATTTAGTGAGTTACATGATTATATTCTAGCCCTAGAGAAAGTTGCTCAATTCACCGTGGTAAAGCTAAAACTACCGGGAAGGATCGATTTACCACAAAGCTATGCAGTCGAAGTCAGAAAAAAAAATAACTGACCAAAAAAAAAAAAAGTCAGAAAAAATTATGTAGTTCGAGATGGAAAAATAATGTCCAAATTGAAAAAAAAATGTATTTTTTGTTTATCCTTGCAACGTTCGCACTTATACAATATGAATGCAAAGATAGGAACAGAAATTCAAAAAAAAAAAAAAAAAAGCTTTACAATAAAGATAAGGGATGCACAGGGAGTAGAGCAAAAGGGATAGCAGAAGTTAACATTCAGGCCCTAAATCACTTGCTGCAGTGAAATTCCATGCACTTCCAACATACACTTTCCCAGATGCAATACAATGAACAAAATCAGATTACTCAATAAGCTGCACGAAAAATCCGTCTGAAACCCAGATTCACATCAAGGCCAAAGTGAAAAAGATTAGCTTCCCAATTTCAATTTTTCCCCAGTGATTTGGATCTGAAAAGAACAAAGAGGAACGACAAAATTACCTTCTCAACTCGTCGAGTATCACTCCTCTCACTGGCCTCGCCAATCTCTCACTGCATATCTCTCTGCAGAATGTGTTTGCTTTGTGCGCACTGTGGTGTCAACAGGTCGGGTCGGGTTTCCATGATTCCCGACCCGAACTATAACATGAAGGATTGGGCTCGTTCTGACCTGAACTGATAATCCGAATATGACCTGAAAATACATATTAGGCACCCATCTGGCAACCTTTTGTGCTCGCGATATCCATCAACCTTTCCAATGATCTACACTAATCAAATTCCATCCTGTCCTAAACCTCTAACTGATCAAGGCCCTATAGCACTGGTTGATTTTGATATGCCTCAGGCTCTTCAATTTTTGACAATTATCAACTGATCGTTCAACAGAGTGGCACCTGTAGAGAGAGAACTTTTCCAATGATTCCAACTTGCAGACGACTTGGTTGCTGGGTAGCCTTTGGCACTCGGAAAACTTCTCTTTTGGATTCTTCAAGACAGTCGATAGAAGGAATATTCTCAGCCCGCAAGCAGTTGACTCACTCGATGGCTGCAGTTCCAAGAGAGAACCTAACCGTTCTAAAGACTCACCGCCATAGATAGCTAATCTCTTCAGTGATTCCAGCATGCTGCCAGTAAATTGAATCTCAACCAGCTTTGAGCACCAGCTCACCTCCAATACTTCAGTTTCTTTAGGCTTGATCAAATGGGTGATCTCTCCAGTTCACACCTCATGACCAAACTTCTCCAACTTGGCAGTCCCTCCAGCTGTATCGCTTTCATTCCAGAAGGAGAGAGCGAGCTCTAAAGCCGACATATTTTCAAAAATTTTCAAGTTGGACAAGGTTGATCTTGGCGGGTTGACTTTATCAAGGTTTGAATCCACCAGAAAAGATGGAAGTTGCGTGCAGGATTGAAGGTCTAGTACAGACAAAGTTAGCGTTTAGAAGAGAAAGCGAGCCTAAATGGGGGCACGGTGATTTTCCCTAGGCACAACTCAATTTCTTTCAGTTTAGACAATCTCCCAATCCTCCATAGGTCACAAGTCTGCACTCACTTTGATCCTTACTGTATTACCAGTGCTAGCATGTTGAATCAATTCCACCAAATTTGTCATATTCGACAGATTAGGAACCAACTGCCATGAAGTAGATTCGAATTGTAAGTACATCAAACTCTGGGAAGCTCTGGCAACTCTTCAATCTTACGCTATTCTGAGTTCATTTTTTCCAGGCGAGGAAGCAGATTCATTGTACCTGGCAAACTGACAGTTCCTGTATGCGACAAATTTAGGGTTCTCAAGGCAGGGATTTTGACCTCTAACACAGGACAACTATAGACATGTAGCTCTTCCAGATATTCCAATATTCCAATATTACCAGGAAACTCCCATCAGTTTCCAAGTATGGACAGTTCCAACATGCGGAATGATTTTGACTTTCCGATGGAACTAGAAAGTATCCTAAAGTTAGTGAAAGAAAGAAAGACTAGAACTCCGGCTTCACCAGCCCTTCAATAGAGTTCAGAAGTTTGAGGGGCGCATGACAACATTTCTGTTCAAATAGTTTCGAACAGAAATGAATTTTTCTATTTCTATTTCCGGACGAGTTTCGAGGAAAAATCATTTGATAACGATACAAATTTTTCGTTTCGTAAATAGAAATTCGTTTGATAACCGAATAAAATTTCTATTTCTTAAAACAATTTTTTCTTTTTTTGGAGCAAATGAGATGTACATTCTTACAAATTTCATATGCTTATGAAACCATTGACCCAAATACAAAGTATGATTTATTTATTTTAAAGTAAAGTCTCCCTTTTTTGCAAAAAAAAAAAAATACAAAGTAAGAGATGTTATATCAAATTTTCTAAATTTTCACACAAAATTCTTTAGCATCCACGTAGATAGGTAATTACGGTCAAACAATATACTTATCAATAGTCTCCATACAATAGAAAAAAGAGATCAATATGCATTACTCTTGCGCATAATAGAAGGTTCCCAAAATTCTACTAGAATGAAGGCGGGCAACCATATTCTAATCCCCTTCATTTGTTAAAGACCCATTTCTTATGACCACAGAAGCAAATTCAGTGGGAGAACGTGAGACGCTCAAGCTGTTCCCTGGGAAAGTGTAACCTAAGAAGTCTGTACTCACATGGTTTAAAGTAAATGGAATACGAGGATAGAACTGTATTCGCATCACATGGCTAAAAAAATTGAGGTCCTTATTGATGGCAAATTGCAATCTACAACTTCCAACAAAGAAATCATCAATATCACCTCCTAAAATACGACTCTAATG
The DNA here is from genome assembly GCA_014182715.1 of Eucalyptus cloeziana. Lineage (NCBI taxonomy): Eukaryota > Viridiplantae > Streptophyta > Magnoliopsida > Myrtales > Myrtaceae > Eucalyptus > Eucalyptus cloeziana. Next base: position 1,559,179 of record CM024634.1, on the reverse strand, counting down.
ATTAACACCTAGTTGTCTTGCATCGTCTTCTCGCTAAGACAACAACTATGAACAATGCGACTCTTGCTTGATCCCAAGTCCAAAGTCCTCGATCTCTTTGTGGCAAAATTGTTGGCTATGGACTTTCGGTCTTCAAACGCACGAAACCCGGCTCCGCGAAATCACCCTCTCGTCAATGAGCTTTTGCGCTCGGCGCACGGGGGCTTACGACTCGCTGCCATCTCTGGGAGATCACACAAATCCAATGCCTGCATTGTCCGCCGCCTCTTGCCTGTTGAGAAGGAACAATAGAATTATGCCCTGCTGTGTATTAGTTTTATGGAACAACTGACTATACTACGAAATCAATCAACTAACCCGTTTCTACTTTTTGGTAAAGTTCTTGCATCTTCCTCTTGGTGGCCTCATACTTGATGTCCGCCACAACTTCGTTCCAGCCTTTGATCACCTAATTGGACCAAAATGAACATGTCGGTTCATATCATCGGAAGGATACTCGGAAATTGAATTGGGTTTTCTACTTACGTCACTGGCATTTTGTCTTTTGCGACCCGTGGTTGATCCGTCTGAGGTTTGCGACCGAAACATTCTCCCCTTCGCCAACTTCCATGATGCAACCTCGCTTGCTGGGGTTGTCCTCGAGTTAGTGTTTGAGGACACATTGGGCTTCCCGGTGCCTGGTTGCTGGTTCACATTTAGCTTCCGCTTCCTTTTAGCAAGTGAAGCAGACTCTTTGAAGTCGTATTTCTCCTGTGGTGGTTCCCCGATTTTCTGGCTCTTGACGGAAGATGTTGTTCCATCTTCAACTTTGTGAGGATCTACAAAAGGAATTCAAGCACCCAGTTAAGAAAACTGGGCATGTGGGGCCTCCAGATAAAGAAGAAGAATGTTTGTGCAGTAAATAAATTGATCAAGAGTAATGCATATTGGTTCCCATCTCTTATTCATACCCACGAGCAGCAAAACCATTGGCATTTGACAGAAAATTCAAAAAGACAGGCGAATCTACCCATCTCTTATTCATACCCACGAGCAGCAAAACCATTGGCATTTGACAGAAAATTCAAAGACAAGCGAATCTACCCATCTCTTATTCATACCCACGAGCAGCAAAACCAACTCCAATCTATTATTCATATCAACATGCAGTTTCAATCCTAAGATTCATATGCAAAAAAGCACACGAACCCATGCAAAAAGAAGAGGAATCAGCACGAACCAGAGAAGGGAGGAGACGGGTTGTTTTGCTTCTTTGCGCACTTCGCGGTCCTGGCCCTCGTCGGACGAACTCGAGCGGCTCAAGTGTCTGCTGCAATGACATTTATATGAATTCTTTAGACACACTTTCCATTCGTCAGTACCATTGCAGAGATCAACTAAAAGATACTAAGCACAAAATTTTCATTCATTTTAACAAAACACCAAAGCTACGCAATTACATTCCCACGCTTTGTGAGCATCGCATACGCTGCATGAGACCAAATAACACGCTGCACGAATTCGGCGTCTCGGCCCATCGCTCCCGCCTCAAACTCGACGCGACCAAAGCGCAATGCAGCAGAGCACTCAACAGAGAGAGAAAAAGAAGAGGAATCGGCACGAACCAGAGAAGGGAGGAGAAGGGTAGTTCTGCTTCTTTGCACACTTCACGGCCTCGTCGGACGAACTCGAGCGGCTCCGGTGTCTGCTGCAGAGGGCTTCTGGATGAGGCGAAGGGGCTCGTCGCTGGATGAGGAGAGGGCGCGCGGCGTTGCTGAGGTCGCGGGGCGATGGCGGCTTTTGGTGAGACGGAGCAGAGCAGGAGCGGCTTGGGGCGTCGGTGCTTGGATCTGTTGCAGAGGGCTTCTGGCTTCGCAGGGGAACAAGCGGCGGGGGTGCAGGCGCGAGATCTGTTGCCGAGGGGTGCTCGGACAACAATCGGGGACAGGCGGAGGATGAGGCGGAGGAGACGAGCAGAAGCGGAGGGGGTGGATTCGCGAGCAGAGGCGGAGGAGACGAGCAGACCCTCGGACGGAGGATGAGGCGGAGGAGACGAGCAGAGGCGGAGGATGAGGAGGAGGCGGAGGAGAGGCGGAGGAGACGATGTCTCGAGGAGATGAGCAGAGGCGGAGGAGGAGGAGGAGGCAGAGAAGAGACGTACGAGGGAGAAAAGAGTGAAATTAGGGTTGGGAGAAATAGAAATTGATTTCTGGGAGAAATCAGAAATAGAAAATTCCTCCATTTCTATTTCTGGAATAGAAACTTATTCCAGAAATAGAAAATTTGATAAGCGTTATCAAACAAGTTTCTGTTCCAGAAATTGGTCTAGAACAGAAAAATCATTTCTTGAATAGAAATAATTTTTATCATGCACCCGGTGATTGGCGTGTGCTATGCTGAGTGTTGAAAAAACAGTTTAGTCCACTAATAGAATCTGATAAGCAACGAATCACCGTGTTGCATACATAAAACATTTTTCAATGATGCTAACTTACCAAATTAGTCGAGGAGTTTCTTCTCCATAAAACATCCCTTTAAAGAGAAGTGATTAAGATTCACAAGCCCTCGAATTTCTTCAGGCAACTCTTTAAGACGCCTGCAACTTTCAATACTCAAGTCAGTCAAGCACTTTGGTTTTCCAAAGTCAGTTCCCATCAAACTTGAGCGCAACTTTCAGTACTCCATTCCGGAATTTTAGCTATGCCAGAACAGCTTTTCAGCGTCAGAACTTGCCATCTGCAAAAACAGAACAAAGTATTGCAGAAGTGAAATATCAAGTATTAGAGGATCATATAACTAAAGGAAAAAAAGGTTCCGCAATATGAGATAATTAGGCTTCAAGTAAACACATAACATACCTTGTGTCTGCTCCATACTTCATCTGTGAAGTCACTGTAACGAAGTTCGAAAACGACTACATTCTTTAATGGTTACTGACCACCTAAAATCCGGTTGAGGAAAAGCCCGAGAAATTCAACTTAAGTTCGGAAGTCAATTGGTGACGTCCCCAACACAAGTTCCGCTGTCCGATTTAAGGAACCTTAGTTGTCCAAATTCTTCCATCTTTCCAATAGTAATATGAAATCTTGGAAAACTATGCCAGGCTAGATGGAATGCTTGAACATTTTCGTTTCCTATGTGGCGGTAAAAACTAATCGGTGAGTTGGAGTTCCTCTTCTCTGTATAACAATCACATTTTACGGGGAAGAAGAAACACCTCAAAAGAAAGGTACTTGGTAAAAACAAGACTACGTGTTGATAGTTGTCGCTTTGCTTTGTTTCCAGGATCTGTTAAAGCTTTTTTATGGATGATTCCCTTCCAAGATCACTTAGTTGATCATGCATCCGGACCACCTCGTCATTTCGAACCTTTATCAAGGACAAGGTCTCAAGAACATTGATAACCCTTTCTTGGAGAAAATGCACAATTCTTCCACACGTGAATTGCCTTATTCTGGTTCTCATCGATGAAAAAGGCAGCAATATCTAAACAAATTTGTCATCAGTCAGTACTTAAGGCACAACTAATCTTCATCTTTCTTGCGGTATCCTTGTGAGGAGACTTACTTAATTTGTCTTGTCTCTTTTCATACCTCTTTCCTTTTCCGATGAAGGAACAAACCTAACACTTTAAGAGCCAAAGGAAGTCGTCAAGTCGTGGAGACGACTCTCTCGAAAGGATGTGGTAGTCATCTAAAGGAGTGTGTCTCTCTTAAAGGCATGCCTGCTGAAAAGCCGCAGTCCATGATGGAAACTCATTTCCTCCATTTCATAACCTAGAACATCATACATTAGTTCTTTATCATGCAAAACATTTTTCCTAGTGATAATAACTTTAGAACCTGAACCACAAGGCACACTCGCTATCTATCTTCTAGACTTGTTCACTCTTGTCTACATCATCAAGGACAATGGGACCTTCCTTTTGTGGAGTGTTTCTCCAATCCTCTTCTCTCCATAATCAACATTATCAATGTTATTAGCTGCAGAAGATTTACAATATCCAACGATAACATTTTCAGCAATTTGACTATTTCTTCTTCTCTTGATGACTTTTTCTTGGATATTATCAGAGAAACTGCTGCACATTCCAAAGTGAGGTGATAGTTGATTGAAGACAAGATTGACAAGAGTTGTTTTTCCTATGCCTCCCATTCCATGAGCTACAGCTAGCCAGAAGCCACTTGCTTCGTTATCTAATAACTTTCTCATATCTGCCACTCCGTCATCCATTCCGACTAAATGTTCAGTCACAGACTAGTGTGCTGTCTTCGGCTTATTCAAAACCACCCAACGACCACTTTGATCAATCCTCCTTGGCTGTCACGATTAATTGAAACCAGTTTTGGTGGGAAAATATCATAATACATCCATTCATGTTTGCACTCACTTTTTTAACTATTCCTTTTCCAAGTAAAAGACCAGGGAAAAAAATGTTAAAACAGCAGAAACTAAGCAAAACACAAAAACTTCACAGATACCACACGATAGAAACCCCGATCACTACAATTTTTTTCCGACAGTTAGGTAAAGCTTCTTTCAAGAACATGTTCTATGAAAAAGAAAAAAGTGAGAAGAGCTTACCCGTCATCCTTATCAGGTTCCATCTCCCTAGTTCATCAGCTTCTTGAAGAGCCTTTCGACAAGCCTCAACCACGACAATACTCAACTTCTGCTCAACAAAGCCCGTCGACATTGCAGATACTGCTGCACACTAAGGTTGGAGATAACAGCAGAACATGATTCTATCAAGATAAACCCCAAAGACAACAAGGTACATAAGACACTACATTATTCACATTACAATGAAAGGAAAAAGGTCGCAAAAGCAGAACACTTAAGTCTTGCATTATATACTTAAAATTAAAAAGGGGCATATAATATTAGATAACTTCAGATAAAACAACTTTTGAAAAGGTAGGCAGGAGAGGGAGAAAGCAGATCATTTATAGTTCTTTTTCAAGTGGCCAAGTTGCTTGGACCACATGTCCTAACTTTGGAAGTAAATGTGAGCCTCATATGAATAGAAAGATTCAAGCAACGAGAATCCCGATGGCCGGCCATAAAATAAGTCGAAATCAAGAAGAGTACCGCATCGACCTTGAACACACTGCACCTTAGTTTATATTGTCCAAGTGGGATGAAGTCTCTTCGGAGACATCCGATAAAGTTGGAACATTACAAAGAAGATTAGCATGACCCTGTGTAAGGACGACACGCATAATTCGAAAAATGAACCAAATTTTTTTTGTACTTTTTTAGTATATTTCTTTTTCGAATAATCCGAAATGTTTTTAACATATTTCTTTCAATTTTATGACATTCACCTTTTTCTTGATCAATCCTAATATACTTTCTTTATTTTAATTTTTTTGGTAAAGATTTCTCTATTATAATTGTGAAAATCCTAGAATTCACACTACGAATAGTAATACAAATCTCCTGAGTGTTTTATATCTAAGAGTGATCTCTTTTTTAATGTATTGAAATGACTTCTATTTTATTATTTTTTACTTATTTTATATTTTGCAATACATATGTCTAGAACTTCAAATTACACAATACTCACAAAACCTTTCAAAATATATGAGTGTTTTGCATTCGATTCTAGAATTATTACGAATTGACAGACAGAGCCCAAAACCCAAACCGCTCTGTCCGACCGCGCCTTCACCGACCTCCGGCCACCGCGAGCCTCGTCACCTGCGGGCTTCGCAACAGTACGAGGAGGCCGCTGTGGAGGTCGGACGTGTTGTCGACGGAGGCCATACAAGCCGTCCAGTCCCTCAAGCTGGCTAAATCCACTCCTCGGTTGGACCACGTCCTGGGTACGACCCTCGCTCGGCTCTTGAAATCCGATCTCTTGAACGCCTTCGCCGAGCTCAAGAGGCAGAACGAGGTCGATTTGGTCCTCAAGGTATCGCCTTTTTCGAGCCCGTGGTTCTGGGTCTTTGTTTTCTTTGCTTTTCTTGTTGGTTTTCAAAATCTCTCTTTGTAACTTTGGTGCATGATGTGAAAAATCTCTGCCCTTCCAAATAGATATTGAAAGTTTAGAAGGCCATTTTGGGTGTCTGTGGTTCTTGGGTCTTTGTTTTCTTTGCATGTCCGTTTTCTGCATGGCCATTTTGATTGTAGCGGATGCTCTAACTGGTATGAGCAGAGCAAGTGATCTGGCAATTGAGTGTTGCTCTGAGGTTTGGTGAATTCGTTTTTCACATTGGTTATCGGCGATTCAACTGGTAGATGGAGCTAGTGAGTGGCATGGATGATCCGTAGAAATTGGGTTGAGTGTTGATTGATGAGATTGGCTTACCTTGCAACAATGATTCCTGTAGGCTTTTTCTGGCCTTCTTGATTTTATCCATGTTTAGGATTTTCTGAGTTCGGGTTTGGGTACTCTGTTTAATCTTCAACATTAGGCATTCACAAAGAAAGGAGAATATAACTGTGCAGATTAGTTTTATATTAAAACATAGTAGTAGTAGTGATAATAATAATAACAACGAAGACGACGATGACAGTGTTGGGCAGAAATGCAGGTTTTGCATGTTTCATCAAGGGAAACAACGTTGGGCATATTCAAACTACTGTCCTCATTAGTATATTGAGAAGAAAGAGAAACAGAGTAATACCCTCGCTGTATACATACAGGTGGTGTGAATTCTGGATGCACTATTTCAATATCTCCATTTTACTGTTCTCATTCCATCTAAAAAGAATCCAGCTATAGGTCTTAGAGTACGTGTGCAAGGAGGAATGGTACGGATGGATCTTGCATTGCATTGCGACATGATCCAACTATTGGGAAAGAACAAAATGGTTGCTCTTGCTGAAGTTGTTTTCTCAGGACTTCTGAAAGAAGCGGTTGAACCTGACTCAAGGGCTTATGCCGAGAGGATTGGAACATATCTAAGGGTGGACATGATTGAAAAGGGAATGCAGACTTATGAGAAGATGAAAGCAGCTGGTTGTACCTCAAACGAATTTACCCTGATGATTCTCATAAGAAATCTAGAGAAGGCCGGAGAAAAAGATCTGGTGGAGTTTGTGAAGAGAGATTGTGTTGAATATTTGGATTCTCCTGAGAAGTTCCTAGAAGAAGTCGAAAGAAATACGTAGGATTTCACTCTTCCATGCTCATTCTAGCATTATGTTCTCTATATGCCTTTCTTTCTGCATGGGCTTCTCTCTGATCCTTCCTGTCTTCAGCAGCTCCGGAATTATCTTTTGATGTAAGTGCTCATGTCTCTTGGATGTTGTCTGGAGATGAATTTCCCTTAACGCCTGTCATCATTGCTCAAAAATTAATGTTTGATGCGACATGAACTAGAGCTTTATACTCTTGGCTTGTTTAAGTAGGAGTTTTGGACAGACTACCCCTAACCGCAGTACTTTCTGGTCAGTGGTCCAATTCGTTTTTCGCTTTCTTTGAGAGATGTTTTGCTTCCATGCATGTTCTACATTTATACTAAGAATGCATTCCTTCTTTTCATCAATGGTCGCTTATAACAAATTATTGGGATGTCAGACGTAATTTTGTTGTTTGAGTCCCCAATGTTCCATTCACTAATGAAAACTTCCGGTGGCTGAGAGAAGTATTATTGCAACGACTCTAGCTTTTATTATCCTTTCGCTTTCTCGATGCTTGAACTTTACTTTTGGCATATCTTCATTTGAAACTTGGCCTCTTGAAGATGAAGTTCTTGACTTCTGTTCTTCTTCTTTTACAGCCAAAGAGGAGATCGTTTGATCTTGTTTGAGGACTTACAGCCGTGCGAGCATTGGGCAGCTAGAAGTTCTGCTCCTAGTTGTAGTGATAATTTAGTATTCACATCTAGATGCATGAACATGTCAAACCGCTTTGTGCTTCAGTCCAAGTTACTAAAGACACCATAATCCATGAGCTCACAAACAAAAAATTAAAAGATTGTTTGCACGTCCAAAGATAATTCTTATCTTAGGGCTCCTCACAGAATGAGAATCCTAAGGATGTCCACCCAATTTCACGACTGCCTATCTAAGGGAAAGGAGACTGGTCCCTAATTCTGATACGTTTCTATTGTTTTACCAAATGGTTAAATTTAAAACTCAAGCCCTTTCGAACAACTAGAAACTTATTCCAAAGCAATAAATGAATTCAGTAGGTGCATGTCATGTGCCATATAGCTCACTCTCCGGCTTATCACGTCCCCAGTCAATTCTTAAAGCAGCGACGAGCTCAACTTAAGTTAGCTCAGCATATATGACAATCGGCGCACAAGATGTAAACATGCCCCAGGTAAAAACACCCTTTGTACAGGGCATCCTAATGCTCCCACTTCCTGAATGCTAACATCATTCTCTCAAGTTTAGAGTGACAAGAGGACATTGCGAAAGCTCTTCAAGCGATATCTCCCCATCACATTTTTCCTTATTTTATACCTTCCGGCGTCACAATTTTTTGGTCACGGGGTGTTCGCACGCAACAAGAGCCACACCAACATTTGACCGCCAACAAAGACCTAGGGCAATGAAACTTCAACATTAAGGAGTCTCAAAAGGAGCGACAACTACTCCATAGTTAGCTCCATAACCGCGACACAGCAAGAAACCAGGAGCAAGATTTCACAAACCACAAACCAAATGGAGAAAAAAGAAGAACATTCCACGCACCGAATCTCTCAACAAGCACAAACACAACCGACACAAACAAGCCAACTCTCTTGTTTGCTAGGTCCCATTAACAGGCTCAACAGTAAATTGGCGTCTGCGCGAAAGATGAATGAAAAACGGAAAAAAAGAACAGTTTTTTGACGAACCCATAACGAGAAAATTAGCAGAGAAGAAGCAAACGAGCAATAGAAAAAGCATGGGCATACCTTTGTCGAACTTATTGCCGTCGGGGGTCGAGCCTCTCGACATTGAAGACATCCTTCAATTGACGTTTATAGCCAACATAAAATTCACACACGAAAGAACGAGAGAGAGAGAGAGACAAGAGGAGGGCTTACTTTGTCCTTATTATTTTGTATTTACTATTTTTTTTATCGGGTATTTTGTATTTACTGAATAATCAATTGTGTTGGTTATTAATTTTCTTTTCTTTTGCTGGTATTATTACTGTCGTATTCTTAACGCCATTTTTCTTTAAATATAAATTATAATAACTTTTCCTTGAGGAACATAAGTTCTCTTTCTATTAATATCATATGGTATGCTATGCTAGATTTTAGTAAAAGCTTAATTATCATATGTTAACGTACTTGCACTCTTAAGGGGAAAAGAATAATTTTACTTCTACCAAAAAATAATATTTCTCAACAGATCAACATACCAAAGATCGTTATTAATAGAGTAAGTGTTTCCATGCAATCATGAATTTAAGAGATAATAGCTGACGATTATCAAAATAATATGTGGGAGTAAGTTTCTGCTATTCAATTTTTTTTATTTAATAAATAGCATATTAAAATTACGAATCTTTATTTTTTTTTTCTTTCGAAATATCGAAACATCAGGTAATTCAAGTAAGCACTTGTTTGTTTCAAACACAAGCACATGCTAAAGTTACTTTTTGAAGACAACAACATGAAAAGGAATGTACCGTATTATTTGACGCGACAAGATAATCCGTTGGTTGTTTTGTGCATGCTTTTGTAACATCAAATGATAAAATATGCACATGTATCTATATGACAAAGAAGACATCCTACTACTTTAGAGGCCTCAAATCCTTTTTCCCAACAATTTATTTTAATATTGATTATTCAAATATTTCACAATAAAATGACTTCGTTCTTGCAAATATCAAATTTTCCACACATAAAATGCGTGTGTATATTTGCTAATATAATTTTTTTCGAATTTTTTATTTTTTTTTCCTTTTATTTTCTTTTTTTTCCATCCCTTCTTCCTCCTTTAGCTAGTTGTCGAGCATTGGCGACGAGCCAAAGGCGTGAACTTGTTGGCCTCTAGTGAAGCACCCTCACTAGCCTTTGCCTATGGCCTGATGTCAAGACCTAGTGACGCGCTAAAGGAGGAAGAAGAGAAGATTACAAACAAACAAAAAAAAATTAAAATATTATTAAAAATTATTTACATCAATACTGGTTATTTCATATAGGACACTCGGTGTCCATTTAAGTAATTTCTAGCCAAAATTGACTGAATAGATTTAGTTGGTAAAGCGTGAAAAGATTTAAAAATCAATTAGTAAAATTAAAAAAAAAAAAAAGGTAAACAATTTGAAGGGTTTTTGGATGATTTTTCCGTATGAAAATGAATTAAAATAGATTAAATTCATCAAATTTCAATCAAATCATTTCCAAATCCGGCCAATCATTTGACTGGCCTATTCACCCCTTAGGACAGGCGGAACCCAAAATCCGAAGAGGAAGCATGGAGGCTTTCTGTCTCCGTTCCGCTCTGTCCCGACCGCGTCTCCATCAACCTCTGGCCACCACGAGCTTCGTCACCTGCGCGCTTCGTCGAACGTGCGGTCGACGGAGGCCACACGAGCCGTCCGGTCCCTCAAGCTGGCCAAATCCACTCTTCGCTTGAGCCACATCCTCAGCACGAGCCTCGCTCGACTCTTAAAATCCTATCTATTGAACGCCTTCGCCGAGCTCAAGAGACAGAACAAGATAGATTTGGCCCTCAAGTTATGGCATTTTTCGCGCCTGGGTTCTTCCCTTGTTGGAGTCCGTGGTTCTGGTCTTCGTTTTCTTTGCTTTTCTTTTTGGTCTTCGAGTTTTCTCTTTGTAAGTTTGGCGTATGGTGGGAACAATATCTGCCCATGAAAATATAGGAATTGGAAGTTTAGAAGGCCATTTTTGGCATCTCTGTGAGTTTCATTCTTTGATTGTAGTGGATGCTCTAACTGTATGAACGGAGCAAATGATCTGGCAATTGAGTGTTCCTCTGAAGTTTAGTGAATTGCTTTTCATATTGCTTATCCGCGATTCAACCAGTACATCAAGCTAGTAAGTGGCATGGGTGAATTGTAGAGAACGGGTTGAGTGTTGACCATTGAGATTGGCTTACCTTGCAACAATGATTCTTGTAGGCTTTTTTGGCCTTATAGATTTAAACCATGTTTCGGATTTTCTGAGTTTGAGTCTAGGTACTCTTTCTAATCTCGTACACTAGGCATTCACAAAGAAAGCAGAATCGCTGTGCAGAGTAGTCTTAAGTTAAAAGAAAGCAGAAATGCATGTTTTACATGGTCATCAAGGGAAACAACATTGGGCATATTCAAACTACTGTTCTCATTAGTATTTTGAGCAAAAAGAGAAATAAAGTAATACACTCACCGTGTATTACTTTATCACATTGCAGACACATCTATAACAGTTGGTTCACGATTCTTTCTTCTAGTAGGGTTTTGGAATAGATACTATTTTCTAAAAATCAAACAAGGAACAACTTCAACACACATACATATATCATAGTTGGTTGACGATTCTTTTTTCCCAATTGGGTTTTGGAATAGTTGCTATTTTCTAAAAGTCAAGTAAGGAACAATCTCATCACATACACATGTAACAGTTGGTTCACAATTCTTTTTCCCAGTTGGATTTTGGAATAGATACTATTTTCTAAATATCAAGCAAGGAACAATCTCAACACACACACACACACATATACAATAGTTGGTTCATGATTCTTTTTCCCAATTAGGTTTTGGAATAGATACTATTTTCTAAAAATCAAGTGAGGAACAACCTTATCATAACCACACACTCATATATAATAGTTGGTTCACGATTCTTTTTCCCAATTAGTTTTGGAATATATACTATTTTCCAAAAATCAAGTAAGGACCAATCTCAACACATACATACATACATACATACATGCATACATACATACATATATATATATATATATATATATATTCCATATGGGTTTTGGAATAGATATTGTTCTCTAAAGTTAAGCAAGGAACAATCTCAGTCCCATTATTCATCCTATACATTTTGTTGTACCAGAAATTAAACTAGAGAGGATTGATAAAATTAAGACTAAGCAAAAACATGGTATTTAGCTCTATTTTGGATATGGGCAATAAATGTAACATCCTAGACTTCGTCATATTGAGTCTCACACTTTAGGTTTTTCTTATTCTGTTTGCACCCCTTAAAAAGAAAATAATGAACATTGTATTGTTAACTATAGAATAATTAATACACGCTTTGGTACAATATGCAGTTTTATTCTGTAACTTATGCTTACAAGTAATCCTTGTGCTAATAAAAGAATGGATGGCTGTGTAATCCTTGTGCTAATAAAATAATGGATGGCTGTGAGAATATGGTGGACATTACACGAGGGAAGAAGATTGCGTTAAGATATCCAAAACGAAGCAAAACAAGATGATTAAATAGAAGAAGAAGAAGAAGAAGAAGTAGAAGAAGAAGAAGAAGGAAGAAGATCACAACTCTTAAAATTGAGTACAACAGATTCATTGAAATCAATACAGATTTCTTTCAGGTTTGCCAAAAGGCTAGCTTCCCTCTCCTTTCCAGGTATCTTGGTTTTATCAGCAAACAGATTCATTGATTTTATTGGACAGGCAGTTAATTAGTTATTCTTAAGGATGCGATGTTAAAGCTTCTTCTATTTAGGAGTTACATGATTTATGACCCTCAAGAAAGTTGCGCAATTTATCATGGTGATTAAGCCAAAACAACCAAAAAGGATCAATTTACCACAAAGTTATGTAGTTAAAGACGAAATTTAAAGTCGAAATTTAGAGATTACTTTTGTTTGTCCTCGCCACTTCCTAATTGACCTCATACATGTCATTGCCTGTACAGATTCAACAATAAGCTTTAGCTTATTTATCGTCCCCAACTATTATCTCTTTTGGAGTTTAAATGGGTACACAAGAAAATATCTTTAAAAGTACCCCTAAGTTATATACCTTTCTTTTCAAGGACTTATGTAATTTATACTGAAAACAAATTTGGTTAATAAACTCAAGGACGTCTATTTGATTTACAACTAAAGCAAGATGGAAATTAAAAACAATAATATGACATCCAACTCATACCTAGATCATTTATAATCTGCAATATAGCTTACTTGATTGAATGAACAAATTTCACATAACGCAAATAAGTTTCACTTAAGTTTACAAGAGGATCTTGATTTTTTTTATTGGAAAGAGGGGAAAATTTATTAGTTCTATCTTTGAGAGATTGGGAAAAACGGAGAGGAAAAAAGGGTGAAAATTATAAAAATTTGAAAATTTAGATTAGTGGATGTTTCCTCATAATTTCCTTCTCATCATGCTTCCAAATATACAGAAAATGTCACATTTACGCATTTAATTTTATTTTTTTAAAATTGTGAAACTCCAATCATTACTAGATAATGCTGTGTCGTATCTTAACCGAACATGTAACTGTTCAGCCAATTCATTGGGTGCTATATGATTTCGTTAATGCTTGATTATATTGTGTATCTGGATACTTTGCAGAATTATCGAGTTCTTCAACTAGGATGATTTTTCTTGAATTGATGTAAATCACTGGATATATTGAAGAGAGTATCTCATCTATAATTATAAATCTGAATCATCTTTATCGTTGAGTGTTTGATACTCAAAAGGTTGAAAAGAGGCAACTAACGTGATTTACCTCTTTGAACGTAACCCATAAATTTGGCCTATCAGATTCTCAATTTTAAATTGATTTAGGAGAATTTCATTTTCATGATAGGGATAATAACCTACTCATCCTATGCAGGCATACTCATACGAATTGTTAGATAGTATCTTACTCATCAATTATATCAAGTGTCTTATTAGATGTGATATCACTAAAAACTTCAATCCAATCATGAATATTGAAGTTTCTAGTTTAAAACTTTGAAGTTTCTGGTTCAAAACTTTGGTACTTAGAGTATGAGGTGCAAATAAAATTGAGATGGGACTCTTTGATGATAAAACATCAACCCATCACAAAGCAACGAGCATCATCATCATCCATGCAGGAGATGCTTTTCTTCTACCATTTAATGCATGAGATACCTTGCTTAAGTTTATTTACCAAATGGTTGGTTCACGATTCTTTTCCTCTTTGGGTTTTTAAATAGATACTGATTTTCTAACAAACAAGCAAGGGATCATTTCAATGCATTTGTCATCTTTCATCCTATACAAGTTATACCCGGAATTATATAATAGAGGGTTGACAAAATTCAAACTAAACAAGTAATGGCATTAAGCTACATTTCGTATTTGTGGAATAAATGGAACATTCGAGGTTTTGTCATATTGAGCCTCTTGCTTCAAGTCTTTCTTCATTTTTTTTCACCCCTTAGAAAGAAAGTAACAAACAACCGCCTCCCTTTCCTCTTGTGGATGGCCTATCTAATGGCTAATTGGGTAACTACATTTGCGATCGGGCTCATCTCTCATAACCCAAGCAACAAGTCCAATGGTGCAGCTGAAGTAGATATGGCATTTCGAGCATTTTGGACCTCATTTCTCTTGTTACATCTTGGCGGTTCGGACAACATCACTGCCTTTTCTTTGGAGGATAATACACTTTGGCAACGGCACCTGTTCACTCTCACCTGCCAAGTCGGTGCTGTCATCCATGTCTTCGTGAATATAATTCCCTACAATAGGTCGCTAGTGTTCCCAACAATGCTGGTTTTTCTTGCTGGGGTCTTAAAAACTGTGGAGAAGATACTGGCACTTAATCTCTCAAGCCTCCCAAGGTTTAAGGAATGGGTGCTCTCACAACAAGATTCTCTTGACAATACAGATAACGACTCTATTGTTGAATTCATTGATCTGTTGGATGGATATTCTCGCGATGAAGAAGATGCAAAGCTTGCCGAGAGCACTGTGGTGAAGCATGCTTACTACTTCTTTCAAATCTCTAAGGTTTTCCTTACAGATCTCATCTTCACACGTAGACAACGTCAAATAAGCCAAGAATATTTCCGTGCAGTTTCTGCTATGGATGCATTAAGGGTGATATCAGTTGAACTCCATTTCATTTATGAGGTGCTCCACACAAAAGCATTGATAATACGTACCAAGTGGAGCTACATTTTCCGCTTCATAGCCTTCACTAACATTGTGATGGCTTTGGTCCTGTTCAATCGCTTGAAGGAGCAACAGCTTCTTAAACTTGATGTGAAAATTACTTATATCCTTCTTTTCGGAGGAATTACTCTTGATGTGATAGCTGTGCTCATGCTCGTTTTCTCTGAATGGACTGTTGCTGGAGTCAAGTGGTACAAAATAGGATCATACAACCTAGATTCAGTTCTCTACAACTTGGTATCCGCCGCATATGACCTAAGGAAGCCTCAATTTGCCACATGCGAAGTAAAGCCTAACGACAAGGTTACTTATGTGGTCTTAAATACACCATTATTATTTCGAAGGTGGTCAGAATCCATTTCTGCTTGCAATCTTTTATCTGAGAGTTTGAAGGAGAGTCCAAGAAAGATGTATAAGCGCAATTGGCACTGGGGAAACATCAGCTTTTCTAATATCTGCAGTTTTGCACTTTATATGACCGAGAAGGTCATCTCCAGTTTCCATCAAGCTGTTGAATACAATCACTAGAAGCTATGGTCCAAGGAGCATGGATGGGAAAAGATTGATGATTGCGAACACAAAGTACGTGTCAACGAATCCATTTATTATGAGGTTATGGATCTTTATCTTTAAGGAGGTGAGACGTAAATCTGAGGACACAAGTAGAAATGATCTGACGGAGGATGAGAATGCAATTAATACAAAGAAGATATATGCAGCTAAAGGTGATCTATTTCTTAGTACTGTCCTGTCAAAGAGCAATGACCTCAATTTTAAATTTAGTTTGAGGGGCTTTTCTGATTACGAGGACAGTATTATAACGTGGCATATTGCTACCGAAATCCTGTATAACATAGAGAACCCCACAACCGAAAAAGAAGAAAGGGAATTCAGCAAGATCCTCTCCGACTACATGTTATATCTTTTACTTAATCAACCTAACGTGGTGTCCGCCGTGGCCGGCATTGCCCAAATTACATTGGCGAGGACGTTGTGGGAGCTACAGGGCTGCATCACTGCTTCTACCAAGAATGTGGAGAGCTTATGCAAGGAAATTTTCAAACGATCGGACTACGCTGAACCTACAAAATCGTTGCTCAATGGGGGGATCTTCTGGGCACAACGTATAGAAAAAGAGTTCAAGGAAAGGAAGTGGGAGGTGATGAGTGGGGTGTGGGTCGAGATGCTATCATATGCAGCAACACATATCAAGGGAGAGACGCATGTGCAGGTGCTGAGCAGAGGTGGAGAGCTTCTTGCCTTTGTTTGGCTGTTGATGATTCATTTCGGTTGTTTCTACAGACATGAATGGGGCCCATACTATGGTTACAGGCATTAGTAATTCAATTAATTCATATTTCTTATATATTTACCAATAAAATTGGTGTATATTTTCATTATATTTTTATGATGGAAGCTATCTTTCGAAAGCTGTAGAATAATATATTCACACGGTTTAGTACACCGTGCAATTTTGTATTTTCCGTTTTCTGTTTGCGTGTAATCCCTGTGCGAATATAGTGGATAGTGCACGATGGATGAAGAATTGCATCAAGATAATGAGGCGAAGCAAATAAGCGTTGTCCGGTCAGAACAGGATGGAAAGAATGATTATAATAGATGTAATAACAAAAATTCAAGAAGGAGAAGATGATGGAATAGTCGAAGTACAAATCTTCAAATTGATTATAACTGAATCGATTTCCTTCGTTGCAAGATTTCCTGCAGTTTTGTCGATAGGGTAGCTTCAACTTTCTGGTTATAACCATCAGAAAGAATAGATTTACCATCAAGTGATGCGGTTAAAGTCGAAAAAGTTATCAAGATGAAAAATATAGTCGAAATTGAAAATATTTTTTTTTGTTTATCCTTGCAACGTCGCACTTGACTTGCGCGGCACGCATTTAATAATAAGCTGTAGCTTATTCATCATCCCCGTAGTATTATCTCTTTATGGAGTCTAAAAGAGTAAAAAAAAAAAAAAAACTTCAAAAGTGCTCCCAATTCATGTAACTTATCTTCTTCTTTTTTATTTTTTTTTGGATCACTTATGTAACTTATATCGAAGACAGACTATGAAAATAATCTCAAGGACATCTATTTAACTTATAATGAAAGTAAAATGAAAGGCAAAAACAATAATATCATATCTAATTCATAAGTTGACCGATTATAATTTGCAAGATCTTACTCCATTAAATGAATAAATTTCACATAAGTTAAAATATTACAATGGGAAAATTATTTAAAAATTTTATGTATCTCCATGTTATTTATAATTTGAAGTATAGCTCTTTGGTTAAGTGAATAACGAATGAACTTAATATGGAAGTTCTCAATGGAAAATTTTGGCTAATACAAAATAAAAAAATAAAAAGTTATTATACATACGTATATTATTATATTAAAAGGGAAAAAAAGACAATCTTGAAAAGGATATTGTTTTCAAAAAATTAGTTAAATTTAAAACGATTGCTTAAAATATACAAGAATGCATGATTTTACATTTAGAAACAAATTTTTAGTTTGTTGATGAACCATATATTTCGAAAAGAATGGAAAAGTGTCAAAAAAGTTCTAAACCTTTTACATTTGTGCCAATTTAGTCCTAAACATTTTTATTAGTATCAATTTAATCCTAAAACTTTTCACTTTGTGCCATTTCAATTCTTTTCAACTAATTTTAGCTAGATTTTTCTGGGTGTCAATTGGCTAACGTGGCATGATCAACATTGACGTAAATAACTTATAATAATATTTTAATATTTTTTCAATTTTTCTTTTTCTTTTTCCTTTTTCCTTCTCTTCCTCATTCCTCTAGTCGGTCACCAGACCTTGGCGATTGACCAAAGGCGACGGCTGGCGAGGTCGAGTTCAATCTCACCGCTTTCCGGCAAGCCTCGCCGGTGACCATGAAGCTCATCGGCCGTCGCCGTTGGCCGCCGAGGTCCAAAGAATCGGCTAGAGGAAGGAGGAGAATGAAAAAAAGAAAAAGAAAATGAAAATGAAAAATAAAATAAAATAATTCAAAAAAATATTAAAATATTATTAAAAGTTATTTACCTCAGTATCCGGTCAAAATTAGCCGGAATGACTAAATTGGCACCAAATCAAAATGTTTAAGATTAAATTGGCACCAATAAAAGGTTTAGGACTAAATTGACACAATTACAAAATGACTATAACTTTTTTGACACTTTTTCCCAAAAAAAACAAATTGAATACAACGATACTTATGAAAATAATGCTTCCACCAGGCACCGGCACTGGTTCTCTTCTAAATTCCTTCAGCATCCCTTAGTTTTATTATGGCCACACCAAGTGACATGGAAGAACCATTAGGCAACAGCCGGGTAGCCAAGAAGCAAAATGAGATCAAGATCTAGATGGCACAGAACTAGCCATAGAGATCTCCATGATACTGTGAAGTACCCCATCCACTTATTACATCATAAATGACATCATTTTTGTACTGCGAAAGAAAAGTTTAATGTCCTAACAATTTACCTTGAGTATGCTCCATACTTCATTCTTTAATGCATACTGGCCAACCAAAAAACCGGTTGAGGAAAAGCCCGAGAAATCCATCTTAATTGCGAAAGTCAATTGATGAAGTCCCCAATAAAAGTTCCTCTGTCCAATTTAAGAAAACTTTTAGTAGTCCAAATTCTTCCATCTTTCCAACGGTAATATGGAATCTTGGAAAACTACGTCATGCTAGATGGAGTGCTTGAACATTTCGTTTCCTCTGCGACAGTAAAAACTAGTCAGTGAGTTGGAGTTCCTCTTCTCTGTATAACAATCACATTTCACAGAGAGAAGAAACGCCTTAAAAGAAAAATACTTGGCAAATAACAGAATATGTGTTGATGGTTGTCGCTTTGCTTTATTTCCAAGATCTGTTACAGCATTTTCATGGGCGATAATCTTTCCAGGATTTCTTAGTTGATCATACATCATGTAACACCTCATCAATTTGAAACTTTATCAAGGACATGCTCTTGAGGACATCGATAACACACTCTTTGGACAAAATGCACAATCCTTCCACATGTGAGTTGCCTTGTTCTGGTTATCATCAATGAAAAAGCGAGCAATATCTAGAAAAATTTGTCATCAGTCAGTACTTAAGGCATCAAAACTGATCTCCAACTTTCCTGCTACATCCTTGTGAGGAATTTTACTTAATTTGTCTTGTCTCTTATCATATCTCCTTCCTTTTTTTACAAAGGAACCCACCTAACACTTCAAGAGCCAAAGGAAGTCTTCCAGTTATGGAGGCAACGTCTCTTGAAAGGATGTATTAGTCATCTATAGAAGTGTCTCTCTTGAAGGCATGCCTGCTGAAATGTCGCAGCCCATGATCGAAACTCATTTTCTCCATTTTGTAATCTAGAACATCATCCATTAATTCTTTATCATGCAAAACATTTTTATTCCTAGTTGTAATAATAACTCTAGAGCCTGAACCACAAGGTACACTTGCTGACTAACTTCTTCACTTGTCTACATCATCAAGAATAATGAGAACTTCTTTTTGTGGAGTGTTTATCCAATCATCTACTCTCCATAACCAACATCATCAATGTTGTTCGCCGCGGAAGAATTTACAATGTTTGATGATAACCTCTTTTGCAACTTGACTATTCATTTATCTCTTGATAACTTTTTATTGGATGTTTTTAAGGAAACTATGTATGTTCCAAAGTGAGATAATAGTTGATTGAAGACGACCTTGGCAAGAGTTGTTTTTCCTGTGCCTCCCATTCCATGAGCTACAACTAGCCAAAAACCACTTGCTCCAATATCTAATAACTTTCTTGTATCTGCCACTCTGTCATCCATTTCGACTAAATGTTTAACCAGAGACTTGTGTATTGTCTTTGGCTTATTTAAAACCACCCTAATGACCAATTTGATTAGTCCTCCTTGGCTGTCCCAGTTAATTGCAAACCAGTTTTAGTGGGAAAAGATCATAGTACATCCGGTCATGTTTGTGCTCCCTTTATTTACTATTCATTTTCCAAGTAAAAAGACCAGGGATAAAAAAAAAGGTTAAAACAGTAAAAACCAAGCAAAACAAGAAAACTTCACAGATATTAAACAATAGAAATCTTGATAACTGCAATTTTTTTCCGACAGGTAAAGCTTCTTATCAAGAACATGTTCCATGAAAAAGAAAAAGGTGAGGAGCTTATCGTCATCCTTTATTAGGTTCCATCTCTTGAGTTCATCAACTTCTTGAAGAGCCTTTCGACAAGCCTCCACATCAACAATACTCGACTTCTGCTCTTGCTCCAACTTCAGTATGGCATCACGATAGAATGGAGTTTAAGCTTGACATCCTCAGGTTCCAAATCATAGAAAATGGGAAGAATCTCTTTCTTCCCCTTTAGAAGTTTGTTGTACCATGACCGAGAGCTCGCAGAGGCATCAACAACCGGAAACTATGTAGATGATGCAGTTCTCTATTGCACAGTGAAGCTTTCTTTCATTTTTTTGCCAACTTGGAGTTCATCGTCATCTCTAAAAACACAGAACCCGACATCCACCTAAGCCATGGTAGAGGCAGTCAGTGAATCCATGGCGAGAGTCCGATCCTCTAAAGCTCAAAAACACTCGGTAATTGTCTCCAAACACATCGTTGCTACTCATTTTGGCCTCTAAGTTTGTAGAGATCGTCCTCTGAATGCATCCTACGTCATCACTGCTTATTGTTTGTTTGGCAGCTTATGTAATATACCGTCTTATAAATATTCGCCACGTTAGCGATTGATGAAGGTATTACCTTAACTATATGTAATGATAATACTCAAAGAAGAGTGGTTTGACAACTTGATATGATCCACTCTTCCAGTGCATCACAGTGCAGATACCGCACACTAAGGTGGAAGACAACAGCAGAACATGATTCTGTCAAGATGAACCTTAAAGACAACAAGGAACATAAGACACTACATTATTCCCAGTACACTGAAAGAAAAAGAGTCACAAAAGCAGAACACTCGAGTCCTGCATTATGTACTAAAATAAGGTGGCTTAAAATATAGTTTACTTTAGATAAAAACGACTTTTGAAAAGGTCGGCAGGAGAGAGGGAAACAGAACATTTATAGTTTTTTTTTCAAATGGCCAAGTTGCTTGGCCATGTGTCCTAACTTTGGAAGTAAATGTGGGCCTTATATGAATAAAAAAGTTAAGCAACGAGAACCCCGATGGCCAGTCTTAAAATAAGTTGTAATTAATTAGGAAGAGTCCCACATCGACCGCAACATACATGCATCTCAGTTTATATTGTCCAAGTAGGATGGACTTCTGCTCTTATGAGACATCCCATAAAATGGGAATGATATAGAAAAGATTAATATAGCCCTATCAGACATCCCAAGGATGACGCGCACAACTTGAGAAATAGTAGACTCTCTACAGTGAAAAAAAAAAATAGTAGACTCTCTAATTATAATTGTGAAAATCTTAGAATTCATACTAGGAATAGTAATACAAATCTCGAAAGTGTTGTATATCTAGGATTGATCTCATGTTTAATGTGTTGAGATGACTTCTACCTTTTTTTTTTTTTTTACTTATTTTTATATTTTGCAATACCTATGTCTTGAACTTCATCTTACACAATACTCACAAAACCTTTCAAAATACATGAGTGTTGTCGCTTTTTATTAAGAAAAAACAAAAGCCAGTAATCTTCTTAAACTATTTTTGCAATTGATTCTAGAATTATTACAAATTTTTCAGCCTGGTTCCACAAAATCCAAAGTGGAGAAGGAGGCATGGAGGCTTCTCTGTCTCTCCCGTTCCGCTCTGTCCGACCGCGCCTCCACCGAGCTCCGGCCACCGCCAGCTTCGTCACCTGCGGGCTGCGCAACAGTACGAGGAGGCCGCTCTGGAGGTCGGACGTGTTGTCCACGGAGGCCATACGCGCCGTCCAGTCCCTCAAGCTGGCCAAATCCACTCCTCGGCTGAACCACGTCCTGAGCACGACCCTCGCTCGGCTCTTGAAATCCGATCTCTTGAACACCTTCGCCGAGCTCAAGAGGCAGAACGAGGTCGATTTGGCCCTCAAGGTATCGCCTTTTTAGCGCCCGTGGTTCTGGGTCTTTGTTTTCTTTGCTTTTTTTGTTGGTTTTCGAATTCTCTCTGGGTAACTTTGGTGTGTGATGTGAAAAATCTCTGCCCTTCGACATAGGAATTGAAAGTTTAGAAGGCCATTTTGGGTGTCTGTGGTTCTTGGGTCTTTGTTTTCTTTGCATGTCCGTTTTCCAAAAGGCAATTTTGATTGTAGCGGATGCTTTAACTGGTATGAGCAGAGCAAGTGATCTGGGCAACTGAGTGTTGCTCTGAAGTTTGGTGAATTCGTTTTTTGTATTGGCTATTGGCGATTCAACTGGTGCATTGAGCTAGTGAGTGGCATGAATGAATTGTAGAAAATGGGTTGAGTGTTGACTGATGAGATTGGCTTACCTTGCAACAATGATTCGTGTAGGCTTTTCTGGCCTTATTGATTTTATCCATGTTAAGGATTTTCTGAGTTCAGGTTTGGGTATTCTTTTCAATCTTTTACATTAGGCATTCACAAAGAAAGGCAAATATAACTGTGCAGATTAGTTTTAAATTAAGGCCCAACAACAACAAAGTAATACCCTTGCTATATACATACGGGTGGTGTGAATTCCGGATGCACTATTTCAATATCTCCATTTTACTGTTCTCATTCCATCTAAAAAGATTCCAGCTATAGGTCTTTGAGTACGTGTGCAAGGAGGAATGGTACGGAACTGATTTTGCATTGCGTTGCGACGTGATCCAACTATTGGGAAAGAACAAAATGGTTGCTCTTGCTGAAGTTGTTTTCTCGGGACTGCTGAAAGAAGGGGTTGAACTTGACGCAAGGGCTTATGCCGAGATGATTGGAGCATATCTAAGTGCAGACATGATTGAAAAGGCAATGCAGACTTATGAGAAGATGAAAGCAGCTGGCTGTACACCAAACGAATTTACCCTGATGATTCTCATAAGAAATCTAGAGAAGGCCGGAGAAAAAGATCTGGTAGAGTTCGTGAAGAGAGATTGTGTTGAATATTTGGATTCTCCTAAGAAGTTCCTAGAAGAAGTCGAAAGAAAATACGTAGGAATTCACTCTTCCATACTCATTCTAGCATTATGTTCTCTATATGCCTTTCTTTATGCATGGGCTTCTCTCTGATCCTTCCTGTCTTTTGTAGCTTTGGAATTATCTTTTGATACAAGTGCTCATGTCTCTTGGATGTTATCTGGATATGAATTTTCTTTAATGCTCGTCATCATTATGTTTGATGCAACATGAACTAGAGCTTTATACTCTTGGCTTGTTTAAGTAGGAGTTTAGGACATGCTACCCCTAACCACAGTACTTTCTGGTCGGTGGTCCAATTTGTCTTTTGCTGTCATGTTCTACATATACACTAAGAATGCATTCCTTCTTTTCATCAATAGTTGCTTATAATAAATTTTTGGGATTTTTGAAGTAATTTTGTTGTTTGAGTCCAGTGTTCCATTCACTGATGAAAACCTCTGGTGACTGGGAGAAGTATTATTGCAACGACTCTAGCTTTTACTATCCTTTCGCTTTCTTGATTCTTGAGCTTTACTTCTGACATTTCGTCACTTGAAACTTGACCTCTTAAGATGAAGTTCTTAACTTCTGTTCTTCTTCTTTTACAGCCAAAGAGGAGATCGTTTGATCTTGTTTAGGGACTTACAGCTGTGCAAGCATGGGCAGCTAGAAGTTCTGCTCCAGTAATGATAAGACGCACCACTTTTGCAGACTTATATCAAAATCATTGCATGTGGTTTGCAGTAGGATCTTGAAATTTTTATTGAAATAGAAACACAGGTAATCGCTGTCAAAATTCCATGCCCGTTGGTGCATAGCTAGGTCTCTAATCCAGAGGAGCTTAGGCCGGTTGAAGCAGATTCCGAATGTTTATAGCAGGTGCTGTTGGCATCTTTTCTCACGCCAGTGTTGCAGAGTCACTGTTGCTTAGGTTATATGGAACAGGTTTTTTAATTAATCAGAAAGCGTAGGTGTTCTATTTGTTTGCAGATGGACCTCATTGTTATGGTCACGAGTTGCTCTTAGTTGAGTTCTTCTTGATAGATCAGTCGATAGGCATTATTGTTGATAATCCTGAGTGTAGCTTTACTTGTCCATGCGTCATTGGGAATTTTATCATCATTTTAATGATGCTCCAATGCATTTGATCCTCTGTACTAGAATGATTTTATGATGAGACTACCGTGTTGTCCTTTCTTCTCACATAATGGGCTAACTATTAGTGCAAGGAAAGGCCGGAAATTCGTCGAATTTAGCTTGGGGCAAAAGAGATCATTTAGCATATGTATCTTTGAAAAGCTCTTTCCTTTTTCCCAGATGAGAAGTAATGGATGATGTGGAACACGGCGTTTCTGCTAGTTACTTGCTCAAGAAACAGATACAATCCATGCCCCGATTATTGACCACATTTATCACCTAAGTAGAGTAGCTACAGCAGAGTATATTACAGATGGATTGGTAGTTACTTCTTGCATGGTAATAATTCGAGGGATAGCAACATTACTTCAACTTAATAGGTCGTAGTTTTTTCCTAAATGTAAAATTACTAGTCATATTAAGAAATGAAATTCTGATAACGAGTACCCCAAGGGACCCTAGTCAAGCAACTATCTAAGGAAACTTTATAGTTTGGACGCACCCATTGTCTCGTGTCATGTGTAATTACTGTTTTGAAAAGCGCATTATTCCTCATGTAGTATGTTTAACTAGTGCAAAGAGGACACTCGTCAACAGGAAGCACTTTAGGAAATCACTCTGCATACACTAAACACAAAAAAAGAATCAATAACCCACTTTCTATCACAGTAAGGTCACATCAACTCATCAAGCAGGAAAAGGAGGGCAAAACAAATTTATCTTCACATATGCATTCCTTTCTTGTAGCTCCCATGAATACTTATATCTACATGTCTACAAATATAAGGGACCAGTATGAACACTACAAAACAAGGACATCAATTGACACAGAAGCTAGCAAAAAGAACTACTTTGTAAGATAATCAAACACTGCAAGAATTTGGAGGGGGGAAAAGGCACATGAAATAGGAAAAGAAGTTGAGGGAAAAAAAATCATCATCCCTTCAAAGAGCACAATGCAACCGTATTCTCTTCAGCTAGCCAAGTGACTGGGTGAGCTATTGAACATACTGTGCCACATGAATGCTCTAGAAAGCACCATCTCCAACTCTAAGTGAGTCCAGTTTTCCGTAGGAAGATGTTGAAGAAACATAACCATTTCTTGGAATTCAAGCTTCTGAAGTTTATCTGACCACTGAACACAGCACAGGGAACAATACGATAATGATCATTCCAAAGTCGTGACTTCAATAACGAAATATATCTGAAGAAAACTGTAATGCAGAGATCAACCGGCAGGCAAGTTTGAGAACCATGAAAATATTAACTTTTTCAGTTTCACTTTACTTGCTTTAGACAAAAATAACAGAAATAAAAAGGTTTATAACGCTGCCAAAACATAGGAAAACAGAAGTTGCGCACCAAGAATTGAAGATTTATGTCACTCAACGTATGGAAAAGCTTCAAAAGAGCTAAAAAAATTCCTAGACAGCTTCGATCATGGAATTTGAGCAACCACCGCAAATATCAATTCCACAATGAGTTGGATGTTGGTTGATCAAATGAAAATTGAGGGATTCATAGAGAAAGATCCACTTTAACTGGCTGGCATTCAGCACTATCTACAACTACAAGAAACCTGAAAGGTATTTCTACATCACTACCCTTGACATATATACCCAGTTATCCATCCCCTGAACCGGCTGAAAGAGGGCATCGGCATAACAAATGGAGAACTCAATCAGTTTCCAACCTAAAGCTCATGGGAGTGAGATCACCCTCAGAAAGGTTCCAGCAGTCTATCAAAAATTCTCTTGGTTCTCACATCATGTTAGACTATATTCATGTGAGAAGGCTTGAGCTAGATATTGTGGCAAGTCACAATGGAATGGGCTGGAGTAATTGTTCAAAACTTAAATACGTAACAGATCAAGATGTTCCTGAGAAGCAACATCTTTCAGGTTTTTTTCTGTTCTGAGATCCCATATGACAGGTGGCGTCCTTCATGTAAAGGAAAATCAGTGAACATACTAGGAAGTTAACCAAATATCAAGTAGTTAAGGAAAAAAAACTCTTATTCACAGGCCAAAGACGTATAAAGGAATCAAATTCATAACTGCTTTCCTAAAAACAATTTGAACATGTAGAAAAGTTAACTAAATTGTTCTGTAAAGTAGTTGGAGTGGTAGTCTCTCATACCGTCAGCAAAAAACTAGCAAATATATAGACAAGAAAGTCTGGCAATGCATCTCCTTCTGCTAGATATGTGTCCCACAAGCGACTGACAAGATGGAAAGGGATCTGATAAGAAGAATTAGATTAGAAGCTTCATGCCTGAATTATTGAATCTATAGGAAAAAAATAGAAAAATCACAATTACACAGGCACCTTTAGTTCAAGAGAAGTAAAAGAAGTGAAGACTTAAGAGAAGCTCAAGTAACAACAGACCTCACGTATTAAGAGACAATTAAACCAGCGAAAAGCGAATTGCAGAAATTCCAGGCCTTGCTCCTCCATGTGTCTTGACACAGGTTCTGGTCCAATTTAAAGAACAAGAAGTTTAAATAATAGCAAATAATTCCAAAATTGCAATGAAAACTAACACACTGATGAATGGGGTAATCGGACATCTGAGCATCAATGAAAGAGTGGCATAATCTGAAAATGGCATGGTAGTTGAATGCACCATTTCTTCTTATGCAAACAACTATGCTATGTGCATCCAGAAATCCAACCCAGTCAATATGGCCGGCCACATAGATCTGAGTACAAATTTCAGAAGGCGCTCCATGCTGTCCCATTAGATATGAAATTACGATGTATGCAGCAATTTATGAATGTCATAAGTACAGAAAAATGAGAATGGCACCACATATCTTGCTTTCACATGTCACATGCGGTGGTCACAGTCACAGGTGCTTATGAAGCTGAGACATTCTTGTTTTTAAAAATATGCATGTTTCTTAACAGACAATTTTGTCGTTAAGAGTTGTTTTCGTGTATATGAAGTGAAACCAAGGTATTCTCAGAAAGGAATTGGTGTATCTTCAGTTCGAGTCCATTGCTGCTACTAAATTTACCAATTGACAGCACCCAAATCAACATATGTGTAGACCTGTGTAAAGCTGCTAAACATTAGATTAAGAAAGATTTAAGACATCTGTCAGGGCACCACTCAACACACTCCCAGCAAATTAAGTCAAACCACAAGTAGACATATCCGTCTCCAATAAACTATAATCAGTAATGTCGCGGTACTGAAATTTTGCATACATGTCCATTATCAACTCAAAAAACTCGTGACTAAGGCTTACCATCAATGCGCCTGACCAATTCCTTCAGCTTAAAGACAAGCCGTTGGATTCCTGGTTGAGCAAATGTATAATGGTCTTGCATACCATCTAACAACTTTGTCAAACACCAATAGCAGTCTGCCTCTAGGTAAGAGATCTTCTCAGGAGACAAATCAGATAGTGAACAATTATCCACACTTCCTTCTAAGTATTCTGACAAAAAGATGACTAGAAATGGCGTGACTAGATCGTTTATTCCTTGAACATACCCACTAGCTGGATGACGGATAGCCCTGGATTTAATCAGCTAAGCATTAGAAGAAAGATCAACAAACACATAGCGAAATCCATCTAGACTCTTCAGATACTAGAGCATTACAAATGTATAAAAATGAACTGGCAGAGACATAGCTTGCAGAACTTAGGAATTCAAAAGAGGCTAAAAATTTCATGGATTTACTAATCAACCAGCAGAATCCCTACGGAGAGATTAAGTTGACCAGGAGAAGGCATCTAGTAGTGTTCCTTCCAAAAGTGTCATAACATCTACATGTCCTCAGGGAAGACATGGAGCAAAGAAAGTGAAGATGGAACCTCAGTCGAGTAGCTTCAACAGTTCAACTTGGTCCTAATGACATTCACAAACTGCACAACTACCTCATAGTTCAACGGTACTTCCTAACAACCATATTTAAAACCCACCACATAAGAACCATCATTTAAATCCCAGTACGAAATCTCCTTGATGAACCAGAGAGCTCCTGGTTTTAGTTCTTAAACTTCATAATGGCCACAGTTTCATTTAGCCCAGGGAAGGGAAAGGTTTATACAACAGGAAAATGTCTAATGAAGATCATTTTAGGTTGTGACTAATTTCAGCAATGTATGGTTTGTTGCTATTATAGATCCTCACGAGACCCTATGAGATAATGCATGACACCATCGATTCAGGTTGGTACAGACAGCTTCGCCTGTGACAAGAAGATATTATAGACTTCTTCCATCAATACTTTAACTGTAAAATTAAACACTTTTATATAGGCAGCACATGAAGTTATGGCAAAATAATTAGCAGCCCTTAGTGCCCTATCAATGAATCTTTTGGTTAATCAATAAAAAGAAAACGTTCCCAGCAAGAAAAAGCATCAAAGCTCATATATAGAAGGCCCTTTGATCAATATGAAAGAAGGAAAAATTGCGACACATCCTAAAACTTTCTAAATAATAAAAGTCATTCCATTTTTCCTAAACCTTCTGTCTTCAGTGTGACATGAAAAAATGGGATGAGTAGTAGTCATTACCACCAACAAAAACACTGCCTTTTTGCCCTATCTAAGAAGTCAAGCGGCCATTCAATTGTGGATGTTAGACACCATAAATACTAGCCTCCTCTTTGAAGCAAAAGATATCTTGTGCTATGTCAGAAAAATAGAGGAACACGATGAGCATGAGGATGACATGTTAGAACAGCAAATGGTGTCATCGTTGCACATTCTACTCTCCCTCCACCTGTTGTTAAGCTTTTGAGTTACACATTCAAGCACTCTGTCAAATGGTAGCTTCAGACTACTCTAAATTCCATCTCACCCTCATCTGTGCTTCAGGTAAGCAAGGTTTTCAGTTTTCATATATTGTGATTAAAGTGTTGATTTGGCATGTACAAAGAAGATTATCTGACCATGTATACAGGATGCGCTCCATGGACTTCTGTACTTGGGCTTGCTGAAAGAAAGAAACATCAGGTACAGTTCTTGGGCAATCCACAGCAATCTAATCAAAGTATACAAAAGTTGTGAGAAGCAGCATAGGAGAAAATTAGTTCAATCATAGACATGGCCATATATAACAAAATATACCTGGCGAAGCATGGTGATCTCTTCATCTGTACGTTCAGTATCTGAAATGTCATAGAACTGAGCGACACAGTCAAGATACTCAAGGCGTTTCCTTCTCAGGACTCCCTCCCTTCTATCTGAATTAGGTGGTGCATATCCCTGTGGTCAGTCCATATTTAATTTTCACACTATGAATAAACTTAGTCAAACCAAATCATATTAATGAATTCCAATCCAGTGAACTGCTAAACCAGATTTATGGATCTTCATGCATGATCTACAATATGAACCGACATGGAGAGAGCATTTGGTTAAAAATTGTTGCTACCCGTCCTCATTCTCTAAGTCTTTATGTATGTGCCAGCACTCGGTCTGCATTTAGATAAAAGAAATGGCTGTCCAGTTCATTCTTCTTTTCTTTGAAAGATTTTAAAGGAAATGAATCAAAAGCTTTTGAAAATATTGAAAATTCCTATAATGGTTCTGAAGGAGGAATGGTTGTCAGGCCTTTTTAGTGGTTTTCAGTTAGCACCCTTTCTCGTACCCAAACTTCTCTGAACTTTCAAGATCTTATTGTAATTAATTTTGTACAGCAGATGTAACCCCTTAGGCAGCCATTAATGAATTCCTCAGTTAGCAGAAAAGAGTATAACAATGTTGCTATTTGCCCTCAGCCTGTAGACAATTACATCTACAATGGTATTGAGCAAAACCAAATCTCGTTGTTCATCCCCATTAGTATTAACCTACTAGTATTGTTTAGCTAAATCCTACTGTGAGCTTAAATTGTACTGGCATGAGAAAATGGGACATTTACTATCAAAAGAATCCTAACTCATGAAGATTGTATTAGCAGGTTATTTTTATTATTTGGGCAAGAAAAGGAAGAGAAGAAGGGTTTCAGTGGCTCTGTGCCTCCACCAAATTACGAGTACATGGTAATATTCTATCAACCATAATATGAACAAGGCACTCCAAAAATATAACTCTTAAATGAAACCCAATAAGCCCGCAGAAGGAAACATTATTACAGTGACATGCCAGGCAAGTAGGACAATCACATTATGATAAGTTGAAGGTCAAAATCAATTTCATATAAATGACACTGAAAGCTTCAGTTTGAGATGGTAAAAGAGCGTATGGCAAAAACGTAAGACTCAGAGGACAAGATATTTGTGCCTCTAGTGGACTGCATTGAACCACCAGATGCCTCTCTATATTTATAGAGGTTGGACCACAAACGCACTGACTAATATAAACGAATTACACCTCATATAGCAATAAGCACACTGAGAATGATTATAAATACACCTTTATAGAATCAAAATCTAATGTGGCAGCCACCAACAGAAACCTTAATTGAAAAAAATGCGTGTTCCAGTAAGAAATTCTTTCAACAACTGGATGTGGCTCCTTTTTATTTTTTTAACTTTGTATGTCAACAAAAGAGATATTGCTAACTTTCGAAGGCTCAGTTGGGGATATAAATGTGCTAACTCTACTTCCCAAAGTAACATCTTTAGCTTACCAGGAGCAGTTTCCAAACCGTAGGGCGCATATATGGTGGTACTCCACTCCATGCCAACTCTCGCAACCTTTCTACATAATGTCATCATCACAGAAATACGATTAAAGGACCAAGTTTAATCATAAGGAACCTATGCTGCACTCAGTATGCAATAACAAAAGAACCTCTATTAATGAAAAGATCAAGAAAAAAAAAGGAACAAGGCTCCATTGAACCAATGCTTAAAATCTTTCATGAACCCTATATAAGTGAGAACGAGCCTTGTCACTTTTACCCTTGTTTCTGCATCAAACTTACCAGTACTACTAATTCAGCAAAAAGCAGCTGGCATACAAGGCAAAGCCTAGGAAAATACAATGTAAAGAGGTCCCTAAAAGGTCAAAAATTGGACACAGGTGCATGGATGACTACAATATCAGGAAACCAGATAGAATGAGCATGTTAAGCCTATTTACTTGACGAATTTCGGACTAAGCAAAAGCAATGTGAGTGACTAAAAAGCAAAAAAAGAATTACCACGGAGTTAGCTTGGTAGTGTAATACATAACTACCTGCCTGTAATTTACTAACAAGAAAAGCCCATTTAATCATTTATGAGATCAAGACTATATATTGTTCTCAAGGTTACTAGAAGAAAGAGGAAGTGTGCACAAAGTTGGAAGTGTCACCCAAATATACAGATCCTTCTCTTCTTTGTCGACCAGTTCAAACATCTTAACAAGCAACATTAACCACATCCAACCAATCTGAGCAAGCATAACTGCTAATGTGAGTTCATTCCCCAGTCCATCATTATTAAATAAAATAGGTGAACACTATCCCTCTTTCATCAGGATGCAAATGTTATACAAGGAAATCCTCATTATACCTAACATGACGGTTCCTGAGAGCTCCTTCGTGAATTTCATGACCCTTGCCGAATCTGTAGCTCTCGCACCAATGGTGGACTTCTGCACTTCTTTGGGAGTACTATGGACATCCGATGAGGAGTTAGACTTGTTGAGATTCTCGTGTGTAATCGGCTTAAAAGGACCTTTGTCATCTTCCTAGATCAGAAGCAAAATCTCTCACTCGATTCCCAATTATTAAACTTTCATAATATTGACCATCTATAGTAGTGATGACGAAAGACCAACTAACATCATCTGTACTACCTCCATTGACTTGTCCATTTGATCACTTGGGCCAGTATCATTCTCTGAGAGACTTCGTTCATACTTAGGAGAGCGGTCTTGCCAGCTCGAATCATCCAACGGGTCCGATCTCCTGGCCAGCAATACTTTTCCAGGTATACTGCGACCTTTGAGCAACCTACCAATGGCATCTCCGATGTTAAAGTTGATGTAGTGACTAAGGCAAAGCAGTCAGATTTACCACAGAAAAATTCATGGCCAGATTATGCAGCAAAGGGCGGATAAAAAAATACCACACAGACATATGTCAAATAAATACGATACAACCACCCGGCATCACATTTCTGTAGGCCAGACTCCTTGAAATTGCGACAGGCTCCCAAGGAGAAGGTAGGCAAAGACACATGCACCAAATGCAGCTATTGTCCATGGGCATGCAGAAGCACACATTCTTGCTCGTGCACGGTGCACACAGACACACACTAACTGATAGAAGCAAAGGAAGTTACACAGAACCAAGAACTTGTTACCAATTCACAAATTTGAACTACCACATCCTCCATTACTGAAGTAACTACGGATTAAAAGAAAATCAATAGAAGCTTGAGTCCTACGTCCAGCATCGAACAATAGAAGACCACCGCAGCTCGTCTCTCTCGAGTCCTTCAAGACAAGCCGAAGTCTAAAAGACCTTCCCGATCCATTTCCTCACTCTAAATATCAGCTATCGAAGCTCCTACTTTCATTTACTTCAATGTCGAGGCACCGATTCCAAACAGATCCAAGCACACGACTTTCGAACAAGCGCCCCGCGAAAATCAGCAAGACGCACTTCAATTCCCCCACATCACCCCCCACCCCCC
This sequence comes from Eucalyptus cloeziana, assembly GCA_014182715.1. Taxonomy (NCBI): domain Eukaryota; kingdom Viridiplantae; phylum Streptophyta; class Magnoliopsida; order Myrtales; family Myrtaceae; genus Eucalyptus; species Eucalyptus cloeziana. The sequence continues at coordinate 1,526,319 of CM024634.1, read as the reverse complement.
GGCCCCCATTCATTTCCCGCGATCGTAAAAGCCGAAAACCCCAATCGAAACAACAGCTCTCGAAATCTCGAAGCTCCGGAGCGCGCGCGAGCTCCAGAGCACAACAGCCAGATCACGGCCATTGCCGGCTCCGATTCCGGAGATCCGGCGCTCCACCGCGAATCGGAACCGTTTCGAGCCGTCCGCTCGCCCCGTCCGCGATCGGAGGAGATGGCCCGGCGGAGGCGAGATGCGGGATCGCGATGGAGGACAGGAGGGAGGAGGGAGTGGCGTACCCTTGGACGCTGCGGAGGGTCTGGTTGAATCGGGAGTCGGGGCTCTCGGCCTTGTCTGGCCGGAGGTGGTGGTTGCTGCTGCTGCTGCTGTTGGTGCTGTTGCTCCTCATGTTTTTTTTGCTGCTCTGTTTCTTCGTCTTCTTCTTCTTCCGAGAAGAAGACGACCGGGCTATAATGCTAATCCGCGCCCTCCTTTCTCATTTTCCTCGCCTTCTCCCTCCCTCTCTGTCTCTCTCACATTTTCTGCATAAATAAATTATGGGGATAAGTGTGATTAATTCTTACAACTTACAAAAAAATTGCAATTAAAGTCATAAAATCCATCAACTTCATGCAATCGAATCTTTTATTAATTCCGTCTAACTTTATTAAGTAGCTTGTTTTATTAATTTTGTATCCTGGGTGGAGACGTTATTTTGATCATCCTCTAATTTTTAATACTATTTTTTTATATATGAAATAAACGTAAGCTAAATTCAAAAATTAAAAAGAGAGACATTGTGGTGAGGAATGATAGGGTCGGTGATGCTCACAGACCATAGGCGAGGGCCTACAAGCCCTCACCTAGATCGGGCTAGTCGAGGATTGGCGACCCTAACCCCATTTGGGGGAGGATTGCAACCCTTGCCAATTACAAGTAAGGGCCTACGCAGTCAGATCGGGATAAGGGACGACAACCCTTGCATCGATTTAGGAGACGGGCAAGGCTCAATGGACTCCACTGACCATTCTCCCACCATCATTGCCGATAGCGGCAACAATGGTCAACCCTTGATCACTGGGGTTCTCAACTATCTCTTTTTTTTTCACTTTTAATTTTTTTTCTATTTACTTAAAATAAAATTTGTAATAAAAAAATAGAAATCACATTATTTCTATCAATCAATATATTTCGTTAATCAAATTGGACCGAGTTAATGAAAATATTTGATTATGTTTTTTTTTTTTTTTCTTTTTGCAATTTTTGGGATTTTAAGTGTACTTATTGCGTGATTAAAAATCAAATCAAGGTGAACTATTCGAGACTTGGAAAGTTGAGCTCTTTAAATTGGATTATTTGGGGAAGGCCACTCTACGGTTCAAAACTTAATTTGTAAGTTAAAGTTGACGGGTTCGATTTGGTATATTATCAGCTCCACTCACACATGATGGGCTTGCATTGGTGTACTTTTGTCTAGCTTTTTTCTTTTTACCTTTTGGTCGAAGGCTTTGCCTAGTTAGTGGTTGATATTTCCCTCTTGGCATCTTAGACCAAACCCTTTTAATTGAGCAAAAAAAATGACTTTTCCTCAGTGTTACTAAAACCGAAAATGTTTCGGAAAATATTTTTCGGTGTTCGGTAAAGAAAATATTTTCCGTTCATCGACGTGGGGAGCGCGAGTGTCAAGCTCGAGGCTCGCTAGATCGACGAGCGCGAGTTTGAAATCGACGAGCTTGAGGTTTACTTGGTCCGACGATTAGCCAAGAGAGAAGAAGATGAGAAAAAAAATGAAAACAAAATGAAAAAGGAAAGAAAAATCATTTGAATTAAAAAAAAAAAAAAAAAGAAAATTAAAAAATAATTTGAATGAAAAAAAGAAAAGAAGAAAAAGAAAGGAGGAGGAAGTCGGGATTTGTAGAGATGTGAGATAAGAGAGATCGGCGAGGAAAATGTTTTTCACTTTTGAAAAGTGGAAAACGTTTCCCTACTTTTAAAAACTTTTTCCTTTGATGGAAAACATTTTCCTCAGGAATTCATTTTCCGTGAAACGAACGCCTAAAATTCGGAAAACGTTTTAGAAATTATTTTCCGCGAAATGAACGTTAGGTAAATAAAAGTTAGGTAATATTTGAAATTCCTTAGAGTTTTTTCGTAATTTCAGGTGTCTGTGAATATGTAGGGAAAATTGTACTATAAATCTTAAATCTTACGTATGAGATGCTTGGGTGTATTGCCAATATTGGCGTCCTTACTTGTTCTTGGTGGGCCTTCAATGACAAGTCGCCTAGTGAATAGTTAGTGTTTCATTAATACCTCAAACCAAACATTCTAGTAGCCAATGATTGAAATTTTCTACAGGCTTTTGTGTGTAATGAGATTGAGTTGCAAACTCTTCAACTGATTTAATCAAGTCTTAGATCTTTAGCTAAAGGTGCAATCGACTTCTAAATATTTCAATTGATTCAATTAAATCATCAACCTCTACAAGAAAAATGCAGTCAAGTCATAAAATTATGTTGAAAGTGCAATTTAATGATGCCAAATAAGTACTTTGCGAGTGATGGGCATGGAATTTTATGCGATGTTCGTACAACGATGATAGTGTAACAACAAAAACTCTAATGCTCGTGTATTATAAATCTTATCATAATTCACACCATAGAGGTTGCACATCTCACTTTTTAATCAGTTCATTACGTCACATGTTGTAATCACGTGGTATAACCATTGCATAAACTGTCTTCTTGATAGACCCAATTAAATAAAGTCAATCTAGAGTCGAGTAACTAGCTTAGAGTGCATTTAGTTGGACTTTTGGGGAAAATCTTTGAAAAAATGTAAAAGACTTTAAATTAAAGGAGTTATCAAAAATGGAAATTGCATTTGATAAATTGTAACATAAAATTTTACTGTGAAGTGCCTTTGAGCAAAGTAGTGTTTGAAGAAATTATATTTACAAATACCTTAGAAGACCCTTAGAGACCATCGATGAGGGCATGTGACTTAGGACCCTTGGAGACTATCGATGAGGGCATGTGACCTAGGAGTGGGGCGCCTGGTCACACAACCCTTGCAACCCCTCACAGAGGTTGCCGCAACCTTCGTGAGGGGTCGCATGACCTAGGTGACTTGGGTTGTGTAACCTACGTGTGATATGGGTCACGGGGACCGAGATGGCATGACTCCGCATTGATGGTCACTTGGGTTGTTGCAACCACACTGGCCTCTCTCTAGCCCATTGCCTGTCCTTGGTAGCTTTGTGTAATCATGTTGGCCGACCTCATCAGAGAAGAAAATGAGCAATCATTCAACGAGATCAAAATCGGAAAAACAAAAAGTTAATGAGGATAATTTTGGATGAAATTTTTTTTATTGAACCCTACCCTACTTGCATGCTAAGAAAATTGAAAAGCCTAAGGCAGATGCTGCTTTAGGCTTTCAACCTTTAGAAGGCTGATTTTTGCTGAATGGGGTTTCTAAAAAACTTCCCAAACAGTCAAACACCTATAATTTAACCCAAGGGGCGTCCATCATTGGGAAAGTCTTTCCCAAACGCAGCCTTCACCGAATGCTGAATGGCAAAATAAACAGGCTTGGGAAAGCCCCTTAAAAAGCCCGGCATGCCTACACTGGGCCCCAGCCCGACCCGCGCCCAAGCCCAAGCCCAATCCCAGCCCAAACAGTTCAACACATCTTCCAGGTCATGAGCGGGCTTGGGACAACAACTCAAGACCGGTCTTCGGCCCGGCCCAGGCCCATCACCTCTTTATCCTTTCCCTTCACCGCCATTTTTCCTCGACTTCTTCACGCGCCGACTATGCCTTAAACCTACGAACTGCTCAGCCCGTCTCCTTCGCCAAAAAAGGGTTTAACAACTTCCTTCTTCTTCTTCTTCTTCTTTCTACTGCAACTGCAACTCTTGCAAGTCCGAAGCCAGGCCGGTGTCGACACCGATCGCAGCCATGGCCGCGGACGGCGCGGGCCACGACCAGTCGCACAAGGCGCATCGCTCCCGCCAGGCGGGGCCCACCGCGAAGAAGAAATCGAAGGCCGACAAGAGGAAGAAGGGCAAGGGCGGCGGCGGGGACGGGGACGGCGGCGACCCGCAGAGGCAGAACCCCAAGGCCTTCGCCTTCAACTCCTCCGTCAAGGCCAAGCGGCTGCAGTCGCGCGCCGTCGAGAAGGAGCAGCGGAGGCTCCACGTCCCCTCGATCGACCGCTCCTACGGCGAGCCCCCTCCGTTCGTGGTTCTGGTCCACGGGCCGCCGAAGGTAATCGGCGTTCGTGTTGATGTCGCGTGGTGATTGGTTGGGATTGGAGTTGGGTGCTTGAGAGTTTGGATGGGGAGGTGATCTTGAGGTTTGATGATGGTTTCTTGGATGTGTTTGTTGCAGGTTGGGAAGTCTCTTTTGATAAAGTCGCTGGTGAAGCATTATACTAAGCATAATTTGCCTGATGTTCGCGGTCCGATTACGATCGTGTCAGGTCATCTTTTGCTTTTATGCTAGTGCATTACACTATTTTTTTAGTAGCTACCATATGTGATTTGTATGCTTCGGTACATACGCTTCATAGATTGGTTCTGTTCAGCTGCACTTTGCTCCATTCATGTGATAAGATCCTTTCTTTTGTTTTTGATCTAACTTATCGTTCCATATGTTTGCTACATCAGGTAAGCAAAGGAGGCTGCAGTTCGTGGAGTGCCCAAATGATATCAATGGCATGATTGATGCTGCAAAATTTGCTGATCTGGCATTGCTTCTCATAGATGGAAGCTATGGTTTTGAAATGGTGAGATATTGGAGCTATACATTCTTGCTTGAAGATTTCTTTCTTCTTTTTTATGATAGAAAAGCCTGTTGTGTGGATGAGAGTAGTAGATATTGGTCTAGTTCACAAAACATGTCGGCACCTTCAGTTTAATTCTTCTTTGTCTCAAAGGGAGCTCCTTTTTCTTGTCCGCCTGGAAGCCTTATTTGCTAATGTATCAGTAGTATTGGCAAATTGACAGACCTGTTAGGTTTTATGTGGTATTGGGTTTGGTGGAGGCCTTTCTAAGACATGAAACCCTGATCACCTTGCATTTGAATCGATAAGGATGGTTTTGTTGCAATTTAATAGAATTGTTTGATGGTGTACTACAATGGGATCCTGTTGAGTAACAGGGTAAGTAAACAATTTATAAGTCAGAGGTCATGATGACAACTACTTTTCATGGGTCAAACTTGAGCAGTTGAGTTTCTACCAAGGTGGTCTCTTTCTGTTGCCTTTGGAAGAACTTTTGTTGATGTGATTATACAAAACTCACAGAAGCACGCGATAGCATCCAGACCTGCTCATACATTCATACCCAGACCTGCCTACCCAAACTCGTGGCCACCTCCCAATATTTTATATATACTGTCGCTTTGCATGCATCAGAGTGTATTTCTCTTAGAAGTCATGCTGTGCCCTCGGCCTTTTATCCGCTGCTCTTTTCCTTCTGATGCTTGGCCCCAGCCTAGAACTTGTCTTGATGATAGTTTTTTGGTTCTATTAGGGAGCTAACTTTGAATTGCTACATAATTTTATTTGCGTTGTTTATGCTTTAGAAGCAAAAGGCACACCTTTTCCTTCCAATCGAAAAAATAAATTTCAATTAAATTTCAGAAAATATTATGAAGAAAACTATGTTTGTATGTGTCAACATATGTATGTTCTGAAAGTTTAAGTTGTCTTGAGTTAAAAAATTTTGAACTGCTTGTTATCCTAAAATTTGCTATCAAGATGCCATGTCAATGATTGCTGATACTCCTTTTTCATTGTTGATGTTTTTCAGGAAACCTTTGAGTTCCTTAATATTTTGCAAGTACATGGGTTCCCAAAGGTTATGGGAGTCTTGACGCACCTTGATAAGTTCAAGGATGTGAAGAAGCTTAAGAAAACAAAACAACGGCTCAAGCATCGATTCTGGACTGAAATATATGATGGAGCAAAGTTATTTTACTTATCTGGTCTTATTCATGGGAGGTAAGTGCCTATTGTTATGTCATGCTTTGTTTAGAGCCTCATTCTGCTATGTTGACTGATTGTGTTCTCTTCTGCTTATCTGGTTAGGTATACTAAACGGGAGATTCACAATCTTGCAAGGTTCATCTCTGTTATGAAGTTTCACCCTTTATCTTGGAGAACTACTCATCCATATGTATTGGTTGATCGTTTTGAAGATGTTACTCCTCCTGAAAGAATACGCATTGATAAAAAGTGTGACAGAGATATTACAGTTTATGGCTATTTGCGAGGTTGCAACCTAAAGAAGGGAACCAAGGTAATTGATTTCACCTTATTTACTTCCTGCAAATATAACTTATGCAGGAAGGATATGAGCTATTGTGGAATATACTGAATAGTCAAGATATTTCTAAGGAGTAATTGATGATTATTTGTCTCTAATTGCTGCAAAGATGTTGGACTGTTGATTTGTGATGTTTAATAGGCAGGAAACATCTAAGCCAACCAAAAAGTGAGTTTTAGTAATTTATGAGATGAACTTTGATGTCTGATTCTTTTGATATTTGGAGCTTGGGTGTGAATATATGCAGAAATTTATTCTTCTACGGTTTTCTCACTTGACTACTTAGGTTATAGAATATGTTCATTTTTTCTTTTTTGCACATCGAGGATCCATTGTGGCAATGTATTGAGAGGGTTTGGAATAAACCATGCATGGTTGCCCCCATCCTTTCTTTGTCTGTCCACCCGACTAAAGAATTGCTAGATCTTTGTTGTTGGTTGAATTGGGAAGATGTTATTGCAAGGAAGTAAGTTATGAACTAACAACAAATTGACTTGTATCATTTTTAAATAGTTTTTAGTTAGATTTCAACCTCAAATGAAGGGACTTGCATGCAAACACTTGCGTTACCTCATTAAGGGGTGTTAATGCAAGTGTCTAGAAAAGTATCACTTAGAAAGTGCCATTAGATATAAGACTATCTAGAAAAGTCAAGTTTGGCATTGATTTCCATCTAATGATTTAGATAATTATAGGTGAATAGAGCCATATTTATGCTTATGAAAAAGAATTCATTAACAAAATGGGTTACTGAATTATGTTTATTTCCAAGTATAAAATAATTCCTTATTAAATAAATATCTAATCATGGTGTAATAAGAAATGTCATTCATCTAGTGGAATGTGAGACTATTTTACTGACATCGTGTAAATCAGGAATGTTTTTATAAACTAAACAGAGATCACTGTAGTTTTTCATCTATTTATCTAATATGATTTTCTTCTTGCGCAAAGCGCGGGTTCATGCACTAGTGTAGACATAAATTTTCGTGCATTCTTAATTTTCATATGCGATTTGTTACTACACCTCAGGTGCATATTGCTGGTGTTGGAGATTACAGTTTAGCTGGTGTGACGAGCTTAGTTGATCCTTGTCCCTTACCATCAGCTGCTAAGAAGAAGGGACTCCGTGATAAGGAGAAACTGTTTTATGCTCCTATGTCTGGACTTGGGGACCTCCTATATGACAAGGATGCGGTCTACATAAACATTAATGATCACTTTGTTCAGTTCTCAAAAGCTGATAATGAAAATGGGGAACCCAAACACAAAGGTTTGGAGCTTTTTCACTTCCCTGGCAGTTTTATTTTGGTTATAGAAATGTGCACGTACACAAGTAAATATAGAATTTGAACCAATTTAGTCTTAGTTTCCACTATGCCCTTCAGAAATCAAGTTTTGGATGACTGAGGAGATTTTGATAGATTCCAAATGTCAGCCCTGCAGTAAGTTGCAGTATATCCTATGGTTTGCAATTACCTACTCCCCTTTCATGGCAAGATCCTTGAATGTACTCACAATTAGTATCCCACAGTAAAAAAAGATGTTTCGAAAATGCAAAAGTACCTTAGAGCTTCATTAAACAAGGGAAACTTCTTTTTTTAGTCTTCACTTGTGTAAAATTGAGTCAGAAGACTACAACTAAGGTTTCTATGATTTCAGTGACATGTCAGCTACATTGAGTCCTCAAAGTGTTTCATTATATTTAAAGAGGAAGTGCCACCATGCAATCTTTTTGCAGGTGAAATTTCCAAGGACCCAACAAAAATTTAAGCAAATTATATGGATGGATAATGACTATCTTTTTTGTGTGTTGTAGTTGGGTGTTGTTTCACTTTAATATTTTGTATCATCATGAGTTGTTATTATGATTGAATATGGAAACTGTTTCTGGTAGTAAGTGACTGCTAGAGAGGTGTTGACGTGGGATAAAGTAATCCTATTTGACTGCCTCCAAACTCAATTTGACGGAATCGAAGGCAAACCTTCATTCTTAAAACAATATATGGTTACATCAGATTTTCATATTTATGGATCATCAGGCTCCTATTTGCTGCATAGTGAAACATCAGATGGTAATTGCGACTTGAGGGCATGAGAGATTAGAAGTGATGGTGGTTGAGTGGGGATGGCATTTGCAATTCATCGAGATTCTTCTTCTTTGTTTGGATGTTTGTTGACTTTGGTGTAATGCATAAAGTTGGTAGAGAAAGTATTGCATCTCCCTTCAGCTATTCACAGGGACATTAAGTTCTTATTTTCTAATATAAGTAGGAAGGGACCAAGATGTTGGTGAGACTTTAGTAAGATCGCTCCAGAATACAAAGTACTCAATCGACGAAAAGCTAGAACAAAGCTTCATCAACCTTTTTGGTCGGAAGCCCAATATCTTGCCGGAAGCTCAACACAATTTGGAACATCATTCTGAAAGAGAGCCTGCCAATGGAGACAATGCTGTATCTGGTGACAACGACAGTGAGGATGCTGATGTTTCAGAACCTACTGATGAGGATGAAGCCATTCAGAACGATACAAGGGTTGGGAATGATGGAAGTGATTTTGATGAAGAAGATGGTGATCCATCAGAAGGACACGCTTCTCTTAAAGAGAGTTTGAAGGAACATGTTGAGTTTCATGGCGGAAGGCTGAGGAGAAAAGCCATATTTGGAAATGAAGCTGATTATATGGATGCTGTAAGTGCTTATAATCAATTGTAATTAAATTTTATTGTTGTTTGATGATATTCATTGTCATTGCATGATGTGGCAAAATGGAGAAATTTGATCTCTCATGCTCTTTTACTTAATACTATTTGCAGTTGTGAATGCCACCACCACTAGGCACAATTTCTCAGATCTTAGAAATTGATCTCAAGAATGTATCATGGGGATGATGCATCCTAGGGCAAACAGTTTTATCTTTCTGACACCGCAAGTTTAAGAATACATAATATACTGGCTCATCATACATAATGTTACAATGCCATTGCTGGAAATTGATAATTCGCTTTTCGCAACTGGTTCAAGTTAAGACTTTTCAATTTTGAGTGCATTTATGGATGGCATGTGTTTTTTTGTTGTTGTAATCATTAGCTGGTCAAGCTATCTTCTTTTCTGGCTCTAAGATGTTTTAAGCGCATATATGGCATCTCTTTTCTAAAAAAAAATTCGAGGAGGTAACTTGCAATCTCAAAATCCAAGTCCAATTCTTGAGACCTTGAATTCCCAAAAGTCCAATTACTGACTACCTAACACCAACTTTCAAACTTCAAAGTTGTAAATCCCAAAAAGCAATATTTCCAGCCCTTACTTCTGAAGCTTAACCCTTGAAACCCAAATTTGAACTCTGTTGGCATTGCTTCTTTACCGAAAAAGCTAGCCATTCTTGTCTACTAAAGCAGCAATAATTTTGTGATATAATGTCTTTGAACATTAATGACAGTGCTTTTATGCATCAAGTGGATATGATTCTCTATATATTCCTCTATGCGTGGGTTTTGCATACAGATACTTGAGGGGTGTTAATCAGGTAGTGAATTATGTACTGGCTTGTAATCTCAGTGCATGATGCCCAATTTTTGTACCTTCAAATCCTCAGGAATCCTGTGACGAAGATGAAGATGGCAATAATGACCTTGATGAAAACAATGATTCACCTTCTGATTCCGATTATTCAGATGAAGGTGGAGAAGATCATGAAACAGATGGTACAATCTTCTCACTCTGGGATTACTATAGTCATATTATAGGGCCTTTTGAAACAAGAAGCAAGTTGTTACTTGAAGCTAGTAAAGATACCTGAAGGAGTAACAAGTGAAGTACTAAAATTGGTGAATTGATATCTCATTTATTGTTTGATATCTCATTTATTGTTAGTCAATTGAAAAAAGAAAAAGCAAATACCTTTTATAGATGCGTGTTAGTATTAGGACTTTATTCTGTGTGTTAGTTTTGGGACATTATTCAGCTATGAACCTCATTCTTTGTCCCTCTAGAAGATGACATGGGCAACGTTTCAAAGTGGAAAGAATCCTTGTTGGAAAGGGCTGTCTCAAGGCAACACACTAACCTTATGCAAGTTGTATATGGAAAGTCTACTTCAGTGTCGACTCCTGCGAGTCAAACACAGGAAAATAGTGAAGGTGAAGAGAGTGAGGAAGATGATTTCTTTACACCAAAGCAAGAAGGAAAGAAGGTAAATCTTTGATTGTGTATCCGTTTGAATTTTTTCTCACCCCTGTATTGTCCATGTTGTGTCCATTTCAAGAGCTATCCCTTGGTGCTATGCATCTTTCCCACACACACAACTTCCTGGATTGCAGAAATCGAGAGAAGGACCAGATGATGGAGATCTTGATGCTGAAGATTGTTCTAAATTCACCAATTATGGGGCAATAAAAAGCTGGAAAGAGGAGGAAGTTATTGAAAGCATCCGTGACCGCTTTGTGACTGGGGACTGGTCTAAAGCGGCCAACAGAAACCAGATATCAGAGGCGAACAGCGATGAAGATGATACTGTGTATGCAGACTTTGAAGATCTAGAAACAGGAGAGAAATATGAAAGTCATCCGACAAGAGAAGCTGGCAAAACTGCAATGCAGAAGGAAGATGATTCAGCGATTGAAGAGAGGAGGCTGAAGAAGCTTGCTCTACGTGCAAAATTTGATTCTGAATATCCTTTTATACATGATATAGTACTTCCTTTCTTTCATAAAGAAGCAAACAACAACGCACCACACACCCGCCGCCCCCCCGGGGCGCCACTCCCCCCGCCGGGCTGAGAATTGTTCCAGTTGTGCTTTTTTCCCATTATTATCAGCAGAAGTTATGCATATACTAGCCTGTCGACGTTTGGGTCATTACTTTCTGGGACAATCTTATGGAAAACTCTCTCTCTCTATGAGCTAAGTTACGGTGCCTTTTCTTTTTTTATTTTGTTGGCCTTAACTAGTGTCCCTACCTATAATGGATCTGAATCACCAGAGGAAGAGGCGGATAAAGAGCATAGGGGAAAGATTAACCGAAGTCAAGCAAATGAAGGTGGATATTTTGACAAGGTAAATCATGGGATCATTTTTCTTCATTGCTTTTACTAATGGTTTTTTTTAATGGTTGGTGCTTTGAATTAATCAGTTGAAGGAGGAGATTGAACTTCGCAAGCAGCTGAATATTGCTGAACTCAATGACCTGGATGAGTCTACTCGATTAGAGATTGAGGGTTTCCGAACTGGTACATACTTAAGATTGGAGGTCCACGATGTTCCTTTTGAGATGGTTGAACATTTTGATCCCTGTCATCCTATATTGGTTGGTGGAGTTGGTCTTGGTGAAGAGAATACAGGATACATGCAGGTTAGTCTAATGACTTCAGTGCTGCTATACTGGAAATATAGTTTCTTCTGCTAACAGGTCTAATCAAAGCCACCTGGTGGCTAATATGTTCAAATTTAATGTTCTTTTAGTTTTGGGGACTCTATAAGCATGAAAACAGTATGACTGGAGGTTTTTATCGGATATGAGTCCATGTGTTTATATGTATCACTATTCAATTCCTTCTGGGTCTTGTGGCATGACCTGCAAACTTCTTGCAAAAAATTAAAAATTTTCCTACATTTATTTGCCAAAATTCCCTTTAACCATCATATAACACAATTATTTTAGTGTCAACACAGAGTATCGTTATTCCATAGGCCATTAATTGTTACTCTTTTAGACATGCGGATGATAAGCAGATTAAGGAATTGATAAAAGAAGATAGCAGGGAAGTGAGAGGAATTGCCGACTGAGCCCACCAGCTTAACTGTGGACATTTTAACTGCTTGTGGATCGTGTTTGTTTCTTAAAACTTTGGTTGAGCTCTTCTCATGCATTGTGTTTTCATTTTCAGGCAAGGTTGAAGAGGCATAGGTGGCACAAGAAAGTACTGAAGACAAGAGACCCCATCATCGTTTCTATTGGGTGGAGGCGTTACCAAACCATACCTATTTATGCAATAGAGGATAGTAATGGAAGGCATCGAATGTTAAAGTACACCCCAGAACACATGCACTGCCTTGCCATGTTCTGGGGTCCTCTAGCTCCTCCAAACACTGGGGTAGTTGCTGTCCAGTACTTATCAAACAATCGGGTAATTGTTCCCTCTAAGTTGGCTTCAATTTTGTTTAGTGTTGCTCTGATCAATTGGCATCGGATGGTTAACTGGTGTTATCATCCCTATGCTGGAAAGACTTAACATTTTTTAACTCGATGGATAATGTATGAAATCAGAATCATGCGGAAGTTATACATAATGATAATGGTGTATCGTACTTAGCCGTTAGGTCCACAGTCCACAAGATTATGCATCTCATAGTTAATGTTCAACATATATCTTTAAAATGAGACTCAGTTGCTTTTTCTGTCTTTCTGGCACATCCATCTTGGTGAATAATTTGCTTGTAATGCAATCTATATCTTGACATAGTTAATGTGGATCATGATGGAAATGTTAAATCAAAGTAACTATTGGCTACATTTTGCTCAATTTTTAGATTCTGAGAAACTGGATTTCTTTTTCCTTAAATGTAATTGTTTCTTCTGGGCCTATTCTAGATATGATTTTTGTTTTGCATGGCGGTCCTGTATTTTACCTGGATCTTTACCTTAATATTTTGCTTATCCAGGCATCATTCAGGGTAACAGCAACTGCTGTGGTCCTTGAGTTCAACCACGCAGCACGCATAGTGAAGAAAATTAAGCTGGTCGGTTACCCTTGCAAAATCTTCAAGAAGACCGCACTCATAAAGGATATGTTTACTTCAGATCTTGAAATAGCTAGGTTTGAAGGTGCAGCTGTTCGAACTGTTAGTGGGATTCGAGGTCAAGTGAAGAAGGTATTTTTTTAGTATTATTATTATTATTTTTTTTTTTGGGCCAAAAGTGGAGAAGAATGGCTGATCGATGAATTATGTGAACTTATTGCAAGAAAGAAAAGGGAAGTCAAAGTCTCCTGTATAATTGCATGTATGTAGAGGTTCACCATGCTACTTGGGGCATGCAAAGATTGCAAGAACAGGAACTGAGTCAAAGTTAATGAACCTTTTCTTTTGCTGAATTTTGCAACTTCATGAAAATAAAGCTCAATAAATCTTGTTAGGTGAGCTGTAATACGGCTTGAAGTCCAACTCTGAAGTTTGGTTTGACCTGATTTTTCCTCTTACTTCTAAAACAAGGGTGTATGAGAGCTCCAGGAGAAGTTGCAGAAACAGGATTAACTAATTCTTAGATGTTGAAAAATTCATGAATATTTCCCCTTACAGAAATGAAACAGTTAAAGAAATATCATGACGACCATCAGTTGGGATTCTTTCATATCCATCTTTGTTTTTTTGATTTTCATCCAGTATAAACCAGCTAAAGAATGCCGAGAATCATAAAAGTTGAGGGTTTTCTTCCTCTACATAGTGCTAGTCTGAAAATCCTGGTCACATCTGCCCTCATCCAATGATTAACCCCATTGATCAAGTATTCTTACTTTTCCTATGGAGGAAACATCTCTCTTTATAGTCTCATTGTTCTTTCTTAGATATACTGAACTGTGAAATAAGGCATTACCAGAAAAATTTTCTGTGAACATCCTTTTAAATATAGACTTCAGCCATGTTGATAATGTTCATTCTTAGTGGCTGATATTTGATTGATTGGACAAAAGGAAGGATAATGAGGCTAGTGGCATTTTTTCAGGTTGAATGCAGACTTAGATATATAACTGCAGCCTTAAAATGCAGTGACAAATTGCTGCTGAAGGCTGATTCTGTGGAATAGACTATTCTTCTAGCGTGTGATACTTACTCTCTTTTTTTTTGGGGGGATTGGTGGAGGGGTTGAAAACAGTTACGATATGCATAGAGTCAAGATGCTGAGTGCCCTATATCACAGGGATAATGGTTGACATGTGTCTTGCAGGCTGCAAAAGAGGAAATAGGGAATGAACCAAAAAAGAAAGGAGGACAGCTTAGAGAAGGGATAGCCAGATGCACCTTTGAGGACAAAATACTGATGAGCGACATTGTTTTCTTGCGTGCATGGACCCAAGTTGAAGTTCCTTGCTTTTACAACCCATTGACCACTGCATTGCAGCCTCGTGACCAGACGTGGCAAGGAATGAAAACTGTGGCAGAACTGAGGAGGGAGCACAATCTGCCAGTTCCTGTTAATAAGGATTCGCAGTACAAGGTAACTTAGAGCGCATGGTCAAAGCCCATCTGGGAAATAAATCCTTTCACCCAAAAGGGGATTAATGCAAACTGGAAACGCTATGTGTTCACTTCTTCTTCTTCTTCTTCTTCTTATTCGTAACTCTTTTCATTGATTTTTATCCAACAGCCAATTGAAAGGAAGCCAAGAAAGTTCAACCCATTGGTGATTCCAAAGTCATTACAGGCAGCTCTTCCATTTGCTTCAAAACCAAAAGATATTCCTCGTGGGAGTCGACCACTCCTTGAGAACAGAAGAGCAGTAGTGATGGAACCCCATGAGAGAAAAGTCCATGCTCTTGTTCAACACCTGCAACTAATTAGGCATGAGAAGGTATACTTTGTGAGACTTTAGTTCGCATAAGACGACATATGATGTGGTTGACATACGATGTGGTTGACAGTGCCAATACCTTTTAGCTTTTAAAAAGAGATCCCTTGTGCTGGTTTCTCCTCTTGCCAAATTCTGCACATTCACATTTTATCTGGAGCCCCTTGGTTTGCTTGGCATGGATGACCAGATTTTGCATGTATCGGTATCATCTTGATATCTGCCTACCTTTGCTTCTCATCATGGTTTAAAAGATGCCAAAATGTTGTCCTCCATTTTGTTCTGACAGAAATCAATAATGCAAAGTTCATTGTTCTTGTTTTGGATCATCAAGTATGTTGAGTTTCCAGATGGACTTCTTTTCTCTTTTCAACAGATGAAGAAACGAAAGCTCAAGGAAGAACAGAAGAGAAAAGAGCTAGAAGCAGAGAGGGCCAAAGATGAGCAGGTATCAAGAAAGCGTCAAAGAGAGCAAAGGCGGGAGCGATATCGGGTGCAAGACAAACAGAGGAAGAAAACACGAAGGAATTAGGATGCCTGATCCCTCCCACATTTCTTTTGCAATTTTTTTCTGGCAGCTGAAGCAAAGTTAGCCAGTGGCTTCAATTGAGAATCTCCTAACAAATTAGCTGGGACTCTGAAGAGTTGGATAGAGAAAACTTTATTCGAGGAATTGCTGGCAAGTAAAGAAGAAAGGAGTTGGACGTGTTGGGAGGATTCAGCTGTGAAAAAATTTGCATGGCAGAAATTTTTGTTACTAGGTTTACTTTGCTAGTGTAATATTTTGCCGATCGCCGCAAGAGTTGGTGCAGCGCTTAATTTGGCTTTGCGAGAATCATACATTGTCATGGCCCGTGGGTCCAGAAAAAGCCTAGCGCTCTTGCAGGACTGCTGCAGTGGAACTTGCATCGCCGGAGCAGGGTAAATGACAGCTGCTGGAGTTAGTTGCTCGTGCAATTACTGAGTTGGAGGACAACTCAGCACTGTTTAGCTTTTAGCATTGGAATTGGCAGTTTGCAATTTATTTATAGGCAGCACTGGCAAGAAAATTCTTTATGTGAATGACGAAGTTACAGCAATGCTAATTGTTTTTGGTCGTAGCAATGGAATTACACTGCTGCCAAATATATTTGAATGAGATAACTTACAAATTATTCAATGCAGGATGGGAGTTGCATCACATTAGCTAGGTCTTATTGCACTTTGTCATTTCTTGAACATTCATCCTCCATCGTCCTAGCATTAACGGCCTTTCTTCCATAATTCACTTTTGGCAGTAGTCCTACGTTTGTTTCTGTGGACCGAGGAGAAAGGGGGCTCAGCAATCGAGTCGATTTTATCATGAATTCTTGTAAATTTAAGTCGGTTTTACGGAACAGGGAGGGAGGAAAAAGGCTTTCGTTGTTTTAGGGCGCATGACAAAATTTCCGTTTCTCTATTTTTCTGTTTTTCTATTCCTCGAAACAGGTTTGGAACGTAAATCCGTTTGGTAACGCAATTTCATTTTTTTATTTCTGGAACAGATTTCTATTAAATAGATTTGGAATAGAAATCGAAGTTAAAATTTTTTGAACTTTTATATTTTTAGAACAGAAATGAGAAATTAAAATTTTTCTCATTGTTCACTTTCGTCACTACCAGTTGCTCACTTGCTGCTCTTGGGATGCTGGATGCTTGCCGCCGGTTGCTGGCCACCGGCCACTAGCTGTCGACTGCCGGCCACTGGACGTCGGCCGCCGACCACCGCACTCTGACTGCCCATCTTCAACCGCCGGTTGCCGGGTGCCGGACGCCCACTGGTCGTTGGCCGCTCATCGCCAATCATTGGATGTTGGAGGCTTACTACCAACCACTGGATGTTTGTCAGCAACCGTCCGCCGCTCGCCATCGGCTGCCGGATGTTGGCCACCCACCCGCCGTCGGACTCTAGCCATTGGCCACTCGCCGCCGGCCTCTTGTTGCCGAACTTCGGATGTCGAATGTCAAACGTTGAACTCCGGACATTGGATGCCGGTTGCCGATTGCCGATTGTCGGACTCCGGACTTTGGCCGCCCACCGCTAGTCACCGGACTTGGCGCCGAACGCCGAACGTCGGATTTCGGAACTTCGGCCACCCGCCGCCGATCACCGAATGCCGAACGCGGGTTGCCAAATGTCAGATTCCGGCCACCGGATGTCGGTCGTTGCCGCTCCTTGAAATAGAAATTTTATTTTGTTATCAAACAAATTTTTATTTCAAAAATAGAATTTTGAATTATTATCAAACGCATTTCTTTATTCAGAAACTCGTCCATAGAACATAAATTGATTTTTGTTCCATAAATTTTGTCATGCGCCCTGGGGCCAAATCATTCACTCGCTTCCCTTATTTTTGCTGGAAAAAGAAGCAGGGATCTGTCCTGATGATTTTACAACTTGCTGTGGACGCTTTTCTTTATATGAATGATCAATAGCTGATTCTTGCTGACATTGCATGTAAGTCTTACGGGTGTAAGTTCTAATAATCAACTTTTGGTCGACGAGAAACTTCATGAGACGGATATAAAGTCTGATAGCTGATCTCTCTTGCACTCAACTTAACAGCAGAGAAAGACCCAAGCCCAAGGATGGGAAAGTGCTCCCTCAATAATGGCCCATTTTTTAGTGGACTGTTCGTTCTTAGGCTACGTAAGGGAGGCAGAATAAAAGTCTATTTCGTATTTGGTCTCTGCCAAAGGGGTAGAATAAAAGTCTATTCCGTATTTGGTCCTGCCAAAGATAGGAAAGATAGGATATAGGAAAATGAATATAAGAGAAATATAGTCTGAATAAAAATATCCTATGGAAAATGTGGGATAAATATAGTTTTAAACTCTCTTAGATTGAACTTAACAACAGAGAAATGCCCAATATGGGAAAGTGCTTCCTCAGTAATGGCTCACTTTTGAGTGGACTGGGATTCTTAGGCAAGTTTATTTCGTATCTAATCCCTATTAAAAAAAGATAAAGGTGGATATAAAAGAGATATATTCTTTATGAGATATATTCTATATAAAAGTGTCTCATTTGAGAGGTGGGATAAAAGTAAATAGGACTTTCTAATATCCATAGTATAAAGATAATTTTTTTCGAATAATAAAATTCTTAAATTAATAAAATTACAATGATAATTAAATATACAATAATATTTGAATGCTAATGTGTTATTAAACAAAATTTATTGAGGAAGGATGGAGGGGAATACAAAAAAAAATAAAAAATAGAGAGAAGAAATTAAAAAATGATAGGGAAATTTAAATAAATAAAAATGAAGTAGAAGAACCTAGATTTCAAATAAGAAAAATCAAATTTGAATTTTTTTTTTCTAATTCTCGAAGAATGAGGGCAATGATATTTTAAAAAAAGTTTACCTTCTTCGTCTCTTTCTCTTCAATATTTGTAGTTCATATTGAAGTTTTATGGCTCGTCCGTAATTATTTGGTTCACGTAAAAGCTACACGAAAATAGTGAGAGAGTCAAAGCTCTTTCTTCTCCATAGCTCTCTAATTCACGTCAAAAGTTTACAAAAACAACAAGAGAGTTGAAACTCTCTGTAACTCTAGGGTTCACATTGAAACTTTACAAAAGTGGCTAGAGAATCGAAATACTGTGATTTTAGGAATCACAAAGTGAATTATCATGCTTTCTCTCTTACTAGATTTGGCACTCTATTTATAATTTACCTTGTTGATGGAGGAGAGAGAGAGAGAGGTTAGATTTTTATTTAATTCTATATTGAAGTGGCAATGTGGACATGTGTCGATTTATGTGTGGATGTAGGAAAAATAAATACACGCCACATTTGTTGTTGACATGGTGATTTGAAATCATTAAATGTTTTTTCGTGGAGATGAGATGGGACACGGCTTCTTAGGATTGCCTCTGCACCTCGACACCGTATGCATAAGGAGCTTCCTTGTTCCATTTGATCCTCATGCACTTTTTCTTTTTTCTTTTTGTTTAGGTTTCACCTTAAATCCAATAGAGAAGATGAGGCTATAAAAATATTTTAATAAAGATTACCTTCTATCAAACCTAGAAATTTAGTTAATTTGACTTGCATATATCAAACAAAATTATGATTTGAACATGAGAGTTTAGAATGCAAAGTTTCTACTTCTAGCGCTAATACTCCTCCTTGTATATTGCTCCTATTGTTGGTATTGTCCCTATTACTTTGTTGGCTATCACTCCTACTTCTATTGCTACAACACTTATTGCCACGTCGCCACCTAACCATGCTAATTTTATGGCAATTGCTAGGGAAAATTATCAAATCATCCTAAATTTATTGTAGAAATACTAATTTAGTTATAATTTTTTTAATTTTACTAATTTAATCATAAACCTTTGCACGAAATTCTAGTGCTATCATTCAAGCCGATTTTCATTAGAAATCACCGACATGGCAATCCAATCATCATCGGCAATTCTACGTGACATATTTTGGGAAACTTGGTTGTAAGGATTATATTGGAATTTTGAGTGAAGGTATCAGACTAAACTGACAAAATTAAAAAAATTTATGAGTGAATTGACATTCGTATAATAAGTGTAGGACTTAATAAACAATTTTCCCACCTATCTCCTCTTTATGAATAGTCCTGTAAATATGTAGTCCATTAAACTCGTCATGAACCACTTCAAATGATAACTTTTAATCTTTGGTCAAATGAACTCCTCATGCTAGCTTAGTCACGGGAGTCTTTGACTAAAGATAGCAACCCTTTCAAACCCTAGCTCATCTTCCTCTCAGGCAATAGATTTCTGCCAACTACAGATAGAAGTAGTTGAGGAGTTTCTTTTTGACTTATCGGTAACTAACCCCGCTGGAGGTAGCTTAACATATAGTTTTTGAACCCACAATTGGCGTTGTAACACCTAAAGGCCTAGCCTTTTCCCATGTTTGCTATACTAACTAATGAAGAAACTTATGATTGAATCTTCTCACCATGCATAGTCTCACTTTATACATAATCAGGGCAAATTATACCAAATCCACTCAAAGAGCGGCACCAAACTAGCAATAAATGTATGATGGGGAAACTTCATTGGAACCCTTCTTTATTTTTGACCACACGTTGAAAATCTTTGATTATTTTGCAGTCACATATTAAAATTTTGCAAGTTGAGATTATTAATTGAATTTACATTTAATTAATGTAAAAAAAACCCTAAAGTCCCAAATCTACCAAATGTGGAAACAGGGGGCAGTCTGAAGCCAACCTTTTGAAGCCCAGGTCCAAAAAGGCCTTCCTTTTACTATTTTTTTCTTCAACGAAGATAAAAGGAAAGGTCAAATAAAGTTGTTAAACGCTGCTTTGCAGCTTCCACTTTATCTACCCACTTTACCATTCCTTACATCCATAAATAATCAATCATATTAAAATTTTTCATTAACAAAAAGCGGTTTCTTTTTTTTTTCCCCTTTATAATTCCCAATTGAATAAAAAAAATCATAAAATTAAGATACCCAAGTTAGAATTTTTCAGGCCATTGGCCCGTTCCTATGTTCCACGTAGCAGAAAGGCTGAATGCAGTATATTTAAAAATCATTTTTTTATATTTTATATTTTCGGGTTTTATTTTATTATTTTATTTTGAGGTGATATGGTGGGGAACAATAATAATAGATATAATAATGGCGGTGTTATTATAATTCTCTTTTTAACATGACAGACAGTCCGATAATATTGTCTTCCTGTCTCGGAACAGACGCACTATCTCACTGACTCTCTCTCTCTCTCTCTCTACTCTCTCTACTCTCTCTCTTCCGAGTGAGCTCAGTGTGGTAGCTCCGAGTTAGGGTTTCGGCGAGCGAGCTGCTCCCATTCCGCTTCTCCATCTCCGTCGATCGAGCGCGGAGGAGCCGCTGAATTCGGCTTCTGGGTCGTTTCACGGCTCCGATCTTGGAGGTTCGCCGGGAAAATCGGTTGGTTCTGGTCCCGGAAATGCTTCATGGGTCCTACGTCGTCGGGTACGTTCGCCCTCGTTTTCGTTCCGTGGGAAAAGATGGAAATTGGTTGTCTTGCTTTCTGGTTGTTCCGACAGCTGGTGGAATCAGCTCACATTTATGTTTTTTCTTTTTTTTTTTTTTTTGGGAACATTGTTCTTGTTCTTGGTGATGGTTGAGCTTAGTTTGAGCTTGGTATGATCATTTCTCGGTGAAGATCAGTTGAGATGTGGTTCTGGGTCGGGCAAATTGGGACGGTATAGAGCATTTGTTAGCTTGATGGTTTTGAGTTCTCTGTGTTCGGTTCTTGTTTCCAGGCAAATGCAAAGAATGGGTCCTTTTTTTTTTTTTTTTTTTTTTCAGTTATCGGAAGTTGAAGTGGTCGCTAACTCGCCTTGCCTTGCCTGGGATCATTCAGGAATTGCCATTTTTTAAAACAAATTTTGGAGTTGTGCTGTAGGCATTTAAGTTCATATGGTAGGTGAGACGGTTTAGGGAAGTAAAAATGACTAGATCTTTTGTCTTGAGTCCTGATCTCTGGACTTTTATGGGTGATTCTTGAAGGGAAATGATGCTCTGGGATTTCTTTGCTTAATTCTGCCATGAGTAATGGAAAACAGTTGAATGGAGAGTGGTTAGTTTATCTCTCTCTATTTTGTTGGATATGGGGGCAGACTAGTATAAGTCGTGGCTGATTGGAATTTGTTTAATCTGAGTTTTTGCTAATGGGTCCAGTATTTGACATAAAAAAAATTCTTGTTAATTTTGTTTCTTCATCTAAAGTACATTTCCAACTATTTATGCGAATTTAGCAGTGTGTAGTGACACGTTTACAAGATGCTGTGCCCTTCACCAGCTCGAAATGAGCAAAACAAGTTCGTGTTGGTTTTGCTAGTTTTTCTTTTCTTTTTTGCAATAACACTGAAAGTCCATATATTGTTTGAATTTTATATTTCGAATCATTATTTGTGGAAAAAATTAATTGTGGAAAGGAAGGTGTACGGTTCCAATGCTTAAGGAGACAGGAGAAACTTATGACGGCACTCATCCTAGCTTTTCCGTGGATTTAGTTTAGATTAAGTTTTAATTTGCCTTCATCTGCTTGTGTATTTTTATTTTTATACAAAATTTCCATTGAAAATGTGACAGTTTGTGTACATTTGCTCATTTTTATTTACAGCTGCTCAATTACATCTTGTTCTAAACTTTTAGTTGCCTGCAGGTGATGTTGTTTGACTGGATCTTATTTTGGAAGATTCACAGCTATCTGTGGAGTATATTTGTGCAACTTGATGTTGCCAGAGGGATAGTGGACCCATGAGCTATTTCAAATTTTATCATTTTCGCAGGGGTGAGATTTTGCTGGTTGTCAAGAGTTTTTGTGCTATATATTCATTTAATCATCATTGTGGTTGACATAGTTATTCAAAGAAATATTCTATCCTGAGTTTACATCTCAAACATTGATATTTTGTCTTTGCAGGCTCTATGCGCCATCAGTTCTTATTATTTATCATCTATTTATCCAGCTTCCGAGATGTAGTAGCATTTCAAATGTCATTTGAATCTACCCCTATGGCATCTGTGCCTGAGTTAGCGAGTCCCCCCAGCACTGGCATCTTTTACCCTATAGAAATATCTCCTGCTGTTATTCCACAATATCCACTTCCAAATGAGTCTTTGCCACCGATGTATCCTACTTTTCCAGCAACGTATGAGCCGGTTTTAACAGGAAAATGCCCAGTAAATTTCTCTGCTTTATCCGATATACTAAGCACGACAGCCTCTGATTGTGCTCAACCCATGGCAATGCTTGTTGGAAACGCGATATGTTGTCCACAGTTCAGTAGCCTTGTCCACATATTCCAGGGATTTTACAGCATCAGCTCTGATAAGTTGGTGGTGCCAAATGCTGTTGCAAATGACTGTTTTTCGGATATCATGAGTATCCTCATCAGCAAAGGAGCTAATGCCACAATACCTTCAATCTGCTCGATAAAATCAGCAAATCTTACGGGGGGATCATGTCCTGTAAATGATGTTACCACTTTTGAGAAAATGGTGAACTCAAGCAGCCTACTTGAAGCGTGCACCACAGTAGATACCCTTAAAGAATGCTGCCGACCGATCTGCCAGCCTGCTATTGCAGAAGCCGCTCTTAAGATCTCTGGGGGAGAATCGTCGATGATTGAAAATAAAGATGCAGGGCAGGGCTCTAGTCGAGTTGATATACTAAATGATTGTAAAGGGGTTGTATACTCATACATATCAAGAAAGCTTCCATCGAATGCTGCAAATATTGCATTTCGAAGATTATCTGCGTGCAAGGTCAACAAAGGTATCCCCGTTGCCACATGCAGCTACTATTAAACTATTTCGGTTAAGGTCCTTTGTTTGTGGCTCAATGTGGCGCTATCTGGGACTTCGGTTCATCAGTTTCCTGTGTGTTTAATCTCTTCAAACCACGAAGTTAAACAGTGATGGTATGTGTCATAAGGTAGGATATGTGCATGGACAATCAGGTGTACTGGGAAACTTTTGGTACCTCTCCTCTTTATTGATGTTGATATGAGAGAAGAGTTTCATGCTGACTTTCTATTGGGAAAACATTCCATTTTCCTTGGGAACCTCAGATGATAAGGCTTGGATATGTGCATAGACATCAGTGTTTCTTTTTTAAACCCAATTTTCGATGGGGCTAATTTGCTTGTGTATTTCTGCTAGTTTCTGAGTGACATCTATTGATCTTGAGTCTCACTGACCCTCTGCAGACACCATCGGTTTACATATGAGGTATCATTTCAATGTTTGGCTCACTCGTGTCAAAATTCTTTGCAGTATGCCCTTTGCAATTTAAGCAGCCTTCGGAAGTAATCGCCGCATGCCGTAATGTAGCTGCTCCTAGCCCTTCCTGCTGTAGTTCGCTGAATGCATATATTGCAGGCATTCAGAGACAGATGTTGATTACGAATAAACAGGCAATAATATGTGCAACAATGTTTGGTTCAATGCTTCGAAAAGGCGGGGTCATGACAAATATATATGAGCTTTGTGATGTTGACTTGAAAGATTTTAGTATTCAAGGTAAAATTTTCTCTGACTTTTCTTATGTTTTCTGAGGCTGTTTGTCATTGATAATTCATAATTACTGAATTAATTTTCTTTCATTTCTAACGTACTTGGAGAGGATGCAGCATATGGACAACAAGGTTAGTTTTTTCTCCATTGATGTTCCCTTTTCCCAACTCCTTTCCTAGTTCTCTGCTTTTCCTAGTTTGATGATTTTTTTCATATGTAAATTACCTTCCGAGTAATTCACTCTATAAAATTTCAAGCTTTGGAAATCCATTTTTCGTGGCAAAAGGTTTGCATCTTTTGTTGCTATAAATTGTCTTCATGCTGAATTGTCTTCTAATGGATGTATCAAGACTATGGATAATAACCAAAATCTTTCCTTCTTTTAGTAGCAGGTTGCCTACTGCGTAGCTTCCCTGCAGATGTGATATTTGACAACATGACAGGGTACAGCTTCACATGTGACCTGAATGACAACATTATAGCTCCATGGCCTTCATCGTCATCAGTTTCATCTCTTTCACTATGTGCTCCTGGTAATGTGATATCTAATCATGTTGATCATTTGCTCTTCTCCATCTTTTCCTTCCTTTTGTCATCTTACTTTGCTCTACTCATACTTGGTTTTGATTTCTGGTTTTGTGTTTGACCTGGCAGAAATGTCACTGCCTGCATTGCCAACTTCTGAGACCATGAAAAACCCTGGTATGCACCATTAACTGTCCAAGTTTTTCGCCCTTGAAAATCCGAGTGTTGCTGATTTATCTGATATGTGAAGTTCAGTGTTGATTAAATGCATATCCCTGACAAGATTCACGTATCTAACTTGGTGAAAACCACATGTGGCTCACATGAGAAAGTATTCTGCTTGGCAATGCTGTTTACCAAGTTCATCAGTGTGGACTAAAATGGGTTTGTATCTGGAGAGATCCGACTTACCCATTTTTTCTTCTGATGAAGTGGCTTCAGTTATCTTGAAATATGAAAAATTAGTCAAAGCTCCCAGCGAGTCTTCTGACCCTAATCTCTAGGATATACTCCCTGCACTTTTAGAAAACATTTATCGGTGACAAAGCTGAGCCCTCAAAGCTGACTAATGCTCGAGCTTTCTTGGAAGAAGGCTCGCTTTCCATTCAGCTGCTGCGCATGTTAATGCATTTGTATGAAGGCATCTTTACAAATTGTACGGGACATTACAGAACACTAGTAGAGCCTTTTAATGATAGCTGGCTAGTCCTTGTAGCGGTTTCACACTTCCGCTGAAACATGCTTTACCATCTTATTTATGTGTGCAGGATGCCGTGGTGTCGGGTTGGAAATGATGGTTCCAATTTTTTCATTATTTCTTTTCAGCGCAATTTTGTGCTGATGAAATCCAGCTGAGGGTTGAGCAGTTCCCAATTCCGGGCTTGTGGGAAATTAACACGGAGTGGCCATATTTCACCTGTATATTTTTTTTGAGTAGCCTTCTTGTATAGCATCTCTTCTTTTTGCTCTCTCTCTCTCTCTCTCTCCATATTTTTTCTGTGGTTGGTTGTACCTGATCTATGAGCTTGAGTTAGCATGTTTTTCTCTCTATTTTCCTTCTGTTTTCTCCCCAGAAGAGATTGGCCACACCCCATTTCACATAAAAGCAAAGTCTTGACTCTTGAAATCAGGGTCAACTGGAAAAAACTTAATCTTTACTTTCAAGGGAAACCTGTTCAACTAAACCAATGTAATGATTAGGACTATAAGAAAGTTTAGTTAGTGATAAGATAAATTCAGGGACTTTTACTTAATCGAAAATGCATTCTTTTGTAATGCGTGCAAAAAATTTGATATGGGTTTCATTATTTATGACAAATTGAATTTTGCAAGAGAATGAGTATTAGGCAAAGTGTCAGAAGTTATTTGAATAATTTGAGGCGAGAGAGAGAGAAAGATGACTAGGATTAAGGGGGAAATGACGAGATCTTGACGGTAATGTGGCGCTAAGAGGCCTATTTTTGGCAAGTAGTTTTACGAAATATCTATTTTGGGAATTACTTTTCTAAAGATATCTATTTTGGGAAACAAATTTCTAAAGATGTCTATTTTGAGAAACAAATCTTTATTTTCTTTATTTTTCCTACGTTTAAATAGGTGACCGATGACATAAACTTAGTACACTCTATTTAAGTAGTTTCTTGCTATCTAATGTTTAATAATGTTCTCTTCTTCCGAAATTTGATCAGACCATAGTTATGAAAATAATTGTCATTCTCACGGTACTCAAGAATGTGATAAATTGAAATCGCTATTCTCGGGTTTTCATCGTGCACATATATTGTTCAAAAAAGAATGGGACGAACTTTAAGTACATATTTTATTTATGTGATGATTCAATTAAGCGGCTCGATTTTGCCTGTTTGGAGATGGGGCATTGCAATTAGTGTAACTTATTGGAAATGAGTGTTCGTGTCCTATCTATAAAAAGGGTGATAAAGTGTCATGATCTCCATGATACCATCGATTTAAGCCACAAACAAAAGATCAAAACAAAAGTTAAAAAGAGCTCCTTTACCTCATCGGGTCAACCCGACCCAAATCGAACTCGAATCTCTTGGTACCCGATTCTTTCTTTCCCGGGTCGCATCCTATTTTCCCCCAAAATCCGTTTGATCAGCAAGCCGCTGCAATCCCCCGCCAAAACCCTAAACCCCTCTCTCTCTCTCGCGATCAATCTCGATCTCGATCGACAATGGCGGGACTGGGTCTTTTCCACACGGACTGCGAGTCGATACTGTCGGAAATCAAGCACCAAGAGAAGCAGCTCGCGCTCAAGCGAAGGTCGGAAATCAAAATAGCTATTTTCTGGTTCATCAATGGTAGGGGCGGCTATTGTGCGCGTCTTAGCTTCAATGCGATGGAGTTCTGAGGGGTTAGGACTGTCGAGTGGTCTGACAACGAGTTGGATCCCCAGAACAGGGAGAAAAATAGCAGCTTTGAGTGTTCTGAGTAGTCTGCTTAATCCGGGGCTTCTCGATGAAGTGCTCTGATGTGTTGGAGATGGAATTCTGTTGGACCGACGAGAGCTTGTGGATATTGTTTGATTCTTTTCTTTTTTTCGACCGATTTTTAGTTGAATTTGATGCGACAAGATTGAATTAGCGGAATGGATTGAAGCCGTCTCTCTCGAATTTCCTCTTCTATTTCTCTGTTTTTTATTTTTTTCCTTCTGCAAATTTTCTGTTTTCTATTTTGGTTTTAAATTGGACGGCAACGTGCTGCTCAGGTTTTCTGGTTGATTCGATCGGCTCGGGCGAACGAATAAGATATGTGATGTTCTCTTTGTGAGTTGACGGTATTGTTTTGACAATGCGTGTAGGTGGTTGATGGGGTTACCACTGTCCAAGTCAGAGTTAAAGCATTTAGAAGGGCCAGAGTTTTTAAAGAAAAAGTAAGTTTTTATTTTTATTTTTTTGGGCAAGCTACTTCTGCACTGGTGCTTTTTTCTTTGTGTTCACATTTGCATATAGAATCATGAAATAATGTTAGGAATTTATTGGTGGATTTTCAGGGTCCTGCGTGAATCGATGCTCAGAGAAGATGATGTAAGTTCTTATGTCAAATGTCAAGCCATTTCAGGATTCATTGTGATAGATTGTATTTGGTCTAATTTTTCTCTATTCCTCCAGCATGATTAGTAGCAAATAAGCATTTCAGGCCGTATAATCTTGGTTGAGTATGAGATACTTATTAAAACATCTTCTGTGCACCAGAAACTATAAGTGAAAAAGGTTTTAACTGGGGAAGTTTCGTGAGTGTGCCAAGCATACTCTATTTGTTATCAACCATCATTAGTTGCTGGTAGAATGAAACATATTCCCTCGTCTTATTTACTGATATTGGTCCTACTTGATGTTCAGTTCTTCTTCTAACCATAGCTTCAAGAGTCTCTGGCTTGAAATGATCTGCATTTTCACGTGGCTTCTTGGGTTTTATAAG
The DNA here is from genome assembly GCA_014182715.1 of Eucalyptus cloeziana. Classification (NCBI taxonomy): domain Eukaryota; kingdom Viridiplantae; phylum Streptophyta; class Magnoliopsida; order Myrtales; family Myrtaceae; genus Eucalyptus; species Eucalyptus cloeziana. The sequence continues at coordinate 1,498,429 of CM024634.1, read as the reverse complement.
TACTTACCCTATTCAATTTCTTAGATGTACTCATGAGGATTCGTAATTTTTTCCAAAGCAAGTGCAAGTTCCTTATATAGGTCTCTTCACTTGCAATCGGTTCTTAATTGAGTTGGCACTTCCCTTGGTCTGTATTAGTCGCATCTCTTCATTTGCTTGGCATTGGGAAATTCCAAATGCCAGCCTAATATTATATTTGTACTATTCTACACTGTAATATTACCTTGTCTATCATTTTCAGATATTCTATGAGACTGCAAAGACGCATGTTGAAGAAGCTATCTTATCGCATGATATGGAAGAAGGGTGCAGTGGTGTTCCAGAAAATGTTAATTCGTCTGACATGCCTAATATGCTAAAGGAAATTCTACCTCATCTCAATGATATGACCAATAAGGGCCTTTATAATCTTGCCATGATACTTACTAGGGGATCTGTTGAGTTTGACAAAACTCGCTGGAAGATGAAGAAACTTATTAGGGAAACTGCCCGTAGAGTATGTCACGTTGAAAAGAACACTCAATGGGATAAGGATACATTAAAGAAGCTCTATCAACTTTTTAATGACCCACGGAATTTCCGAGGAAACTGTCTGAATCATTTAGCTCCTGCATCTCATTCTCAAAGGGCAGCAGCTTTGAAGCTTCTGGGTAGACTTGAGGAACTTTCTACGCCGGCTCTGATTGCAATGTATAGGAAACTAAGACGGGTACAGGGGAGAGTTCCTCGGTTGGAACCCTTCAAAAGTGGACGGAGCCGAGATGATCTGATCAGTAAAGTGAAGAAAACTAGTAGAAACATGTTGCGGGATCTTGGTTCTAGAGATTTTCTACCAGAACCGCTAGCTAAAGCAATGGCTATAGCAGTATTATCTTTAAAGCTAGCATCGGGCCTTCAAAGTTCCACGGGAACAGAATTCTACCAATTTTCTTCAGAAATTAGAAGTTTGCAGGATGAAATTGTGAAGGCTGTTTCGTTACTGAACTCAAAAGTTAGATTCCAGGAGCTGAAAGTTTTGCAGTCACTGTTGGACCCCAGTGCTAAAGTCTCAAATGGTCGTCTACGAACAGCAGTCAAAAGCATTTTGACTGAATATCTATTTGAATGCTCTGATTTGGATGTGATCCCAAGGTCTTTATTGGAGTGTCTAGCTTTTATTAACAGGAATTCTCGAACTGCACCGCCTTCATCCTTTCTTAAGGAGGAAGTCAAAGAAGAAGTAGAATGCATTTTGGTTGTTAGTGCCCATATGAAGCAGAATGTCTGGGATTTGCTTCCTGAAATTGGGTATCATACAGATTTCGCTAATGCTTATATGGAGGAATTGGAAGAAAGTGATGAGGATACCAACTCCGATTATGAAGATGAGAGACATACAAGAATATTAAATAGTGGAAGTTCTGACAACATTGATTCATTGTTTCCAGTGGAAGGCACTGGAGAGTCTATTACTGATAGCTCCAATCTGCCTCATAGTAATATTAAGGCTGACGATAGTTCCCCCAGTCACACACCAGGGAAAGTGTTTTACGGTGCTGCTGCTATTAAATCTGAGCCAGATATCTCGCCCAGTATTGCCTACACTGCTGCTTGGTATAGCAGTTCTTCCTTGTTATTCCAAGACTTAAAGAGTTCTGAACGCTTGAATAGCATGGATATAGATAGTTTAAAGCCATCGAGCAACTTTAGTGCTGCTAAAACTGATGGTGATGGTCCCTTCGCTTTTCTGTCACCCAATGCAGGGTGTGCAAAGTCTCTTGAGAGACATGAAGCTGAAGACGATGAACTGAAGAATCAACAATGGGATGTCTCAAACAGTCCAAGCACTTGCATAAATCGATACCTTGCTGTCCAGGAAGCTTGTGATGAAACAAGTATAATTGCCTATAATTTGGTAGGTTATATATTGGAAGAATTTGCTCAAAGAGAAGGGTTGAATCTAATAATAAATGAGAGTTCATATCTGGGACGTGATCAATCCAATGAAGAAGGCCATGAAGGTATACCCCCCGAGCTTTATCCTTAGAGAGACCATATTGAAGAAAAGGGATTCATGCTTTACTGTTGAAACAGTGTTGTTGTTCCCAAGGTTCGGTCAAATTATATTTGAGGAAACATCAGTTTTTCAATGTAAGGATGGTGACTCAGTGATTGATTGCCCATTAGTAACTTACACCATTGTAGAGTTACTTTGTTGTGTTGATTAATTTATCATCACAGAAACCATTGTAACCATGGATATCATTTTAGAAGGTACTCGGTGGATGACATCAAAATATTAACGTGGCCATCATTACTTGTGGCATTTACTGCTTTGCATGTTTAGAGTGTCAGCATAAGTTTGTGGTAATGACTAATAATGGCTGTTTGTGTACAATTGCAGAAAAGAAGGATTCTAGTCATCACAAGGGCTCCGAAGATTTTGTCATCCATAGAGCACTCGATAATCTAGCTCCGTGCCTCAGTAAGAGGTATGACAGAGTTTTACTTATCCCGCTTATTGGCAAAATATTGTTTCGTACATTTTCTTTATCCTTTTGAATATTAAATATATCATTCATCAAAGGGGAACCTGGGGATTACCATCGCATCAGAGCTAGATTCAGGAGAGTTTGTCAAATCTAACAAAAAAAGATCACTCCTGATATGAAACAATAGTTTCATATGTTCCTTTCTTTATCAGTAAAGGAGGATTTGGTGGTCCTGAGTTTGATTTCTACCTTACTTCTCATCCTCTACTCATGATTTCAAATAATAGAAAAAACAATGAATCACCACCATAAGGCAATACTGCTAGTGCCATACTTTAGAATGTGATCTTATAGGAAGCCACTGCAAATGTTGCCATCATTTCTGAGATTCATATGCTGATAAATTTTGTGAGGTCCGGTTTATCGTTTCTGATTGGTACATTTATCTTGAAACTCTTCCTTTTTTATGCAGTGTCATGGAAATAATGAAGGAGTTCACAAGCATTCCTTAGATGTCTACTCTCCATGGGAAAAAGATCATATCCTCGTTCCTCGAGTAAGCTCTGGAATCCTGCTTGAATTAAGCTTCATAGTTAATTGCTGCATATGATGGGAGTGAAAGACTTTTCCTCCTTGGGGAATTATCTGGGGAAAGATGAGAAGACTTGCGAAAAGCTGACATGCCTCATGGATGAAATGGATGCTATGAAGCAGTTAGTTTTCCTGATACCATGATTTAGATGAATATGCCTCAGTTTGGAAGGTATAGGTCTTCTGGTTGTGGACATAACTTCTCTGTCGGCACTCACATGACCTATTTGGCAATATGACTCTTAAGGGCAAATGAATTGCAAGAGTCAGCCTGTCCGCATGGGACACATTCACCTATGTCGAGCTGACCTCACTGTGAGCTGTGGATGATGTCCCCTCCCTCTAATGAGTGATGTGGATGAAAGGAATTATCAACTCCTATCCAAGAGCCAAGAGAAAAGGAGCTCTGCGAATAGGGTTCTTTGTTCAGAGATGGAATGTAAGTTTGTGAAAACAAGAGCACTCTATTATTAGCAATCAAATCGCTCTGTGCTTCCTGAAGTTCGGATGATGATCGCTCTACACCGATGTATTGTTATTCTTTGGCCCTGATGGTCATGGTAAACCCATTTTGGAAATGTTACCACAGTCTGTATCTATCATTTATAACCCACCTGCCACTAATGACTGCCAAGCATAGGTTTGCCCTCGCAAGGACCGCAAAACAATGTTTTAGATATAGTGTTAGAATGAATGCATAATCTAAATTCCTCTTCCCGACTTGTTAGTGCAATTGATCCCTCTCAACGCCATGGTATCCTGTAGTTTCATTTCTCTCTTCTTTGGCTTGAAGGGTACTCTTGGCCGTCGTCTTGATTGACACAGTATCTCCTTCAATTAATTTTTGCCATATTAGCTTTAATCTGACTCCTCAATTTATGATTTGGTTGGGTTGGCTCGGCTCTAGTAACTAAATAGTAATTTTCCCAGGAGGATTTGTATGTACAACCATATTGATGTGGCAACTCCAGTTTAAAAGTCCAGTTGCAGGTGAATCTGCCAATCTCGTCTTCAATTTTCAACTCCCGCGAGTTTTCTTCCTAACGCCAGCTATAGATCAATTGAACGAGTTCAATCTCTAGATTTGGCGCTGAAAATCCCCATGTTGTTCTGACTCGCATCTGATGTGGACGAGCCTCTGAAATTTCTGAGTTTACTAAGCACGGAACATAAACTCTTCATGTGGCTTCCTGGTTTCGATCGAATGTTGTGTCCAAAGTCTCTGGTTTTTCTCAGTTCTAAGAAGCTGGAACTCTAGGTCAAGCGCGGCTATCTTATGAATTTCTGAATGGGCTGCGTGCGAAATGGGTTTGACTTGTCAACGACAGTTCGTTAGGTGAAAAACATGTCATTTGTGGCACGAACGAAATCATTCACCATTCACTAGGGCGAGAATGTTCGGCGTCCTATGATACTGAAAACAGGCATAGGGAAAGTGCCTGGTCGAGTAGGTCATTGATCTTTCTTCCCCACGCACAATTTCAAGTTGTAAGAGACCACTCAATAATAAAATTATGGGAACAGCCGCCATCCGCCATCGAAAATCATTCTTTAATGGTCTTATGTTCTTCCCAGTCCAACCCTCGCAAAACAAACCTTCAATTCGCTGTTTCCAACACAATCAATGGTGCCGCATAATTAACAGGGATGAGTTCTTACTCAACACTTTCCAGGGAGCTGTTGCGACTATAATCAAGATTTCTCAACCAAGCAGTCGAACTTTTATTATTCATCAGATGTGCTTTCAGCACAATAACAAATTACACCAAAGCGCAACAGAGATCCAGTCTGCTCGAGAATCCACACATGCACCCATGCACAGCAATTATGTTGTGTGCACTCAGGCAACTTAGCTAATCCGACATTATCTAGAGGCATCATTTTCCCAAACATTGTCCCAAGAACCAGTTGGAGCAGCTTTTGGTCCCTCAATGTAGCCCTGCACGGCATGAGGGTTGCCCGGTCCAGGAAGTGGACGTCCGTCAGGGCCTGGTGGGTGGACTTTCCTGGGCTTTGTCCTGATCCCCAGCACCCTCAACACAAATCTAGCAAGCTCACCATATAGCATTCCAGACCGATCGAAAAGCTGCAGAACAAGCCAGATTGCTGAGAGCTCAGTATTTGATACAATATCACAAGAAGACAAAATCCTAATAAAAGCTTTCACAGTCTTAACATATTTAGTTCCATGATATCTCCAACATAAGCAAGTTATAAAATATAATGGATCAGTGCTCTTACCATGGTAAAGGTCTTTTACAGATAATGACATCCAGTAAAACCAATCATCTCTCAAAGTTTCCATCATCTTTGAAAAGTGAAAAAAAAAAATGAATTTTCCCCTCTCAGATTCACACTAGCTTTGATCCTAATCATGCATTTATTTTTCAAATGCACTTTCCTTTCAAGCCAATTTTTACCAAAAGGTATAATAGTACCTATCTAACCTCCTCCTGTGAACATTACGACCCCCTTCAATTAAATTACATAGTGCAGTCCACTTAAAAAACTTGCACAGCAAACGGACAAAATTTAAGCAATGCGGTTTTCTCATTCAAATTTACTCCAGAATTCTCAAATTGGACAGGACAGGACAGTACAGTCGCAATGGGCATGCGCATGTACATATTTCTGCACAGGGAGATACACAAACTTTAAGTGTTGTCTATTTTGACGGAGAGAAAGTGAAGCTTAAGGTGAAAGAGTGTCTATGTAGCTGAATCACAATATCATAAAGTCATCCTATTAATAGATAGAGTCTGAAAAACCCAATTAATCCATCACTCTGCAAATACGTTCAACAGATAAGCCACAGGACATAAAACACTACCTGAAGAAGTGCTGTCATAAACATGTGGAAGGCTTGAGTATTTTGGTCAATAAGAATTGAAATGCGGCCAAAAAAGTTTACCACTCCCTGCATCTGGCATTAGAGAAAAGCTAGAATGAGTTGTCCATAAAATAAATTAGTACAACATTGCCTTAAATTATAGCTCTAAATATAGGTCTAGAGAACTATTGTCCCATCACCTTAAAAATCAAGATCGAGGCAATTACTTCAACACGTTCTGAGTACACAATCTAAGATAAGAAAATCTTTCACCTAAAAACAAGGTAACAACAAGCAATTGCAGAACAATTGGAACCAAAAATGGTCCTAAGACATCACATTTGATATTTCAGCAGGAACTAAAATGTATCAAAGCTAATTAACCAACTAAATGAATCACAAGACAGAGTTCACAATAATGCACCAAATAACAGACTTACATACGTTCATGCCTTTAAGAATTTGATTAATTTCAACAAACTAAAAATACGACTATGACGTCCAAACAAAAAACTTAAGCCTTAGGTGAAGGTATAATACACACACAGACATGTACATGTACATATATATGTAATGTATGTATGTATCTATGTATGTATGCATGTATGTATGTATGCTGTCTACCTATAGGCCTTTATTAACATGTACACAAACGATATGGGATACATTCACACCCCCTTTGAAGTGCAAACCAGACTGAATACAGCACTTGAAATTGGCAAATGGGGAGTCCCACACGTGAAAAAAATTGAGATGGAAACTGGATATATAAGGTCTTAGATGGAGGGAGACAATATGTATATAAGGCCTATATAAAACCGTATACAAGAAAAGTGGGATACTTTAACAGTCTCTAGAATTCTTAAGCCTGCATTTGGAAAATTAGCAAGGATGGAAAGAGGCGTGAGTGTGATAAATTTCATAAAAGCAGGACATGAAAATGAGAATGAAGAGATCACACCAATCAATCTTTTTTTCTAGCAAAAACAATCAATAACAAAAGCCACTATTTAGTTCCATCTAGAAGCATAAGTTCGAAACAGTAAAAGCAATCAGGAGGAGGTAGTACCCAATCAACATTCCTCAGATGAAATTCATAAGGAAGAGGAAAGTGCAAGACCATTGCTTACCACCCGTAAAAATGACATCCAAAACCCTGGAGGAGAAGATGGTGCGCCATATGGATTGTTTGGATCTTGCCCTCCATAAGGACCACCCATTCCCATTCCCGTTCCCATTCCATAGCCACCCATTGGTCCTCCAAATCCACCACCATACATTCCACCACCATAGAGTCCAGAGGATCCATTAAGGCCTCCGTAGCCTCCCCTATACATGGAGTTACCATACATACTACTGCCATACATTCCACCTACTCCACCATACATTCCAGTACCATAACCCGAACCGTAATTCAAACTGGAATTATAACCTGCAGACAGAAACAATTTCAAAATATGCTTCAATTTGGGATGGTAGTGAAAGATACCACCTTCTGCAACAAAATCAATGGTCACCTCCATAGGTATTATTCCCATAGCTCTGCTGCTCCCATGGCCTTGTAGGAACAGGCCTTCCCAGAGCATTCGTATTAGGAGTGGTGGTCCTGTCAGTGGATGCAACAATTTCTCCTGGTCTTGCAGTTCCTGAAGCCTCAACCACATCACTGGTGCTGCCAGCAGATGGCGGTTTAAAAGGCGTGGGACCAGAAGAGGCACCGGTTCTCTCCCATGGTTTTGGTGGGGGAGTAGCTGCAATGGCAGAACATCGTTCAACTCACAGAGGGTATACAATGTTTCTGCGCAGTCGAAGAAACGTCCGAAGAACGTAACAAGACAGGCATCTACATATTACAAGAACACGATCATCACATGCAGGTCAGAGGATCCTGCTACAAATTACAAAAATCTTTCATTTGTCTAGAATAACCCCGGAAATCAGGCTGAAAAAGTACCGACGCAAAAAAAAGCAGAATGATGTAACCCGTCGAACTTCTCTCCACAACAACACCTACCAACTACCAAGTAGTTCTGCATATGGGCTCATCAAGCAAGACAATCCTAAATCAATTCCTCAACCAACTCGAGCTAGCTTTCTATTCCAAATGGAAGTCAACCCAAGCGCCCGACTTTCTTGAAACCAAACTCAAAAACGGAGTCAACCAACCTCCCCCCATCAAAAGCACCGGCCATCAAACAGCGACCGACCCAAAACGCACCACCGACCCAAAACCCATCAACAAGACACCCCCGAATCCCCACCCGCTCAACAGACATCGAACCCAAATATACAACAGCACACGCGCTAGCGAGGCCCGAATCGTTCGCCACAACCCGAGAAAAGGAACGCGCCCCCCGATCACAAAGCACAATCGAAAGCACCGAGAGAGAGAGAGAACCCAGAATTCATCGGCGGCAAAAACCTAGGATTTCCAGAACAATCCGACAAAGCACGCGGTGGCCGATCGATCGAATCAAGAAACGGGGGGGAACAGACGGGGACGAGCTTCGGGAACGAACCTGAAGAGGGAGGCTGAGGATTAGACGCCATGGGAGCTGCAGAGAAGCAGCGACATAAGAGAGAGAGAGACAGAATGAGAGAGAGAGAGAGAGAGGAGAGAGATTTGACCGCCTTGGAATTGGCCGGCGGCGCTGTGGTGGTGCGTGGTGGGGGCGACCAGGGCAATGGCCTGGAAGGGTCCGCCTCTGTTCTCGGAAGTTCTCTGTATCTATTTCCTTATTTTGTATTTTGTGACCTTCCGCTATTTTCAATTTTCATGGCACCCATTTTTTTTCTTAAATTTTTAAATTTTTGCATTTTTTGCAATTGCTTATTGATCATAATCTGTCAGTTAGTAATATACAGGAATAAGGACAGCAGCACGGTTATCTATGTTTGAATTTACATGTTATCATCAGATTTCGAATATATCTATATTCAAGTGAAATTCAACATATTATATGACCTTATTAATGAGAAAATAGAAATATGAAACCGGAATTTTTACTGTGGAGATGACTTAGCAGATTAAAAAATGTGAATATGTGATTCTCCTAGTCACCACATGAAGATGATGTTATAGTTATCTCATGTTTGATTGAGATATTTTAAAAATCCAAAATTTACCGATTAGGATATTGCGTAGTTGACGTATGAATTTGTCTACCGCCTTTGATGAAAGTACAGATTTTAGCAGGAAATCCTCTTTTATCAACAACCCTCTTTTATCAAGAAAAATCTTTGGGTGCAAAACCCTGTTGATTGTGTTCTAAGCAATGTATTTGCTGCTACCATAATGTAATACATGAGCATGTAGCAAGTAGGACTTGGCTCACCTGCTTGAATCAAGATGAACAAAATTCTGGTCAGATTTTCATTGGAAAAGACCTCAAGTATCGACTTGTTCCTGAAAATAAGGCAGAACGCCCCGGTAAAAAAAATTTCCGTGAAGACGCGACAGAGTTAGAAGTGCACAAAGTCGAGCCTGCTATATTCACTTTCATTCATTTTGCCCCACACGCTATGATAAAAGTCTATACAGATTGGAGATCAAAGACAGGATCACAAGCTGGTCACTCCTTGGGGAAGTGTCATTTCTACAGTTGCTTCTATCATTTACAGGTGCTACACTCACTAAAAAGATTACGACATTTCTCTCCCTACACTCTCCTCTCCTCGTCTTGACGTGCCGTGCCAATCGATCATTCAAGTGACTGCTCAGAACTGTGAAACGTGCCACTGTTGAAGATCAATCACAGAGCCGGTACCGTATGGGTAAGCTAGATGCTGACGAATTTCAAGCCCCCGACAAGAAGATGGACCCAGATATCAGGAGCATCCTGCCAAGAAGCAATTGCTACCGCCAGAGCTGCCCATTGCAGCAGGCACATCGCGGACAAGAAACTTGACACTTCGTGTACCAACATATTCCATAATCTCGAGGCATTCCTGCAAATCTGAATCGCTAACCAGCATCACCCATTCATCCTCATCATCCAAGTACTTGAGCTGGAATGTCCCGTATTGCAATTTGAATCTCTTGGACACTTCATCGTAAAGTTGGAAACACCCAGCGGAAGGCTCAAACTTGAAACGTATCGTGTCGTCTTTGTAGGTCGCTTTCACGGTAACTTTAGACCCACTATCATGTGAGCTTGTTCTTTCTTTAGAATGCTTTCCTTCCTCAAAGCTCTGAGAGCTCGAGGAACTGCCGTGCATGATCGAACCAGAGCCATCTGAAGAATCTGTCATGCTGGAAGAAGCAGGTCTGTTATGCTCAACAATACCATCATCAACTGCAGTTGATTTAGAATCTTCCCTATATTCGATCTGACTAATACTTGATTTCTTTGCTTCCCCATTACAAATATCGAGCAAATGCAAGCTCGAGGTTGAGGGTGCCCCGAGTGATCTCCACCAACACAATACTCATCTTCCAATTTAATGGCAGAATTATTACCACAAACAAAGGGTATTGATCTTTCCTCTTCTTCAATAGATGCTTCTTCACTTTGCACTGCTGGTTTTTTATCAGGAATGAAGTTCTTCTGCGCATCAAGTTCTTGGATCATCGAACCTGCTGCCACAAATCCTCCAGTGTTTGGGTCAAACTTCAACCCTCCCTTGACTCCCTGAACAGAATTGAGCACGGTTTGTATTTTCTTCAACGATCTGTTCACCTTGTTTATCTTGCGAGATGGCCATCTTGAAATTCCATGTTGTCTGCATATCCTTTTCAGTGTTGTGGGGCAAACTGCATTGCAGAAAATAAAATAGTTGGCATTCATCATTTGACTACCAAATAATTCTATAAGATGAACATTTTCTCCTTGCACAAAACTTTATTACTGTATTTTCAATTTTTTTTTAATGGCTGGGAATGCTGTTTTGTTAACTTGGCCATAGATTTGTTCTTTATTCCTCATCTAAAGGCATGTTTGTTTGAGTGAAAACATTTTCTGCCAATTAGTTTTCTGAACTTTCATGTATTGGATTTACTTAAAATTATCAGTCAATGGAAAAACATTTTCAGTCAAAGAAAACATGCATGCTTAAAGATAGGAAGATGAATTCCCTAACTTGAAAAGGGAAAAACATTTTCCTGGAAAATGATTTCCCGGAAAGCGTTTTCCTTTATCATGAAGTTTCTTTTGAAACAAATGCATCCTAAGGTTACGTTTGATGGCCAGGATGAAATTTAGAATATGATAAAATTTATTATATCCCGCGTTTAGTGCCTGCTCAAGATAAGATAAAGTTGGATATAAAAGAGGTATAAGCATAATAAAATTATTCTATGGAGAAGGTGAAATAAAGGTAGATAAGATTTCTAATATCCAAAATAGGAAAATTATGCTCAAATAACAAACTTCTTAAATTAACAAATTTAAAATTATATTTCGATATAAATAATATTTGAATTCTAATATAAGAAATTCAAAATAACAATTTAGTTTTGTAATTTAATCTTATTTTTATGTAAATATTTGAATTTAATTTTATCTTGTAATATAAATTCAATACATAAAGTATATATTTATTACATATTTGAGGTGTTTTAGTATTTTAGGTCTATTAGTATAGTTTTCTATATAATAAAATTTTATTAGAGAATGATGGAAGGGAAATAAAGAAATAAAAAAGAAATTAAGAAAGGAATATAAAACAAAAACAAAATAGACAAAAGTGTTGCGAGAGATTTTTCTCTCTCCTTTGTAAAATTCATGATTCATTTATATTAATATGCCATTTATACTAAACAATATATATAATATAATATGAGCATATCCAACTTTATTACTGCAATCACCAAACAGTTGATAGGATATAGAGAAATCTCCCGAATTTCATATCCTATCCTATCCAGTTCTATCCTGGTAAAAATCCAGATGAACAAATGCAGCCTAATTGTTTAAAGACTCAACCAGCCCACATCTCTTCTTTGTCCTTTTCATTCTTATAACTGTTCTTATACCTGTTATCAAAATTTCTTTCCTGCTCAATGTTCTTTCACCTCCTTCCTTTCTGTTATATAGCTCTTTCTACCTTAAAACTGCAACATCAATGAGAGACGGATGCATGGGCCAAGGTTACTTAAGAACTCTGATACATCTAAGCAAGAGGAACTATGCTGATTAAGTGCGATTCAAACAAGTGGAGATTTGGCATAAAAAATGCAAATCAGCCATTGAGATCTGGCACTTTAAGAGCCTTGTGACAGAATCTCACCACCAATGCTTTTCGCAGCATCCTTCAGACTCCCCGAGAAATACTGCTGGAGAACACCCAAACTCACTGTTTTCTCTGCTGTACTTCGCTTTTTTTCATGCTGTCTTCTTGATAGGCTCATCACCTGTCAGACATTCAAGAAATCTGTCAAGAGTCATGTAAGAGAACCAGTATATCCCGTATAAAAACACCACCAAGATCAAGCCTAAGCCATATCATCCAATTAAAAGTTTTGTGCTCTGCATGATCACAACATTATCTCCAGGTTTTTCTTTTTAAATGAGGGCATGTTAATAGATAGCCTCAGGGCACTCAGTAAGTACACTTAATTTTGGACCAGTTCACTTTTCAAAACAAGTCACACACGAGCAATTCCTTCATTGCAAACTGCACAATTTGCTCAATTAGTTGACACCCTAGGGCATTTCTTATCATAACCCTTTCTAAAGTTACATTCATTTGCAGACATAGGTCGGACTTATCCATTGGCTGTGGGAGAAAGGGAGAGTGAGAGAGGAAAGAATGGGAGTGTGGCTCGCATGGAAGAGCCAGGGAAGGGCTAGATGAGAATGGACGAAACAAACTTCACTTTAGTCATGATTTCCATTTAACAAGATAATGTCATATATGCAATTGGAGTATTTAAATAATAAATAACGCATTCATCTAAAAGTTTAAACTTTTAGAACAATTGGCTGTGATCTTACAAAATCTCATTTGATATCAGAGCTGAAGGTCTTGACTTGAAATTTTTTTTAGGCTCCATTCGCCTCTCCAACTAAATTTTCATGCCTAGTACTAGGCAAAAGAATAAACTAAGTGTGAGAGGGAGTGTTAGTATTCAAATAATAAACCACGCCTTCATCTAATAGCTTAAGCTTTTAGAATAGTTGGCGGTGGTTCCACAAAATCTAACTATTTATGATTTCCCTATAATACCAAGGGTACACCTATTACCATGCAAACATTTATCTGGCTATCAAAGGCTTACTACGTACTTTACAATTATTTGGTCATTGCTTTTGCAGAAAAGTCAAAAGAAAGGCAGGAAAATGTATCTGTGCCCAAGCACCTGATTGCGGTTGCATTCCAAAAACAGCAGCCTCATTCCCCTAGATGATGCCATTCTGTAATCTATTCTAGTGTAGATCATAAAAAAGAGCACAGCAAAGAACAGAACACTACCTTCAGCTCTTTGAAGATCCAAATTTATGCCATATGCATAATGTTAAATTAGATTACAGAAATGGAGTTCCAGATCGTATAGTTTATATCTCTGCCACCCTGGAACCTATCATGCAGAGGCTAGTGCATTTTCTTAACCTAAAAACCTATCTTGTGACCCCTTGGAACCTCCAGAATCTGGAATCTGTTAGTTCCAGCAAGTTCCCAACTTTTTAGGATTTTTGGGTTAAACAATATCAACATTGTTAAAGTATCTCACATTACTTGTCTATGAGGCTATTCTTCTCACCTAATAGCTTAAGCTTTCTTGTTTGTATATTCTAACAACCATATTCAACCCAAATACCACATATAATCTCTTCTGTGGAAATAAAAAACAGGATATATTCAAGTTGTTTTCTTTTTTTGGCCTACAATGGCATAGCCTTAGCCTAACAGATTTTGGAGGGAAAAAGAAGTGGTCCGATTACTAAAACCCCCTCATCAACTCTTTTAGGCTCTGTAAACCATTAGCTCTAGCAACAGGCAATTCTTCCGAATATATAAATAACAGAAATTTCACATGTCAGCAGCAACAATTGTGGAAGTAATAAGGTGTACTTCCAATTGTCCGGCAGCTCAACAAACATGAAAATATTTAGTTCTCATTACATATGATTACAATCCTACCAGCTGTAATTCCCTCACACAATACTTGATTATTCAAGATAAATATATTATAGATTACAGCACGAACAGTCAACGAAGAATCCTAGGCAGATTGAGCGCATTGGCGAGTGAAGGAAGTCCAAAAATGACATGTAAAGGCAATAGAGAAAAGTCTGCATAAAACATGTTCACTGCAGGTAAAGACGGGTCAGGAAAAGGACCTGCTCACGAGGAAGATCTGAGACTGTCCTTGTTGAAGTAGGTACATTTGAGGGCCTCCCATCTATGGAAGACATGCTGTTATCGGATAAAACTGTCTGATGGCTCCCTCCATAAGTGGAAATAGGTGACATGCTTGGGAGTGACACTTCCGGTAACTCAGCTTTAGAGCCTTCTGTGCCAAATAATTCTGCATCTGATACTGTCCTCAAAGTTTTACAAATCCTCTGCATTGTACGTGAGAGGTTGTCCAATAATAGTTGTTGCTCTGCACTTCCTTTTATGTTGACAGGTAGAAAAAACTCCAAAATGTAATCGTCATCACCTGTAAAGGTGCTTCTCAGCCTAATTGCAACAGCAGCATTCAAGCCAAACCTGCGAGCATGATGGACGAGAGGATACTCATGAATGTTATAGGTCTTAACATCAGGGTAGAAAAAGGGATGATTTGATTGAAGTGCTTTTCCAGCTATTCCTTGCCCTTCCTCGAGATAGTGCTCTGCACATGCACGAACAAATCCTTCCATCTCCTTATCGTTCACATAACAAGCAGAATCCTCAACGCATAAGATGCATTTCTCATTAGCATTTCCATTACCATCCCTAACGCGTACTCTTACTATTTCATCAGCAGCTCCCTCAGAAACACAGCATGGGATCCACGTCAAAGCTAATGGAAACCTATGTGCGTGACATACAGCACGCAAGACATCTGTTATTTCAGCCAAGGCAACTCTCTGATTCCTGGAGAGGCACTGCAAAATGATGGATCGTTCAATAAGGACGTGGAGCACTTTACAGCCTCACAGAAAAGAAGAGCTATGTTTTACCTGTGGAAGAAGCCGTGGCGGGGGTGTAGTTCTTAAATTTACAGCCTGCAATATTTTTTAACTGTCAATTTTCACACTAACAAGCTAAAAACTGAAAAAGGAAATTCAAAGTTGATGATTAAAAAAATTCTATAGAAAGTGAATGATATAAAGCTGCAGTAACTCCACCAAAACTCATTGAAGCACTAATGAAAACATCCAGCCACATTAAAAGGGAATCCTGATTTAAAAAAGGAAAATTCGATGCTTTACCTTAGCATTTGATGGATACCCCTAAATAATTTCACAATATTTAAGTTCAAAAAACGCATTTCTTTGCCATGCATCAACTAGATAACATTCGACCAAAAAAAAAAAAAAAAATAGACAACATTGAAATTCCCCTGCATACAAATTTCTTTTAAAACACTTCTTTTCACTATCTTTCACTATAAAGCTAATGTAAGAACTTTTCCAAAAATTTGATTTCCCACATAGGTTCAATAATTACAGCCAAAGAAGCAAACAAGACAGCCCGAACTCAATCCATGATCTAATTAGTGCAAAGAAACAAAAGGTGACTTCAAGGGAAGTCCATGTATGTAGTCTTGAAATGAGTGCTGCGAAGTGTCAGTGAGTCACAGTTTTGCTGACAATTCTGGATAGTATGCTACAACCAAGGTACAATTCACTACTCCTGCTAAGCCCTTCTCACCCTCATGGAGACAGAATTTCATGCTAAGTCTCCGGAAAAACAGCTAAGACACTTCACCTTCACAAATGTAAATAAACAGGCCAGTATGTGAACTCCACAATCTTCTGAAACCAAATACAAACACTATGTTTGATCAACTGCTCTCAAAAATCTGTCTCGATGTATAACAAGCGAAGTAACAGTCATTGATCAGATTTACTCTTGCTTCATATATCAAACAAAAGAAAATATCTATTATTTAGATGAGTTCTCTAAAAAGTAGAGGGCATCTATGAATTCTCAAACCAAAAGGTCGAAAAGTAACAAAAGAAACTCTGTATGAGATGCAGTTCTAGTATAGTGGTATCCAGTAAAGGCACTATGTAGTTATATTGCATGTTGCTCGACTGGATTCCCAACTTTTACAGGAAAGGCAAAGAAGAGAACAGCCATCTTCATTCTAGAGGAACAAAGAAAGGAAAATTAACCTGGAGGGCAAGGCACACTTTCTCCATTTCCGAGTCGAAGTTGGCCTTTTCTTTCGTAGTGACAAGTTCCAGCACCGCACAGCAGGACTTATCAGAAGAGCCAAAAACTGGTACGGCAATAGAACCACGGATATCGTGGTCAACTGCATGATTTACCCGTAAATATTCCCTATCATTGTAATAATTTACATTAGAAGTCCATTCTGGAACTTTTGATGTAAAAACACGACCAGGAAGGCCCAAAAACTTCCTGGTTTCCCCTCGGCAGAGAAGGTAAATGTTCTGGATACTTCTCGATATCCTTCCAGCATTTTGTCAAGTAAATAAGGTTGCTCACAGGTGGTTAAGATATACTTATCCCCACGCTTTATGGGGACCCAAACCTGAGCCAGAATCCCCCCTCCAGAATAATCCTTGAACAAGGAGAGTGCTCTCAGCATCTTCTCATCTAATGAACATGCTAGAGGCCTGCATATTGCATTATTAGCCACATCAGAAATGCCAAGTTGTCCAAGGGCACCTTCGCCTTGTTTAGCCCCTGAATCGCTTTGGTCATTGGAATCCAACTGATAATCAAGCTGGCTATCTGCTTGCTGAAAAGCCAACCTGTCGACAAATGGATAAGAACTTCCTACAGCATTTGACACCCCATCACGGTCAGGATAGTAAAAAGAACTTTGTTCTGCAAAATTCATCATATCCAGTGATCCATATGGTGCTGATGGACTTATCGGCAACCCAAAGGATGCAAGTATCTGCTCCGTTGTGGATGGACTGTTGCATAATCCAGCATAACCTTCGAAATTCATCAGCTCCGCAAAGTTCACAAAAGGATCCTCCAAGATCGAATTTCTCGTGCCATTATCCAAAGAAGCAGAGCTGTCTGCCTGCACTCCTGGAGGAGTCCAGTAATCCATCCCCTTCTCTTTGGAAGAAAAGGGGTATTCCATTTGAAGTGAAAAGGAAAAACCTTTCCCCACCAAGCAGCACAAGAAAATGCTAGAGTCCTCTCAGATCGTGTTCACTCAAGGAAGTCATGCCGGACGTGGCATATTCCGAAAATTGGCTACCCCGCAACTGAGATCACATGAGAGTTGCAACAAGTTTCAAAACCGACTCTTGAAATCGTTCGCCTTCTGGATTAGACAGTAACACCAGCACTTCCTCAACCAAATAGCAAACACCCTGCCCCACAAACACAACAACAGTTTTATTTCGCTTCAATCATAAGACCATCAAATCTCTACTAAGAACAAAAGTCAGCTGCCTATCATTCCATCAATCATAGACACGGTGGACATTTCGCTACCATTTGCCACAAACAGAAGACAGTGAACACACTAGTACAGACCTATTTGAGATAAAACAAAACCCATCCAGACCCGAAAGCTGGCACGGTTTGCTGCAACACAAAGTGGGCACATCTCTAATCGGCAAACTACTCCACAATCAACAAAACCCACCTCCAGAGTAGTCACCTACCTATGCACAATAACAAAGACCCCCCCTTCCTATCCTCCCCCTCAAGAAATGACAAAAATCAGAGCACAAGAACGTTCGGTCCAATCACTTCCACACCTTCAATTCCCGCGGCACGAAATCCCAGAGAGAGAGAGAGAGAGAGAACGTACAGTCGAAACTCCGTGTCAATTTGAGGTCAGGCGAGCCGGAAATCCGAAATCTTGACCAGATACCGATCAAGAAACAGGGGCGACAGCCGCAACCCTTTTGGCGGCAGCAAGTTTTCTGGGTACAAATCCAAAACACCGACTTAAGTATCTCCGGATAAGACTTTCCGCGCCCGCTGTCGCGGAGCGAATCCTCCAAACTCCGATGCTTGGTACTATGCACACTGCCGCCAGCACGGTAAAGCTCGGATTTTTATTTGGCCTTTTCTCCCCGCAAAGCAGAGCAGAGCAAGAATTCCAGAGAGAGAGAGAGAAGGAGAAGAGAACGGATTGCTAAATTGGGAAAACCCTAGAGAGGGGGTCGCGTACCAGCTCGAGACCAGAGGGGAAAGAGAGGGAGAGAGAGTGGGGAAGAAGGAGGAGGGAATTGAATGCCCGAAATAGAAAAGGTTGTCCGGAAGCAGTTTCGACAATGGCCTCTTTCTCCCTCTTCTCTGCTCTTAGTCAGCACTCAGCAGGCCAATTTTTTTTCCTAAGAAAAAGGAAAAGAAAAAAAAAAAAAAAAAAGGCTTTGTCTGACGAAATTGAATTTTTTTTTTTTTTTTTTTTACGAACGAAATTGAAAGTTGGTAAGCTGTTTTTGTTTCGAATCCGACAGAGATGAGAAGTGCGCTCTTTATGAGGACAGCTGGGGTTCTGTCACTTCGGAATAGTCAAGGATTTAAGCGGGGAAAATATCCCAGAGGTTTGCCATCGACGCGTCCGCAAGCTAACGTGGCGTGTATTTATGCGCTTTGAGCTAATGACAAATTAAGGCATGGACATCGACGTGGAAATGGATACTAGAAAGTCCGAAGAATCTCCTTCCACCTCTCTCTTTCCCCCTCTATCTACAGCCGCCCTGAGCTCGACCTACCGGCTCCCCTTGCCGTCGCCATGGAGGTGGTGGCGCCGCGTCGAGGTCAACCATTGCCGGGTGTCCGAGCCAAGCCACCGTCTCCGCCGTCCAAGCAACCATTGTTATGATGGCTTGTCGGGTGCCTGTCTAGATCTGAATCTAGAGTTGTGCCTCCAAATTTGGCCTCTACTTGGTTTCTTCGTCTTTTTTTTTTTTTTTGAGCTCACGGTCTACAATTGTCAAGATCTCGACTACTGTTGTCTAAATCTAGTAACTGACCACCGACAATTGCTCTAAATTCCACATCAATTTCTTTCACTCACGTCGTGTCAAATTCTCAGTGAATGTTAATGGATAAATGTACGTTGCATCAACTACTAATGAGGCGCATGAATGCCCTCTACCAAGTGGCCCCCTATGTTTTTGTTTGCTTTTCTTCTTGAAAAAATGATATAAATAGTTGCTAAATTTTGATTGATGTGTAACATCATTCTTAAACTTTAAATTAATTTAACACAGTCCTTAAACTATTCCTAAATATTTAATATAATCTTTAAACTGTCAATTTGTTCAATCTAATCCCTTAACTTTTTATAACAAAATCGAATTTATCATTCGGTACTATTCACAAATTCTCATAAGTACTGTAATACCCACATTTAGAACACATTTTTACCCTTTGGGATTTTATAAATATTACTATAATTCCATTTAAGTATATTCAAACTCGTGATATGTGTGATAATAAAAATATAAACTCATTTAAAATTATATTGGATTCATTTCCTGGGGCCCCTTCCGGGCCTTATCACTCTTCTCCTATAAGAAATCATGTAACATAGATGTCTCGCGAGATGACAAATATAGTCATCTTGACGCGCCTCAGTTTCTCCACGAGAGGATAAAATCCCTTAGCAAGTCAATCCGAATTTCACATGGCAGAACGCTTGTTCGAGTCATTTGGCGGGCATCGCAACAACAACGTTTAAGTACCAGCTTTTATCCTAGTAACAAGCCAAATTCGACGATAGCGATACACAACAAGTTGATGATTGGGAGGAATTGCAAGGTCGAACACGGCAAGCTAGTCCCCACCAAGATGATTCCTTGGATGGAAACCCCTGTCCTTAGAGAATGCTCCCACGCAACTGAGGCTACAACCGGGTGAAGAAGACAATCGATGTCTAAAAGGACATTTTGGCTTTGAGATAGATGCCAATAGTGTCAAGAAGGCCGTTCCTAGGATAACGAAAAGCAGAAATTCCAAGTCATTGTACTGAGGGAAAAGGGTGAAGTTGGTGCATTTACTGTCCATGAGTACTTTTCAAGTCTCTTTGACTTCTAATTTGTGGAACAGCCCTACGAGTTACAAGTATTGATTTGGCAAGGAATGGATATTGCGTTACCGGACTCTTTACATTTAAGAAAGGTTAATATTCAAGGATGATTTTTGAAATGTTAATGATTTTGGCATCTTTGATGCTAGGCGATAGATACCGATGAGGGTCTTAGTGCTTAAAGTGTAAGACAACAACATCAAGTCACGTCCTGCATTGGGTTGGAGAGACCTTCTAATGCTATTCATAAGCGAGGACTCATGCTCTCGAGTTATTGCCATTAGAAGGGTTCATGCTTAAAAACTCTTTTTAGAGTTTAACTCACATGAAGCATACCAAGAGCGCGTATGATAAAATTTTTACTTCTCTATTTATCTGTTTCTCTGTTCCCCGGAACATATTTGGAATAGAAATCCGTTTGGTAACGCAATTTGATTTTTCTATTTTTGGAACAGATTTCTATTCCAGAAATAGATTTGAAGAAGAAATCAGAAGTTAAAATTTTTAACTTCTCAATTTTTGAAATAGAAATTGAGAAATTAATTTCGGCCGAAATCAATTTCTGTTCCAAAAATTTTGTCATGCGCACCCGAAGTCACTACGTTTCTATTGGCAATATCTCATCATTAAGAACGAACGTAATCTCTTTTCATAATTCTATGGTAATCTATGGTTTGTTTAGAGTGGATTCTACTTTTGACCTCCTTTTTTCTAACTTGAGGCTCACACCTTTTCTAGGCTCTTTCAATCATGGACACATGAAACTTTCACAATGTCCATAATGCTATTAAGGTTTAAATTATTATTTATTCACTTATTTTTTGCCTAACGAAAAGCTTCCACTAACCTAATACTAGTGTAGTTTAATGAGAATGCACATAGACCATATTGGTGCTTGCATTAACATAGACACGTGGAACAACTTTTGACTTTTATAAGGTGTCCAAGCAAACGAGTTCTCACTAAATGCGTCGTGTTTGAATTATATCACACAATTAATAAATATGTTGTGTTTGGGTGAATCTCACTTCGACACGACATAATTATGAAATGATGATACGAATCGACAACCCTACTAAGGTACTCACTTCAATCGGGATACCCTTTTTGCATTAGCACATGCCTTTGTAAGTTAAACATAGGAGTGTTCATTTATGAAAATTAACATTTGCGTCTAAATCTAATGAATGTTTGAATAGATCCCAATCTAGAAGAAAGTATATTTGGCACTTCAAAAAGTTGTTGTCAATATGATATGTCAATTGGCTTTTTAATAAGGAACTAAAGTCATATCATTATTTTATCATAGTTGGAGAATCACATTAAATAATGTGAAATCACGTCAAATTGTATCTGATCATCTCCTAATATTAAACATATTAAGATGCTTGATAAAATGATATAACTTTATGGATTCGATAGCCGGTCTAGGTTCTTTAATTGAACATGTCAATAACTCTAGAATTAGATACAAATCTTGAAAATATTTCTTATAAAACTCTAAGCATAGCATGTCAACGCTATCTGAACCATCAAAATAACATATTCTTGCTGTCCCCCTAAACCCTACTTTGCTTGCCATGATATGGACCGATGAATTCCATTATACAAGCATAAAGATAGAAAGACATCTAGCCCATGCTTTTTTTTTTTTTTTGGTAAAGTAAGAATCCATCTAGCCCATGTTTATTACTAATAACTCATGGAAATATATCATATCCATCCTTGTATTTTTTTTTTCTGATCAAGTGCCCAGCACTTCTGATTTTCTAATAAAATCATTCTATCAATACATAAATTGTCTCATCAAGTCTCTCCGGTATTATACATAGCAAAATTCAGAAATCGTCACTGTCAATACCTAATTAACGAAGTTCTTATTGATGTAGCAATGATATCAATAGTTCTCGAGAAAATCCGTCATATCTTGATTTAGGTATGTTCCCAGAAACGAAATCTCGGTTTATTTTACCATTGGAATCAGAATTAGATTTGAGTGACGTTCCAATTTATTCCACAAGAAAGCTATTCAACAAACAGTATAACAATGCAGTACAAGGTACTGTTTGGGGGAAGTACAAGGGCAGAAGCGTCTAGGTTGCTCCCGGTATAGCATAAAAGTATGTCATGTTGGCTTAGTTGACAGGACGAGGACACGCGGGAGCTGATGATTGGGCCAGAAGATGTTGACTGGATCTTGGAATCTTTGCGCACGAAGGACTAAAGTAGGTTAGATTCCGAAGAAATTTCTTACATGATAGAAGGAGAATATATCGAGTAGATCTAACTCTCCACGTCAATTAACTAAAAGGTATAGGATACTTTTCGGGAGTTTTCGTATTGTGTTTAACATTTTGACATGTGTCAGAATGTTTCGACACATGATCAACAAGTGTCGAAAAATCGAATATATGATTAACTCTTTTCGATACATTCCGACATGCGAGTTTGAAATTTCGATATGACGCACCGCCGTAGAGGTGACAAGGGTTGGTGCTCTTGAGGGAGGCGGAGAAGCAGGAGGTGGAGGAATAGGAATGGTAAGTCCCCACTCAACGCTTCAGCCACTGCAAATCCTATTTGGCCGGCTAGATCTGCAATAGCCATGGCGACGCCGGGGAAGATTGAGACCAATCACAACCGATATCTCAATCTCACTTTGTTTGGGCCATGGACGAGCCAGTCGTGGCCAGGAGCCTCCAAACCTGGAAGTCCGCCGTCGGAATCTCGGCCTCACCCATCGCAGCCATGGCAAGTTGCACGAACGGCATCCCATGCTTTTCACTTAGGGCTGCAGTCGCGTTCCTTGTCGGGTAAAGTCCACGAGTGTTGGTTCAGGGTGAGCTTCTTGGTTTGGAAGACAAGATCGATATATTATTATATCAACTCTTTTCAGAAGAAAATTTAAAACAATTCCAGCCTTCTTCAGCATATGAGGACGTGTGTGTGTGTGTTTGAGTGTACTGCCAAAAAAGCGCGGCGGCCACAGCGGGGTACAGGGCGCCCAAATTCATTTTAGGCTTTTTTCTATTTATTTATAAATTTAAATTAAATTAATTTGATTAAAATAATCATAAAATAAATAATTTATTATGTATATATAAAAATATTTATTTGATATATAATGTATCCAAATTTGTTTGACTTTTTTATTTTTGGAGAAACTATGTATCGGTATGTCGTGTTAATGTCGTACAGTGTATTGATGTTACTTAATCAATAAGTATTCACTCCACTTGTTGGTTGCCATGTATTTCGTGCAGGCCCACTTGAGTATTCCTTTTCTTCTCTCTCTCCTCTCTCTAGACGAGAAATTATGTATACGAAAGGAAAATTTTGATCAATTTGGTGGGATCCGATCCCCTTTTTCTCATACAAGACTGCATAAGGAACTCTAGATACCGATGCGCGTGCAAATCTAGAGGACAAGTCCAATGCATGACTATTGTAAACCTCATGTTGCACGGTGTAGTTTTGAAATTAGGAAACATGTCGTTTTTGGAGGAAAATTGGTAATTGACTCTTTTTTTTTTTTGGAATTATTATGTTTAAACATGACTTCTTATTTTATTTTTATTTTTTTGTCTTAATTAGGGGAGACGTACGGAGTTCAACATCATCTGTGAGCACTTTAGACACACGATGGAGTTGATGTGACAAGGAGGAAATTTTCTTTAGTTGGAAAGTTTCTTTAGTTGACACTAATTATAATTTCTTTTTTCAAAATGCGTGGGGTGTCATTTTCCCTAGGTCCGTCACCTTCCATAATTAGACAGCTATAAGATAATTTAAACTTTATATAACAATTTGTTGATTATTATTGTCTAATCTGCTTGCAAACTCTACCTACTTTATCAATTGAATATATTTAATTGATAGGAGTTGTAAAAGGTGTGCTCTGCTTGATAATGATGACGCAACATAACATGCTACTGTTAAGGGGTTGGTCAACACGGTTGTGATTTTTTTTTTTGGCGATATTTCGAATTTGTAAACTTTGATTCACCAACCGAGTGAAGGCCGATTACGTGGAGTAGCATATATATGTTGGATTTCTATTAATCCTTATCTTAGGATTGGTTGCCCTAAGCAACCCGTCAGAGCCTAGTGCACCCCCGACTGACGTAAAACAAAATGGGGTATAGCCTTCCCGGCTAGAAAAAGATAAGGGTTGTGGGGAAAATCCAGCTCCTCAGAAAACACATAAGAACCTGGTACTAAGACCTGAGCAGGTCTTTAAACTGCTCAATAAAGGAAATGGAGGGAGAACCTCTCTGGGGAGAGTGATCCCTTACGCCCTTCCAAGGTCGGGATCCTGGCCTTTTAAAAGATTCCGGCCCCGCTGGGGAGAATTTGCTTTATGCAAAGGGGTTCCCACCCCTACCCTCCGGGCCTGATGGGGCTCTACTTCCCTAGAGGCCATTCCTCTGGGCGCGCATCCCCAAATGATGGCAGCTGGGAATGTTGGATTTCTATTAATCCTTATCTTAGACCCCTCATGTCCCATAAGTCCCTATAGTAATTAATACTCCTTTCAATGGCAAACAATGTCACAGAGGATATTACGCTAAAAAGCCCTTTTAACTTCTT
The DNA here is from genome assembly GCA_014182715.1 of Eucalyptus cloeziana. Lineage (NCBI taxonomy): Eukaryota > Viridiplantae > Streptophyta > Magnoliopsida > Myrtales > Myrtaceae > Eucalyptus > Eucalyptus cloeziana. The sequence continues at coordinate 1,473,813 of CM024634.1, read as the reverse complement.
TTCTTGGCGGAAAAATCTTTTACTTTTTGCTAAATTCATATCATATATCTAATTAAATATATTATAACAAAATATTTCCTAAGTATTAGAGTTGTGCAATCGGATCACTTATGCTTAGGACCAGACCGAATTGCATCGAAAACTATCCAATTTTAGGTTTTGGTTCCAAGTGAAGAACCATCGGATCAACTGGATCAAACCGGTTTCACAAAGTTAAGAAAACCTAATTTATCAATTCGCATCTTTTACTCTATTTCTTTGTTCTTTTTAACTTCACTCAGACACTTTAAGATTTTTTTCTCAAATCTCTTGCTTACGACTCACCCTTCCCTTTGCTCGTTTGAGCCTCGTAACCCTCACTGGTTCCCAACTCGCCTTTGCTCGCTTGCCCTCCCTCGTTCATCTTTTACTTTTAACTATTTTGTTGCTCATATTGTTTTGCAAGGAAAAATGAAACAAAAAATGGAACAAAAGGAAAAAAAATGGTTCTCGGATAAACCCTAGAATCGGACGAATAAATATATAGGGTTCTAGGGTTAGTTTTAGCGTACATAGGGTAGGTTCTAGGTGAAAAAAATTGTATATTGATTATAACAAGATAGGTTCTAGATTTGAAATCTATCCACCTTAGGACCGATCACTCCTAATAAGTGTAGTCTTTAAGTGTGTTGCCTAAGATTATAGATTTTTGAAATTAGACTTTGTTCATTCTAAGAAGATGTTTTCGTAGTTTCTCAACAAAAGTGACAAAACATGTATACACTCATTTCTTTTCGCTTGGACTTAAAGTATATCCTTAAACTACTTCGTTTGAGATCTTATGCGAACTTTAGCATCTCTCAGACGTTAAGCACATAGGGAGTAGAACTAAGTAGGGGGCTCGATAAAGATGCCATGCCAATGAGGGAGACAGTGTACGCGGACATCTGCACGTTAAATAAAGAATATATTTTGATAGCCCACCATGATAGTGTGCAAGCGCACACAGCTCCTATTGGTGGGAAACCACCTTTGTCTTGATGAGATTAGCCTATAACCAGACACCAAGGATCTTTCTAAAATTGGAGTACCTTTATTTTAAGAAGATGTTTTCAGTGAAAATATGAGATAGAGTTGGGGTAGACACGTGTAAAAATCCTACTCCATTCATCAGGTGACACGTGTCACCCAAGCCCAATGCAAGCCAAAACCTTCTCTCTTAATTTCAATATCATGCTCTCTCTCCCATTCACATTTTTTTTTCTCCCTCTCGCTTGCGACTCTTTTGACTAATGATGGAGCCTGCCGTTCAATGTAACCACACTAAATGACACTATGTGTTCTCTTTGTCTCTCTCTCTTGACAAGCTTCATCTCGCCCTCTTTGCCACCCAACAAACCATTCCGCCGACACCGCCTCCGCCCTCGATCCAAGAACAAGCCCAAACCCCCCCTCCCCCCTGCAAAAAGTCGTTCGTGACTCCAAGCCCTCCCTCAACCCTTACATCCTCGAGGTCTCCCCGCAGTTCTGATGTTGTCGCCTCTTGAACCCTTGCCAGATATGGGGAGGACGACCTTTGCCTTGGCTGCGAGGGTTGAGTCCTTGCCAAATTTGACAACCCTCGCCTATCGGCGGCAAGGGCCATGACACCTCACCAATATTGTTGCTTCCCAAACCTTTGCCAGATCCGATGAGGGCAACTCTTGCCCTGATCGCAAGCCCTTACCGAATATGATGAAAGTGACGCTTGCCGGCCACAGGTGAGGGGCACAACACCCTCACCAGCCATCACATGTGGTTGGACAAAGGTTAAAAGAAAAAAAGAAAAGAAAAAAGGGGGGAAAACACAGAAACGGGAAAGAAGATAGAGAAACGAAGGAAGGAGAGAGAGAGAGAAAGAGAGCGGGGTGGGCCTGCAGGCGATATCCGTTTCTTGTTTTCGTAGCTTGTCGACAAAAGTGACGAAACACGTATACATTCATTTATTACCTCTCATTATTCTCCTATCTCTTCATTATTATATTCTCTAATTGTATCTCATTTGTACTTGAGAAATATATTTTTTGTTTTAGCATAAAACCATAATTTAAAGTAATTTCCATGCTTTAGAAATAGTACAATATTCTTTTTATCATATCGGTGAATTTTGCATTTTTCTAGTTATTTGTTGCTTTATACTTTGATAGTTAATTTCTCCTGTAGCTTTTACAACTAATAGTACATTAAAATGTCTAGTTATGCTTAGATGTCTCAATGCCCTCTAATAATTGGGGGCATTCGGCTGATGTGCTAAGAACAGGTCAATCTAGCTCTGGGATATCAAACTTCGAGGGTATTTTCTCCTAAGTGGAAATGACAAATATATACATGAGAGCTTGGGGGACCTCCAAGGGGAAGGTAGACTTCCGGTCACTTCTTTGGAAGTTGATATTGAATCATTTAAAGATCATGCTTAGGACCAATCAAAATGTGTAGTCATGCTTAAATGTCTCACGCCCCTTTTGTAATTCCTTCCCTATTGAACCAAAGGCCCTAAACTGCAGCCCCGTTCTCCCTTTGATCAAGGTACCATTGCCATTGCAATCTTCGTTCTTCTCATCCGTAGTTCAGTTCAGCAATGCATGTAGTTCTCACAGACGCGGATGCATTTTCATGTAGTTCTTCTCATCCGTAGTTCAGTTCAGCAATGCATGTAGTTCTCACAGACGCGGATGCATTTTCACGTTAAGTTGTTGATGTTACGATTTCGCATCAATCCAATTGTCTCTCTTCATTAGAAGCCCACTTCAGAACACTCCCTTTTGATGGACTCTAGTTTTAAGTTGGTATGATTCTCTTGCATAGAATAGCAGATTGTAATTACAGCATCCCTTATGCTTGTTTTCGTTGCAGAAAATCGATTCGATGAGGTTTATACCGAATTATGCTTTGCAGTCCCCCGACAACGGAGGGAAGTGACTGATGTAATCAAGACTTTATAGCATCATTGCGGGATCTGCTGTGGGATATGGGAAGCCCATGTTGCACCGCTCGCGAGTCGGACTCTGCTGGTGGGTATGGAATGACTCCGAGGCCTTATGGGCTGACCATCGACAGGAAAAGATACGGCCCAAGGCAAGCGTGTTACATTTTCTCTTTCACATAGATGAATTTTTTTTTTTTTTTTTTTTTGGTCAGTACATATAGATGAATTGGCTTCCTGCCATTTGCCAATATGCCGCGCATGTACTGATACGACATGTGCAATGAATCTCTCTCATGGAAATTTATGAGCAGGTGTGGTTTTATGAATTCTGCTAGGAACATGAAGACTTTTGAGATGTGAGTGCAAGCGTGCTGAAGAGATATCATCCGAAGTCCCCTGTGGATTCGGTTTGGGTCGTGGCACTGGTGATTGTGCTAATAAAGCTGACAAAGAGAAGGCTCGGAGGTGGTTCAACAAAGTTTCACGACATTAACAGTGTAACAGCAGATGAAGATTTCCCTGAAATTTTATGCTGCTGAGGAAAAGAACGAATTGATTTGTCATGAGCACGAGGAAGACGCCTCTCGAGAATGTTGATGATAATTGCACTTAATTTGCAAACAAGAGACGTTCTTCACTTTGTCATCCACAGATTAGATGACATTCTGGGATGTAAATTTGTTGATTCTTCATCTGATAGCTGCCCTTTTTCCAACATGGACTCCTTATAAGAAACGATTCTGTTTATCTTCCATAGATACCTTTACCTGCTTATGTATTGGCCAAGAAACCTGGAACTTCAGAAAACTGATAAAGAGAATGGCTGCTGATTCCGGAAGCAACATCTTTGTTAACTCTGCAGCTGTTGTCGGCCTTCCGACCAGCCAATTATCCCGAGAGCGGAGGAGAAGAGAAATCTGAGAGATGGGATCCGAGAGAAATGCGGAATTATACGATGCCCGGAATTCACTATCTGCAATATTCGACAGTAGATGAGGTCATTCTTTTGACTTCTCTAGTGTGCGGGGGATAAAGCCTCCCCGGGCATTTTATTCAAGATCAACTGAAAGGGACCGGACAGGTTCGTCATCAGCCAGAGGAAGAGGCTGGCCTCTTCTCTGTATACGAGGAATCTCCCTGTTGTGATCTCTGACCCGGTGAAGAAACAGGACGAGAATAAGTGCGACTGTTTCATTGATTTTGAACCAGATCATGCAGGTACAAAACGATGAAATTGCAGCAAGTATAAAATCAATCATCGGAAATAAGGGAAATCCTGGAAATCCTAGCATTGTCAACACGATGAATTATCATCGATCTCGCTCATATGTTGAGTATATATAATATTTTTGGGAATCGGAAGATCTTTTTCGAGAGTCCATAACACATCCTCGACTAAATTTGTAGGACAGTCGCTATGAATCACCCTCTTTCTGCACGATTCTAGTCGGTTGCTTCGAATAAGAATCGAAGTTGAGATCTCATGCTTTCTGAGGCGCACGAGATCTCGATCCTTTTTCGACTAGATATTCCCTACCGGGTCCGAAGGCACTCGAGCCAAGCCTGACAAGCCTGAAGAAACAGAGCACGTTACTTTACTGTTAACGGACCATACTAGACAACGAAATTGAACATTATCAAATGGTTTGGGTCCCGACCGTTCAACCGCCGCCGAATAATATGATTCCTCGAAACGGTTTCCCACTCAACCCCTTCAGATTCCTCTAGAGTCGCGACGAACGCACGCTCTCCTCCCGTATTCCGCTCTACGTACGTGGCTAAACCCAGCCCATGTCTCTCTTCTCCGTTCCCTCGTTGCTGACCACTCTTCGTTCTCATTTCTCTCTCTCTCTCTCTATCGGAACATGAAGACTTTTGAAATGTGAATGCAAGCGTGCTGAAGAGATATCATCCGAAGTCCCCTGTGGATTTGGTTTGGGTCGTGGCACTGGTGATAGTGCTAATAAAGCTGACGAAGAGACAGGACTAGCTGCCATGAAGAGAAGGCGCGGAGGTGGTTCAACAAAGTTTCACGACATTAACAGTGTAACAGCATGTAAAAATTAGACTCTAAGTTTGAGCATGGCTTTTGCTTAATGTTTGTATTTATAAAATTCATCAACTCACTGTTACAATAACTACATGAGATATAAATGGACTAATTCAAAATGTTTTGAATTTGAATGAGTCATGTTTTGTTATTTGTAACAGGCCCTACAAGTTGAAAATGATCTTATGGATGATCTTCAACTTTGACTTGAGCATATCATGGTGACCGTGTAAGAGGCTTGGTAAAAATATTTGCTATTTCGTCACATGGCGAGCCTCAAGTTTGTGTTGTGACACTAAATGGCAGATGAAGTGAAAATCTACCTCAACATGCTTTGTTCTATCATGAAAAAGTAGATTCACAGTAATATATGTTGCCCCTAAATTGTCACACCAAAGGATATGAGGTTTTAATTGAGAGATGCATAAATTCTTATAACAGTGATTGCGGCCATATCACTTCTAATGCTCGATACTCAAATTTGGTTGACATATGTGCAATGGTGTGTTGTTCTTTGACCAACCAAGAAACTAGATTTTGACCCATAAAGTTGCATAATCTCGTGTTGAGCGTTTATCAATAGGGCAACCGGCCCAGTCCGCATTACCATATGCGTGGAGTTCTCTGGTGGCTTAGGGACTGATGTGTAATTCATGCGAAATGGTTTCTTTTAAGTGGCATAGGATATGTTTCACTGCACTTCAGTGGTCTTCTATTGGTTTTTTCCAAAAATTGGCAGGCTTTGTTTACCGCATAAGAGATATTTGGCCGAGTAAAGGTGCTCATGTACAAATTGGCATCTTCGAGTGGCTTACCCTGATTGATTAAATTGATATTTGTAACCATGAGTGTGTGAACCAATTTAACACTGTCCATTTTGATTCGGTGGAGTAGATCTGTAACATACTTCTGTTGTGACAAGAAGAGTCATGATGAATGTTTAAGCACCTCAATTCCCATGGCGTAATTAAGTTTTCCCGAGTCCTGTATGGAAAACCCCTTACTGAAGTAGTTGATGCTGTCTTGAATAAATGTCAAATTGAACCCCATAATAACATTATCATCAACATAGATGAGCATGTAAATGGAGAAATTGGGCCGATGTAGTATGAAGGGGGAAGTATCAATTTTTTGATTCGATAAATCCCAATAATTCTAAAAAGATGCTCAGTAGGTGGAACCAAGTCCGCCGTGCTTCTTTCAATCCATATAAGGATTTTTGTTACTTGCATATATGGTTTGGCCTTTTTTTTTTTTTTTGTCAATGAAGTCCTAGGGCTAGGCCACGTAGACTTCTTTAGTTAAGTTACCATTTAAAAATGCGTTTCTAACTTCTAACTACTGGAGTTTCCAATTCTTTGTCACATCTAATAAAATAACTATACGGACAATGTTGCATTAACAATGGGACAAAACAGTTTCGTATAGTTGATACCCTTTGGTTGATTGCAGCCCTTGGCCAGTGGGCAACCTTTGTACTGATCTATCGAACCATCTGGATGTGTCTTGATTTGATAAGCCCATTTGGAGCCCATGACATTTGCTTTGGGATTTGGTGGAACCGAAACCCTTATTCCATTACACAACAAAGCATTAAATTCTTGGAGCATTGTATCCCTCCATTTTTTCATGTTTATTAGCTTTAGTGAAGCACCGTGGCTCTTCTATAGAGCTCATTTCAGCCAAGCTCACACATGGCAATGGATATTTTGTGTTGGGCTTTGGGTTTTTACGCAGTTATATTGAATGGATTCTTGATTTTTGATAAATCGGTTGTGGAGGTATCACAATAGCCTACTATGGGAAGGTGTCTGAAAGAGCCTCATTAGAACCTATACCAGCATTAGACAAACTAGAAATCAACGTGTTAGACGTTGAAGTAATATTATTATTTGATAATGTTGGTGATGGTTTTTCAAAAGTGGGTGGGGTAAAAGTTAGGATATTACTATTAATACCATGGTTTGTGTGGGAGGACTTACCCGTCGTGGAGATTGTCAACTTAGGATGTGATGGTGATGGTATTTCAGAAGGGTATGAACCAAGTGTGGCGAATGGAAAAAATATTTTCAATAAAAGGAGATGTCTTATAATATACATGCGTCCACTTTTATAATCTAAACAATGGTAACCAACATGCAATTGACTATATCCTAAGAACACATATTGAGTAGAACAAAATGAAAACTTATGCGAATTGTATGGCCTTAATAAGGGAAAACAACACAACCAAATATTTTTAAAAACTTGTAATCTAGTTGTTGATGGAAAATTGTTTGAAAATATGAGATATTGTTTAAGAGTGGTGTGGGTAATATGTTAATAAGATAAATTGTAATTTCAAAATCGTAAGGTGGAGACTTAAGAGGAAGAGATGCATGGGCCAATATTATGGTTATTACTATTGCGGACTAATTCAAAATTATTTACATCTCACATAATTATTGTAACAACTAGTAGATAAATTCTATAAATACAAATGTTATCCTAGAGTTAAAGGATAAGTGAAACTTATAATAGAGTTAGTTTAATTTTTACATCAACATATGAAGATTTACTTGGAATTATGTTGCTAAGGAAGAAAAAGAATCGATTTGTTATGAGCACAAGGAAGACGCCTCTCAAGAATGTTGATGATTATTGCACCTAATTTTTAAACTAGAGACATGATTCAGCTATCTTCCACAGATTAGATGATGTTCAGGGTTGTAAATTTGTTGATTCTTGATCTGATAGTTGCCCTTTCTCTAGCTAGACTCCTTAGAGGAAACAATTCCGTTTAACGTCCATTTGTACCTTCACAGGTTGTGTATTTGCCAAGAAATCTAGAACTTCATAAAACTAATAATGAGAAAGGCTCTGCTAATTCTGGAAGCAACATCTTTCATAAATCTATAGCCATTGTTAGGCGTCGGAGTGGAGGAGAAGAGAAATCTGAGACATAGGGTTTGAAAGAAATCCTGAATCATATGATGCCTGAAATTCGCCTTCTGCAACATTCGATAGTAGACAAGAGGTCATTCTTTGACTTTTCTCTCGGGTGCCGGGGGCTAAGCTTCCTGTTGTGAATATAGACAAGCTAATCGGATAAAATAGTCGGAAGGAAGGAAAGGGAATCGGACATCGAATTTACGTAGTTTGGTTTGAATATCAGAACTTATGTCCACGGAGAGAACAATACGGAATTCCACTATAAAAATCAAGCGATACATCGAAGATTATAATCACTTGAGTACTTAAACACTCACTTAGTGTTTCCTGGCCTCCAATTACACCCAATAGTTCACACAGTATTTAATCCCTCACAATTCCTAGTGAAATCCCACTCAAGGAATTAAATTTAGTTGGCTAAATCACTTGGATGTAATTACAATGAGAAAATTTCTCCCTCTATCGAGAGCTCCTATGTTTTACTTTAGGAAAGCTCCGCCTTTCTCGCTTCTAAAAGATCCATTTATACAAGTCCCGCGTCGTTGCAATTAAGAGCTCCATTCATACAAATCCCGTGTTGTTGCAACTTTCTTGTTCTTCGTTAAGCGCAGCACGTGAGGCTTCACTTCTCTCCTTCCGTCGGCTACAATAGAAGAAAGTAGCCGAGGAAAGAAACAAAAGAAGTTAATGAAAGAGGACAAACAAAGCGTACAATTTTTTACTTTGGCAAATCCTCTCTCTCCATCTCTTCATGATGGTCTTCCCCTTCCTTTTGACTTCCTCTTCTTCCACTACCTTCATTTTCACGTTCACATGGCTGCAGAGATGAGTTGAAGACAACAAAAGAAACCTCTTCACGCTTGCAACTCATAAATGAAATCCACGTGCAATCTTCTTCTTTTGATAATTTTGGTTGATCAATTTACATACACCGTTTTTTGGCTCCCATGTGGTCGAGTTCACAAATTCTTATCAATTCGATTTCATTTAATGAGGCTCAAATTCGAGACATATTTCCAACACTTCTACGGGCATTTTATTCAAGATTGATTGAAAGGAAGTGAATAGATTCTTCATCAGCAAGAGGAAGAGGCTGGCTTCTTCTCTGTGTATAAGGAGTCCCTGTTGTGATGATTTGGTGAAGAAAGAGGACCAGAATAAGTGCTACTGTTTCATTGACTTCGAACCAGTTTATGCAGGTTCAAAACGATGAAATTGCAGCAAGTATAAAATAGATCATCAGAAATAATAGAAAAGCTGGAAATCCTAGTACTGTCAACACCATGAATTATCATCGATCTTGCTCATATGTTGAGTATATATAATATTTTCGGGAATCGGAATATTTTTTTCAAAAGTTCATAACATATCTTGTACTAAATTTTAGGACAATCGCTATGAATTACCCTCTTTCAGCACTGTCCTAACCTGCGATGCGAGAATCTCGATCCTATTCGATTGGAAATTCCCACTCGAGCCGAGCCCGACGAGCCTGAAGAAACAGAGCATCTTACTTTACTGTTGAAGGACCCGACAAGACGACGAAATGGAGCATCATCAAATGGTTCGAGTCCCGACCGTTCAACTGCCGCCCGAATAATATGATTCCCCGAAACGGTTTCCCACTCCAAACCTCGAGATTCCTCTCGAGTCGCGACGAACGCACGCTAATTCCGGTCTACGTACGTGGCTCAACGCAGCCCATGTCTCTCTTCTCCGTTGCCTCGTTGCTGACCACTCTCTGTTCTCATCTCCCTCCCTCTCTCTATCTCTCTGTGTCTCTGCGTCTCCCTCCGTGTCTCCCTCAACAGACATGGACGGGCAGACCCGTCGCGCCCGCCATTCCTTCACTTCGCTCCTCACTTCCCTCGTCTTCCTCTTCCTCGACTTCCTCGACGCCTCCCTGTGCGTGCTGTACCGCTTCCTCGATGCGTTCTTCGAAGGAAAGCCCTCCCCTTGTTACTGCCACGAGAGCGGCGGCGGCGGGAGGAGCGGCGCGAGCGAAGGCGACGGAGAGAACGAGGTCTCCGAGAGTCTGTACGGCAGGAGGAATGTTTTCCGGGAAATGGGAATGCTCCGATGGGTCGAAAGGTGGGATCTTTACGGTTCGGCAGGGGAGGTGGTGATGAATCATCGCCGTAGGTGGTCTGATTGTGGCTGTGAATCTTGCGTTTCTTGGGCGTGCAATGATGCGCTGAAGCTTCACGTCGTTGTTCAGGAGCCTCTGCAAGGTAATTTTGTTCGAGCTAGTATGCATTTTTTTCTTGCGGTCTTCCTCTGAAGGTTGCTCCTTTAGATGACATTGGATTTGGAAGTGTGGTCCCCTTGAATGCACACCAATTGCCCTGTTCTCGTGCATTTGGCTGTTATTTTCTTGCTATGCCTTTTAGGGACTATTCGATCAGATAGAGAGAAGCGGAAAATGCGAGATCTTGATGGTAAAGTAATTGTGCATGCAATTGACTGACGATTACATTGATTGAGTGGAGCGTTCTTTGGTGGTCCCTCACTTGTTTTTGGGAGTTTCATTTGAACTGATGTTCTGTTCTGGAGAAGTTAGAATCTAGTAGTGTGCTCTGCTCAGGTTCTTAAAGCCACCTTAATCAGTCAAGCAAGCAAGAGGTACGGTGGCGTTGCTGTCGAGATTTGTACTTTTTTGGTGGGAGAGAGCGATCCTTTCAATTGGTTAAGTTCATAGACTAACTGGTCACTCCCTCAATGAACTTCACTGTTGGGTCTGTGTTGCCCGGGTCGCATATCATAAGGCTGCCTGTGGTATCTGCATTTCATCATCACGTGGATGGCTAGGTTTTACCTTGGGAGACAATTGAAGTTGTCGTAGGTCTAGTGTATTCTAGCGTCTTGCTGTGTTGATCTTCTATTGTCTTTGCAATTCAATAAGTGGAATCAGTCGCTGCTTTTCTGGCAGTACTAATCAAAGTTCATGTGGCTGTGTTATTGCATTGCAGTAAGTGCTCAGGGGAAGAAGGCCCCTGAAAATGTGATATTTTTACATGGGTTCCTCTCGTCTTCATCGTTTTGGACAGAAGCGGTGTTCCCTAATTTTTCCGAATCGGCAAGGACTAACTACAGATTCTTTGCCGTGGATCTTTTGGGATTTGGGAGAAGCCCGAAGCCGAGGGACTGCACCTATACGTTGAAGGATCACCTGGCCATGATTGAGAAATCCGTGATTATTCCATATGGGTTAAATTCTTTTCATTTAGTTGCACACTCCATGGGATGCGTAATCGCACTGGCCTTAGCTGCAAAGTATACAAAGTCTGTGAAATCAATCACCATAACTGCGCCGGTGAGTGCTATTAGAACGTAGTTTATGTCACGGAAATAAAGGTGCATCTAGACAATTCCATGTCATTGATTTGCAGGTGGAAGAAATCATATGGCTATTGTCTTCACACAAATCTCTTTCATTTTTTTTCCCTTCAGCCATGTTTTCCCTCTTTGGAAAGCAATGCAAGCTTAACAGCCCTCGAAAAGCTTGCTGAGAAGAGATTGTGGCCTCCTTTGCTGTTTGGCTCGGCGGTCATGTCATGGTATGAGCACCTGGGTCGATGTGTCTGCTTCCTTCTTTGCCGCAACCACAGGACATGGGAGAGAATCCTGAAGCTTGTTACCCGGAGGAGGTACTCGAAATTAGAACGCTACTTTCTTATATGACAAAAAATAGGAAGAACAAAGCAGTTTATTGACTGTAGTTTCTAAATCGCACCTTTCCGTGCATTCTCTGTCCCAGTGATCTGCATTTTGCAGCTGTCGACTTGACGAGGCACACCCATCACTCAGCCTGGCATACCATGCATAATGTGATATGTGGGGGAGCGAAATTCTTGGATGACTACTTGGAACGTCTGAGGAAATCCAGGGCAAGAATCGTGATTATTCACGGCAATCACGACAAGGTTGTCCCGTTGGAATGCAGCAGCAACATCAAGATGAAGATCCCCCATGCGGAGGTCGACATAATTCCGAATGCTGGCCACACCACGGTTATCCTCGGCAGAGAGCAGGCTTTTACTCGGAAACTGGAGCATGTTTGGGCAAAATTTGCAAGTCTTGGACAGGAACTGGATCGAGGATTGGTGCTTGAAAGATGGTAGCGAGTGATATTCTTTGGCTAAATCTTTGGCCATTTATCGTAATTGCTTGCCTGAAGCATTTTTCGTTCGTCGTGCGGCGATTAACTAGTGAGAAACTAGATTTTCTTTGATCCGGGAATTGTGTACAGATGATTAAATCTGTCAGCAGTCATAAATCATTGTTTCATGGATTGCTACGCCCCAAATGAAGAGCCAGCGTGATGGCATGAATCGTATGCGAAGCTCTTGGTTTCATTTGGGAAATCGAAACACAGCTTCTTTGATTGTTTATAAGGAGAAAAAATTGGGCTACTGATGAATATAGCTTAGAGTCCTTCCAATATCTTTCATTCCTTATTTTCATTTCAGTAATACCATCCAAAATATCATAACCGAATACATTTTGAGGGCAAATTATGCTTCAAGATTATGATCATTCGATCTTGGTCAGGATTATTTCCCGTTCACGGCTCTGCAATTCGTGCGGATCTCCCCCTGATTCCCCGTCAAGACCTTGATGTTCCCCATCCGGCTCATCGACAGGGCGAACTCCTTCCGGAAGTCCTCCAGCCTAGCATCATACTCCTGAGCAATCTGGGAAGTGTCGTTGCCACGGGCGAGCTGCTGGTCGACGCCGAGGGTGGCCTGGTGGTTCAGGACCCTGGTGTAGTAGGAGTTGCTGAATGTGTAGCTGGAGCCTGAGGCAGGGTCAAGGAACACCTGAGGGTCACCTTGGCTCTTTGAGTTTGGTGGGCATTGCTTCCTCATTTGGGCCAGGTAGGATGGGTCCATATCTGGGTCTGGCTTGCCAGTGTAGTTGTAATTGTACAGCCTGTCTGTGATGTAGCTGCAGTGAGTCTTGCCCATTGAATGAGCCCCTGTCCAAATTCATATTTTCGGGCAAAGTTAGGAATTGATTTGTTTCAAAGAGCGATGAGATTTCTTTTTTCCTCAAAGCAAACAAATTGCCCGAATCGCTCAAGATCTAAGGTGACTTGATGACGTCCAAATCAATTATATACTTTTTTTATACAACGATCGATCTTACCAAGTAGAGTGGCAAGGTCTAGCACATCCAAGTCCCTCGATTCGAAGTAAGCGAGCGCCTCTTCCCACGAGATGGATGGCGACGGGAGGTCCACCGACGCCTTGGACGACGACATCCCATCTCTCCTCCCCGTCAGGACGGGGTAAGATGGCGCTCCCGCCTGTGAGAAAAACATTATCGTGTCAGCGATTCTGGTTTTTCGCATCTAATACTACAAGTTCAAGCTAGCAGCATTTCAATGATCGGTAGGGCAGTGAAAATGATCTCTTCTGAAGCCAAAAGAGAGAACTGCAAACCAGGCACATACCAAGTGAGCGGCATCTCTGGCAGCAAGGTTGAGAATGTCAGCACAAGACACAACTCCAGGACAACGTTGTTCCAGGACTTGCTTGATCTTGTCTATCACCACCGTACCATACCCTTCAAGCCCTGAATTTTGTGGCACTGTTTTCTCTGAATTTCGCCCATCCAACAGAATAGACGCATCACAGCCCTGTTTTACACAGGTAGCCAAACGTATCTCAATCCAAGGCTTTGTTTTTTAAAGAAAAAAACAAGTTATTGCACATACGTGCCCGGTTTCCACCATTATCATACGTTAGAAAGCCCATTTCGAGAGCTCAGAAAGCCTATTGAAACTCGGTATGAAAGCGATGACAACGGACGATATGTACCGTGACGAAGCAGTCAGAGTAGAGCAGTCGGAGGAGCTTGGGAGTGAGGCTCTTGTCCTTCTTCCAGTAGTACTCGACCTGGTGCCTCACATACGTCTCAGCATCGCGGCACGAGTTCCGGTAGTAGTGCCACTTCAGTGTCACCGGTGGCTCGAGCCCCACTGCTGCCTCGACGTGCTGCACCGGGCACAAGCTCACCAACGCAAGCTCCGACAGCAACAGCAGCAACCCCCACCTCGACATTTTTCCCCCTTGAATCCGACCAAGCAATTGCACTAGGCAAGATATGTGGTGTGTTCTCTCTTTCTTCTTCCGGTGGTGGTTGAGAAGCTTGGGTTGCTATCTTATTATCTGCACGGGAAGTTCATCAGGCTCTCTCCCTCTTTTTATACGGATTTTCTTGCGGCATCTACGTTTGACTTGACCGACATGGCCAGCTTGGATAAATTCGATTTCGGATTGAGTTCGACGTCTCCAAGAGTATTTTTCGGCGATATTAAAGATGTTACTTCAATTCTGGTGAAGTGAGAATGTGTTGAAAGCTGGGGACACAGCTGTTCGCACGCACCAATGGCGCCTCGGAATGATATTCAAACCCTAATTCTTCTACGCCGGGTTACTACGCAAACGTCGTTTGCAAGGCATTTACTTGCGCTTTTGCATGTGATTTCTACCTTGGTACGTGGCTTTTCCCATTTTATTTTTGTTTTTGATCTTGCTATTTTTTTGTTTGTTTATCTTTTCTCTTTTGGGGATCCAATAATATTTAGGCTCACTTCGCAAAAGTTTTCATAGTAGGGAAAAGTACCAAAAAATCTTAAACCTATTGCATTAGTACCTATTTAATTCTAAACCTTTTAATTTAATCAATTTAGTCAAACTTTTTCACATTGGTATTAATTCAGTCTATTCGATTAATTTAGGCTGAAAATTGTTGACTTGGTCACCAACTGTCCTAAGTGGCACGGCCAGTGCTGACGTAACAAATTTTAATAGTATTTTAATATATATTTGAATTTTTAAAATAATTTTTCCCTCTCCCTTTTCTTCAATTTATTTATTTTTATTTTTATTTTGCTCGTGGCTATGGCCACAACCATGGCCGGCGAGGGTTGGCCTCTCTCGGGTTGCCCTTGTTGGCCGTAGGCGATGGTCGGCCTCACTAGACCGCCCTTGGGTGAGGGTGAGGGTTGGTCGTCCAAGCACGGCTAGGCAAGGCCCTCTCGCCAAATATGGTGAGGTCGACCATCACCCAAGCCAGGGCAGCCTCGCTGTGCCTCGTCCGAGTGAGGGTTGGCCTTGCCGAGGCTTGCTTGGGCAAGGGTGAGCCTCGCCCTTGCCTGGGCGACGGTTGGTCACTAGTTTTGGTGAAGGGGCCTCGCTTGACCATGCGTGGACGACCAGAGCTCACGCTTGCTCTTGTTGTGGGGCGGCCTGGCGAGGCTGACCATTGCTTGCTGGCCATTGGCAAAAGGAAAAGGCAAAGAAGAGGGAGAGGGGAAAATAGAAGAAGAAAGAAATTTAAAAAATTATTTTAAAATTTTAAAATTCAAAAAATATTAAAATATTATTAAATTTGTCAATGTCAGCACCGACCATGCTACATAAGATAGTCGGTGTCCACGTCAATTATTTTCAGTCCAAATTGGCCGAATGAACTGAATTGATACTAATGTGAAAATATTAAAGACTAAATTGGTCAAATGAAAAAGTTTAGGATTTTTTTGATACTTTTCCTTTCCATCATATATTGCTTGCATGCTTAGGTACTTTCCTCTTTGTAGTCCAATCATAGTAGATATTCTAAGCATGTGAATCAAGCAAAAAGTAGAGCCATCTCGGTCCAAACGAATGTATTGTAAACTTATGATGCAAAATTTAAAAAGATGCCACGCATTCAATATCGATAGCAATTTTAATGCATTGCAGCATTAACATCTTTAGCCTCGTTGCTTTACAGTCGTGTTTCGCCGTCGTTACCACCTCGATACCGTCATTGCTACGTCCACCATAAACACCACACTCTCTCTGTCTCTCTCATGGGAAATACTCGAAATCAATGACGGTGAGATCTAGACCGTCAATGGTGGTACTCGGGGGCTCGATCGGACATGGTCGAGTTTTGTCGACCCAAAGAGCTCTACGGTTGCCATGTGGATTACTCATATGAGTGATAGTTACTCACAAGTGCAAAGCCTGTAGGTTCCATGAATGATAGGCCTACCTAATATCAATACATAATAGAAGCAAACCCATCAGCCCCAAGTCTATAAAGGGTCAAAGCACCATAGAGGCTTTTTGCCATTTTCACCACAAAACTAAATTTCAATTTTTCAATTTTCAAAAGAGTAAGATTCACTTATTGTAAGCAAAGCAACGGGGACTACTAATACGGCCTCATACTTTATGTATCAAACGGGAAAGAAAACACCTAAGATCTTTTATAATTCAAGGTCGGTTCCCTAATTTCATTTGGGAAGTTGACTTGACTCCACGTCTAAATAACCCCTTTTTCTTTTTCTTTTTGGGGTTATTTGGACATACGTTTTACAGAATTTTCAAATGACTAGTTGTAGCAACATTGTCGGCGAGAAAAGGCGTTGTCCGACTTCGGACAGTCAACTTTGAGAAAGGATTTCGATTTTAGTAGGTATCAAGTTGTCATCAAATCGTTGTGGAGTCTTAGCCTTCACTGCTGCTACTGAATTTATAATTTTATTATTTGATTTATTATTATTATTATTATTATTATTATTATTATTATTATTATTATTATTATTATTATTATTATTATTATTATTATTATTATTATTAATTATTTTTATTTTTATTTTTATTTTTTTAATCTTTGTTAGCAAGAATGTAACTTCTATATGAAGCCTTTACGTTAGTACCAGCTGTTTTGTGGAGAACGGTGGGGACATTTAAATAGTATAATATACTATACATAATGTATGACACAAAGTGGTTTTCCATATTTTGTACATTAAGGAAGAATTTACCAAAGGTTTATGATCAACATCAGCTATAAAATATTATAAAGTGATGTAGTAAAATGGTTTTTTCACTTACAATCTAAATTTTCTGATAACATCCTACGCGAGGATGGCAACTAATCCAATTTGCGTGACATGCAATCCAAATATGGCCTGGCAACCCCCAGTTTCAGGACTTCCCGTCTCTGACTTTTTGTCAAACCAGAACCCAACATCCCAAGCACGGTAGAGAATGCTTGTGCAGACTCAACGCAAAAAAAAGGTGGGATCTAATATAGTACCTGACCCGTCGCGAACGCTAATAGGTTTAAATGGGTTGCAACTGAGAGTTACGAGACCGGGTTGAGATAGCATTTATAAAACCTTATAAAGTTCGAGAGGGGTATGAGGTTTGTTTTGCTGGTCAGCCGAACCCTGAACATGATAACTCGCAGTGCCGTATGATCGGCAATCTAGTGAAATGTTAATGCTGAGCGAGTGCTTCATCAACAACATAAGCTAGACGCGTGGAAAAGGGTTCAACTTTCCCTTGAATTATATAAGTCTCTTCCCATGGTGGACTCGCGGAAGTTAAAGAACATACATGCTCAAGTCACATCACATGCTTGTGTGACTAACCAAATTTTTTCGAATTCTTGTAAGCTGGAGGGTGAACCTTTGTGGCATCAGGGTGGAGAATGAATAATGCAAATGGGATAATATAATTGGTTTGTGGGAGTGATAGGAGTGCTTGTGCCAAGTATCCTAAAGTGGAATGAATGCGATTTTTGAGGATTTCTAAAGGCGGGGTCGGCCTCTTATACACAAACTAATTGGAATTTGATTCCACTCTCTTGACAAGGCCATGGTAGATTGAAATGAACTGTTGTGTCAAAATGATCTTTATGTCTTTTTTGAGAGACTAGTCGCGAAATTAAGCTAGGCATGGTATAGTCCATTGTGAGGATGTGATTTGCCATATTGTTTTTAGGGGCAATCTATATAGAAGAAAGGCCGGCCTAACGTTCTTGACTCACTAGACGCTGAATGGGCTATTCTATGGCCAATGTAATGTTGCCCCGTGACAAATGGTATTAGAGCTAGATCCCTCCAATAGGTGGATGATTCGAGGAAAGCCTGTAATCTACCTAGTCCTATGAAAGCGAAGAGTGATCATCGGGGCCAAAGGAGCTCGAATAACGTGCAACTCTCAGCAAGCTTCAAGGATGGCAATCGGGGATAATAATGAACTGAATTGCTCACCGTATAAGGAAAACCTTGCTGGATTATGGGCAAAGGTCAAGAGGAGGTTTGTTGCCACATTTCAAATAAGTAAAAACAAAAAAAATCCATTGACTTGCTGAGATCGCGCTACTAAGGGAGCACAATTGGCTTGAGATGCCACGTTTGTTAGGAGTGTCAAACACCTACCTAAAGTGTCAAAACTTGGCATGAGAGGATACTTAAGTGCCAAAAATTAGGAAAGTGACACTTAAGTACCAAAATTAGAGTAGAATGAATCAGTTAAGTGCCAACGGCGAGAAAATCCGACTAAAATGTTGACGTGACAATTTTTCGTTGAGGTAAGTGCAAAACGACGTCGTTTTGTATCTTGATGTAGCTGGATAATTGCAAAATGACGTCATTTTGCTATTGAAGTGGATAAATAATTAATATAAAACTTAATTAGATTTAAAACGAAAATTAAAAAAAAAAAAAGGGGAGGAAGAAGATGAACAATTGGAGGCGATTGAGGGCTTAGCCCTTACCGTTGCCACCTCCTTGCTGTCATTAGGAAGGGTCAGTGACAGTGGGGGAGGGTTGGTTGAGGTCGCCGGGCCCTAGCTAAGGGTCGGCGGCCCCGGTTGATTGGTTGCGAGGGCCTGCGAGCCCTTATTAGATCTGGGGGGCGAGGGTCATGGCCCTCCCTAGATCCGATGAGGTTGCTGCCCTTGTTGTCAATTCGCTAGGGCCGCTTGGGCCTAGCTAGGGCCCGGCAACCCTAGCCTACCCTCCCCCCACCATCACCGGCCCTTCCGGTGATAGTGGCGAGGCGGCGACCTCAGCCTGCCTTTAACCGTTCATCTTCTTCCTCTCTCTTTTTTAAAAAATAAAATAAATTAATTTAATTAATTTATGTATTAAAATTCAAATCAAGGCCAAAACAACGCCGTTTTTGTGTTTCTTTATTGAGTTAGCTTCTCGGCGAGCCACGTAGTCGAGCAAAAATAATATAAAATTGCCACATAGGTGGGGTTCGCAGAAGGTAACACTCAAGTATCTTATTATTATTATTTTTTAAAGTACAACTTTCCTAACTTTTGGCACTAAAGTATCTATTCATGCCAAGTTTTGGCACTTGGATTGTAGCCCGTTTGTTAGGAAGCAAAGTGATTGAAGATTTACGAACAATAGTGATTTGGGGAAGATATTCATATTTTTATTTATATATTTCAATTTATATTTATCTTCCATATAAATTCAATATATAAATATATATTTAGTTTTTATATTTATTACATATTTTAGGTATATTAGTATAGTTTACTATTTACTAAAATTTTATTAGAGAATGATGGAAGGGAAAAAAAGAAATAAAAATGAAAATAATTAAATAAAAGAGAGGAAAAAAATAATAAAAAATAAGCAAATTAAAATAAAGTTGGCAAGAGTGCGGCAAAAGATTCTTATCGTCTCTATTTATGCAATTTTAAGGTTCATTTATATTAATATGTTTTATACTAAATAATTAATATGATATAATGTGAATATATTCGTCTTTTATCACTATGATTTACCAAACAATGGTTAGGATATAACACAATCCTTGGGTTCCATATCTCATCCTATCCACTCATAACTGGAAATCTAAATGATCAAATATAGCCTAATTGGCTTAAGCGGGTTGCAACTGAGAGTTATGGGACCAGATTGAGATGTCATTTACAAAACCTTATAAAGTTTAAGGTGGGAAAAGTACAAAAAAATCCTAAACTTATTGCATTTTAACCAATTCGATCATAAGTATTTTAATTAGACCAATTTAGTTCTAAATCTTTTCACATTGGTGCTAATTCGATCCATCCAGTCAATTTAGGCTGGAAATTATTGACATGGATGCCATCTCTCCTATGTGGCGTGGCTGACCGGCGCTGAAATTGACAATTTTAAAATTTTATTAATTTTTTTTAAATATATATTTTTTCCCAATCTCTTTCCTTTGGCCTATGTCTAGTATTCGGTCATGGCCGGTGACTAGCCATAGGCTAGGGCTGGGTGAGGGTTGGATCCTTGCAACTTGGGCGAGGGCTAGACCCTCGTAGCTTGGGTGAAGGTCACCCTCGCTGGATCTGACGAGGACAACCCTTGCTGAGAATATCTGTGCATCATACTCTAATAATATTTAATCATTTTCTTGTATTGTTTATTTAGCATGATCAAAAGGAAAAATAACCCATGAGTAACTTGACTGAGTATTAACAAAGGCAAATTTCTCGATTGCATATTTAAGATCGCAATTCAAAACAACAGTTGTTGAAGTTTAAAACACGAGTCGCTCATTTAAAGCCATCTAAGAAGGGATATATCGTAGCATTTGACGGTTCCAAGCATTAGAAAAGTATTAGATAATATGAAAAAAATATGAATTGTTAGAAATTTGTCGGAAAAGATGAGAAAATAAAATCAATTGTTTGATTTTATTTTCGCAAACACTGTTTTTAAGGATAATTTTGCCATTTGGAGCGTGAAACTCGGTGCGATAGGCTCTAATGACTATCCTCCTAATATACAACTGACCTTCTTATTTATTCCCATAAAATAATAAAAGGAACATGAACAACCTTATGTGTATAATCCAACAATGAAATTAAGAGAAACAAGAATATTCTTCTTTTGATATATTCATCACTTTTCAATCATGCTTATAGTAACAATTTATAGGTAAAAGAAAGAGGACAGTTAAGAAATCATTATAAATAAATTGGTAATTATTGAGCAAGAAGATGAACTTTATGTAACCGTTACAAAATAATGAATAATTTATGAAGAAATAAATTAAACATTAGATTTGACACAAAAGAAAAAATTGAAACATTACAAACCGTTGAAAAGTGGTTATATGACCATTAGAATGCCCTTCCTAAACCATTATATAACATTATAATACAAATTGTTGATGGTAAAAAACCATTATAAAATTATTAATTTTTAATATTTCAAAGCTATAAAAAGGGATAATTATACTAGAATTGCAAAAGTTATGTACGGTACTCATTTTAATTCAAAATTTTTTGCTGGCTTATTTAAAAATATCCAACACCGAGTAAAGCAAGCGCTTTCGAGAGTGCCTTGCAGAGATAATCTGGATATTCCTCTACACAAGTCAGTCCATGCTGTGCCTGCATCGAGCTAAAAATCCTCCCGACCTTCTGGTCACGAATCAATAGCTCGTTTACCATATTGTCTAAACTCAAATTGGAGCATCTTTGGCCGAAGATTTGCAAGTCTTGGACAGGAAAGACGGTAGCAAGTGAAAATCTTTGGCCATTCAAGTTTTCTTTGTCGCTAAACCTGTAATGGCTTGCCAGAAGTATTTTTTGTTCATCACGCATGTGGGAAAGTAGATTTACTTGATCCGGGAATGTGTGTACAAATGATTAAATTTACGTCGCCAGTCATAAATTGTTGTTTCATGGCTTGAGCCGGCGTGACGCCACGGATTGTATGCGAAGCTCTACGCGACATTGTTTCATTTGCCCCAATTGATGGCTTCTTTGATTGTTCGTAAGGCGAAACAATTGGGCTACTAACAATAATAATAAGAGCACTTTCGTTATTGTTCATGCCTCGTTTACATTTCATTATTAACCATCCAAGATATCATCATCGATTTACAAATTGCAAGATCATTCGATCTTTGATTAGGATTTATTTCCCGTTCACGACTCGGCAATTCTTACGAATCTCGCCCTGATCCCCTGGCAGGACCCAGGTGTTTCCCAGCTTGGTCATAGCATAGCCGAACATCTTCAGGAAGTCCTCAAAATTGGCATCGTACCGCCGGGCAATCTGGAGGCTCTCCTTATGGGCGGCGATCTGCTGGTCGATGCCGAGGACGGCCCGGTGGTTCAGGACCCTAGAGTAGAAGGTTTTGCTGAACCTGTTACTCAAGCCTGAGTCAGGGTTTAGGTACACCGAATTCCTTGAGTTTGGCGGGCATTGCACCCTCAATTCGGCCAAGAAGGATGGGTCCATGCTTGGGTCTGGCTTGCCAGTGTTGTTGAAATCGTACAGTCTTTCTGCGATGAACTTGCAGCTGGTCCTGCCCAGTGTATGCCCCCCTGGCAAAATTTAAGTTGTTTTTGGTAAAGTTAGGAGGAATTGGTTATGATTGAGAGTTTGACATGATAGCATGCCATTTTTGTGCACTTGGAGGAGATCATTGGGAGGATTGGTTCGGATTACATGAAAACTAAAAGGGACAGCGTGATTCACTGAACTAAATGAGTTGCTTGGATTGGTTAAGATCTTAAGGTAATGTAACGAGGTCGGAGTCAAATAAACACTTTTCATTCGAGGGTTAGATCGTACCAAGTAGAGTAGTGACGTCGAACACATCCAGGCCCCTCACTTTGAAGTAAGGGATCACCTTATCCCACGGGACGGCGCGCACTGGGAGGTCCACCAACTTCGCGTTGGACGAATTCCCGTCCCTCCTTCCCGTCGGAACGGGGTACGACACCCCTCCCGCCTATTACAACATCATCACATCAGTAATTCTGAATTTTTTTTTTCTTTCGATATCGAACGCTCCAAAACTCAAGCTAACAGCATGTCGATTATCATCTGTGCAGCAGCCCAAACAATCTCTTTTCCAGCTCAAAAAGGAAAAACTGAGAACCATGTTGCATACCAAGACGACAGCATCTCTAGCGGCAAGGTTGATAATGTCGGCGCAAGAGACAACCCCGGGACAATGCTGTTCCAGGACCTCCTTGACCTTGTCAATCACCTCCAGAGGAAACCCTAGAATCGCTGCATTTTGTGGTGCTGTTTTCTCTGCATCTGGCCCGTCCAAGAGAACCGACGCATCGCATCCCTGTTTTATCCACATAACCATACATATGTACACAAAAGAGTGGTATATTAGAAAGCCCAGTTCGAGAAGTTAAACCAACGGGTGAAAGGATTTGGCATGCTTAGATAGGGCAACGGAAACTCGATGATTAAAGTGATGCCGACTTCAAGATCGTGAGAGAGACAGAAAGAAGGAAATGAACAGACGGTACGTACCTTGATGAAGCAGTCAGTGTAGAGAAGTTGGATGAGCTTGGTAGCGAGGGTGCTGTCCTGCTTCCAGTAGAACTCGACCTGGTCCCTCACGTACTTCTCGACGTCGGGGCACGAGTTCTGGTAGAAATGCCACTGCAGCGGCGGCGGCAGCTCGATCGTAGCCTTGGCCTCGATGCGCCGTGCCTCGCACGAGCGCAACAACGCGAGCGCCGATAGCAACAGCTGCCACCACATGGATGCTCTCATCTTTCGTCTTTATCCTGTGCTGACCACACGATACCGCAATGCACGGGAAGCTAATCAGTTCCCCTAATTATATATATTTTTTTAAATTTTTTTCCTAAAAGAATAGCATTGTAAAATGTACACAAAATCTGATCTCCTATCCTTACTCGCACGTTTTTTAAATTTGTGAATCCGTTGTTTATTGGAAAAGAATCCATTGAATCCTCCTCCTTTATTTACTTTCTTAAGATTCACCAAATTTACCTCCCTCTCTTACTTGCACTTTCATTAAATTTGTGAGTCCATCGTTTATGGGAAAGAATCCACTGAATCCTCATCTTTATTTTACTTTCTTTCTTTTCCTACAATAATTTACCGATTTTACTTCCCTTGTTTACTCATACCTTCGTTAATTTTTTTAAATCTGTCGTTTATAGAAAAGAATCCAACGAATCCTCGTCCTTTTTTTCTAGCGTGTTCCTATCATCACAGCCCCATCATCTCTTAGCAAATTTGGACAACATCCCAGTTTCGAATTGCGACATGGATTGGTTCAGGGGGGCTAGGGTAGGGACGATTTATTTTTGGGTGCAGGTTTTAACTCTTATGGCCTACAAGGAAGTAGGATAAAAGTTTGAGAGTGACAGTTAGAGTAAGAATAGAATCGGACTGAATTTTTTTTTTTTTTTTAAAGCTTTTAGCCAAGATTTGTGAATCCACCAGGTTTTATTGTATTGCTTGGGAGCCAATCAAACCTGACTAGTCAGTTTGGCCCGATCCTAGGACCAAATGGTCTAGTTCCCAATTTGAGAAATTGGGAACCGCTCCTAGTCTAGTTCCCCATTCTTGGATGGAATCGGATGGGACTAGGAACCAATCACCCCACAATATAACCCTGCAAAGAAAGGAAAGAAAAGATTTTAGAATGAAAGGAAAATTCTTTTTTTTAATCTAGTATACCTTAAAGAATTGTGGTTTGAAATTTAATTTTACATTCAAATGAAAAGAGCCATTAAGAACAATTATAAAACAATTGATAATCATTAAAAAAAATATTATTACTATTATAAAGCCGTTATGAAATAATGGAGAGTTTATGAAAAAATAAATCAAACCTTAAAAAGCCATTTGGGGGACAAAGATTGATTACAAATTGATGACGGTAAAAAAATCATTATAAAAATAATATCTTTAAAGGAAAGAGAACATTTGGAGAAGGTTTATTACGGGGATACGAGTATCAACGACTAGAGTGATCTCAGTAAAAGAAAATGCCGTGGCTACAGTATCTATAAAGGTTTTCATTCAATATCTCATTATAAGAATAATTTTCTTTATACCTAATAGATTTGGGAAGTCAAGTGCTTGAAACCTTGGACTCGATTAATAGTGCATGTGATTGTGAGCCTATGGATTCCCTGAATGATGGATCTACCTAATATCAAGTCATTACTAGAAGGAAACCCACATCCCCTAAGGCTATAAGGGTCAATGTTCAATAGAGTAAGATTTATTTTACCTCATTGTAAGAAAAGAAATGAGGACTACTAAAATGATTGTTGGACATATATTTAAAATATTCTATAATTATGTATATTATTATTATGTAATTATGTATATTCTCCTTAATTGATCCTGATTTGTTACTTTAGATAATCGTCATGTAAAGACTATAGATAGGCATGTGTACTATTTATTAGTCAATGAACATAATTTAATTTCTCTTCATTCATTATTCTATTTCTCTTCATTCATTATTCTTAACTTGGTATTAGAGTCATTTTTACCCGAGATGCGGCCATCGGGTCTACTGCAGTGACTGCCACAACGCCAGTCACACCGGTCGCGTCTCTATTGATTCTCTATGACGATCCTCTGTTAAGGACGAAACTTTGAGCTACTGTTCAAAATGCTTCTGCTGCTCATTTCAGAGAAAGGTCGAGACTATCAGAATCGTCACCTTCAGACAAGAGGAACTGCTGCCAGACTCCGCCACACACGGTGCGTGGACCCGAGAAACCTGCCACTGTTCCATCGTGACTTGGACACTTCTGACGAGCTTTTCAGAAAACGAACACCAACTCACAACTCATCATCCTTCACTGAGGCAGTGAAGTTTCACCTTCACCGCCAAAAGCCATCGGACGCTCCTCCATGCGCTGCGAAAGCTTTTGTGCATGAGATCCACGTGCCTGCACGCATCATAAGTCTTAGCTTTGTTGACGTCATTAGCCACGTCACCTCTGTTTTGCTGATGTCATCTGACACGTAAGCGCCACATCATCCTTTGACCGTTGATCAGGTCGGACCTGTCCGGACCTTTGGCTGATTCAAACCGGACCGATCGGACTAGTTCCATTTTTTTTTTCTTACTAGTTCGATCACTTTGTGACCAGTTTCTGATGACATGTGACCAGTTTCTAAGGTATTTCGGCACGCTGATTTCATTTTTTGCCTTTGTTTCTCCATATATGCTCTTCACGTACTATTTTTATCACATTTATTGTCTAACCTACTATGTTTACCACTCCAATTGGTGGCGTAGTAGGAGTAAGTTTGGTCACGAGTCCATAGGTCATTTACCGTGCTGTTTAAACTCAAATCAGAGCGTGTTTGGGTGAAGATTGGCAAGTCTTGGACAAGAAAGATGGTAGCAAGTGAAATTCTTTGGCCATTCAACTTTTCTTTGTCGCTAAACCTTTGGCCATTCATTGTAATGGCTCGCCGGAAGCATTTTTCTTTCAATTGTGCCGGCGAGAAAATAGGGTTTACTTGATTTGGGAATGTGTTTACGGATGATTAAATTTTTCGTTGCCAATCATCAATCATTGTTTCATGGCTCGAGCTGGCGCGATGGCACAATGAATTGTAAGCAAAGTAAAGCTCAAACCTTTACAAATTGATGATGGGAAAAAGCTGTTACAAAATTGATGACTTTTAAGATTTCAAAATTATTAAAATATCCAACTCCAAGTGAAGCAAGAGCTTAAAATCCTCCCGACCATCTGATCTCAAGTCAATTGCTCGTTTACCATACTGTTTAATCTCAAATTGGAGCATGTTTGGGCGAAGATTTGCAAGTCTTGGACAGGAAAGATGGTAGCAAGCGAAATTCTTTGGCCATTCAAGTTTGCTTTGTCGCTAAAAAACTTTGGTCATTTATTGTAAAGGCTTGCTGGAAGCATTTTCTGTTCATCGCGTGAGCGAGAAAGTAGATTTATTTGATCTGGGAATGTGTTTAAAGATGATTAAGTTTACTTCGCCATTCATAAGTTGTTGTTTCATGACTCGAGCCGGTGCGATGGCACAACGAATTGCATGCAAAAAGCTCATCGCAAAATTGTTTCATTTGCCGGATTGATTGAAATATGAGGCTTTTTAATTGTTCATAAGGCGAAACAATTGGGCCGCTAACAATAATAGTAAGAGCACTATCATTATTCTTCATGCCTCGTGTTCCATTTCATTATTTACTACCCAAGATATCATCATCGAACACAAGAAAACCCATTCGAGAACTTAACAATTGCGAGATCATTCGATCTCGGTTGGGATTTATTTCCCGTTTACGACTCGGCATGTCTTGCAAATCTCCCTCTAATCCTCCGGCAGGAGCTTGATTTTACCCGTCCGGATCATTGACACACCGAACATCTTCTGGAAGTCCCCGAATCTGAGATCATACTCCGGAGCGATCAGGGAGCTGTCGAAGTTGCTGGCGATCTTCTGGTCAATGCCAAGGACGGCCTGGTTGTGCTCTGGAGTAGGACTTGCCGAAGCCGTAGCTCGAGCCCGAGTCAAGGTTGAGGTACAC
The DNA here is from genome assembly GCA_014182715.1 of Eucalyptus cloeziana. Classification (NCBI taxonomy): domain Eukaryota; kingdom Viridiplantae; phylum Streptophyta; class Magnoliopsida; order Myrtales; family Myrtaceae; genus Eucalyptus; species Eucalyptus cloeziana. The sequence continues at coordinate 1,446,758 of CM024634.1, read as the reverse complement.
TAGATTCGTTGAGTTCGGTGGGCATTGCTCCCTCAATTCAATAGGGACAAGAAGACTGGGTCCATGCTTGGGTCTGGCTCGCCAGTTTTGTTGAAATCGTGCAACCTGTCGGTGATGAAGCTGCAAGTGGCCTTGCCCAGTGAATGCCCCCCGGGCAAAACTTAAATTGTTTTGTCAAGTTAGGATTTTGACTATGATTTTGAGATTGACATAATACGTGAGCATTGCCATTTTGTGCACTTGGAGGAGATCATTATGAGGATTGATGAAAGTAATTTGAAGGTAAAACACTCACAACTCACACAAGGAAGAAAAGAAGATAGGCTTGTAGATTTATTTCACCTTCACTGAAAACAATTATAAGACTCCTTTATTTATAGACTTGTTATATGACATTTACTCTTCCTAATAGATAAAGCTAGCTTTCCGGATAAGATTTAGAAACTAACAAAATAATCACCATATCTCATATTATCTTTAAAAACAATCACTATCTCTAAAAACAATTACCACACCTAAAATACAAACAGACTCATTAAAAATAACGACGAACGGACTCATTAAATATACGCTGCAATTATGACTTTTCTTCAATGGTGGTATCGATGAATTTGGTTTAATTTCTAACACTCTCCCTTTAATCAAATTCTCTTCCATCGATCATTCCAAACATTTCGAAAAGCATTGATCTTGAGAGGTTTGATAAAAATATTTGCTACTTGATCTCCCATCTTCACGTGTAACACTTCAACCTCATTCTCTTTAACTTGTTCTCAAATGAAGTGATATCGAACATCGATATGTTTGTTTTGTTCATGAAAGACTGGATTTTTCGCCAATGCAATAACAAAACCATTATCAATAAAAATCTCAGTTGCTTTCTTCTGCTCTATAAGAATATCTTTGAGTAGTCTTTTCAACCAAATTGCATGACAAACACATGATGATGCATCTACATATTCAACTTTGAAAGGGCTAGTAGAAGCACCTAGGGGGGTGAATAGGTGTAAAAACAAATTCTACAAAATACTATGAAAACCTTTACTTTTAACTTGAGTCTGAATAACAATAGACTTTTGAAGCTGAGTCTGAAAAGTAGTAGTCTTTGAACGAGATCAGACTTTAGCAGTTAAATAGTGTTATGAACAAAATAAATAGATTTAGGATGAGAATAAGAACACAAGGTTTATAGTGGTTCGGCTTATACCAAGTCTACGTCCACTTTCCCGCACTGACAGCCAATCGGCTGGATTTCACTAAGAACCAAAAGGGATATTACAGTCTCACGTCCTTGATTTCACAGTGTATAGACTCTACTACACTTCCTCAAGGTCTCACAGGTATTTATCTCTCTTTTGAATACAGTATAAGCTTAGCAAATGAAATAATAAATAACTTGAAGCTTTAGACTTTATAATTTTTCTATCACGCACACACTTGAATAACTATAGTGTCTTTCTTATATACTCATCCATGCCTTCATAACCATTGGTACCTTCCAAAAGAGTTCTTCTAATCAACCGTTGGACATAATCAATCAGGGAGATCTCGAGTTATTTAAGGAATATGATAATAGCCCACCAATCCTGCTCGCCCATACAATCAGGATCTAGGTTTCCATAAGTAGAACCTTCCAAGCACACTTCGTCAATCAACGGATCTAAATTACTTGAATTGATTTCAATACGAATAATAGATTTCGAGATGCTATCTCCAGCCGTGAGATCTTCTTCAACCATACAAATCAAATCCTTAAAGATAAACCCACATCTGGATAAGTCTTCTTCAATAGATAAAACTTTTCTTTGTCGGTCTGGAAACTGTTAATGAGGGCAGACTTAAATCTTGAGTCTGGAGGTCTTCAGACTTTGATGATAGAGTCTGCAAGTCTTCAAACTAGATTGATGGAAATGTTTTGTCAACTTCGAAACAAATAGGGAAGTTTTCTCCAATAAACTTCACATGTCGATAGAGTGACACTTGATTGCTTATTTGATGACCACATGAAAGCAGTGTCACATAGGAAAAATACAAAGCCTATAGTGCTCTTTCGATTGTCAATATCTCCACCATAATCACTACTTGAATAAACTCTAAGTTGGAAGGATTTAGAATGGTAGTAGTGTAGGCTATGAGAAATAGTACATTTGATGTATCGAAATATCCTCTTTATAGCTTTAAGATGAGATGACTTTGGCTTCTCCATAAATCGATTCACAATTCCAACACAATACATAATATTTGGTCTTGTGCAAGTCAAATATCTCAAACTTCCAATCAAGCTTCTATGATATGTTGAATCAACATTGACACCATCATCAAACTTTGAAAGCTTGGTTCCACACTCCATTGGTGTATTGACCGGGGTACAATTCCTCTTGTTGAATTTTTCAGGGATATTTTCTGCATATCCTTTATGGGAAATAAAAATCCCCTCAACACTTTGCTTCACTTCAATCCCAAGGAAATAATTCATGAGACCATTATCAGTCATCTCAAATTCTTTCACCATTGATGCCTTAAAAGCATTAATCATTGCTAGATTTTTTCCTGTAAAAATAAGGTCATCAACATATAAACAAGCGAGTAAAACATCACATTTTCCTTGCTTCAAAATAAAGTGCATGCTCATATGGACATTGAGAGAATCCATTCACCTTGAAATATGCATTGATTCTAGAATTCCATGCTCTCGGTGCTTGTTTTAGCCCATATAGAGCTTTCTTCAACTTCAACACTTTATCTTCATGACCTTTCACAACAAACCCCTTGTGTTGTTCAACATAAATCTCTTTTCAAGGATGCCATTCAAAAATGGTGATATGACATCCATTTGATAAATTCGCGATTCACTTTGAGCAGCGATAGAAATAATCAATCTAATCGTTTCCATGCAAGTGACAGGGGCAAAAACTTCATCATAATTGATTTTGGCTTTTTGCTTGTACCCCTTTGCGACTAATCTAGTTTTGTATCTTGTCACTTCTCCTTTCTTGTTCTTGGTCTTGTACACCCATTTAACTCCAATTGATTTCTTATTCTTTGGTAGATTAGCATGTTCCCATGTTTGATTCTTCTCAATGGCATCAATTTCTTCATTCATGACTTTTCTCCATTTTTCTTCTTTTTGCCGCATCATCATAGACAAGTGGTTCACAATCTGCAAGAAGACATTCAAGGTGAACCTTGTCGGTAGTTTCATAAATGTCAGACAATCTCCTTGATCTTGGCACTAATGGTTCATTGACACTATTTGAAGATGTTGGCAATGATAAACTTGAAGAAGATACTGGAGAAGAAGGTGTCGAATGATCCTTCAACTCCGTTTGATTGGTATCACCACGAGTATTGGCTTCATTTTTCGGGTTGTATTCCCACCTGCCATCTTCATCAAACTTGACAACTCTGCTTATATACACTTTTAAAGTGTTAGGATCAAATAATTGATAGGCTTTGGACAAGGAGTCATACCTAATAAAGATGAGTTTTTTGCTCTTGTCTTCTAGCTTTGATCTTTTTTGGTCCGGCACATAAGCATATGCAATGCTCCTGAAAATTCTCAAGTGTGAAACACTTGGTGTTCTCTTGATCCATGCTTCTTGTGGAGTTACACCTTCAAGTTCGAATGTGGGACATTTATTTTGAAGATAGACTGCACACAAAACAACTTCAGCCCAAAGCTCGTTGGGCATATTTTTGCTCTTCAACATGCTTGGAACCATGTCAAGAATGGTTCTATTTTTTGTTTAGCTATGCCATTTTGTTGAGGAGAATATGGAGCTGTCAAGAAACAACAAATACCATGATCTTCATAAAATAATCTTCAAAGCTTTGATAAAATAGCCGCTCTCCTTTTCAGCCAAGTTCTTGAATTGTTTGAACATATCAAACACTTTTGTCTTTTCTTTCAAATAAAACACTTAAGTTTTTCGAGTAAAATCATCAATAAAAATAACAAAATATTGATGATTATCATATGAGTTAGGAGTGATTGGCCCACACACATCAAAATGAATCAACTCGAGCGGCTTCTTCTCTCAATAAATCACTGCCTTCAGAAAGCTAGTTTTGAAATACTTACCGATAACACACCCTTTTCATAATTGATTGAGATGATCAATATGTGGTAAGCCATAAACCATCTTCTTGCGAGAAAGCAAATTGAGTCCACCAAAATTGAGATGCTTGAACCTCAAATGCCACAAGTATGAAGGATTATCCATGCACGCCTTTAGACATTGAGACATATCATTCTTTATATTGAGAGTAAACATCCTATTCTTTGACATCTTCATATTCGCAATTAGTTTATTATCCCTATCTCTTAGCACAAGACCAAGATCTTGCATATGAACAGTATAGCCTTTCTCCAAAACTTGTCTTAAAGTCAAAATATTGCTTGACATTTTCAAGCTAAATAAACATTAGTAATAAATTGACGTGCACCATTCTTCAAGCGAATCAGAATTGTATCTTTGCCTTCGACATGAATTTTAGAGTTATCACTAAAAGAGACTTTCCCATTAATTGTCTCATCTAACTCGGTCTCATTTTTCCCACACATGTGATTACTTGCATTGGTATCCAAATACCACTTATTAGTTTGACCTCTTTCATCTTCTTTGAATGCCAATAATAGAACTTGATCGGCATCATTCACCAAGTTTGCTTTTCATCTACTCTGTTACTCTCCTTGTTCCAACAATTAGAAGTATAATGTCCAAGTTTATTACAATGATAACATCGAATTTTAGATTTATCATGCCATTGGTCTATCAAGTTCTTTCATCTTCTATGAACATCTCTTTGATATTGGTATCTACCGTCACTTCGAGCAGCATCACCTTTGCTTCATCCATGACCTCTTCCTTGAAAGTGACATCGGTCTCGACCACGATCAAGATCTTGATTTGTCCTGTGAGTTTGTATATGGGTTCTCTTCTTTGCTCTTTCTCATCTTGGATGGTTAGCCATTTGGAGAACTTCCTCCACCGATTCAATCTTCCTTCCTTTTTTTTTTTTTTTCTTTCCGAACCTTTCTTCACAGGCTTGTAATGAACCCATAAGCTCATCAATTGTCATGGCATCCAAGTCTTTGGACTCTTCAATTGCAACAGCAATATAGTCGTACTTCTTGTCTAAGGACCGAAGTATTTTCTTGACAATACGAACATCTAAAACATCTTATCTGTTTCTTTTCATTTGATTGATAATCACCAAAACTCTTGTGAAATAATCAGCAATCAATTCAGATTCTTTCATATTAATTACCTTGAATTCGCCTCTTAAGGTTTGAAGGTGAATTTTCTGAACTTTCTATACTCCTTGATGTGTTGTGAAGAATCTCCCATGCTTCCTTAGTAGTAGCAGCATTTAAAACTTTTTCAAACATTGAATCATCTAAAGCTTGATAGATGATTGACATGGCATATTGATCTTTCGAATGAACATTCTCCAAGGCATTCCTCTAGTTCTAGTTCAAGCTAGCTTCATCCTCTGGCTCATCATAGCTAGTATTGACGAGTTCCCACACACCATAGGTGCCTAAAGAGCTTTTATTTTGATGGCCTAGTTACTATATTTGTCTTTGGTAAGACAAGGGTATTGAAGAGGAAGCTAATTATTTATTGACGCCATGATCACAAACCGTAACCTCTAATACCACTTTGATGAAAGTAATTTGAAGGTGAAAGGCTCACAACTCACATAAGGCTTGTAGATTTATTTCACCTTCACAAAAAATAATTACAAGACTCCCCTATTTATAGACTTGTTATATGACATTTACTCTTCCTAATAGATAAAGCTAGCTTTTTGGATAAGATCTAGAAATTAACATTCTGGATAAGACCTAGAAACTAACAAAATAATCACCATATCTCACCTTATCTTTAAAAATAATCACCATCTCTAAAAATACCAACAGATTCATTAAAGATAACAACGAACAGACTCATTAAAGATAATGCCATAATTATGACTCTTCTTTAATGCGGGTATGATGAATTTGGTTTAATTTCTAACAAGGATTGAGGTTTGGATTATATCCTCGACAATTCAATATTTGATAAAATTTATTTGTATTATGACACCTTGGGCAGCGATTTTGAAAACTTAAAAGCAAAAGGGGACATCGAGATCCACTAAACTAAACGATTTGCCTGGATTGCTTAAGATTTAAGGTAATATAATGAGATCCGAGTCAAATTTGTGAGGGTCAAATCGTACCAAATAGAGTAGTGAGGTCCAGCACATTCAAACCCTGTGATTTGAAGTAAGCGAGCATTGCTTTCCACGGGACAGCCTGCAACGGGAGGTCCACCGACTTCGTGGAGGATGAATTCTCGTCCTTCCTCCCTGTCAGAAAGGAGTGCGACGTCCCTCCCGCATGTCGGATCTAGGAGGACTTATGTAGTCAATCTACCCGTTGGCCTAGATTTGGTTGAGAAGATTTGATGCCTTCAGGATCACCGAGGTTGATACTTCCCATAATTTCTGCCGTCCATACAATAGTTTAGGTTTCTATAAGTCAAGTGCTTCGACTTGGAAAGAATGTTTCGCCTCAAGTCTAACATTCCAGGAAATCCAAATCTTCGAGAGATACTTTCCTTTGGAACTCCTTATAGATAAGGCAGGACATCCAACCGATTGCTACTAGCTGTTGCACAAGGATATTATCTTCTTTCTAGCCATTTGATAGAACACACAAGGGAGAAAATAATTAAACCACAACTCTGGTTCTAATTGATAAAGTTTGATCACATCCCATCAGACTTTTAACACAATCTTAATCATAGGCAACCAGAACATCTTGATAAGTCTTTGAGTCTGGTTCTCTAAGTCGATGAGTAACATCCGATGATACATATCAGAGTTTTCATAAGAACTTCTTGATCAACCAAATTGCTCCAAGAATATCACCTGGAAATTCTTTCATAAGAATCATTGAACACTTATGGAAATGTTTTGTCAATCTTCAAAATTAATTTGGGAAATTTCCTGAATAATCTCCCCATTTTTTATGATGACAAAACTTTCAAAGTAGAACTTAATAAAAGATTTTGAAAAGATTTATAAATCAAATAGCTTCATTGAAATCAAGATTTTATATAAGGCACAATGTGAATTCTATAAGAATTTTGATGATTTCATAGAGATAAGCACATGTTTCTTATAGAAAGTCGAGCTAATCAAAGTGCATAAGATTTGTAAAGAAACTCTGTTCAAGATAAGAATAAATTCAAGAAAACTTCCTAATTTTATATAGCTCCCCGAGCAAGACCATGAAAGATCTTCAAAATCTTCTGCTTTTCTTTCATTTTCTCCCCTTTTTTGTCAGCATCACAAAAGAAACAATAATAATGAAAGGAGTATTACATAAAGAACACATGATTCAGTGCATCTTCACGCACAATCTTCAAAACATATTTACATAATTTTCCGAAACAATATCTTATAAATGCTACAATGAACATAAAATATATGCAATATATCTCATGTTCTTGTAAAATCAAATACCACATACATCAGCAAATATATATCAATGATTACGGATGCAATGTGTAAATTTCACATACCTTTTTGTCATAATAAAAAAATAATGGAAATATGAGATTTATAGTGACAAAAAGTAAGTGGAAATAGGAAATATACTAACGGGATCATGTAGAACTTAGCAAATTCAAACATACATTACCTTTTCTTCCATAGCCAAGAGGAGGGAAAAATTAAATTGACTTAATAAAGATTTTCTCACACTTGATCTTCTCTCCCCCTCAATATGATGCCCTTTTGAAATGATTTTGATTTTCCACCTTTACTGGACATCCCCTTTCTCCTTCTTCAATAATTTGCACAAATTTTGCACAAATAAAAGAATTTTTCGATCCTTTAAAAATGGTGCGGAATCTTCACAATTTTTTGGAACATAATTTTTGAAATTTCGTATGGGAAGATTCTTTTGCCACTTGCAATTTCTTGTAAAAAAAATCTTTGCAAAGTATAGAGAATATCACATATATACCTTCCTTTGATTCGCAGATCAATCTTGCCAATTATAAGATATACTTCCAAAATATAGTAAGTATACCCAATAATATCTTTTAAGATTGAAAATACTCTTCCTTCACCATATAACTCAATTGCAAATAGATATCAATATAATATTAACATATTTCGCAAACATAATGTAAATAATAGAAGCATTAAATCTATGCAAGTTCTTATAAATATGGCAACAAATATTACCAATTCATATTCCAGTGTGCATGTGCAGAATATACCTTCCCTTTTAAAAAAAACATCTCACTCGAAATCCTTCTTTGATTACATCATGATTTGCGTAAATCACAATCAAGCTTTCTTTGTACAACTGCTTGCGATAAACTCATCCCTTTTTGGTATCCATGTATGTGGATACTTTCCTTTTGTTTGTTGCAAAATAGGAAACTTTGTATAATCTAATGGCATATAAAGATCATCACGTGAACAATATGCATAATCAAAAAGTTATCACTTAACAACACATGATAAAAATATCAGCGTAGAATTAGTTTAAAAAAAATGAATTTTTTCTAAACAACAATCACATGGATATTTCAATCATAACCAATGATGGAACACGTCATATAAATCAAGCACAATATGAAGGTAGAGATATTATATTAGATATAATGAGAATTTAAAAACATACATTTCCTTACCAATTTTTCTCTTTCTTTACTCCTGCAAAAAGAGCAATTCATCTATTTTTTTGTACCCAAATTTGTTTGGGTCCTTTCTATTTAGTGGAAGCATCAAATCTCCAGTTGATTGACTTGGATTTTCTCCAATCAAATGGACATTCTTGCTTGAAGTGATTAGGATCACCACAATTCGAGCAATTATAATATTGAAATCCAATAGGCTCGACAAATTACTTACCATAATGATTTCGATAATAATGGATTGGCGGTCTGTGCTTCAATCTTTCCTTGACTTTTGGAAAGTCATTCTTGATCTCACTTGCATATTCAAAGCCGAGGCCAGATTTGTTGTAGCACGGCATTTGTATAGAGAGAACATGCTCTAATGTCTTCGAGCCGAGAGAAAATTTCTTGCAAACTTTTGAAATTTCTTGCTTATAGGAATCAACTTCTTCTTGCAAAATATTTTTCTCTTCCTTGACAGAAGAATTCTCCTTTTCCAGCTCACTGATCTTTTTCTCATTCATAATATTTTGCTGTCTCAATTTAGAGACTTCCTTTTCAACTCGCAAATTTTCTTCAACGCTTTCTTATGTTCCGCGCATAACTCTTCAAAAAGATCATCATCGTCGAGAATAAGATCCAAACTAGTTACCTCATCTTCTTCAGATTCAATGTCCGCCATTAAGCATAGATTTCGTTGCTCATCATTGCTAGAATCAGATTCAGTGTCACTTCATGTCTCAACTTTTAGAGCTTTCTTCTTCTTTTCAAATTTCCCTTTCCTTTTCTTGAATAAAGAACAATTGGGTTTTATGTGACCCTTTTTCCTGCACTCAAAACATATTACATCCTTACCTTCATTGTTGTCTCCATCATAAAAATTTCTTCCTTTGGATTTCTTTTTTGGCTCTTCCCTTTGGAGTTTCTTCTCTTTCTCGTAAGGTGTTGAAATCTTTTGATTAGCAACTTCATTTCCTCATCGTCATCTTCTTCATCTTTATAGTTTGAAACATCTGAATCAATATAAGATTTTAAGGCAATCAATTTCTTACCTTCAGGATCTTCCTCATTTAGTCATTCTTCTTCATCGGATTGGAGTATTCCTACAAGTTCACCCATAGAGAGAGGTGATATCTTTTGAGTTTCTCGAATGGACGTCTTAATCTTGTTCCATTCTTTTGACAGTCTTCGAAGAATCTTGTTCACTTTCATAGAATCTGATACAGGTTTCCCTTGATAAGCCAATCCGTTGACAATGTCAGTAAATCTACTGAACATGTCCGTTTCTGTTTCTTCAGGTTTCATTTTAAAGGCTTCATATTGTTAGAGAAGAATGTTGATCTTCGTCTCCTTAACTTGATAAGTTCCTTCGTATGTCACTTGCAATCTATCCCAAATTTCTTTTGCGGATTCACATGAGGAAATTTGGTTATATTCAGATGGAGATAATACGCAATATAACGAATAAACAGCTTTAGCATCTAGTGGTTCTCTTTTCTTGATGTTTGCATTAGATGAGGCTGACGCTTCAAGTTTTTTGCCTTCTTCTTTGGATGAAGAAGTGTTAGGATTGATGCATCTCAGAACAATATTCCATTCCAAGGGATCCTCGGATCTAATGAATGCTTTCATCTTATTCTTCCAAACGTTGTAGTCTTTCCCATCGACGTAAGGAGGACTTGTATCACTCCGTCCTTTCATAAGACCCGGCGCAATATTACTAGTCATAGATAGATCGTTAACTCAGAAGTAGTAAATCACTTCAATTAAGAGTAACCGGGCTCTGATACCAATTGTGTGATGATTAAATCTATCACCTAGAGAGGGGTGAATAGGTGATTGTGTGGAAATGAAAGAATTTAAACCAATATTGCAGCAAGACAACTTCTAATGAAGTGGTAAGATTTTATCGGTGTACAATTCTGTCACAATTAATAAAGAAAGTAATGGGATAGAGAATTGCACACAAAAGTTTATAGTGGTTCGGCTTTTGCAAGGCTACGTCCACTCTCCCGCACTACAGCCAATTGGCTGGAATCCACTGATAAGAACCAATAAGAGGTTACAAGATCTGAGCTCCGAACACTCAAGCTTGTGTGTGTAACTCCTCACACACTCTCAACCTCTAAATGGTTACACAATGATGCTCACAGAGACGAATGTAAAAGATCACAAAACACTCTTCACACTTTGGAATTAAAATCTTCAATTCTCGTGAATGCGAATTCTATTCCTTTAGCTTTGAGATCTTCTCTTTTACTCCTCCTAGTCCAAGTAGACCGTTGGGCATATCTTTAGGAGGACTTATCTAGCCAATCTACCCATTGGCCTGTATCTGGTTGAGAAGATTTGATGCCTTCAGGATCGTCGAGGTTGATGATTCCCATAATTTCTACTGCCCATACAACAGTTTGAGTTTCCATAAGTCAAGTGCTTCAACTTAGAAAGAATGTTTCGCCTCAAGTCTAACATTCCAGGAAATCCAAATCTTCAAGAGATACTTTCCTTTGGAACTCCTTATATATAAGGCAGGAAATCCAACCTATTGCTACTAGTCGTTGCATGAGGATATTATCTTCTTTATAGCCGTTTGACAGAACACATAAGGAAGGAAATAATTAAACCACAACTCTGGTTTTGATTGATAACGTCTGATCACATCCCATCAGACTTTCGACCGTTGTCCTTGATTATCATAACATAACACAATCTTAATCTTATGCAATCAGAACATCTTGATAAGTCTTTGAGTCTGGTTCTCTAAGTTTGATGAGTAACATCTGATGATACATATTAGAGTTTCCATAAAAACTTCTTGATCAACCAAATTGCTCCAAGAATATCACCTGGAAATTCTTTCATCAAAATCATTGAACACTTATGGAAATGTTTTGTCAATCTTCAAAATCAATTTGGGAAATTTCCTCAACACAAACTGTTAGGTGAAAGGAAATCACATGCTTAGAAAGGCGATGGAAACCTGATATTGAAGCGATGCGGAGTTCAAGGTCGTTTGAGAAAGGGGAAAAAAATAGATGATATGTACAGTGACAAAGCAATCAAAGTAGAATAGTCGGATGAGATTGGGAGTGAGGGTCCTGTCTTGCTTCCAGTAAAACTCAACTTGGTCCCTCACATACTTCTTGGCGTCGAGGCACAAGTTTTGGTAGTAAAGCCACTGCAGCTTCTACAACGGCTTGATTGTTGCTGCCGCCTCAATGTTGTGCCACACCGAGCATGAACTCACCAATGGTTATCAAATTGGCCTATAAATACCATAGGCAATCCAATAGAGAGCCCCTGAGCAACACACAAAACTACTTTATCTTACCATTTTATCTTAGTTTAGTCTAGTTTAACAGTAGCTTAAATTTAATTTCGACAAGTTTTATATCCTGGTAATGCTGTGGATTAGATTCTAGTACTGACTTATTACCTAGTGTCGTTGATTAGATTCCAATATTGTATCCTCATACTCATCTAGGAGCAGTGTTTATTAGGTTTTGTTATTGTTGTCTAGCATTGTCGATTAGATTCTAACATTGTGTCCTTAGACTCATTTATGAGGATTGTTTGCTAGGTATTGTTAACACTGTCCAACATTACAGATTAGATTCAGAAATTGTGTCCTCATACCCACCTAATAGCAGTACCCACTATATGTTACCATTGTCCAGCGTCGTCGATTAGATTCCAATGTTGTATTCTTGTATTCACTTAAGAGTAGTGACTACTAAGTGTGATTCTCGTTTCCTAGCGTCGTTGATTAGATTTCGATGTTGTGTCCTCAAACTCATTAGAAAACAATGCTTTTTGTGTGCCTTTGTGAATATACAGTGTTGTCGAATAAGCTTCGACATTGTACAAATCACTTTGATTTAATGGGCTTTCATTAATATGTTAAAGTGAGTTTGGATTAAACTTTTTATTTTTTATTAATATGTTGAAGTGAGTTTGGATTAAACTGTTCATTGGATTTTGACATCGGTTACCATTGACTTTGACCTCATATAAAGTGATTTCATAGGATATGGAACTATATGATATATAGCTTTATTCGCATTTGACTATCTATGTCCAAAACTAGCACAAAACTTAAGTCTCCTAATAAAAGCCAAACATAACACTTGCTGAAAGATATTTTGTTGTGAGATCCAAAACTAGCGAAGCAACAAGTCAGTCCATGCAATGCTTGCATAAAGCTGAAAATCCTGCCGACCATCTTGTCAAGAGTCAATAGCTCATTTACCATACTGTTTAAACTCAAAATGGAGCATCTTTGGGCAAAGATTTGCAAGTCTTGGACAGGAAAGATGGTAGCAAGTGAAATTCTTTGGCCATTCAAGTTTTCTTTGTCGCTAAACCTGTCATGGTTTGCCAGAAGCATTTTTTGTTCATTGCACGAAAGGGAAAGTAGATTTACTTGATCCAAGCATGTGTGTACAAATGATTAAATTTACGTCGCTAGTCATAAATCGTTGTTTCATGGCTTAAGCCGGCACTATTGATGTTTGTTTTGATAAACAAGCATATGTGCATAAGTAAATTAAGATCAAACATTTGATCGCAGTGGAAGTAAAAAACGCTTATACACGTGTTTCCATAGCATTTACGTGCATTTTAACAAAAACGCATAGAAGAGCTAAAGGGGCTAATCATATTAACCTTGTACTGTGCTCCAAAATTTGGTTAAGAAGTTTTTTCGGATTCTGAGCACGAACATTTGATGTCCTCACAGTAGTAGTTTTGATGTTTTTCAGACTCTGACCATGAACATCTGACGCCTTTTGGTAACATCGGTTCTGACGTTCTTAGATTCTTGACCATGAGTGTCTAGCTTCTTTAGATAATATTGATTTTGACGTTCTTCAGATGCAAAACGTCTGATCTCTTCATAGGCTCTAACGTTCTTCAGATCTAACCCCACAAGTGTCGAGCCTCTAGTTCAGACACACCACAAATTCTCATGTTGAACATAAGAGAGAAATTGAGAGATCTCACAATTGCAATTGTGCTAGCAATTGCTCTCGTGTGAGTGCTTTGTTGATCAGTATCAGCACTCTCAATTATCGATTGTCGGTTATCGATTGTACATCATCCGGTGATCTGCTCTTTGTATTATCTTTTATAGACAATGCATATCACATTTAAATCAGCGCATTAACTCTAAAATCATTTTAGAATTAATTCAGCTGTAACTCCTGACGAGCGTAAATTTTGATATCGTTATAGACACTAATTCGGGCATTAACTCTGTAACTGTTACAAAGCATTATTCCAGACATTTATTTGTAACTGTTATAAGTCTTTATTTTGTGTATTAACTTTGTAACTGTACAGATACTTAATTTGGCCGTTACTTCTGAAATTGTTTCAGAGCATTAATTGGTTATTAATCTGAAACCGTTTCAGATCATTAAACTGCTCATTTATTTTGTAATCGTTTTAGATCATTAATGTGACCGTTAAGTTCTGAAACCGTTTCGGATCTTTAATTTAGCCATTAAGTCTGAAACTGTTTCAGATCATTAATTTGGCTATTGATTTTGAACTCACTTCAGATCATTAATGATGAGATTAACTCTGAACTCACTTCAGATCATTAACGCGGCTATTAATTTGGTCACTGAATCTGAACAAGTTTCAGAGTTTTGATTTGGCTGTAAAGTCTGATTTCTAGCCTGACTCAATCTGACTAGCTCAATTGCAAACACATTTGCAATATTCTCTCTCTCTCTCTCTCTCTCTCTCTCTCTCTCTCTCTCTCTCTCTCGTTCAAATGTCATTCTAATTGGTTATGGTGTGTGACATCCCTAGGTTCATCACTGAGCTGGCAGCAGGACTTGTACTAACACACTAGCACAACCAAGAAAACTGATTTTCCATATCGATCTCCTGTTCTTGCAAACCATGAGTGACGTCTAGCAATATATCATGGCTACCCAAACAGTGTGAAATGTCTCAGAACATAATGAACCTGTCAGCTTTGGCGACCGTGTAATTCGATCCTTCTGTCTCACCATGTCCCGATCGAACAAAGGCTATGGACCTTTGGTCAAGCCACCAATTCGATCATATGCCCAAATCTAAGTGACATGTATTCTTCGAGATATGAACCATTCATTCTCGGTTATAACCCCGGCCGAGGATTTCAAGACAATGTCATGATTAGATCGCATAGGACATCAATCTTGAATAACAAGAAGACAGATTCCATATTGCCATGCATGTGCCTTCGTATGTGAACAAACTATGATCATCAAGTACAAAGATGATTCGACGAAGCGTCAATATGCGCACTTGTGAACCATAGCCATCCAACATACAAGTCAACATCGTGCCTCAGGTCTAAGGATCTTTACACCTAACCAAAGCATGAACGATCATACATTGACCCCACTAAAAAGCTTCCATGTTGCCAATCGTTCTA
Organism: Eucalyptus cloeziana; assembly: GCA_014182715.1. NCBI lineage: Eukaryota > Viridiplantae > Streptophyta > Magnoliopsida > Myrtales > Myrtaceae > Eucalyptus > Eucalyptus cloeziana. Next base: position 1,431,641 of record CM024634.1, on the reverse strand, counting down.
TGTATGTCATGTTCAGTGAACTTGTCCAAGACAAGCACCTGTGTTTTAGCTCAGAATCACAATACCCAATGACTTGTGATTCATCATCCCCTCAAGTATCCAATATTGAAGTGAAGCTTGAGAACACACCGATCTCAACAGGATCATTAATATCCTCTCAATGATCCATCGATCAAGAACTATTTAAAGATTTAACGTAACTGTAACCTATTACACATATTCTTAACACCTTAAGAATAGGTTCAATCTTAATTTGATCTTATGGACCTCATTCATATAAATTGGACGATGAATGAGAAAACTTATATGCCATTAAATAATCCCTAACATGTAACTATTACATGGTTGCTTTAGGGCATACAGCTAATAGGCACCACGTTGCGGGATTTATTTCCCGTTCACGACTCGGCAATTCTTGCGAATCTCACCCTGATCCCCTGGCAGGAGCCAAGTGTTCCCCAGCTTGGTCATAGCATAGCCGAACATCTTCAGGAAGTCCTCAAAATTGGCATCGTACCGCCGGGCGATCTGGAGGCTCTCCTTATGGGCGGCGATCTGCTGGTCAATGCTGAGGACGGCCCGGTGGTTCAGGACCTTGGAGTAGAAGGTTTTGCTGAACCTGTTACTTGAGCCTGAGTCAGGGTTAAGGTACACTGAATTCGTTGAGTTTGGCGGGCATTGCACCCTCAATTCGGCCAAGAAGGATGGGTCCATGCTTGGGTCTGGCTTGCCAGTGTTGTTGAAATCGTATAGTCTTTCTGCGATGAACTTACAGCTGGTCCTGCCCAGTGTATGCCCCCCTGGCAAAATTTAAATTGTTTTTGGCAAAGTTAGGAGGAATTGGTTATGATTGAGAGATTGATATATTACGTGAGTATGCCATTTTTGTGCACTTGGAGGAGATCATTATAAGGATTGGTTCGGATTACATCCTCGACGATTCTATATCTGATAAAATTCTTCGTATCATGACAATTAGGCAGCGACTTAGAGAAAGCTAAAGGGACGTGATTCACTGAATTAAATGAGTTGCCTGGATTGGTTAAGATCTTAAGGTAATGTAACGAGGTCGGAGTCAAATAAACACTTCTCATTCGAGGGTTAGATCGTACCAAGTAGAGTAGTGACGTCGAACGCATTCATGCCCCTTACTTTGAAGTAATGGATCACCTTTTCCCACGGGGTGGCGTGCACTGCGATGTCCACCAACTTCGCACTGGACGAATTTCCGTCCCTCCTCCCCGTCGGAACGGGGTACGACACCCCTCCCGCCTATTACAACATCATTATCACATCAGTAATTCTGCTTTTTTTTTTCCTGTCCATATCGAACGCTCCAAAACTCAAGCTAACAGCATATCTCTTTTCCAGCTCGAAAAGGAAAAACTGAGAACCATGTTGCATACCAAGACGACAGCATCTCTAGCGGCAAGGTTGATAATGTCGGCGCAAGAGACGACCCCGGGACAACGCTGTTCCAGAACTTCCTTGACCTTGTCAATCACCTCCAGAGGAAAACCTAGAATCGGTGCATTTTGTGGTGCTGTTTTCTCTGTGTCTGGCCCGTCCAAGAGAATCGACGCATCGCATCCCTTTTTTATCCACACAAACCATACATATGTTCAGAAAAGATTGGTATGCTAGAAAGCCGAGTCCGAGAGGTTACACCATTGGGTAAAGGATATGGCATGCTCAGAAGGGGCGACGGAAACTCGATGATCGAAGTGATGCTGACTTTGAGATCGTTTGAGAGAGAGAGAGAGAGAGAGAGAGAGAGAGAGAGAGAGAGGGGGGGAAATGAGCAGACGGTACGTACCTTGATGAAGCAGTCAGTGTAGAGAAGTTGGATGAGCTTGACAGCGAGGGTGCTGTCCTGCTTCCAGTAGAACTCGACCTGGTCCCTCACATACCTCTCGACGTCGGGGCACGAGTTCTGGTAGAAATGCCACTGCAGCGGCGGCGGCAGCTCAATCGTCGCCTCGGCCTCAACGCGCCACGCCGTGCACGAGCTCACCAACGCGAGCGCCGATAGCAACAGCTGCCACCATATTGATGTTCTCATCTTTCGTCTTTATCCTGTACTGACCACACGACACCACACTGCACGGGAAGCTAATCAGGCTCCCTATATATATACGGTAAAATGTGAAAAAAAAAAGATTTCTTATCCTTACTCGCACCTTTTTTTTGGTTTTAAATTCGTGAATCCGTTGTTTATGAAAAAGAAATACCGAATCCTCATCCTCCTCCTTTATTTACTTTCTTAATATTCACGAAATTTCTCGCACCTTTCTTAAATTTGTGAGTCCATCGTTTATGAAAAAGAATCCACTTGAATCCTCATCTTTATTTTGTTGCCTCTTTTTCCTACAAAGATTTACTGATTTTACTTTCCTTGTTTACTCACACCTTCCTTAAATTGTGAGTCCGTCGTTTATGGAAAGGAATCCAACGAATCCTCCCCCTTTTCTCCGACATGTTCCTATAATCACATCCCCATCATCTCTTAGCAAATGTGGACAAAATCCTAGTTTAGAATAGCGACATGGATTGGCAATTCAATTAATCCAAAGCTTTTAGCCAAGAGTTTTGAATCCACTGGTTCCATTGTATTGCTTGGGAACCGAACCTAACTAGTGGATTCGGCCCGATTTTAGGACTAGGTGGTCTAGTTTCCAATTCTAGAAATTGGGAATCGGTCCTGGTCTAGTTCCCCAATCTTGGATGGAAGCAAACTAATTAGGAATTGATCACTCCACAATATAATCCTGCAAAGAAAGAAGAGAAAATATTTTAGAATGTAAGGAAAATTCTCTTTTCTAATTTAGTATATTTTAAAGAATTGTGGTTTGAAATTTAATTTTATATTCAAATGAAAAGAGCCATTAAGAACGGTTATAAAACAATTGATAATTATTAAAAAAAAGTTATCATCTAAAGCTGTTATGAAATAATGAAGAGTTTTTTTTTTTTAAATAAATCCTACTCTTATTTCCATTATATACTCATGGCGGACTTTTGCCCTACAAATTGATGACAGTAAAAAAAATATTATAAAAATACCCCAACCCTTCAAGAAGGTGGGGATTCAAACCCCCCACCTCTCCTTTCCACCTGGAAGGAAGGATGGGGGTTCGAATCCCCACCTTTTCGAGGATAAAGGGGTGGGGATTTATATATTAATGGCGGACAAAAATGATTACAAATTGATGACAGTAAAAAATTATTATAAAAATAGTGGTTTTCAAGGAAAGGGAACATATGGAGAAGGTTTATTACGGGGATACGAGCATCAACGACGAGTGATCTCGGTAAAAGAAAATGCCGTGGCTACGGTATCCGTAAAGACTTTCATTCAATACCATCATTGCTGTGTCCACCACGACCACATCTCTCTCTCTCTCTCTCTCTGGGGAAATTCTCACAGTCGACAATGATGACGAGGTCTACACCATCGACGGTGGTGCCTGGGAGCTCGATTGAACAGGGTCGAGTTTCGTCTACCCAAAGAGCTCTAAGCAGCCAGATGTGGACTTCTCAGATGTGCTAGATAAGGTCCATACCTCATCCATCTGAGTCAATTAATAGAGCCTATGGGTTCCCTGAATGATGGATCTACCTGATATCAAGTCATTACTAGAAGCAAACCCACATCCGCTAGGGCTATAAGGGTCAATGTTCAATAGAGTAAGATTAATTTTACCTCATTGTAAGAAAAGTAATGAGGACTACTAATATGATTATTGGAGATATATTTAGAATATTCTATGATTATGTATATTATTATTATGTAATTATGTATATTCTCCTTAATTGATCTTGATTTGTTACTTTAGATAATCATTATGTAAAGCCTATAAATAGCCATCAAATCTGCCTCACAGTGGCTGCCACATGCCAGTTGCACCGCTCGCGTCTCTACTGATTCTCCATCAAGACTAAAGCCTAGCCGCGTCTTTCTGCTAGTCATTCCCAAAAAAGATCACGACTATTAGACTTACCGCCTTCAGATGAGAGAAATATTGAAATTTGCCGAACACCGCCACATGTGCCTCCACGCATTATCGAGCACGTGGACCCGAGAAACCTGCCATTGTTCCATCGTGACTAGAAGTGGCAAAATGGGTCATGAACCCATTTTTAGACCCATATTTTTCACTAATGGGTCATATATGGATCATGAAAATGTAATGGCCCACCTAAGATGGGTCAAAGTGTTTTAAGTTCAATTCTATATGGGTCGAAAACCTAAAAACATAGAACTTCCTTGAGACAGACAACTGCGGTTTGTCAGTGACCCATTTTTGACCCACCTCCAACGCTCACCTCGCCACTTGCCGCCGTGGCTCGCCTCGACGGAGCTCGGGCGAGCCGCGAGCTTGCTAGCCTTGGCCGAGCTTGGGCTCGCCTTGATTTGGCGAGCCGCAAGCTCGTTGATCGCGACGGAGCTCGGGCTCGCTTGGATCGAGTGAGCCGCGAGCTCGCTGGCCATGGTCGAGCTCGGGGTCGCCTAGATCTGGCGAGCCGCAAGCTCATCGGTTGCGACGGAGCTCGAGCTCACTTGGGTTGGTTGAGCTCGGCGGCCATGGCCGAGCTCGAGGTTGCCGAACCACAAGCTTGCCGGTTGTGATGGAGCTCGGCGGCTCGGGCTCGCTCGGACGAGTGAAGCCTTGATCTCGCTAGGCTGCGGCTTGGCTGTCACCGTCGATGGAGTAACAATGGAGAAGGAGGAGAGGAAAAAGAAAGAAAAGAGAAAAGAAGAAAAGAAAAAAAAAAAATAAAATAAATAATAATAATAATTTCAAATTTTTTAAAATAATAAAAAAGTTGATTTTTTTAATGATATTTGGTAGATAGATATCCATACTTTGGAGAAGTACTTTTAGACGAAGCTTGATGCTGTTTAGATTGATAAATAGAAATACAAAACATCATAATGTAATTTTTAACTTGGTGAACTAAAATCAATGAATCAACCAAAATTAAAAACAATTACAATTAAGAAGCAATGCATTCTTGCATTCAAGAAGATTTGTTTTAAACAAATATTATTTTCATGTCAATTATTAGCTCATCAAACTTTTCCTTATTAAGAGTTCTTCAAAAGTATTTTAATTTAAAGGTTTTTCACATTTTTTATTTTATTTACTTTTTAAATTTGGTGTGAAGTTTTTATTTAAGTAACTAAATTTAGTTAAATATAAATGTATTTCGATAATATGAGTTGGGTCAGGTATGAATCATATGATTAGTCAAAATGGGTTAAATGTGTTAAATATGGATTGACCTATTTTCGACCCGACCACCCATTTGCCATCTCTTGAACACTTTTTGACGAGCTTTTCGAAAACGAAAACCAACTCAAAACTCATCGTCCTTCACTGAGGCAGCTCGTGAAGTTTCACTGTCAAAAGCCACTGGACGCTCCTCCACGCGGCGCCGAAAGCTTCTGCACGTGGGATCCACCTGCCTGCTGACATCATCCAAACGTAAGTACCACATCATCCTCTGACAGTTGACCAGGTCGGACCGTACCGGACCTTTGACTGATTCAACTAGTTCCATTTTTGTTTTGATTAGTTCGATCGCTTTGTGACTGGTTTTCGATGATATGTGACCCGTTCATAAGGTATTTTGGTGTGCCGATTTCATTTTTTGCATTTGTTTCTCTATATATGCTCTCCACGAACTATTTTTTATCACATTTATTGTCCAGCGTACTATGTTTACCACTCCTATTGGTGGCATAGTAGGAGTAAGTTTGTCATGAGTCAATAGGTTACCATACTGCTTAAACTTAAATTGGAGCATGTTTGGGCAAAGATTGGCAAGTCTTGGAGGAAAGATGGTTGTCACGCCTCAAATCCCAAGCGCGCAAACATCCCTCAGCTGTCGATTAAATTGCGACGTCTTAGGACGCGTCGCCAATCCATTTTTTTTATCTTTCGATTAAACACATACACAAACGACTTAAATAAACACCCAATCTTCAACAAAACATGGATAGTAAAACATGACAAACGATTTTAAAAAATCGCACATTTATTTATCCACTTGTTAACCTAAAGAGTTTAACATTTACATGCCTACAACAAAACGCAACTCCTACATGACCTATGAGTGAAAATGGGTCAGAAAGGTCACGGTTAACTCTAACTTCACTAACGGCAAGGTTAGCTAAAAAGTGTTGATCTCGCGCCCACCACATCTGCATTTAGCAGATCTTCACATTACGACCTTGAAAATGGTTAACAACAACGGAGTGAGATAAAATCTTAGCGAGTCAACTTCCTAAACCTCGATTAAGATGCAAATTCGTATGGAGGCAGCCTAGTCATGCAATGGCATATTACCTTACCTCGCCTTAGCACACCCTTGCATATTAGTACGTCATGTATGTCTTTATCGATACAATAAGCATAATTAATAATCAGAACACATAACTCTCATGGACCAAACATCCACACGGGTCCCGATTATAAGGTAAAACTCATTTTGGCACGTCCCATACCATGCCTTATAATTTTAGCCCATAATCAAAAGCAATACATCATAATCATTCACACGTGTTTCGATTATTACGACCTCTCGGGTCACAACCAACACATGAGTTAGCGGTCTTCCGGCATAACCGGGCATCGTCCTGCCCCATCAAATATAGCATTGTCTAGAACCCCGCCCAGATGGCATTCCATAAAGGAGCATTCGACCTCAACCGTGACTCGGCATCCAAACCCCCGCTAGGCATTAGATAAAAATCGGGCATCGCCCCCAAACTCCCGTTGGGTGACGGGTTCAATTAAATGACCACACGAGCACGTCAACATTGAAGTCAATTTTTATCTTCCGTCAATTAATCCAATGTAAAAGAGTTCGTGCTTAAATAACAAAATCTCAAAAAATCTTTACATTTAAAATTATAGTAAAATAATCGCACGTGGTCATCTATTTAAAATCAACCCATCAAACTTCGCACACTTTCATTTTAAAACATCATTGCTCCTTATATCACGTAAAATACGGCGTCCAAACACGACACCTCAAAGTTTGTTATTTTCTTACCAATAAACTATCTTTGAAAAATAGCATTTAAAATACATTATATGGGCAATCAAACATCATGGCATTACATGCTCAAACAATCAGAATTAAGTGTAAATTCATCTAGTAAAGCGAGCATAAAATTCTACATAATAGCTAATTTGTCATTAATTACAGTAATTGCGATTAATTAAGCTAATCGCGATTAATCAGGATAATTACGATTAATTAAACTAACTCGATTAATTAACCTAACTATAGTTAATTAAAAATTAATGGATGTTAATTAAAATAATTACGATTAATTAAATAACTAACGATTAAATACATTAAACTCAAATTAATTAATCTAATCACAATTAATTAATATAATCATAATTACTTAAAATAATCGCCGTTAATATTAAACTAACCACCCCTCAACGCAATTAACGACTTAATCTACGATTAGGAAGTTAACTCACTGATTTTCGGTGATGGCGAGCCTGCGGCGACGACGGCGCAACGGCGTCAAGAACACGACGCTCGTGACTCAAATAGAGGCTCGACGGCGGCGGCGGCAACTCTCGAAGCTCACGGTCAAAGGGGGATGGCTCGGTTCGGGCGGTGGTGGTGGCGGTTCGAAGCAACGATGGCCCGGATGGCCAAGCGAGTGGTGGCAAGAGGTAGTGATGGTGGCTTGGGGATTGTGGCGGCGACTTACCATGGCGAGCGGCGGCTTCGAGCGAGCAGCAGTGCTTTGGAACTCGGTGGAGATGGCGGTTCGGCGGTGAGGATGGCGAACGGCACGGCTCCAAGAGGCGGACGGAGGTGGCGTGGTGGTGAGTTCGGGCGTGTGGGCAGCGGTGGTTCTCGTGGTGGGTGAAGCAGCAGCCGAGAAGAAGAAGAAGAAGAAGAAGAGGAGGAGGAGGAGGAGGAGGAGGGGTTAAGAAGAAGGAGGAGGAGGAGGAGGAGGGGTTCGGCCGAGGGGGGGGCGCGGGGAAGAAGAGGGGGAGAGAAAGAAAGAGAGAGAGAAGAAAGGACAAAAGAAAAAAAGGGGTGGGGTGAGTTGGGGTGCGGTGGGTTGGGGTGGGGCTGGGAAAATGGGAGAAAAGAAAGAGAGAGAAAGGGGCAGGGGGGGTGTGGGAACGTGGGGAAAAAGGAGGAGGAGAGAGAAGAAGAAGAAAAAAAAAAAAAAGGAGAGAAGGGGGATGTCACAATGGTAGCAAGTGAAAATCTTTGGCCATTCAAGTTTTCTTTGTCGCTAAACCTTTGGCCATTCATTGTAATGGCTTTGCCAGAAGCATTTTTGGTTCAATTGGGCGAGCGAGAAAGTAGGCTTTACTTGTCTGGGAATATGTATACAGATGATTAAATTTATGTCGCCGAGTCATTAAACGATGTTTCATTGCTCGAGCTGGCCCGATGGCACCATGAATTGTAAGCAAAGCTCTTCACAAAATTGTTTCATTTGCTGAATTGATTGATATTATGTGGCTTCTTTAATTGTTCATAAGGCAAAACAACTAGGCTACTAACAACAATAATAAGACCACTTTCGTTATTCTTCGTGCCTCGTTTTCTTTTCATTATTTAGGACCCCAAGATGTCATCATCGACTTAACAATTGCGAGATCATTCGATCTCGGTTGGGATTTTTTCGCATTCACGACTCGGCAATTCTTGCGAACCTCCCCCTGATCCCTCGAAAGGAGCTTGACGAACCCCAGCCGGGTCATTGACCGGCCAAACATCTTCTTGAAGTCCTCGAAACTGGCATCGTACCTCTGAGCGATCTGGTAACTGTCGTTGTTGGTGGCAATCTGCTGGTCGATGCCTAGGACGGCCCGGTGGTTCAGGACCCTGGAGTAGAAGGTCTTGCCCAAGTTGTAGCTCGAGCATGAGTCAGGGTTAAGGTACACTTGGTTCGTTGAGTTTGGTGGGCATTGCTCCCTCAATTGGGACAAAAAGGATGGGTCCACGCTTGGGTCTGGCTTGCCGGTCTTGTTGAAATTGTACAGCCTGTCCGCGATGAACTGGCAGCCGGTCTTGCCCAGTGAATGCCCCCCTGTCAAAATTTATTTTGTTTTGGCAAAGTTAGGAGGAATTGGTTATGATCGAGAGATTGACATAATACGTGAGCAATGCCATTTTGTGCACTTGGAGGAGATCATTGTCAGAAGAATTCTTTGTATCATGACACCTGAGCAGCGATTTAGAAAACTCGAAAGCGAAAAGGGACGTCATGATTCACTGAACTGAACGATTTGCCTGGATTGGTTACGATAATGTAATGGAGTAAAATAAGCAGTTTTCATGGGAGGTTCGGATCGTACCAAGTAGAGTGGTGAGGTCCTGCACATCCAAGCCCTTTTCTTGGAAGTAAGGGACCACCGATCCCCACGGGACGGCCTGCAACGGGAGGTCCACCGACTTCGCAGTGGACGAATTCCCGTCCCTCCTCCCGGTCGGAATGGGGTATTACGTCCCTCCCGCCTATTACAACATCATTATCGCATCAGTAATTCTGTTTTTTTTTTTCTTTTTCCCACATCGTACGCTCCGAAAACTCAAGCTAACAGCATGTCGATTATCATCAGTGCAGACCAAACGATCTCTTTTCAAGCTCAAAAGGAAATAACTGCGAATCATGTTGCATACCAAGACAACAGCATCTCTAGCAGCGAGGTTGATAATGTCAGCGCAAGAAACGACCCCAGGACAATGCTGTTCCAGGACTTCCTTGATCTTGTCAATCACCTCCAACGTAAACCCTAGAAACGCTGCATTTTGTGGTGCTGTTTTCTCCGAATCTGGCCCGTCCAATAGAACGGACGCATCGCACCCCTGTTTCAAACACAAGCGTGGTACATAAGAAAGCCCGGTTCGAGAGGTTTAAACGTTAGGTGAAAGGATATCACGTGCTTAGAAAGGCAATGGAAACTCGATATCGAAGCAATGCAAACTTCAAGATCGTTCGAGAGCGGGGAAAAGAAACAGACAGTACGGACCTTGACGAAGCAGTCGGAGTAGAGAATTCGGATGAGCTTGGGAGCGAGGGTCCTGTCCTGCTTCCAGTAGAACTCGACCTGGTCCCTCACATACTTCTCAGCATCGGGGCACGAGTTCTGGTAGAAATGCCACTGCAGTGGCGGCGGCAGCTCGATCGTTGCCTCTGCCTGGATGCGCCGTGCCGCGCATGAGCTCACCAACGCGAGCGCCGATAGCAACAGCTGCCACCATATTGATGCTCTCATCTTTCGTCTTTATCCTGTGCTGACCACACGACACCGCAATGCACGGGAAGCTATTCAGGCTCTCTATTTAAGCTAATTAGGCTCTCTGTCCTTCGCACCGTACAGTGTAAATTTATACTTCAATCTCCTTTGCTTACTCACACATTCCTTAAATTTGTGAATCTGTCATTTGAGGAAAATAATTCATTGAATCCTCCTCCTTTAGCTACTTTCTTTCTTTTCCTAAAAAGATTTCGATTTTACCTCCCTCCATTTCTCACACTTTTCTTAAATTTGTGAGTCCATCGTTTATGGAAAAAAAAATCCACCCAAATCCTCCTCCTTTATTTTACTTTCTTTCTTTCCCTACAAAGATTCACCAATTTAACCTTTCTCACTAGAAGTGTCAAAATGGATTTTCCACCCATTTTGCACTCATATTCAATGAGATGGGTCATACATGAGTCACTTAAGTTTTAATTTATGGATTGTTAATGGGTTTGGGTTATATGTAAATCTATTGATATACGGGTTGTAAACGGATTTGTCTTTAAATTCATTTGCAACCCATTTAACTTATAAAAGTTATTAGTTGAGTCAACCCATTTAACTCATAAAGTCGGCCATCCTATGTGGCATGGCCAAGGACGGCCGATGCTAACATAAACAACTTTTAAATTTTTTTCATATATTTTATTAATTTTTTAAAATTTCTTTTTTTCTTCTCTTTCCTTGGGCCAGTGGCTAGTATTTGGCCATGGCTTGCTTAGGTCACGATGCCCTCATTGCCTAGCTTGTGGGCTGAATACCAACCACGGGCCAAAGGAAAGAGAAAGTAAAAAAAATAGAGATTTAAAAAAAAAATAGTAAAAAATGGAAAATAGGATTTAAAATTTTAAAAATTATTCACATTAGCGACGGCCTTCCTATATCAACCATGCCACATAGGACAATCAGTATCCATATCAATGATTTTTGGACTAAATTGCCCGTATGAACTGAATTTGTACCAATGCAATAGGTTTAGAACTTTTCTAGTACTTTTCTAGTTTGAATCAGGTATGAGGTTTGTTTTGCTAGTTATTTGAACCCTAAACTTGATAATTTATAATGCCCATCGATTGGCAATCTAGTGAATTGTTAATGTCGAGTACATGCTTCCTCAACAACATAAGCTAGACGCATGGAAAAGAGTTCAACTTTTCCATGTTATAATATTTTAATATGATCCCACGTTTAGTTTAATATTGCCCACATTAGATTTCATTGACATTTTATTATCCTAATCAAATTCTAATAACTATGGTGATTGCCCAATTAAATATAACTGTCTTGATGGGAGACATTATCTATAAGGATTTGAATGGGTAAATAAATAGGTCATCTAAGTCATACCCTCTTATTTTATTATCAATATTCTGAATATTATAATTGGAAAACACACTATCAACGTCGAGAGGGTAATCAGCTAGAAATGCCTATTTTCGATAGTTCAAGCTTCACTCATCTGTTTGCAACTTCATCAATGACTAGAGCTAGTATAGAATTTTACAAATTTTCGCATTTGATCTTGATAATCAAGATCTAGGTTTTCCACAAATTTCTAATAGTTGGTATCAAAGCTTGTTTGTATCTTTGCCTTTAATGATTTTCATGGGGCCTTTTCATTGAATAAAAAGAAAATTTTGGGGCAAAATCTGACGTGACCCACCACCCATTTTCGAACTAGTATGGCCGCACTGGCATGGGCAACAAAATTCCTAAGTTAATTCGGCATTACATTGATCGCCGAGGCAGATTCAACAATGGAACTCGTGGTGGCCAGGGTTTGCATTTTGGTGAAACTCTGCCCGATTTCGAGCAATTTTGGCTGTTTTTGCCGAATCTTGGACCTTGTTGCCACGTCGACGTGGTTTTCGTAACCCACCACTTATTCGGTCTAAGTGGGCTGCCGGAGGAGAATCGGACAGCGGAACCCACCACTCATTGGGTCTAAAGAAGGCTGTCGGAGGAGAATCAGACGGCGAAAGGCGCGGCGGACGCAAAGATCAGAAAAATCGCATGATGAAGGCCACGCGCGTGGACACACACCAATGCGAGATCAATGGCAAGCAAGGAATGAATTAAGTTTCAAGTGTGGGGCACGGGGTAAAAATGGAGCGCACAATAGGCGTGTGTGATCCATAAAATAAAAGCCCAAAGTGTGGATCCCACGTGCCTGTGCATTACACATGCAAAGAAGAAATTGGGGCACGTGAAGCTCGCGCGCACGCGCTCTCATGCAGCTTGCGGGTGATTTTATCGATTTGTCATCCTTCGCATTAATTTCCTGTTTTGACCCATTGTTCACGTAATTTTAATTTCTGCCTTGGAAAGTTGTTTTTAAATTATGCCTTAGGCTGAATAATTACTATTTTGCCCTTTCATGCAATATGGTGAATGTTTATGCAGAAATTAAATATCTAATAATCCATATATAATTTTATTTAATTAGAGATTAGCCATAGCATCTTTAATTATCTTGAATTATACATATTAAGAAGTTTTTGGATCACATTAGAAATATACACCGATTGCAATTAATCACATTAATATGATGAATTTTATCCAATAGGAATTTTCATTATATTAATATGATTAATTAGGATGAAATATCATATTATTTTTCTTAATTTACAAATAGGGATTAAGAAAAAGGAATATAATATGACAGTTTCTTCATGAAGCAATTATGAATCTTTCTAAATTAAAAACTTAGCCCACATGTATTTTTTATGTATGTGTTTCATATTTTGTGACATGTTTTACATTGGCAAAACATAATTTATGTAAATTTTGCCTCAAATTTTGTGACACAAGCATGATTGTTTGATATGCAATTTTGCAACCTGTGAATTTCTCTGAATTTAATAATGATATTCCTATATTGAATGGTGAAAAATATAAAGTTTGAAAAGAATTAATCCTTCTTTAATTAGGGTGCATAGACATTGATTACTCTATTCGAAAAGATGAACCACCTACCCTTACTGATGCTAGCACTTCGGCTAAAGTTACGTCTTATGAACAATGGGAGTGGTCTAACTGCCTTAGTGTAATATTCATAAGGACTAAACTTTCTGCTAGTATTCGTGGTTCAATCACTCAGCATAATAATGCCAAAGCATTGCTAAAGGTTAATGGTTTGCAATTTGAAACTTTTGAAAAGGCACACACCATAACCTTAATTATGAAATTTTTATTGTTAAAGCTCACTAGTGTCAAAGGTATATGTGAGTACGTCATGAAGATGAAGGACATTGTGGCTTAGCTAAGGAACATTAAGGTTGAGATATCTGAATCTTTCATTGTATATTATATTCTGAACACTCTCCCGCAACAATATGCACTTTTCAAGATCTCTTATAACACATAAGAATAAATGATCAATTAATAAACTCATGATCATGTGTGTTCAAGAGGAAGAAATGTTGCTTATGGAATCAAGTGAGAGTGCTTATTTGGAAACACAAAGGAAGATTAAGGAGCAAGGCAAACAAAAGGGAAAGAGTAAAATACCTCCCCAAGTTGACATTAAACAAAAAAAAGAAAGAATCAAAATATTTCTTCTGTAAAAAGAAGGGGCATATGAGGAGGGATTATGTCAAATTTAAGGCTTGGCTCAAGAAGAAATGTAATACATGTATTTATTATGAATTTAATATGGTTGATGTGAGACACAACACTTGGTGGATTGATTCCGAATCTATAATTCGCATTTGATATTCCTTATAGGGGTTTCAAAACCATTGGAAATCAATGGGAAGTGAACAATGCATCTTTTCCACAAACAAAATGCGTTTGCATGTGGAAGCTATTGGAACATATAGATTAGCTCTCAATAGTGTTTTTTTTTTTAATTTGGAAAAGACTTTTTACGTTTCAAGTTTCTCTAGAAACTTAATTTCAGTTTCAAGACTATTACCACTAGGATGTTTCTTCAACTTTTCAGATTCAACATTCAATTTGTCTTTTAAATATGAAATTGTTGAGAATGGTATTTTGTCTGATGGTTGTTTTTTAATCGATTTACAAAACAATTCCTTTTATAATGCAATGCATATTCATGATGATGCTGGTATCAAATGATGTGTTGTAAATAAAGTTCCTCTATGTTGTGACATCGGAGGTTGGACATATCTCCATAATAGAGTACTTAGTATTTTGAATTTTACTGATACTAACATTTCTATGGACTTCATAAAGGAAAAACATATCAACAAGACAAAGAAATGTGCCAAGAAGAGTATGCAAATATTAGAATTCATACATATGGACAATTGTAAACCAAATAAAGACTTTTATGGTCAAATGTACTGTATCTCTATCATAGATAATTATTCATGATTCACGTATCTCTACTTGCTTCATAATAAGAATGAAGTATAAGATGCCTTTAAGGTATTTAAAACCAAAGTAAAGAAATAATGCGGTAAGTATATTAAGATCATGAGATCAAATAGAGGTGGGGAATACCATGGTACAACACTACTAGGATTATAGAATCAAGAAATGCTAAATTTCTTGAGAATGATTTAATTAGGGAGAGTGATCACTTCAGGGACCTATTCCTAAGAAAAATCATTTAAATACTCCACTTTTCACATCAAGTATCATATTGTTTGTTGTATGTAACGTCCCTCTTGTTAATTGAGCTATTGAACAACCAATTATTGAAATTCCACAACTTGCTGATATTAATTTGGTAGATCCAACTATTCAACAATTACCAAAAAATGTTGAACAACTAGTTGAACAACATGCTTCTCAAGAGAATGTTGATGCAACATTAAAAAATTTGCTAGAGTAAAGAAATCATCAATTCCTAGTGATTATGTTATGTATTTACAAGAATCTGACTATATTGTTGGCGCTAGAATGATTCCAAAACATTTTTACAAGCCATGAGTTGTGATAAATCCACTTTGTGGTACAATACCATGAAAGAAGAGATAAATTCTATGACATCTAACAACATATGGGAATAGGGCAAGGGCCATTGGTTATAAATGGGTCTTTAAAATGAAGAAAGACTCATTAGGCAACATTGAGAGATATAAAGCTAAACTCGTTGCCAAATGATTCACTCAAAGAGAGGGAATTGATTATATGGAGATTTTTTCTCCCTTATCTAAGAAAGATTCTCTTCATATTATTTTGGCATTATTTGCCCATTTCGACTTGGAGTTACATCAAATAGATGTGAAAATAACGTTCCTCAATGGAGAGCTAGATGAAGGGGTTTATATAAAACAACCCAAAGGATTCTCCTCTAGTAATGATGATCATTTGGTGTGCAAGTTTAAAAGATCCATATATGGCTTGAAACAAGTATCTCGCCAATAGTATTTAAGGTTCCATAATGTCATCTCTCCATTCGGTTTTGTAAAAATGTCATGAATCAATTTATATACTATAAGGTTAGTAAAAGCAAAATTTGTTTTCTTGTTGTATATGTAGATAATATTTTACTTGCAACCAATGATAAATGGTTGGTACATTAAGTGAAACAAATTCTTTCTAAGAATTTTGACATGAAAGATATGGGTAAGGCATCTTATTTGATTGGCATTAAGATCCAAAGAGATTGATCTCGAGACATAATAGAACTATCTCAAGATATCAATAAAATCTTAGAAATTGTGGATGAAAGATTGTTCATTGAGTATAGCACCTATTGTGAAGGGTAACAAGTTCAATTTAAGCTAGTGCCTGAAGAATGATCTAGAAAAGGAACAAATAAAAAAATTTCCATATGCTTCTACTATCGGAAGTTTGATGTATGCTTAGGTTTGCACTTGACTTGACATTCTTTTGCCATGGGAATGTTGGAAAATATCAAAGTAATCTAGATATGGACCACTGGAGAACTACAAGGATAGTAATGAGGTACCTTCAAAGTATAAAAGGTTACATACTTATGTATAGACAAAGTGAATTCGTTTATTGTTTTGAGGCCACCTCATATGGTGTGTGGTTAAAGACTTTCATATGAGAGCTTATAGTCATGGATTCCATTGCTAAACCATTAAAGTTATTTTATGATAATTTAGTTGCGGTTTTCTTGGCTAAAAGCCACACAATGGTAGCCAAAGCCAGCACATCGACATTAAGTATTTAGCTATGTGAAAACATGTTAAAGAAAATAAAGTGTCATTGAACACATTCGAACTAAATTGATGTTGGTTGATTCCTTAACTAAAGGCACACCACTAATGAGTTACAAGGATCATGTGGTCAAGATGGGAATCAGTCCCATCATGTAAATTTTTGTCAAATGGTTGAATTTGT
Organism: Eucalyptus cloeziana; assembly: GCA_014182715.1. Lineage (NCBI taxonomy): Eukaryota > Viridiplantae > Streptophyta > Magnoliopsida > Myrtales > Myrtaceae > Eucalyptus > Eucalyptus cloeziana. The sequence continues at coordinate 1,415,055 of CM024634.1, read as the reverse complement.
AAAACTCTTATTCATGGAAGATAATACTCGCTCTAAGAGGACTTATTGCCATGATTCATATGTTTTCTTTTTAGGCATGAAATTTTGTGAATTTGGTTTAATATGTCGTTCAATGAAATGTAGGAATCAAGTGGAAGAATATTATAATACTTTTAATATAATCCCACATTCAGTTTAATATCGCCCACATTAGATTTCATTGACATTTTATTATTTTAATCAAATTCTGATAACTATGGTGATTGCCTAATTAAAGATAATTGTCTTGATGGAGATATTATCTATAAAGATTTGAATGGGCATATAAATAGATATTCTAAGCCAAACCCTCTCATTTTATTCTCATTATTCTAATATCTAATAATTGGAGAATACACCATTAACTTCAAGAGGGCAATCGGCTAAAAGTGCCTATTTTTGACAATTCAAGCTCCACATATTTGTTTGCGACTTTATCAATGGCTGGAGGTTAGTATAGAATTTTACACGTTTTTGCATTCAATCTTGATGATCAGGATTTAGGTTTTCCGCAAATTTTTAACATTTGAATCATATAAATCTCTCTCCATGTTGGACCCATGAAAAGATAGTTAAGAATGGAACTTATACATGCTCGAGTCGCTTCACATGCATGATCATCACATTTGAAAGCAAACACAAGTAGCAAAATACGTCGCCTGTGATATATAAAACATGATCTAATCACTTGCAACATTTTCTACAATCAGGTGAGAATATTTGTGCATCATACCCTGAAAATATTTGACCATTTTCTTGTATCATTTGTTTGGCGTGATGAGAAGGAAACATAATCCATGTGAAACTTTATTGTGCATTAACACAGGCAAATTTCTCAATTGAATACTTAAGATCGCAATTCTTATAAAGAGAAATGGGAGCTGTTGAAGTTCGAAACATGAGTCACTTATTTAAAGTCATTTAAGAAGGATATATCGTATTTGACGATTCCAAGTGTTTGGAAAAATATGAAAGAAATATGAGTTGTTAGAAATCTATTGGAAAAGATGAGAAAATAAAATCAATTGTCTGAGGCATACAAACAATATTCTTAAGAACAATTCTGCTCATCTGAGCATGAAGCTCGATGCGATAGGCTATAGTGACTATTCTCCCAAAATACAATCAAGTTTTTTCTTTATTCAGCATAGAATAATAGAAGGAACATGAAAACATTATGTATATAACCCAACAAGGAAAAAAAAGATACGTAAAGAGAAACAAGAATACTCTTCTTGGGAAAATTCCAAATAGAGGCTTAAAGTGCTCTTATTCAAGTAAAGGTCAAATGTGGACCTTATTTCAAATAAGAGCCTAAAATCCCATTATATTTTCAAATAAGGGCTTGAAACGGAACTTGTTTTGAATAAGGACCTAAAGTATCCATATTAGTCTTAAAGATGGGTTTCACCTTGCTTGCTAAAGGGCAATTTCATCTTTTACTTTTTTAAATGTTTTTTCTTTTTCCCTCTTCCCTCCAGTGGTCATGGTGGAGGTTGCCCAACATTGGCAAGGAACGTCCTCGAGCCTAGGCACGACCTCGCTAGCCTAGGTGAGGGCAACCCTCATCCGACACTGGCAAAGGCAACCCTCCCCCTTGCCTAAGGTCAGTGACCTCCACTAGCCATCAATAAGGAGCAATAGTGGCCAAGGTTGAGAACAAGGAAAAAAATTAAAAAATTAAAAAACATACTTAGATTTTTTAACTAAAATACCCCTTCTTCAATAACCGGAATAGTCATTGGTAGTCCTCATTTGAGACGATTTAGCCACTTTAAACTCTTGTTTGAGACGATCTGACCATTTCAGGCCTTTATTTAAGATGATTTGGCTACTTAAGGCTCTTATTTAAAACAATGTCCACTTTGAACTTTTATTTGAGAAAATAAAGGCACTTCATATCTTATTTGAAATTTTTCCTTCTTTTTTGATATATTGATATCACTTTCCAATTATATTCAGAGTAACAATTTGTAGGCAAAAGAAAGAAAAAGCAGTTAAGTGTTACGGTAATTATTGAGGGAAGATTACAAAATAATGAATATAATTTTAGGAAAAAAATCAAGCGTTTCAAAACCGTTGAAAAGTCGTTACATAACCATTAAAATTCCCTTGCTAAACCCTTATAAAACATTACAAAATCGTTACAAATTGATAGTGACAAATAGCCATTACAAAATTGATGACTTTTAACATTTCAAAATTATTGAAATATCCAACATTAAGTAAAGCAGGAGCTGAAAATCCTCCCGTCCATCTGATCATGAGTCAAACTCTTTACCATACTGTTTAATCTCAAATCGGAGCATGTTTGGGCGAAGATTTGCAAGTCTTGGACAGGAAAGATGGAAGCAAGTGAAATTCTTTGGCCATTCAAGTTCCCTGTCGAAAGCATTTTTCATTCATCGCGCGAGTGAGAAAGTAAGTTTACTTGATCCGGGAATGTGTTTACAGACAATTAAACATGGCTTACCATGCCCCAAATGAAGAGGCTGGCGCAATGGCACGACGAGGTGTATGCAAAGCTCTTCACAAAATTGTTTCATTTGCTGATTTGATTGATATTATATGACTTCTTTGATTGTTCATAAGGCGAAACAATTGGGCTACTAACAACAATTATAAGAGCACTTTCGTTATTCTTCATGCCTCGTGTTCCGTTTCATTATATTACCACCCAAGACATTATCATCATCGAATACAAGAAAAACCATTCGAGAACTTATCAATTGCGAGATCATTCGATCTCTTATTTTTCCGTCCATGACTCAGCAATTCTTGCGAATCTACCCCTGATCCTCTGGCAGAAGCTTGATGTTCCCCATCCGGATTGTTGACATGCCGAACATCCTCTGGAAGTCCCCGAATCTGAGATCATACTCCCAAGCGATCAGGGAGCTGTCGAAGTTGCTAGCGATCTGCTGGTTGATGCCGAGGACCGCCTGGTGGTGCAGTACCCTTGAGTAGGACTTGCCGAAGCTGTAGCTCGAGCCTAAGTCAGGGTTGAGGTACGCTAGATTCGTTGAGTTCGGTGGGCATTGCTCCCTCAATTGGGACAAGAAGGTTGGGTCCATGCTTGGGTCTGGCTAGCCAGTTTTGTTGAAATCGTACAACCTGTCCGTGATGAAGCTGCAACTGGTCTTGCCCAGTGAATGCCCCCCGGGAAAAATTTAAATTGTTTTGGCAAGTTAGGATTTTGGGTATGATTCTGAGATTGACATAATACGTGAGCATTGCCATTTTGTGCACTGGGAGGAGATCATTGTGAGGATTGGGGCTCAAATTAATCCTCGACAATTCTATATCTGATAAAATTCTTTGTATCGTGACAATTAGGCAGCGACTTACAAAACTTAAAAGCAAAAGGGAACGTCGCGATCCACTAAACTAAACGATTTGCCTGGATTGGTTAAGATCTAAAGTGATATAATGAGGTCCCAGTCAAATTTGTGAGGGTCAGGTGATACCACGTAGAGTAGTGAGGACCAGCACTGAGCGAGGGTGCCCCGATCTAGGCCCGCCGGCCCTCGCGGGGGTCCGGTGGTCGTCGCCCGCCTTGGGCGAGTTGTCGCCGGCCCTCACGGGGGGCCAGCTGGCGAGCCTTGCCGGCCCCGAGTGAGGGCCAACGAGGCCTCGCCCAAGGTGGGGGGCCGCCGCCCTCGCCCAGGGGCCGCCGAGGGCCGCCACCCCGCCCGGGGCCGGCGGCATCGCCCGGCCCCTCCGGCAATTGGCGGCGGCGGCGGGGAGAGGAGCCAAGCTGATTTTTTTTTAAAATAATTTTTAAAAATAATTTTTTTAACTTTTCTTTTTAGTTTTTGGTGAAAATAAGATAAGAATAAATTTAATTTTTTTAAATCTAATTTAAAAAAATGAATAAAAAATAATTAAAAAATACACATGGAAAATAAAAATTATTTAAAATGCCACGTCAGCATTTTTAACGGAAAAGGCTAACGGCGTCGATTTTAGGACTTGTTTAAAACAATTTGACAAGTTTTAGGACTTAAATGCACTTTTTGCAAGTTTTATGACTGAAATGCATTTTCGTGATAAGTTTTAGGACTTCGGAACACTTATCCATTTTTTTTTTAATTTGACAAATTCAACTACATTTCATTCTAATAATCCATAAAACTTGAAGGAAAAAACAAGTAATCCACATTCCACTATTAAATTTAAAATTTAATAATAAGCAAAAAAACAATCAACATTCCATCATCAAATATAACAAAAAGTCATTCATCCACATTATCCACTTCTTTTGAAAAAAAAAAAAAAGACTCCACCTTCGGCTCATCAAGTGAAAGATTTGCAACTTCAAGCACCCCGACATCTTCAAATGAGTCAAATGTATCTCTGCCAATATCCCACATCTTGGTATCTCCTTTTGCGTATTGTGGGCTTTTTCTTGATAGAAGACGAAAATTGCTATGAATAAAAACCAAATCTTCTGCACATTTTGGGGTCATCTTATTTCTTCTCACCGAGTGCACAAATGAGTAAGTACTCTAATTTCTCTCAATACATGATGAAGAAGAAGGTTGTGTAAGAAGCTTTAAGGCTATGCTTTGAAGCATCGGTGCACATGCACCATGATTAACCTACCAAGCCTTAGAATCCATAGAATATTGATTTTGAATGAAATCAAAATCTCTAAAATCTCAATTCTTACTCGCAAAATCTACATACTCCAAATTCACCTTATTGCGCTCATCCAAGTTAGGAAAGTATTTCTTGAAGCACTTCAGTCTTTCTTGGTTAATCTCCTTATGCTTGTATGAAGAAATTCGAGTAGGATCTTCATCAAGCCATTGATCACTATAATACCTTTATTTAATAAAATAAAATAAAATAAAATTAGAAAATAATAATAAATAAGAGGAGTATTATATTATCATATTAAAGAAAGAATAACTACTAAAGTAATAATTTCATACAATTTTAGAACTTACTTGGATTTAAGACATGTGTCAAGTAATGAAGTGGAGTGTTGTTCTTTGTCCAACGATCTATAAAAATTGTATGAACCACCTCATAAAATGTGGACTTCTCATCTAGCCTCGTCACTTCATGTGCATATATAGCTTTCTTCACTTTTTCGATTATTGAACCCCACATATCATAAACTAAATGAAGAAAAGGCTTATCGGTATCACAAATTCTAAGCATATAATGAATAGGAGCCATGAGGGAAATTATATAATCAATCATATCCCACCAAAAATCATCCAACACCTTCTCTTTGACAAACTTAGCTTTCCCTTGATTATCATCTCGATAGATATTCCATTTGTCACAAATCACCATGTTTTGAAGACCACTTTTTATTAACTTGAATTTCCTAAGCATCACAATCATCGAAGTAAAACGTGTATCCGCTACAGAAAGCAACTTCAAGCTAACAAAATCATTGTATATTGCTAATCTCATAGAATGGTTCATGATGAAATATTTGATTTGCATAACTTTGTTAACAATATCTTAAATCCAACTACATTCCTCATAAACTATTTGATTGCTCTCCATATTTTTTGCGGCACAAATGTTCTTCAAAGCTAGATTAAAGGTGTGCACCACACAAGGCGTCCACATAATGGATGGAAATTCTTACTCAATGAGTTGTCCCGCGCCCTTACAATTTGAAGCATTATCCGTAATTACTTGGACCACATTCTCATGCCCAATTTCATTGATAACTCCTTTCAACAATCAACCGATTTTATAAACATTGGTTCTCTATCCGATACTGCTATGAAATTAATAAGTGGTCTTCTTTGTAAGTCGCTCCATCCATCACTCACAATACTTACACCCTTCTCCTCCCACATGATTTTGATAGGTGCACACAATCTATCAATATTTGCCTTCTCTTTTTGCAACAAAGTGGTCATCAACAAATTATATTTCGGTGGTACATAACCTGTAATATTATGATTAGCGGTATAAGTGAAAGCGGATTGAAAATAAGGATTCATTGCTAGATTAAACGGCAAGCCCGCTGAATAAAACATCCTAGCAATCTCACAATCTAGACGTTCCCGTTGAGTCATATTAAATGCATCTTCAAGTGATTTTCCACTCCGACTTCCATCTTCATTTTTTTGGAGTTAAATGATAAATCCATTTTGTCACCACCACCACCACTAAGGAAAAACTAGAAAAATGCAAAGGTACATTTCTAGGTGCAATACTCATTAATTTAGTATTGACCTATTCCTTTAATATTTCCATCTCCAAAAGATCTATTTTTTTTCTACTTTTGTGCACTTTCCAATTCCTTTTCCATTTATTATCATCAAATGGCCCCTCACTCTCATGTATGAACTCTTAAAATCTTTTTGACAAAAGTTGCATCTCCAAGACAAACTTCCCCCCACATCAATATGATTAACTAACTTAGTAACATACCTCCATAATGGTTATTTTACAACTTCATTTCTAGAGGTAGGTGCTTGTGTACTTGAAGTACTACTAGCCATGTTTGAACTTAAAGACATTCTGCAAAAATAAAAATAAACATGTTATTATCAATTGCTATAAGGTTTCTTTGTTGGAGAAAACTCTTTTGATGTTTTAAAGTTGACAAAACTTATCTAAAGTCTATTATGAAGAATTCCAAAATTTTGTGTCAAAGTCTGAAGATGCCCAGACTTTGTGTCAAAGTCTACCCACATTGATAAATTCCAGACTGAACAAAAGTGAAGAATGAAGACTTTTCCAAAGAAGGGATTATCTTTCTTTCTTCAAGGGATTGGTTCATATGGATTATATATGGACTTCTGGTTGGAAATCACATCTACGAGATTGGATATCTTCATTAGAATCAATTTGGATTTATCAAATCTTTTTGGAAGGTAAGTAAATTTGAAAAGAATCTACTTATGGAAACCAAGATCTTGATTGTATGGATAAACAGGATTGACGGGCTTTCATCACAATCTTCAAACGTTTCGAGATCTCCTTGATTGATTTTGTCCAACGGGTTGATTGGAAGAATTCTTTTGGAAAGTGCCAACGGTCAAGAAGGCATGAAGGAGTATTTAAGGTGGACTCTCCAGTTGTTCAATAGAGTGCTTGAAAGAGAAATTCCAAAGTCTAAAGCTTCCCAGTTTCTTGTTGTTTCATATACTGAGCTCAAAGTTGTATTCAAAAGAGAGAAACTTATTGTATGACTTCATGAGAGAGCAGTAGATACTCTTCAATGTGAAGTTGAGATCGTAAGAATGTAAATTCTCTTTTGATTCATAGTGGAATCCAGCCAGAAGGCTGTCAACGTGGGAGAGTGGACGTAGGCTTGATCTAAGCCAAACCACTATAAATTCTGTGTTCATAATCTCTTCCCTGAACTTCTTTATTTTGCTTGTAGCTCTATTTTACTGCTAAAGTCTGAATTAGTTCAAAGTCTGTTGTTCTTCAGACTCAATTTCTAAAGTAAAATATTTTCTTTGTTCTTTGCGAAAAAATGTTTTTACACATATTCACCCCCTTTAGGTGTTCATACTAGCAATAACATTATTAGTTAAAGTTAACTAAGGAAGATTGGTACCAACCGAAAGCACATTGCGGAAAGCAGTGGACAGCAGCAAAATAGCGATGGACAACAAAGAACAACAATAAATGACAGCAAGCAGCAGTAGACAACAGCCAACTGCTATGAACAACAGTAATAAAGCAGCAAATGGCAAAGAACATCAGCAATACGACAATGAACAACAACAATACGGTAGCGAAAAGCAGCAGCAAAATTTCCATCATTAATTCCCAACCATCACACATACACGACAAATGCCATAACACCCATCTTAACTCAAACAAAGGTCAGTGGCGGTCAAAACAAGAAACACGAAATCATAAAGCAAAATGCCTTCTAAATACTTCGTGTGAAGAATTTGCTATATCTATACTCATACAACATTCTCTCAAATTCACAACATACATTAGCCAATCTCAACTGAATCTCTTTCCCATCAGACAATCTCAATCCAAAACACGAAAAGCTAGTATACTGACCCGTAACTACACAAAACTAGTACAGTCATGGCAAAATTTCTCATTTTTTTCTTCCTTTGGGGATTACAATATAAAGCATTCCTATGAAAGCATCTACAGAATCTTCAAATTTCTCAGTCCTAGCTAATTGCTCGCTCCAAACAGTATAATCTCCCAGAGGAGTATTCGTGTCACTCAGATTCACAACATACATTAGCCAATCTCGCCGAAAACTCTTCCCCAGCAAACAATCCCAATCCAAAACACAAAAGCTAGTATTTTGACCCAGCAACTACATACAGAACTAGTACAGTCGCTACAAAAATTCGCCATTTTTCTTCCCTTGAGAATCACCAAACAAAGCATTCCTCTCAAAGCATCTACAAAACCCTCAAATTTCTCAGTTTGCTCAAAGCAGATTATCTTCCAGAATCGCATGTAATCGAACACCATCATTCATAAGGAATCGAGAATTTGATCTCCCACGAATCAATTCCCCCCACCCCCCACCCCCCCCCCCTCTATTACAATACGCTAAGAAGCAGAAAAAGAAAACGAGTGTCTTTCCCCGAACTAACTCTACGGTTTGCAAAAAAATCCCAAATCGCATTATAAAGAAATCCAAGATGCTGAATCAAAAAAGAAAACGGAATGACACAACTTGCTAACCTAAGATGAGCAAAAAGATGAAATCGCGATCGCGAGACGAAGAGAAGCAACGCGGTAACGCTTGTGAGAGGTAGACTCGATGCTTGTGAGAGACGTTGCTTGCGAAAGATGAAGGCGGGGTCAAAGGCGGTTGTGGCGACGGGTGGGGCTGAGGCGCAGGGGGCTATGATACACTAAGAAGCAATAAAAGAAAACGAGTGTCTTTCCCCGAACTAAATCTAGGGTTTGCAAAAAAAATCCCAAATCGCATTATAAAGAAATCCAAGATGCTGAATCGAAAAGGAAAATGGAATGACACAACTTGCTAACCTAAGATGAGCAAAAAGATGAAATCGCGATTGCGAGACGAAGAGAAGCAACGCGGCAACGCCTGTGAGAGGCAGACCCAATGCTTGTGAGAGACGATGCTTGTGAGAGATGAAGGCGGGGTCGGAGGCGGCTGTGGCGACGGGTGGGGCTGAGGTGCGAGGGGCTACGATACGCTAAGAAGCAGAAAAAGAAAACGAGTGTCTTTCCTCGAACTAACTCTAGGGTTTGCAAAAAAAATCCCAAATCACATTATAAAGAAATCCAATATGCTGAATCGAAAAAGAAAACGGAATGACACAACTTACTAACCTAAGATGAGCAAAAAGATAAAATCACGATCGTGAGATGAAGAGAAGCAACGTAGCAACGCCTGTGAGAGGCAAACCCGATGCTTGCGAGAGATGAAGGTGGGGTTAGAGGCGGCTGTGGCGACGGTGGGGCTAAGGCATGGGGGGCTACGATGACTGGTGGGGTGGGCTGCGCGGCCGGCGAACCAACACCGGCGAGAGATTCACGGCGAAAGAAGAGAACGAAGGTGCGTGCGACGATGCGACTAAGAAGAGTCCAAAACCTCGTGCGTGTTTTAGCATTTTTTTTTTTTATATTTATATTTAGACCCTAGAACTTTTGGAAATTTGTAAAAATAACCCCATGCGTGTCGGAGTTATGTGTCGGAATTTCCGACTCATGTGTCGAAGCGCGTTGGAGGCAGTTGACCGCGTGTCGGAGTGTCGGACACATCACGAAGGGTCCCGAAGAGTGTCTATGCTTATTAGCATATAGCCTTGTAATGGTTGTACATATTTCAATACGACCGTTGGATCGAGAGGGGATTAGTGGCTAGGATCAAGCCCGCTCATGTATAAATAGGGGAGCCTCCCCCTTTAGATGTACTCCTGTTCACAAGTAATACATTCGAGCTTCACTCCCCCACTTCATTCTTGTGAGTTGATTGTGTGTAAGGCTAACTTAGGATGGTAATCCTAAGGCCGCACGAGTGTGTGATCGCTTGGAATCGACCGACGCATGACATTTGCCTAGGGCCTTTGTGGCCTTGCTGATTATGGCTTGCCCAAGGCCTTTGTGGCCCCATGAGCCAAGGCACCAAGGCCCTCACTAGATTCTTGGCAAAGGCTACCTCGCCCACAGCTAAGGGGAGCATGATGGCCTCGCCTAGGGCCATTGCAACTCGTCGACCGGCCTAGGCAGGGCTTATCTAGATCGACCCGATTACCTAGGTGAGGGCCAAAAAGAAGGAAATAAAGAAAGAATAAAAAAATAATAAATAATAAATTGTTAAAAATATTCATATGGGCGCAAATCATGTCACGTAAGAAGGTTGGTAGCCATGACGACTCCAAATGAAGTGTGCAAAGACATGACTTGTTTGCAAAGCTCTTTGCAAAATTGTTTCATTTGCCGAACTGATATATATGGCTTCTTTGATTGTTCACAAGGCAAAACAATGGGGCTACTATCTATAATAATAAGAGCACTTTCAATATTCTTCATGCCATGCTTTCATTTGATTAATACCAACCAAAATATCTTGCATTTGGTTCAACTTTTCTAATGGGCTTTCAATCTCCAAAGCACCTTAAGAAAATGCTGAGGCGTTTGACAAGTCTTTTGAAGTGGCTTTTAGCCAAATGCTTGGGAAAGCTGGAAGCTCAAGACAAGTAGGGATTAGCCTTGGGCAACATGCTATTTCTAAACATTTTTCTTCCCATCTTGCCCTCACTATTTTTAAGGATTGTGGCTAGTCACCGGCATCGGTCAAGCGCGACATCAGCGACAATGCCTAGGCTTGTTAGTGACCCTAGGCGAGGCCGCCGAGGTTGCGCGATGTCAAGCCTTGTTGCTGAGGGTTGCATGACCCTGGTGAGGACCCCTGAGGTTGTATGACCTTGGCAAGGGTCTCCTAAGGTCGCACGACCCTAAGCGGCCCTCATCTATAATGAAAGGTTTAATATTTTAAATAAAAAATAGAAAAACTGCAGCCAAAGCCCTTCGCAAATTATCTTTCACTGAACACTACTTAAATCCAAAGTTGCTTCGCAGAGGAGTCTTTACCAAGCGCACTTTGCATTTTCTCAAAGGACTTTAGTTTTCAGCATTTAACGCACCTTCAAATATAAAAAATCTATTTGAGAACTTTTACTTTTGTCCTAGAACAAATTATGCTTCCATTTGCTTAACAATTACGAGAGCATTCGATCTTTGTCGGGATTACTTCCCGTTCAAGACTCGGCAATTCTTGCGAATCTCCCCCTGATTCCCCGTTGAGACCTTGATGTTCCCCATCCGGCTCATCGACAAGGCGAAAATCTTCCGGAAGTCCTCGAAACTGGCATTGTAGTCCTCAGCGATCTGGGAGCTGTCGTTGTTGGCGGCAATCTGCTGGTCGATGCCGAGGACGGCCCGGTGGTTCAGGACCCTAGAGTAGAATGACTTGCTGAAGCTGTAGCTGGAGCCTGAGTCAGGGTCAAGGTACACTTGATTCTTTGAGTTCGGTGGGCATTGCACCCTCATCTGGGCCAAGAAGGATGAGTCCATGCTTGGGTCTGGCTTGCCAGTGTTGTTGAAATTGTAAAGCCTGTCCGCGATGAAGCTGCAGTTGGTCTTGCCCATTGAATGCCCCCTGGCAAAATTTAAATTGTTTTGGCAAGTTAGGAATTGGTTCTGACTTTGAGATTTGACATAATACATAAGCATGTCATTTTGTGCACATGGAGGTAATCATTGGGAGGATCGGTTTGGATTATATCCTCGACTATCCTATATCTGATAAAATTCTTCGTATCCTGAGACGGAGATTTTGAAAACTTAAAATCGAAAAGGAACGTCGTGATTTTATCGTGATTTTCTTTTTCCTCGCAACCGCACTAAACTAAACAAATTGCCCGGATTACTTAAGATCTAAGGTGATTTAATGAGGTCCAAGTCAAATAAATACTTTGCATATGAGGTTGGATCGTACCAAGTAGAGTAGTAAGGTCCAGCACATCCAAGCCCCTTGATCCGAAGTACGCGAGCGCTGATCCCCAAGGGACAGCCCCCAACGGTAGGTCCACTGACGCCGCGGAGGAAGACATCCCATCCCTCCTCCCCGCCAGAACGGGGTACGATGGCCCTCCTGCCTATTACAACATTAGTATCGCATCAGTGATTCTAATTTTCCAAATTTAACGCTCCAAGCTCAAGCTAACAGCATGTCAATAATCAGTGCAGCGAAAACAACTCCTTTTCAAGCCAAAAGAGAGAAGTGCAAACCAGATGCCATACCAAGTGAGCAGCATCTCTAGCGGCAAAGTTGAGAATGTCAGCACAAGAGACGACTCCTGGACAACGTTGTTCCAGGACTTGCTTGATCTTGTCTATCACCGCCATAGGAAAACCTAGAAGCCCTGCATTTTGTGGTGCCGTTTTCTCTGAATATGGCCCGTCCAATAGAATTGACGCATCACACCCTGTTTTATACACATAACCAAACATATCTGAGAGTCCAAGGCTTTGTTTTTTATATATGTACACAAAAGAGTGGCAATTGGTATGTAAGAAAGCCCAGTTCGAGAGGATAAACCATTGGGTGAAAAGATATCACGTGCCTGGGAGGGCGATGGAAACTCGATGTTGAGACGATGCGGACTTGAAGATTGCTCAAAAGAGGATAAAAATAGCCGATACGTACCGTGACAAAGCAATCGGATGAGCTTGGGAGCAAGGCTCCTGTCCAGCTTCCAGTAGAACTTGACCTGGTTCCTCACGTACCTCTCGGCGTCGCGGCATGAGTTCCGGTAGTAATGCCATTGCAGCTTCGCCGGCGGCTGGATGTAAGAATTATTGTGACCCACATGATATGATTTATTATATGGTTTAATAATAGTTGAAATGCTATAAAATAAATAATGTATTGGTTATGAGGAGTTACAACTCTAATAAAACGAAAATGTACGACTTTTATGAAAGTTAAAAAGTCACTTTGATGGAAGGCACCTCTTCAAAGAACGTATAAATAGAGTCCGGTCCTCTCTCCACCTATATGAATAACAATAACTAAAAGGAATTTGGTATTCTCTCCTCCATCGATAGAATACATTAAGAATAGTGGGTTAAGGGAGAGAAATCGAATTTCTTCATTTGGTTTTCTACAACAATCATCATTAAGTGCAATGCTATGGATAAAGGTATGTCTTTATCTATTTGTGAAAATCATGAAAATCAAAAGATCACTGTTTTTTACTTTGAATTTCCACATCAAAGTATTATATGTATAATCTAACAGTTGGTATCAGAGCATGGTTTATGATCTCATGATTTTCCGTTTATAGAAATATTATGATTTATGTATGATGATTCGTTGAACGATCCTGTTCATATTATTTGTTGTTGTAGAAAATGTTTTTGGATGGTTCTGTTAATAAAAAAAAAAATTCGAATGAAAAAGGACGAAAATGGAAGAATTCAGAGTTTTGAGGCCAAGTGAGAAAATCGCCGATTTCGGGCAAAATCCGGCAACCCACCGCTTGATTTCGGACCCATACGGTCACACTGCCATGAGGAACATTAGCCATGAGTTTTCCGGTATATCGGTGTTCGTCGGAGGCTAATTAGGCGGCAGAAGTCGCAGTGGTTTAGGGTTTAAATTTTGGGAAATTTTTGTTTGATTTGAGGCCAATTTCTTGGTCATTTTCGCCGAAACTTGAACCCATGTGGTCGTGCCGACATGCTCTTCAAAACCCATTATTTATTTATGTCTAGGATGGGCTGCCGGAGAAGAAACGGCCGGCGAAACCGCGGCGGAACGGCGAAAAACGGCGAAGAGAAGCGTTCAGTCGCGCGACGAAGAAGGCGTGTGGGCTCCACGCGCGCGCTGCCGTTGCAGGCGCGTGGAACCACGCGCCACATGCCTTCACGCTCCCGCAACCGCTACGCGCGTGGGATCCACGCATGCGCCAACCGCTGGCGCGTGGAGTCCACGCATGCTGAACTGCCCGCGCGGCGGTTGGCAGGCGCGTGCGCTTGCACGCCCAACACGCGCGTGCAGTGCATGCACCCGCGGCGGATCTTGGCACACGCCTGACGTACCGAGGGCCTGTTTTTACCATTTTGCCCTTGTGCCATTTTAAAATTCCCATTTTGTCCTTCTCACAATTTTACGACTCTGCCCTTGCTATTTATTTACCATTTTGCCCCTGGATTATAAATTTACGGTTCTGCCCTTGCTAATTATTTACCATTTTGCCCCTGCGTTATAAATTTATGGTTTTGCCCTTATGGAATTATAATTTTACGATTTTGCCCTTATGCTTTGATTAAGTTTTTTGTCCTTATGTGCAATTTGGTAAATATTTGTATTTTACAATATTAAAAATTCATATTATGAATGGTTTGTTAGTCACCAAAGTGGCCAAACCTTGAAGTCTTTTGATTTTTTGATATTGTAAATTGTTTTATTCAATTACCCATGATTAATTTATGCTATATATGAAATTAATATGTTACATATCATTATTGGTGTTATGGGTATATTGAAGTTCATTTATTATAAGAACTTAGGGATTAACCCAAAGGTTAATTATTTTCTTATAATTCATGAATGTTATGGTTGATAATTAATATGATTTGTTACATTTACAATTATCAAATAAAAGTTATTAGCATCATTAGGGTTTATATATATTTGTATATCATAAGATCGCCCAAAGGAGAACTATGATGTACATGTGTCGTTTAGTTTGAATCTGATTAGCTGATATTCTCAAAGCATTAATGTATGAGTATTTTCTTGCACATTTGTAGTATCTGTATCTGTTTCACTTTATTCGCACGTCTCATCTGTTCCCTTATTCAATGGGATAAATTTTCCTAATTAGAGTGAACAAGTCCAGTTTCACTTAGGTGTCTTGGATCTTGATTTAGCGCTTCAAGCTGAGAAACCAGCTACTATTACTGATGAAAGTAACGATGATGAAAAGTCTTTCCATAAAGCTTAAGAAATATCGAACATACTAAGCTTAATGTTCATGCGAATGACAGTTGCAAACAACTTAAAGACTTATCTTCCCAAGACTAACAATGCTAAGGAATTTATGAAATTTGTGGAAGAGCGTTCTCAAACTGCTGATAAATCACTTGTTGGTACATTGATGAGCACACTAACAACCATGAAATATGATGGTTCGCGTACCATGCATAAGCATATACTTGAGATGACGAATTTAGCAGCAAAGTTAAGGACTTTGGGAATGAACGTGGATGAGTACTTTTTAGTACAATTTATACTTAATTCATTATCTCATGAGCAATATGGGTCATTTCAAATTAATTACAACACTATAAAGGATAAGTGGAATGTAAATGAATTGGCCAGTATGCTAGTTCAAGAGGAAACAAGGATAAATAATCAAAAGGCTCATTATGTTCATCTCTCAAGTCATCAAGAAGTTCGAAAGAATTTCAAGAGAAAAGGTGGAAGGAGCAAGAAGAAAGGACTACACGTCCAGAATAACTCTTCAAAGGCTTCTAAATCCACAAGAAGGAACACAATCTTATTAAGTGTCATTTTTGCAACAAAATTAAACACTTGAAGAAAGATTGTCTGAAATATAAGGCTTGGTTCGAAAAGAAAGGTAAGCCTTGTGCTTTAATATGTTCTGAATCAAACTTTACTGAAGTTCCTCATAATACTTAGTGGATTGATTCTAGTGCCACCACTCATGTGTTAAATACGATGCAAGGATTTCTTACGATCTAAACTATAAAGCCAAATGAAAGTTATGTGATTACGGGGAATAGAAACAAAGCTCCAGTTGAAGGCATTGGCACTTATCATTTAATCTTAGATACTGTGCATTATTTGGATTTGTTTCGAACCCTTTATGTACCTACATTTTCTCGCAATTTAGTTTCTTTGCCAAGACTTGATGTGGCGGGATTTTATTGTAAGTTTGGTTCTAAATCTTTCAATCTATTTAAGAATGATACTCTTATTGAAACTGGAACTTTATGTGATGGTCTCTACAAATTTATCTTGATAATACTTTTGTTGAGACGTTAATGACCTTGTATCATAATGTTGGCACTAAATGAAGTTTGGTGAATGAAAATTCTGCTTACTTGTGGCATAAACGTTTGGGTCATATATCCAAAGAAAGAATGCAAAGATTAATGAAGAATGAAATTCTTCCAAATTTGGATTTTACTGACCTTGGAGTGTGTATTGCTTGTATTAAAGGTAAACAGACAAAGCACATTAAGAAATGTGCCACAAGAAACACAGAGTTTCTTGAAATTATACATACTGACATATGTGGTCTTTTCGATATTCTATCTTTTGGTAAGGAAAGCTATTTCATCACCTTTATTGATGATTTTTCACGTTATGGTTACATTTATCTATTGCATGATAAGTCTCAATCAGTGAATGCACTTGAAGTGTATATTAAAGAGGTTGAGAGACAATTAGATAGAAATGTGAAAATAATAAGATCGGATAGAGGTGGTAAATATTATGGAAAGTATGATAAATCGGGATAATGTCTAGATCCATTTGCTAAATTTCTTGAAAGATATGACATTTGTGCTCAATATACAATGCAAGGTACACCACACCAAAATGGTGTAGCAGAAAGGTGTAATTGTACTTTAATGGAAATTGTTAGGAGTATGATGAGTCATTCATCTTTACCCTTGTCTTTGTGGATGTATGCTTTAAAGACTTCTATATACTTATTAAACAGGGTTCCTAGTAAGGCAGTTCCAAAGACTCCCTTTGAACTGTGGACAGGAAGAAAACCTAGTTTACGACACCTGCATATTCGAGGTTGTCAAGTAGAAGTAAGAATTTACAATCCACATGAAAGGAAATTGAATTCAAGAACGACCAGTGGTTATTTCATTGATTATGCAGAGAAATCCAAATGGTATAAATTTTATTGTCCTAATCATAGTACAAGAATTGTTGAATCTGGAAATGCTAAGTTCATTGAGAATTGTGATATCAGTGGGAGTGAAAAAATGCGTGATGCTTGCATTCAAGAAGTAAGGGTAGAAGTTTCTATACCCGAAGCTTCTAAAGTTGTTCATGATATTATAGTACAACATTACAATAATCAAGAACAACAAATTAATGAATAAACACTCAATAATGGAGATGTCAATATCGAACCTCCAATAGCTGAGTCACAAGAAATAGCATTAAGAAGATCTCAAAGAGAAAGGAGGTCGGCTATTTTTTATGACTACATAGTTTATCTACAAGAGTCAGAAATTGACTTAAGAATTGGAAATAATCCAGATTCATTTTCCCAAGCCATGGAATGTGAAGATTATAATGAATGGTTTAATGTCATGCAAGAAGAGTTAAAATCCATACATCAAAATCAAGTTTGGGATATTGTTAAATTGTCTAAAGGATGTAAGAAGGTCGGGTGTAAATGGGTTTTTAAGACCAAGCGCGACTTAAAAGACAATATTGAACGACATAAAGCCAAACTTGTTGCAAAGGGTTTTACACAAAAAGAAGACATTGACTATAAAGAGACATTTTTACCAATCTCTAAGAAAGACTCACTTAGAATTATTATGGCTTTGGTGGCTCGTTATGACTTGGAATTACACTAAATGGATGTAAAAACTGTCTTTCTTAATGGGAATGTAGAAGAAGAGATTTACATGGACCAACCCGAAGGCTTTTCAGTTAAAGGAAAGGAACACATGGTATGTAAATTAAAGAAATCAATATATGGACTTAAACAAGCTTCTCGACAATGTTATCTTAAGTTTAACGATACCATAACTTCATTTGGATTTAAGGAAAACACCATTGATCGATGTATATATATGAAGATTAATGGGAGCAAGTTTATTTTTCTAGTTCTGTATGTTGATGATATTTTGCTTGCTGCTAATGATCTTGGTTTGTTACATGAAACCAAGAAATTTCTCTCTAAGAATTTTGAAATGAAAGATATGGGAGAGGCAACATATGTGGTAGGAATAGAAATATTCCATGATAGATCACAATGATTATTAGAATTGTCTCAGAAAGCCTACATTGAGAAAATTTTAGAGAGATTTAATATGAGTAAATGTTCAGCAGGAATAGTTCCAATTCAGAAATGTGACAAATTTAGCCTTATGCAATGTCTGAAAAGTAAATTGGAACGAGAATAAATGAAAAATATTCCTTATGCATCTGTTGTGGGGAGCTTAATGTATGCACAAACTTGCATCAGACCAGACATCAGTTTTGCTGTCGGAATGTTGGGCAAGTATCAAAGTAATTCTGGAATTGATCATTGGAAAGCTACAAAGAAAATTCTTAGATACCTGCAAGGAACGAAGAATCATATGCTTACTTATAAAAGATTCGATCATCTCGAGGTGATTGGATATTCAGATTCAGATTTAGCCGGATGTATCGATACAAGAAAATCAACGTTTGGTTACTTGTTTCTTCTGGCTGGAGGGGCAATTTTATGGAAGAGTGCGAAGCAGTCAATTATTGCTGCATCCACTATGGAAGTTGATATTTGTGGCATGATTTGAGGCCACAATTTATGGATTATGGCTACGGAATTTATTTCAGAGCTTGTAATTGTTGAAAGTATTGCTAAGCCGCTGAAAATTTATTGTGATAACTTTGCAATAGTTTTCTTCTCTAAGAATGACAAGTATTCTAAGAGTGCTAAGCATATGGAAATCAAATACTTGTCTGTTAAAGAAGAAGTTCAGAAACGAAGAGTGTCAATTAAGCACATTAGCACCAAACTTATGATAGCAGATCCCTAAACAAAAGGACTACCGCCCAAAACATTTAATGAGCATGTTGAAAAGATGGGCATTATTGGACGTCATTAATATTTGTATTATGATTGTATTAAGTTTATATATTTGACACTTTGAACTCATTTACGAGTTTCTGATATTTCCTGTTTTCTACTTAGTATACATTATAGAAATAGATGAATGTTAAACATGATAGTTTCTAAAAAGACATTATAGTTGGACTATTACTGTACTTCTCATTTATGGATCATGTTAAGTAAAGTGCTATAGTTGTAGTGCATAGAAGGGACTATGTCGATTAATGACATACAACCGCTATGACTTGCATTAGTTTTCTTTACTTAATTGTGCTTATTATGTGATTGCTAATTTAATAAAAATTTTATATTATAATCTTATTGTGCACATTACAGTCTTTATTAAACCATGAAATGAACATCATATGAGCCAAGTGGGAGAATGTAAGAATTATTGTGACCCACATGATATGATTTATTAGATGGTTTAATAATAGTTGAAATGCTATAAAATAAATAATGTATTAATTATGAGGAGTTACAACTCTAATAAAACGAAAAGGTACGACTTTTATGAAAGTTGAAAAGTCGTTTTGATGGAAAGCACCTCTTCAAAGAACGTATAAATAGAGTCCACTTCTCTCTCCACCCATATGAATAACAATAATTGAAAGGAATTTGGTATTCTCTCCTCCATCGATAGAATACATTAAGAATAGTGGGTTAAGGGAGAGAAATCGGATTTCTTCATTTGGTTTTCTACAACAATCATCATCAAGTGCAACGATATGGATAAAGGTATATCTTCATCTATTTGTAAAAATCATAAAGATCAAAATATCACTATTTTTTACTTTGAATTTCCGCATCAAAGTATTATATATATAATCTAACACTGGATCTCCACTGCTGCCTCGACACGCCGCATGGCGCATGAGCTCATCAATGCGAGCACCACCAGCAACAACAACCACCACCTTGATGCTCTCATTTTCTTTCGTTCTTCCCCTACACCACCAAGCAAAACACTTCATTGACACCAGGCTTGATATGCATGGGAAGCTAATCATGCTCTCTATTTATATAAGGTTTTGGTGACATCCACGTTTGACTTGATCGACATTGCCAGCTTGGATAAATACGATTTTTAGGGTGAATTTGACGTCTCGAAGAATACTTTTTGGCAATATAAAAGACGATACTTCAATTCTGGTGAAGTCAAAATGTGTCAGAAAGCTGGAGACACAAAGCTGTTCACATGCACCAAGGTGGCGCCATAAATGATAATTCAAACCCTAATTCTTGTACGCAACGTTACCACGCAAACGTGGTTTGCAAGATATTTACCCGCGCCTTTGCATGTGATTTCTACCTTGGTACGTGGGTTTTTTTTTTTTCCTTCTGTTTTTCAATCTTGCAATTTATTTATTTGCATCTTTTGGCGATCCAACAATTCTTCGGTACTCGTGGTGATTAATATATTAGTTGCAAGAGAATAATCCACCTAGAGATCTTAGAGGAAGTTGCCGAGTGGTTCGTCAATCCTTCTCGAGTTGGTAATAAATTTTGACATACTGAAAACAAAGTTTAAAATAGGAATATGTGAACTGGAAATGAAAATTGAATAAAAGTATTGCCACTTAAAAAACTCTTTTTTGTCATTTATTATTTTTATGTTTTTGGATTGGTGACAGCCTGGGAAATACTCTAGATATGGGCAGGTCCTTAAAAAGCTTGAGGAAGAAGAAATAGGCAAGAAGATCTACCTTCGGATGAGAGATCCTGCAATGTCACCTCCCATACTCCTACTTGCCAAGGAAGACAAATAAGTGGTAAGGGTTGGGGGGCCTGTCAGTGGTGAAGGTACACACCACGTCAACACTTTGATATTGGCTACCGCCAAATAGGGGAGTATAGTAGCTCCTTGTGCTTGCGGTGAGCTAGGGTGGCTTCACAACCACTACTTGGTAGGTTGAGATTTGCTCAAGTCTTTTAATCAAATGCCTAAGCCACCTTTTCTCACACCATATGTGAAGAGCTACTATACTCTCCTACCCAGCAGTAGCCAACACCGAAGTACTGATGTGGTTGTGTCTACTTTCACTACCAACAAACCCCCCAATTCTTATCACTTATATTTCTTCCTTGACAAGTAGGAACATGGAAGGTGACATTGCAGGATCTCCCACTAGGGCGAATCTCCAGCCTCTTTCTTCTCCCTTAAGCCTTTTAAGGACCTGCTCATGTCCGGTTAGGTACTTGTGGTGATTAATATATTAAATGCTAGAGAATAATCCACCTAGAGATCTTAGAGGAAATTGTCAAGTGATTATTAAATTCTTCTCTAGTCGGTAATAATCTTTGACGTACTAAAAACAAAAGTTTAAATATGTGCAATGGAAGTCATAAAACTTTTCATGATGGTGTAATTGAGCTCTACAACTTACAAGAAGTGAAATCAAGTTCTAAAACTCGTCAAATTGATTCAATTGAGTCCTTCCGTTTACTCCATCCAACTTAGTGAAAAAAGTCGACATGATTTTTTTAATATTTTTCTCTCCTACGTGACTAAAACATAAAATGGAAAGTCAAAATGAAGCCTTTATGGTCCATGTCTGATTTTTTTTAAAAAAAAAATTATTTAAATTAAATAAAAAATGAGCTAAATTTAAAAAGAAACAAAAATAGAAAAGTTGCCCTTGCCATTGGGGTTGTGCAAAAGAAATGAGAACCGTCCGAACCGGTCAGGTGGTTCCCAAGGGTCCAATCTGATTCTTGATTCCAATAATTGGAACCAAGTGACGAGCAGTCCGATTCCCGATTCCAATGTGAAACCGCCTGGACTGGACCGGACTGGTACTATATATATATATTAACTTTTACGTTTTGAAATCAAATTGTCAACCCTAATTTTCTACTGTCTTTCCTAGTTTCCTACCGTCTCTCTCTCCTTATCTCACGCAACCTCGCCTCCCGCTCTCGCTCTCGTCACTCAATGGCCTCCGCAGTCTAGCCTCATCACTCCCTCTCTCACTCTCGTAGCTTGATCTCGCATTTGCAACTGTAAGTCCTCTTAAAATCGTCCATTTCATCAAGCATCGGTTCACTCTTAACTCTGAATCAAAGGAACACAAAGGACTCCATCTTTTATAAATTAGGTGTATTTTCTGTCTTTCCTAATTTCTGTGCTGTGTATGTTATGTGGTTGGTTTGATTCTTCTTGTTTTATTTCCAATTATAGCCCATGGTGCTCAGGCACTCGGATTTTCTGATGAATTGGGTTTTACAGATGATAGCTTAGTGGGTGTGTGTCCATGAATTTTCTAAAAGTTTGAGAATATTAAGCAGCAGATTCAGGAGTTCCATTTACGTGTTTGTATGCATTAGATCACATGGTGCTTAGAGGCCTCTTGGGTTCAAGAAAAGTCATTTATTTGCGGTGTCCAATTAATGTTGAAGTGTGCATTGTGGAAAAGTTTGAGTTGGGTAAGTCATTGGAAATATCCTTCTTTCCTACATCTAATGAGTGAATTATTTATTGTTGAGAAAACATTCCCTTAGTGGTTTTGATGATTGACAAAACTTACCGACTTTGAAATTTGATTATAAGTATTTTTTAGGAAGGAAAGTCTGATGATTGCAATCAGAATCAAAGTCATGGACAATACTTTCTTATTTGGACAATTAATCAACTGGCTAGAAAGGAATATATTTCTCGTGCAATGACTAAATTGACTGGATAACTTGCCATCTCTTTGGAGGAACTTGAAAAGGGGGGTTTTCACTAAAAAAATCCTCATGTTTCCAATCTTTCCTCAATCTTTGAAGACGAGCTATTCTTTATAAACATAGACACTCGACTTTTGGAAACCCGACTTGCTGTATGGGCAGCAAATCTTACGGGAAGCTTCAACCTTGGCGATCCTCACGCCATCAGATCTTCTCAACCAAATCGAGGACCAACGGGTGGATTGGCTGGATGATCCTCTTGAAGGCATGTCCAACGGTCAACTTGGATTAGGAGGGATATAAGAGGAGATCTCATAGCAGAAGGACAACAATTCGCTTTCACAAGTATTGGAGCTTTTAATTCTAAAGTCTGAAGGGTGTTTGTGATCATTTTGCATTTGATTCAGTGAGCAAAATTGTTTAACCTTTTAGAGGTTAAGAGTGTGTGAGAAAGTTATACACACGAGCTTGAGGGTCGGAGCTCAAATCTTGTAACCTCTTATCGATCCTCATTAGTGAATTCCAGCCAATTGGCTGTAGCACGAGAGAGTGGACGTAAGCTTGCAAAAACCAAACCACTATAATCTTGAGTGTGCAATTCTCTATTCCTTACACTTTTAATTTTCTGTAATAAAATTGTGCACCGATAAGATCTAACCACTTCATCAAAAGTTGTCCCGTTGGAATTTTGGTTTAATTTCTTTCATTTCCGCAAAATCACCTATTCACCCCCCCCCTCTAGGTGATATTTTCCGCAAAATCACCTATTCACTGCCCTCTAGATGATATTTTAGCCATGACAATATAATATGTATTTTTTTGTCAGATATGGATCATGTTAATGCAAATATTAACCATACATAGAGTGTACAAGTTGAAGTGGAAGGAATATATGCGGTGAGATTTTACATTAATTGTTTGAGTTCAATTTCTACTTATTTTATTTAAGTTAATGTTATGTGACAATATATACTAATTGTTCTTTTGTTTTCAGGGAGTTAAAACTTAGAGTCTTGGAGTGGTCTTTTCTTTTATGGATAAATGCCGAAGGTTTAAGTTGGAGATGGCTTGGAGCGGTCTTTTCCGTGTAGACTTGGTTCTAGATTCAAAAGTTTGAGGAGTCTTGGAGCGGTCTTTGCTTGCTTGCTCTTGCGAACTTGTGGCAACTCATTTTTACGTGTGATATGTACTGTAGACTATGAATGCATTTGAAGTGAGCTCAGTTATGTTTGTTTAAGGAGATTTGTCTTCATATATCAGAAGGCTCAGGATACTTCTGTTTGGTTTTGCGGGCGGATTTCCAACTCTATATCTGTCATGTTATAATGCTCAATGCTGATGTTAGCCTTTTAAACAGAGTGCAATCATCCAACAAACGATGAGTACATGGTCTTTGTTTGGTCTTTATATTGTGTGTAATTGTAATTATTACCTTCCGTTTGATTTACCAAAATTTTATGTTAGCAATTATAGTTTATACAAAATGTATATTACCTTTTGTTCGGTCTTGCATAGTGCCGATTTTGAACTTTATATTATGCAACATGTACAAGGTACTACCAAACTAGATCAGCTCCATGGATCCACCTAGAAATCGGATCAAATTGGCAGTCCGATTCTCAAGTGGATTCATGAACCAATGGATAGTTCTTGATTCCCATTTTGCAGAACCAGTCCTTAGCAAGCAGTTCTCGATTTTAGGGTGAGAACCACCCACCTTAGAACCGATCACCCATACTTGCTGCCGCCACGCCATTATCACCGAGAAGGGCTACCAATGGTGGGGAATGGTCAACGGGAGTCGCCAAGCCCAGGCCAAGGCTCAACAACCCTCACCAACCACAGGCAAAGGTCATGGCCCTTGCCCAAATGAGGTGAGGGTCACCAACCCTCGCCTAGTTCTGGCGGCCAACCCCGGTAGTGGCGACTTTCAACCAAAATTGGATGAGGCCCTTGTCGACCACTCCTCCACCATTGTCGGCCCTTCTCAACAATGGTGGAGTGACAACAGCAACAGCTTTGTAGCCCTATCGCCTACTTTGCAACTTAAAAAAAAAAAAAAAAATTGCTTTTTTTTTCATTTTATTTTTTTGGTTTAAATTGTTTTTATTTAATTTAAATAAAATTTGTCTAAAAAAATAGATTTGAACCACAATAGCGTCATTTTGTCTATGTCATCGCCACATATGAAAGAGAAAATATTAAGAAAAGTTATCAATATTTTCCATGAGCTAAGTTGGACAATTAACAAAATGACTCAATTAAACAAATTTGTGAAATTTTAGGACTTGATTACATTTTTTGCAAGTTTTAGGACTTAATTACATTTTCATGACATATTTTAAGACTTTAAAGGAGATCACATGTATATATAAAGAGCACATAAACCCCACCTCTTATCACGTGCAAGCCGTATTAAGCAACAACATGTGGAATTTGATCAACAAAGACAGGCACATACAAAATAAATTAGTATAGAACTTGACTCTCCAAACATATTAGAAATTTCAATTCAAAAATTTGAGTTATCCTATGGGAGGACATCACATACATATAAAAACCACATTAGCATGTAGATAAATAGGATATTTTAACGGATTTTATTCACTAAATTTAAAATGGTATTTCAAAAAACATCTTGTACGTCACCACGCCTTTCGATATATCTGCCAATTTTTGTTTCTTTTGTGGTGCTAAATAGATGTATGTACTATTCTTAGATGTGGTTGATCCAAGAAAAGTGAACATTTGAAGAGGATTCATTATGGGGATGCGTGGATCGAACTCCCTTTCGAGTGACTTCTTTATTTAGGTTCACAAAAGTTCCCAACGCATAGCTTGCTTGCGAGATACTTCTCTTTTTGCATTCCGATAATAGTAGATTCTTCAAGCTTATGGATCATGCAATAAGTAGAGTGATCCCGGTAAAAGAAGATGCCATGTTATACAATATCTATGAAGATTCTCATTCAATCAATGATCATAAGAATAATTTTCTTTATCACCTCGGTAAAAGAAGATGCCAAGGATACAGTATCTGTTCTCCCTCTCCCCACCAGCTTCAGCAGACCTACCCCGTTGCCTCTCAGCCGTCTCGCCACCGTTACCACCTCGATACCGACATTGCTATGTCCACCACAAGCGCCTCTCTCTCTCTCTCTTTCTCACGGGAAATTCTCACGATCGACTTTGACGATGAGATCTAAACCATTGATGGTGGTTCTTGAGAGCTCGATCGTATAAGGTCGAGTTTCGTCGACCCAGAGAGCTCTAAATTGCCAGGTGGGTTACTCATGTAAGTAATAGTTACTCACATGTGCCAAATAGGGTCCATCACTCATCCATCAGAGTCAATTAATAGCGCATGTGGTTGGAGACTATAGGTTCCGTGAATGATGGACCTACCCAATATCAAAGTCATGCGGAAATTACCAGCTCCTAAACCTACCTCACTTATACCATTTAGTCATAATTAATTTGACAAATTTAATCCTAAATTTTGACGATTTATTAATTTATTTCTTTCAACCAATTTCTATCAAAAATTGCTAATGTGGATCCCAGCCGTCTTACATAATACAGCTAGCATTGACATGGAAATTCATTTCTTAAACAAACTTTTCTGAATTGTTTTATAATTTTTTTATATTTTTCTCTTTTTTTTTTCTTTTTCTTTCTTTTCTTTCCTTTTTTTTTTCCTCTAAGCCAAGTGAAGACCCTCACCCAGATTAGGCAAAAATCTTGGCCTTCACCTAGATTTGATAGGGCCTGTGAAGACCTCACCAATCGCAGGCCAGGGTTGCTAGGGTAGCAACCCTCGCCCATTGCCAACAAAGGTAACCAACCCTCCCCCAGGATCAAGAAGTCTTGGTTGGCGACCCTCACTGGACTTTGTAAAAAGGAAAAATAAAAAATAAATTATTATAAAAAATTCATAATATTTTTTAAAAAATAAAATTATAACAAAACTGAATTGACACAAATGTAACATATTTACGACTTTTTTTTTTTTTTTGATAATTTTCACAGTCAAGTTAGTAGAAGCAAACCCACGTCCCCTAGACTATAGGGTCAAGCACCATAGGCATTTGCCGTCTTCACTTCAAATTGAGTCTGACTCTATCAATGCTCAATAGAGCAAGATTCTTTTTACCTCATTGTAAGAAAAGCAATGAGGCCTACTAGTACGACCTCACACTTAATGTATCAAACGGAAAAAAAAAAAAAAAATAAAAAATAAAAACGTAACTATGTAATTCAAGGTCGGTTCTTCAATTTCACCGGGGAAGTTGACTTGACTCCACATCTAAGTAACCTTTTTTTCTTTGGTTATTTGGACAGACATTTAGAGAATTTTCAAATGACAATTTGGAGCAACATGAAGTAACCCCGCTCATAACTTACTGTCAAACCAGAGCAGTTCATCCCAACGCAATGTAATCCAAGCAATGTAGAGAATACTTGTGCAGACTCAACGCAAAAACGGTGGTATCTAACATGGTATGTGAACTTCGACGAAAAAAAAAAAAAAGAATGGTACTTGACCTGTCATGAAAGTTAATGGGATCAAATGGGTTGCAATCGATAGTTACAGGACCGGTTTGAGAAATCATTTGCAAAACCTTAAGTTCAAGATGATAACGTTCCTAGTCAGCAATCTTCTCTCTTGTACAAACCGTATATAAAGATATTACAATAGCCCTAAATCAGGGATGATTGAGGATACTTAAGGCAAGCAGAGAAATTATGGGAACAATATCAACAATATCTTAAATTAGATACAAGAGATAAGATTGCTGACTAGGAATGTTATCATAAGAGGGGTGTGAGGTTTGCTTTGCTGGTAATACATGACAACTCATAGTGCCCGTTGATCGGCAATCTAGTGAAATGTTAATGTTGAGCAAGTGCTTCCTCAACAACATAAGCCAAACGCCAAACGCATGGAATAGGGTTCAACTTTCCCTTGAATCATATAAGTCTCTTCCATGTTTGACTTGCGAAAAGGATGTTGAGGAAGAAACATATAAATGCTCGAGTCATTTCACATGCATGTGTCAGAGAGACCGAACTCTCCCGTATCCTTGTGAGTTGGAAAGTGGAGTTTTGAGACATCGAGTGAAAAATGAGTGACGCAGAAGGGATAATACAACTGCTTCGTGGAAGATGCGTGAGGATATTTGTGTTAGAAATCCTAAAGTGGAACGAATGCCATCTTTGAGGATCTCCAAAGGCAGGATTTGCATCCTGTGCATAAACTAATCGAGAGATGATGCCGCTTTCCCGATAAGATCACGACAAGCCGATACCAGTTGCTATACCAAAGTCATCTGAATATCTTGCTTGAGGAACTGATCACCCAAGTTAAACTGAGCATGGTTTGACCGAGTGTAAGGATGCAATTTGTCATACTACTATCAAGAAAAATTTATAGAAGGAAGGCCAACCTGGTGTCCTGAGCTCACTAGGCGCCACAAGGCTATTCCACAATTAAAGAACGGTCGACCCGTAATACATGCACATTGCATTTGAAAGTAAATGAGAGTTGCAAATAATGTTGCCCACGATATGTACGACCCGATCTATTCACTTGTAACAATTTGTTCTGTATTATACCTGGAGAATATATGAACATTTTCTTGTATCGTTTGCTTGGCATGATGAGAAGGAAACATAATCCATGAGAAAGTTAACTTCCACCCAGGTAAATTTTTAGATTGGAAATTCAAGATCGAAATTCATCTAAATGGAATCAGAAGCTATTGAAATTTGAGACACAAGTTACTCATATAATGCTGTCTAAGAAGGGATATCATAGCATTTGACAGTTCCAACTAAAGCAAGCGCTTCTGCTAGTGCCTTCAAGAGATAATCTGGAGATTCTTCTATACAAGTCAGTCCATGCTGTGGCCGCATAGCACTGAGAATCCTCCCACGACCTGATCATGCGCGAATAGCTTGTTTACCCTATCTTCTACTCAAATTTACTTATCACCACCAAGTGCGAGAAAGTACCCTTTTATGGATAAGCTGAAAAGAATATGACCGATCTACTAACCTTGCGAGCATACCCTCCATAAGCTATGCCTCCAATAGGAGCATCCAATGGCCTGATCGATCCGACTGTTGATTGCCCATCATTGAAGTTCTCTTCTGATACACAAGGGGATTAGCCTAAAACCAGGAGAGAGAGAGAGAGAGAGAGAGAGATAGAGAGAGAGAGAGAGGAAACACAGAAAAAGAGGAGAGAAGAGGCAACACCAGAAACAGATTTAGTTTGGAAAAGTCCATGTTTTTTTAGTCCAGCAACTGTATGAGCATTGGTGCCACCCGCCAATTGAAGAAAACCTACATTACAAGAGTAAAGCAATAATAGGCATTCTACTAATAAAACAAATATGTCTACTCTTGGCCAAGGGAAGAAAAGAGAAAGTACATAAAATTTACAAACCTCTAGGTCTGTCGCTTGCAGCAGCTAGACGAACAGCGAAAGCAATAGATTCCTTTGTGGCACCACGTCCAATATCCCCACTCATAGGACGGCCGTCCAACTGCAATAAATCACATTAAAGCAACTGTTTTAGGCCTTTATATATCACACACAGTAGGTCCTGTAAAACCCATAATAGGAGGATTCAGAGCAAGGTCGCACGCACCTGCCACAAATTAGAGCAACGTAGGTGAGGTTCCATGATTGAATACATGGTATTCATTGTAGAGATGGTTGAATCCCCAACATCGGGAAAGCTAACCTGGAGTTCTTGAAGCGCATAAGTTATCTATCCACTCAGCATATACTTAAGTAACTAACATTTTATTCTGCCCAAGCATGTAAAGGTTCTTTACTCACCGCCACTAATCTCAGATGGTGGATTGAGTCTCCCAAACCCTCCCAAAGTGACCTAAAGTGCAAAATCTGCCTGCGAAAAAGGGGCTCAAAGGCTCGAAAAAGGACATATACTTGGATCAACCACATTATTTATCTTCAAAATGTATTAAGACCAATGTCAGATGGGCAAGATGTTGTTGGTCTCCTTTCTTTCCCATTTCATAGGATGAATGTTACAATGTTATATATATCATTTTCACCTCAAGCAACAAGAATTCAAGTGTATGACCAAGGTAAAAGTTGCTACAAAAAAGTCACAATAATCCTTTGATAACATGGATGTTACAAGGTTAAAGATATCATTTTCACTTTAAACATCAAGTATACACGGGTATACAAGGCAAAAGTTGCTGTAAAAAAGTCCCAATCATTCATAGCAGGCTATTCAAGACAGTCCTATATATTAAAAAATGCAGATTTCACATTCATCACCAAACTATTACCTTCCGCTTGTATGTATCTCTAAAGCATCGATATCTTCTCTTCTTAAAAGCTCAGAAGTAGCAGCAGCATCTCTTACATATGTATGCACTCCTAAGTCAAATTGAGGGTGATTAGCATTAAAACATGACAAAATGATGACAGCAGGGAAAATATGGATTTGGAAACCATGCGTAAAGAAGCAAGGCGGTTAAAATGGCACTTTGAGAAGGAGAGAAACGCACTTATATTATCATATGGGCAAACTGGAATGCATCGCCCGCAACCATAACATCGCTCAGTCAAAACCCCACCCTGCGTATTCCCATGTCAAATTTTCCACATCTAAATACCAAATTAAAAGATCGACTAGCTTGAGTCCTCGGTGAACCATGATAGAGAACAAAGACCTGATCTTTACCCTCATCACTGGTATTCCAAAGACGACCTGCTGAAGATTTTTCTTTCTCTAGTGATATTGCATTAGCAGGACATACAATCTCACAAGGCCTTGAGCAATCTTGGGGACAATCAGCTGGATCAAACTCTGTCACAAATATTCTCAAGGTCATGAAAAAATCACAATACTCATTTCTAACTGATCCTTGCAAAACCAGCTTAATGCACAAGTAACCAAACATAGCTATTCGTACTTAAGAACTATAAGTCACCCACAGAGTAAGCCACAGCTAGCTTAAACAACCATAATTACACCAGATCATGTCCTAAGATCCTCACTTTGGATACTAGATAGTTCTAAATTAGTGCATAGGCTCAAATTCCCTTGTAGCCAATCCAAAGAGGAGGCTGCACTTCGCTCAAAAGGGCATTTACCAGCTTTGCGAAAGTGAAGATCTTCGTCATCATTAACACTTATCATCACCCAGGGCCTCCCAACCTCCACGATTTCTCTCGCCGCCTCAATCCCCTGGTTCACTGCATTCACCACTGATTCATCGGCAGCACAGTCAATGCAGTCCACTGCACATGATTTCCAGATACCCCATTCAAAAAAATTTCACCGTCGCAAAGTGACAATAGAAAAACAATTTCAAAACACAAACGAAAGGGCCTTGAAGATATCTAACCTCCAGCCAAAGTGTAAACCAGAGAAAGATTCCTTATGTCAACCACATCCTAGAAACAGACAAGAACCGACATACTCAGGAAGACAAACAAGAAAGCACAAAAACCAAGAATTTCGGGTTCGAAATCTCAATCACCTCGAAACTAGCACCGCAAATAAGCTTGACCCAGTTTCCATTCCTGAGAGAATCGACGGGAGAAGACCTGATCGAGTGGATCCCGAGCGATTTCACCATGTTCCTGACGTCCTGAAGGCATTTCTGGCTACTGGGTCTGAAATTCACTGTCGTCATAGCACACGAAACATGTCGTCAGATGCACCATCAAGAAAAGTGGGCGTGTTGGAACGAAGATAGCGGTGAAGGAAGAAATGAAAAAGACCTTGGGGTTGCAGAGGAATTGAAGCAGTACATGAGAAGCAGCTCCAAGCCATGTCCAAAACGAACACCGCCAGAAGGAGGCTCAGATTTTTTATTTTTTATTTTTTTCCTGCTGAGATGGATGAAGTTCGTAGCTGCAGCACAATTTGGCTGTCAGAGAGAACAATGTTGGGCTACATAGCAGGCCTGTTTTCGGAACAAGATAGAACGCCCCAAAAGCCCAATTGTGCCTACCCAGGCCCTTAAGCAGAACTACTTTCAAGTTTCAAGAAATTTCACAAATGGCAACGCATTATCTAGCGTTGAGCGTGAAGACTTTAGCTGTGTCCAAGAAGTAGAGGGAGGTGAGGAAAATGGGGGGATGGATGTGGAACTTTTAGCATTGTCCAAGATTTTTTATTTAGCTCGATGCTACCATCATTTGACACTTAGTAGTACATTGATTTGCCATCGTCCGATATCACTTTATATTGTGTGTTTAATGCCTGAGTTTATACCAATATACTACTGATTGTTTGTCTGATAGAGATGGAGCAAATTAGGTATCGAAAGCTTTGGGTTGCATTAAGGGGATGTTGAGTTGCAATAGAAATGAAGTGAATTCACTACTAGCACCTTGCCCAAGGCCAACCAAGTCAACCCTCGCCGGGCCTTTGGCCGGCCTCGGCAACAACACAGTGACTTGTTGCAGCCATCACTAAAGCTCGACGACCAGTGAAAAACGAAGAAAGAAAGAGAAAGAAAATTAACAAATTAAAAAATGTATTTTAAAAGACGATGTTTTTTTACATAAAATAAAATCATGAGATTAAAATCATTTTTCAAATAAGATCCAATTATCATAAAGTTTATACGATCACGCATCACCAAACAAAGAAAAGTCAACTATTTTTCTGATAAATATATTCTCAAAAAATATTTTCCTCTTTCATGAAATTTTCCCCCAAACAAACACATCATTGGTTTAATTCACTATTATCAAGGTTTGTCTAACTGAAAAAGCTTCAAGTTGATGGAGAAGAAAAGAAAATAGGACAGAGAAGTCAATTAACACAAGATTGTTTGAGTAATGAAAAAGGAAGCTAAGCATATTTCTATACCGAATATATCTCCTTTCTTTTTTCATATATGGGGTGTGTGAACCTTTTGTAGGGTAGTGTCTTTTTCTAGGTGTGAGCATAAGCTTCCTTTTGATTCTTTTGGGTGTTTTCTGGTTATATCGGAGGCTTAGACAAAGAAAAATTAGCAGACGGAGAGAAGTTCTTCCCAGAAAATGGGAGCCGCCTCATGTTGCAGAGACTTATTTCTGAGCACGAAGGTTGCGTTGAATCGGCGAGAATTTTCGACGATGAAGAGCTCAAGAAGGCCACGGACCACTACCATGAAAGCCAAGTCCTAGGCCAGGGAGGCCAAGGAACAGTACATCGAGGGATCTTACCAAACAACATGGTTGTCGCCATCGAGAAGACCGAGATTTTGGACCGAAGTCAGGTCGAAGAATTCCTCAACGAGCTGGTCATCCTCTCCCAAATTAATCACGGCAATGTGGTTAAGTCAATCGGTTGTTACTTTGAGACAGAGGTCCTGTTGTTAGCCTACCGTTGAACACAGCGGGAGAGGAGCTTCGGAAAAGCAAAGTTTCAGTGTATGACTGTAAGGCAAGACCATGGAATTGCCTAGGAAAAAAGATCCATTCAAGTTTGACGTACGACGACGTCGGCGATCAAACAGAAATCTGCACTTCCATGTCATTTTAACTTCGGTACACTCAAAAGACAATATAGCTCCCAAATCTTAAAAGCACCGCTAAGAAGCGGTAGAAGGAGGAAACCATATTTACATCGAGCTTTCTATAGCTAAATTATCTTGCATTCACAGAAACACTTATTGAATCATTACACTGACTTTACTATAAGGTTAGATTTTTCAAGAGTTCTCTTCCACGCATAGAAACTGTTTGATGAAAAACTGTTTGATGAACTAGTTTCGACGAAAAAGAACTGAATGACTAGTGCATTCAATGGAGACCTAGTGCAACCATAACATGCATCACAACATACCCAAAGAAACCTAATTATTGTCATCTCCCGCTACTGACTGGTGGCGTGACATGGGTTTTCATGCTGTGTACCCAATGTTCGTGGTCCCCATGCTATCCTTGTATATTTCAATCTTCTCTTCCAATAAATGAACCCTCTCTTTTGGATTCACATTGATACCACTAACCCATGGATGGTTAGCCATTGCTCTAAGTCCCTCCAATTCCGTTGTTACTTCTTTCATGGCCGGCCTCTCCTCTCCTTTTATTTTCAAGCACCTCTTGGCAAGATTGGCAACTTCCATCACATGCTCATTGTTTCCTTTGTTTGCAATAACTTCCTCAACAATCTGAAACAATTTGTCATTTTTTAATGATGAAAGAAAGTACGTTGCCAAGCTCCGCTCTTCTTCTGGTCGGTCAAAAGAAAGCGCCTTCTTCCCTGTCAGCAGCTCAACTAGCACAACCCCAAAGCTATAAACATTACTCTTTTCTGTCAATTGGCTAGTGTGGAAGTATTCAGGGTCTAAATATCCCCATGTTCCCTGAACCATAGTGGACAATTGTTTTTTATCAAGTGGGACTAATCTTGAAGCTCCAAAATCGGATACTTTGGCGGTGTAGTTAGCATCCAAAAGGATATTTGCAGACTTGACATCTCGATGGATTATGGGAGTGGAGGTTGTGGAGTGCAAGTACGATAGCACTCCAGCAATTTCTGAAACGATTCTCAATCGAGTCTCCCAAGATAGCTTCGATGATTTGTTTGGGTTGTGGAGGTGGTCAAAGAGAGTTCCATTGTTGACGAACTCGTACACCAATAAAGGCACCTCGGTTTCCAAACAACATCCTAAAAGCTTGACCACATTACGATTATTAATTTGAGCAAGCACGATGACTTCGTTGATGAACTGTTCAATTTGGCTCTGGTCCACGAGCTTGGACTTCTTAATTGCAACAACCATATTATTTGGCAATGACCCTTTGTAAACAGCACCGTGTCCTCCTCGGCCAATTATTCTTCCCTCATCATAATTGTTGGTGGCCTTCTCTAGCTCTTCTGCGCTAAACAGTTTAGCAGCTTTTGTGGTTCTATCACATTCTTGTAATTGTTGCTGCAAAAGTAAGCCACCATTTTGCTTGAAGTATTGTTCTTTGAACTTGATAAGCTTCCTTTTCTTGTACACCAAATAGAGAAAGCCTATACTGAAAAGCAGCACTATTGTGCCCACAGCGTCACCTATATACAACACCAGTTTTCGAAATAATTAACCACATGATTAACTGCACAGCAACTCATTGCACAATGTAAAAGCGACTACGCATTCAAACTTTCTATGGAATTATATCGTGAGGTTGCCTCCAAAAAAAAAAAAAACATTAGTAGTTTTGGCACAATTTGAGCCTAAATTAGGAAAATGGATTTGGTTAAGCTAATCTACAAAAAAATGAAGAACAGCACAATTATCCCGGTCTACAAAAAAGGTCACTAGTTCAACAGGTTTAATTCGGCATGAAAGAAGTTATAAAAGTATAAACTCACACTAACTACAAGAATTACGCAACCAAATTCACGTCATTTACGGTCGACATTTATAGAGACTTTTTCATTAAACTATGCATGAGTTTAAATAACTGTCCCAGTCCCATCTCTATATCCAGCTGGATCAGTTATGATGACATGAAAATGGCAAGGACTAGTACATTTGAGGAATTTTTTAAAATGGATTAATATTCTGTGTGAAGGCTACTCGTATCTTCCTCTTTTATTCGTATCGTTACCTTGGACAGATGTTGTCTGCGTCGCTAGTAATCAGCTAGCTGTCTAAACAATATCGTGATAGATATTGTTTGTCAAGAAACTAAAAAGATGTTTCATATCCACTCCATGCCTCATGTGGAGCAAGTGATGCGGATTTCACGCCGCACGATAATATCGACTCTTAAAAACTCAATAAGCGTAATTAATGATTGTAAGAAGATAGAAACCACTTAAAGAGTAAAGGAGTAAAAGAAGTGTACTAAAATTTTGTAAATATTTCGAGCTAATGACATGTTAGATTTGGGATAACTATCGAAGTTAGTGCTTTACATTGGCGAGTTTGAAAATTTGAGCGAGAATTTGATCAATCTCTATATGAAGTTTTTACAGTTAATGAGGAAAGACTATTGGTAAAATCCCTTCATATTTTCATGATGTGACTTACTATGAACCTTGTATCGTTTAAATGCTCAATGATGACACATATTTCATGATTTAGTTCTAAATTTGTTTTGCCATTCCCGACAATAGAATTACTCAACAATGCTTACGTGATAGGACCGTCATTCTCTGTCAAGTTTTATATAGCCAACTTGAGGAAAGATTTAGTCAATTTAAAAGCATGGGAGAAAGATACTAGAAGCATCTAAAATTATGTACAGCACTTACTTTAGTGTTGAAATTTTTTATCTACTCATTTAAGAGAAAAAAAAAATAAAGGAATCACTTAGGGCGCATTTAATAATATTTCCGTCCTGGAAATAATTTCTTTTAAAAAATAGTTCTTTTCTATTTCTATTCCTAAAGCAGTTTCTAAGTAAGATAACGTGTTTGATAACTATACAAAATTTCTTTTCTTAAAATAGAAAAAAAAAAAAAAAAAAAAAAAACATGAATGCATTTGGTACGACCTACAAGTTTTTTGTGACATAGAATTTTTTTAATTTTATAATAATTTTTTGAGATTTTTCTTTTTTCTTTTTTCCTCTCTTCTTTTTCCTCCTCTAACTAGTCGCTGGGCAGTAGCCGGCGGTGAGCGGCAACGATGTGCAACATGCCGAGGGTGACAAATGATGACAAGCAGTAAGGAAAAAGAAGAAAAGAAAGAAAATGACCTATTTCTAGAAATTATATTCAAAAATAAAAAGTTATTTTTTTTTTTTTATACTTCTTGTTTCTATTTCAAATCAATTCCCTTGCCAATTTTCTATTCCAAAAATAGAAAAATTAATTGATGTTACCAAACAGATTTATATTTTATTTTTCAATTCCGAGAGCAAAAGAACAACACAAGCAGCAAGAGTGTCAAAATTTGGCATAAATGGACACTTAAGTGCCAATACTTATGAAAGTGACATTTTAATGCTAAAATCGGAGCAAAATGGATCAATTAAGCGCCAATGGCGAGAAAATCCGGCAAAAACGCTGATGCGGCAATTTTCCGGCGAGCTCAGTGTAAAACAACGTCATTTTGCACACTGATGTGGCTAAAAAGTGCCAAAACGACGTCGTTTTGGTGCTGACGTGGTAAATAATTAATATAAAATTAATTAGATTAAATTTAAAACTAATAATAATAATAATAATAATAATAATAATAATAATAATAATAATAATAATAATGAAAAAAAAAAAAAGATGAGGAGGAGGGAGGCAGCCGGTGACGAGGGCTCACCCTTCTGCCACGCCTCACCGAAAAGGTGGGGAAGGGTCGGCCGGGGCCGCTGAGCCTAAGGCGAGGGTTGGCAACCCTCGCCGGATCTAGGGGAGGGCTGCGACCCTCACTCCAAATCTAGACAAGGGCACATAGGCCCTCACCCCGATTAGGCCGGGCTTGCGGCCCTTGGCCAAGGCTTGGCCCCACCGACCCTCCTCCACCTTTCCCGGCAACGGCGGGAGGTGGCAACGAGGGCTAAGCCCTCAACCACCAGCTGCCTCCCTCTTCCTCCTCCTCCCTTTTTTTAATAAAAAAATTTCTTTTAAATTTAATTTAATTAATTTTTGTATTAAAATTCAAATTATATTAAAACAACATCATTTTTGTGTGTGTTTTTGAGCCAGCCTTCCGGTGAGCCACGTAAGCAAGATAATTAATAAAAAAAATTGTCACGTAGGATTTCCGGTGAGGTTCACCGGATATGGCATTCAAGTGTCCCATTAAAAAAAAAAAAAAAAAAGCACTTAAGTATCACTTTCGTAAGTTTTAACAGTTAAGTGTCCCTTTGTATCAAGTTTTGGTACTTAGGGTGTTCTTTTCTCACAAAAAAATAGAGAAAGAGAAATATTGTTATGCAAATCCTTAAGTGCCTCCAATAGGAAATTCTAGTCAAAAAAATTACGTGACTTTTATAATTAAAAGTTTTATCTAATGTGGCCTTTTGAAAAAAAAAAAAAAAAAAAAGATTTCACATGGACTGATAGTTGTGTAAAGCGACATCATTCCTCCAAAATTCATTTTACATCTTATTCTCCTTCACCACCCTCTCCACCGCTGCCCATGAAGCCACCACCCACCACGCCTAGCACTGCTGCCTCCTCCACTACCTCGATGATTTTAGTGACCGCGGCAAGCGAGTCGCCATCGACCCATCCATCTCCTTCAAGAAACCTGCCTCCGTGACACCCACGTCGCCCTCCAAGCCTTTAACCAGGCCATCATCTCCGACCCTAACAACTTCACCGCCAACTAGGTCGCCCCTCCACTTGAGATTTCCCTTCAACACACGCCATTGCTTGCTTTCCATCACCGGTCACAAGAATCGCGAACGAGAGAACCACAATAAAGAGTCTCAAAATATGAACCACTGACTTCATGGAAAAAAATTCTCCCTCGCGGAGTTTGAGAAGTTTCATTAACGGCAATCCTTCTCCATCACTTTCTGAACATCATCGCCATCGTTGATCAAGCTGTTCACCACGTCCAAATCTCGCCGATTGCGCCCCTATTCTGCTCTCTTTTTTCTGATCAGAGTAACTAAGATGCTTTGCATTTGCTCCATCCTTCTTCGTCAGTGCTGACCACCATAGTTGACGCCTCTAGGACATCGGCTATCTAGTTTGATCGTCATTCTTGACCAACAATCGCACCTTCAAAGCCATATCCACCGCCGCACATAAGTCCTCTGCTCTGCCCTATTTCTCGTCCAAGGACCGTGAAGTGCCTCAAGTTCTTTCATTTCTCCCTCACTGGCTTCGATCTCCATTGTCCACACTTCCAGGAGTTTATTTTTCCAACTTGATTACCAACAGTAACATTTGTCCATCTGCATTGAGGACCGAATCGAAAAGGTCTTGATTTGGCGTTGATGTCGATTTATGTTTTTAATTTAGGAATTTCCTTGCAAAAATTTTGGGGCAAAACACATAGACAATGATGCATTGGGCTATATATGCTGACTAGGCACATCAGCGAGTCACTTCAGATGGAGAAATTAATAAAAAATGGCCACGTCAAATTTCAACAATAACGACACTTAAGGATGCATTTAGTAACCATTCTGTTCTCGAGAATAATTTTTGCTCAGAAATAGTTTTTTCCTAATTTTGTCCCCTAGATAAGTTTATGAGCTCAAATTTTTTTGTGACTTAGAATTTCTTTTAATTTTTTAATAATTTTATTTTTTCTTTTCTTTTTTTCTTTTTCTTTTTCCTTCTCTTCTTCCTCGTTTAGTCGATCGTCAACTATAGTGATAACCTTGCGCGGGGGCTGGCGACCTTGCTAGCCCTTGTCTGGCCGATCGCCAGCCATCACCGTGGCCAACAACCTACTTGAGAAAGAAGAAGAGGAAGAGAAAAAGAAAAAGAAAAAATGATTTGAACTTGATTCTAAAGTTGTTCCCGATAATAAAAAAGTGATTTCTTTTTTTTACTTCTTAATTCTGTTCCAAATCTGTTCCCAATAACAATTTGCTCCTAGGAACAAAAATGTTAACAAACAGACTTCTATTCTTTTTTTTTTTTTTTTAAATTTTGGAAAACAAAATAATAGAATCAGATATTATTTGGCATGTTATCAAATAGGCCCTAAATTATCGAAGTGGCACTTAAGTAATCCGAAAAAAACTTTTTACACTAAAATGAATGTTGTACATAACTTTTGACATTTTTAATGTCATTTCCTCTCGATGGCACATACATATTTTCATCTTCCTTTTTACATGGCTTTCTATTCCTCTTTTTGAAAAAAAATTTACTAGATCATTTTCTCTTTTTCATGTAGCAGCCTATTATTTCATTTAAGATCTGGTGATTTTAGTTGGTCACCAGTACACCAACTAACGAAAATAAATTATCAGGACATTTTCCACTTAACTTTGATGAATGTAGCTCGTATTTTCTTTGTTTTACTATATTCTATAAAGACTTTAAACGTTTGATTGTAATTACGTACAAAGAATGTCAAAAAATGCATTATGTTTTGGATTTTGAAATGTTGTACTAGCATTGACGACGTTTTTTCATGGGTGAGTGCAACATACCAGAAAAATTGTCAAAAAAATTTGAATTTTGTGAAACTTTGTAAAATGTCTATTTTTATTGATGATTATTGCTACATTTTATCGTAATCAAGTGAATGATATAAATATCATTTTATGGAGTACAGACATTCCAGCATTTAGGAAAAAGTGTCAAAAAAAGTCTTAAACCTATAGCATCAGTTTCAATTTAGTCTTAAATCTTTTGGTCTAGTGTCAATTTAGTCATCCCGCCTAATTTTGGCCAAATTTTGCTGACATAGATGCCAACTAGCCTATGTGGCACCATCAGTGTTTACGTGAAAAATTTTTAATAAAAAAATTTCAATTTTTTATCATTTTTTCTGATTTTTTCCTTCTTTTTTTTATACCCTTTCTTCTTCCTTTTTCTAGTGACCAGCCACCGGCCATGGCCAGATGGGCTAACCTCGCCTGGACGAGGGTTGCCATCGCCCGCCACAAGCGAGGCCCGGCCAAGCGAGGGCAAGCCCTAGTGAGGGTTCCCCTTGCCAAATCTAAACGAGGCCGGGGGAAGCACAAGAGCGCTTTGAATATGTTGCACAGTGGTTGCAACATTTGCTTGAATAGCTTGAAGGCGGGTCAAGGCATGGCCATCTACACGGCCGATTGATGATTCAGTCATCCCCACCAAGGACGCCGAACTCAGCTAGTTCAAGAAGCCGATACAATGATGACAAACCATTGTCGTCTCTGAGATTTATTCTTATACCAGAATCAAAAGAAGCGGAAGAAATCGAAGAATTTCAAGGTTTATTTGCAAACTCAAAGGCAACCCAAGTCAAGGTCACGCTTTTGCCAAAATCCGCCGTCATATCGGCCACTAGATTGCACGAGACGTGCATGGTAGCTATGCGGGTGAAAGCCTCGCCGGCTCTAAAGGTGCACGGATCAGCGTGCAACCGTGAGCCGGTAGATTTGATCACCATGATCGACATCGGCAAGAGCATCACCAAGGCCAAGCTGCAGATATTGAATCTGGGCCCTCGGCCCTCGCCTTTAGCAGGCGACGGTGACCCTCACCTAGGCAAGGCTAGCCCACCGGGCCATGGCCAATGCCAGTCACTAGCAAAATGAAGAAGAAAGGAATAAAGAAAAAGAAAGAAAAAAATCAGAAAAAATAATAAAAATTGTTTAAAAAAATATGATTACAAATTGTCAACGTAAATATCAGTGGTGTTACGTAGACCGGCCGGCGTCCATATCAATAATATTTAGCCAAAATTAACTAGAATAACCGAATTGGTACTAAATCAAAAGATTTAGGACTAAATTAGAACAATATTATTCTCCGAGGGTAAATGTCAGAGGATGTGAAATTTTTATTTTAT
The DNA here is from genome assembly GCA_014182715.1 of Eucalyptus cloeziana. Taxonomy (NCBI): domain Eukaryota; kingdom Viridiplantae; phylum Streptophyta; class Magnoliopsida; order Myrtales; family Myrtaceae; genus Eucalyptus; species Eucalyptus cloeziana. The sequence continues at coordinate 1,374,133 of CM024634.1, read as the reverse complement.
GAGGTTGTGAACAAAATGCAAAATTGAATACAAACAAGAAACTGATTATAATGCAAGATTGTTCATAGAGGAAAGATGAGATGAAAAAATTGAGATTCAAGAGATGTACCCAGGAAGAACAAAGAATAGCTTTTAATTTTCATTTCCTTCTAAAGGAATTGTCTTATTTTCTTCATAAAGAGCAGTTGAACAGACAGTAAACATTCGGTGGCCGATTTTTCTTGAAATTATGGTTAGATACACCATCACTTTGAAGCAATTACAGTTTCCGTTATATTAGCACTGCTCATAATTAAAAAATACGATATGATAAAGGAGGCCTGCTGAACAAATCCTTGACATGCTCCAAGTCTTCTATACATACATACATACATACATACATACATACATACATACATACATACATACATATCACTTAACAAATTAGTTTATTTCTTCCCTATGTATAAGACCTTGATTTGAAGACACACACGATATAGAACTAGAGGAAGATGTTGATATTCTTAATAGATCCATTTTAATAAATTTGTTATCACGCTTCCTAGGCTACCAATCAAGGTTGACCAACGGACTTACTATCCTACTGGGTTTTACTACTTGGACCACTACTAGTTCGACACACCTCACCTAAGGAAGGTTCATATATATATATAGAAACGGCAATTTTTGTACGTGTGGTTCTTCCGGTCAATATTATGACTAATTCAATCCCACAACCTTGCGACTCGGCGCTATAAGCGGGCAATGAAGATCATGCATCTACAAGTCATACGGTACCAATATCAGCATTCGCAAGTTGATCTCAATAGATGGAAGATGTATTCACAGTTACCCAAGGCCCAAGGTCACCAAGTCAAAAAAATGCTTGAAGAGTTCAGACATTGACAGGATTGAAATTAATTTACTTTTGAATCTCAAAAGAGCTCAATCGTGATGTAAATAGTTAATTTCCTCCTAAACCTCAGACAAATTAAAGTATAAATTCTCGAAACCAGCTAGGATAATAGTATATTTTTTTAGTAAGGAAGTCAAGGTAAAATGAAAGAACTTACCGACCAAAATCTTCATCAAATATGATGGATTAGCAATGCATCCTTGTCCATCTCCATTGCCCTTCTTGCCATCGCCATGATAACCCTTTCGGCATGGACATGTATAACTCCCCTCAATATTATGGCACTGTTCCTCACATTGATTCAACTTTGGATCCGCACATTCATCAATATCTACATAAATTAAACACACACATCAAATGTATCTATCTTCTCAGATCTTATTAATACAAAGGACAAATTAGAGAATGTCGATGTCATCAACTTACCTTGACAACCATCCTTGAGGTAAGGATTGCCTTGGTAACCTTCTAAGCAAGTGCACTTGTACCCAGATCCGTTTTCGGCATCAGTGCAATTGGTGTTCTTGGTGCACATGTAGCTTGTGCTGTTCTTCTTGGCCTCCTCACATTTGTTAGACCCTATTGCCCAGTCGACAACTATAGGGGTATCTTTAAATTTTAGCTGCTCAAGGTCACCAACCGAGAAGTTGTAGGATCCGATTTCTGCGACGAAGGCATAGCTGCAATTATTGAAATCCAGGATGTTGGAATGATTGGAAAAGCTCCTAATCGAGATGTTGTAGTTGAAGATGTTCCTTGGGATGCTCGTCTCGCAGCAACCGATACCAGTACACGACCCATTATTGACCTCCGAAACATGGCTACACAAAGACATACATCCGAAAGAGAACTCCCCACGGCGGTCTTGGAAGGCGGCTAACGTGTCGCAACCAACGGCGATGAACTTGTTCTTGGTGCTGGATAACGGGAATTTAGATAGGTTGAGCATTGGATAATGGCTAGAAGACTTATCATACCCGGAAGAGTTAAAGCACTCTTGACCGGTCCAAACGGTTACTTGCATCTCGTGCGCCTCGACTAAAATGTCGCGTATCTGCAAGTTAGAACTTCTATTGGCCAGGTAAGGTACGGGAGGGTCGGTAGAGTTGTCACAGTAGACAGTAAAAGATGGGTGATCGATGCGGCAATCGAAACTACTATCACTCGATCCAAAAGGATACGGAATCACAAGGTGTCCGCAAGAACTTCGGCATCCGCGCTTCGTCATTAAATCGTCAGCTTCTGCTTTGCGATTGTGGTATGGACCCAATAAAGCCCCAAGCACCACAACTTTCAAGAGAAGCTCATGGATGACCATGGTTCTTCCTTCAACTCTCTTCGTATACATGTAATTTTCTTGATGATTAAATTTGATGGGTTGCGGGTATATAAGGAGAAGCAAGATGGGTCTTTTCGCTTTTAGTTTTTTTTTTTTTTTTCCTGTGGTCAAATGTTATGGGCTAAGTTCAAGTCATAGAGTGGACACCAGCTGGTCCTAACCACTTGCATGAGACGAACCAATGACAATTTCCTGTGTGACGAAGTCTTGTGCTGTGCTCGTTCCATTTTCCAAATGCATTATTGATTTGAGGGTCCATCATTTATATAAGGAAATGTTCCGAAGCTTATTTTATGAAAGTTGGTAATGTAAACTTGAAATATTTTTCTTTAATCTTTCTTCACTACTCGTCGAGAAGATGAGCCATTCTGAGCTAGAGACTGGACTACTTGTGATAAAATGAGCTGCTCTTGCCAAATCATCTCCGAAAGATTAATATCGGATTCTAGAGTTTGAGAAAATGTCTCTCCCTCCATGGGAATAAGAAAAAGTCTGGTCTTCTCCTTTCACTATCGATTTTTGATACCAGGTCTATTGGGGATGTCGCTTCTTGTGCATGGCATTTTGTTTTCTTTTGGAGCGTTCATGTCAATGCAAAAACGAAAAATTGATAGGGAAAGGACAAGATCAGACACTTTCTATGGCTGAACATTTCCAAAACATAATATTGAACCGTAATTGCCAATCGTTACCTGGCCATTACTGATGAGAAAACAACTTGTTGATAAATTTCATCAGTTAATAACCTTGGAAATTTCTCTCTATAATATTCTTATATTTCTTTTCATATACAGAGTGTGTCCCAACTCATTAACTTATTAGCTAGGGCTTCAACTCTCACCATCACAAGCATCTACCAACTTTTTGATTCAGGCCCTTGGGTTTCTATCTCTTATAATAAAACAAAACGTCACTTATCAACTTTTCTAATTAAATTAAAATATTTTTAAATTCTCAATCCTATATTTTATATGTTTGAGAACATATTAAAATTTCGTGTTTAATAAAAGTATGGCAGAAGTCTGGTAAAGTAAAGAGTATGCATTTAGATGACGTTTTGCAACAAGATGATGAGCATCATAGCTTGATGACAACCTTTATAAGTGATGATGCTGCTTTTAAGAAGCTAAATAGTATATACATTATTCATAATCTCGACTTTATAAATTATGCGGTGATCTCATCATTATTAATTAATCATACAGTTTTCAGTAAGTGGTGACAGAAACTCGCCGGCAGTGCGTGGCCACCCAATTTTCCAAAATATAGAAGAAGAATTAGCATGAAAGCCACAATGTTTAAATCTGACTTTTGCGGTCCGAAATTGATCTTGAGAATCTTCTCAGACACGCCTGCAAAGTTCCACGTAAATACTAAGTCAATACGGTTGATTTTCTTGGCAATTTGTCACGTAAGACAACATGTCTCATCACGGTGCTTTCATTATCCTGCCAAGACTTGAAAAGTCCAGCAAGTATCAATTAAGCGCGTGCGGTGGGAGATCACTATTATGAAATCACATATCGATTCCAAAAAAAATAATGCTCGCAAACAATTCACCAAACAAAATATAATAATAAAATAATTAGAAGAACATGTCAGAAAATTTGTTATTGAAGTTCACATAAACCTGGGCTACGTCTCCACATAAAGGCACTCTATGAATCCATTAACCTTCAATAAAAGTTTGAATACAACGATGATCTTCTCTCAAGATCATGGCACAAAAAAATTGAGAATCCTCACAAAGAAAAAACTCAATTGTTTCTTCTCTCTTTTTCTTTCCTCTCTATTTTCTTTCTTAGCGTCTTGCTATCACTAATATAAAAGTGTAGCTTTTAACCTAAAAAAAAATATAATAGAAAGGCAAAAAGCCCCTAAAAAATATTTGGCTTCATTTATAACAATCTCCCACTTAAAGATAAATATACTCGATGCATCAAACTACTTTGCATCCATCTTCTTCAAAATCTAGTAACTGAAAAACTTGTGCATCTGCGATACTCCTCAATCAACATTGAGTAATCCTAGTGGTAGTAGTACAGAAAATATGTTTCTCTCTGTCTACTAACTTGGTCAACATGTTAATTGGATTCTTCAAGCCATCAATCGTTTGTAAACTCATTATCTTTCAATGCTGACTTGATGAAGTGATAACGCTTCTTGATATATCTAGTCCTTGAGTGATGAGCCATATTCTTTGTTAAATGCACTGCACTTTGACTATCACTCCATAATGTACTGATTGACTGCTTTCAATGTAGCACCTCTATGTAATCTTGTAACATATGATTTCCTTGGAGGCTTCCGTGATCGCCACATATTCCGCTTCTGTCGTCAATAAAGCCATTACTTTCTATAGTTGAAATATCCAACTCATTGATATACCAACAACTATAAAGACATATCCAATGGTACTCCTACCACTATCTTGATCACCCGAGTCATCTGTATCTACATAACTCTGCAACTCTAGAGATGTACCACCATAACAAAAAGAGTAATTTGATGTACCTACTAGATATTTGAATATCCATTTCACTACATTACAATGTTCTCTACCTGAGCTCTGCATATATCAACTCACAACTCCCACTGCCAGTGCAATATTTGGTCTCATACTCACCATGGCATACATCAAACTCCCCATTGCTGATGCATATAGAACTATCGCCATTTCATCTTTCAAAGCCTGAGTGCTTGAACGCATATCCTCGGAAAGTTTGAAGTAACTCGCTAGAGGAATCGCAAACGGTTTTGCCTTGTCCATATTAAATCTCTTTAATACCTTGTTCACATAATTTTCCTGCAACAACCATAATTTCTTATTGTTCCTGTCCTTGATGATTTTCATGCCTAAATTATTCTTGACCTCTCCCAAGTCTTTCATAGCAAACTACCATAATAACATATTCTTCACTTATACGATTCTCTTGATATTGGGGCTAGCCACTAGCATGTTATTCACATATAAAGAGAGATACATGATATCATCATCGTCATACTTACGAAAATAAATATAATGATCAGACTCACAGTGTGCAAATCATTTTTCTTGCATGAAACATCAAATTTTAGGTACCATTGCCGTGAAGCTTGTTCAAGCCATACAAGCTTTTCGTCAAGCGACATGACATGTGCTCATTACCCTTAACTTCAAAACCCTTAGGTTGCGCCATTTATAATTCTTCATCTAAGTCACCGTGGCAAAATACCGTTTTCATGACTAACTGCTCAAGATGAAGATCCTCCACTGCAACTATACTCAACAGAACTCTGATTTATGTCATTTTCACTACATGTGAAATTATCTCGGAGTAGTCGATCCCTTTTTTTTTTAGAAAACCCTTGACCACAAGTCTTGTCTTGTATCTAATACTACCATCTGCTTCATTCTTAATTTTGTACACCCACTTGTTTAACAAAACTTTTTTACCTGTGGGTAGCTTGGTCAATATTCCCAAGGTTTGTTCTGAAGTAACGAGTTCATCTCGTCTTTCATAGTACGCTCCCACTGCAAGTGAGATGTGTCATTCTTTACCTCATCATAAGTCTCCAGTTCTCCTAAATTTATTTATAAGACATGGCTCATAACAGTATTAGCTGATGGATCAGAAATCACCTATGGCTTTCTCACACTTGTAGACCTCCTCAAGATAGGTAATTCTGGGTCATTAGTCTGCTCCGAATCACTGAATTCCTCTTGAACTGCCTTTCTCACTGATAATAGGCTCATCTTGAACCTTCCCTTCAAGTGCACTTTGATCTACTGGAATCATCTTCACAGGCATTGTGTCCAGCTCAACATATTTTAACCACAACTATTGATGTGGCTAATTAACACCAATGACCTGTAGTTACTTCATCATTTAAACAAGTATTTAACACTTCGAACAAAGTAGGAAACTACATAGATATAGGAGGGAGACAATGGGGGCAACCAACAAACGCAATGGCCCCTGCTAGTAGTTATTGCCTATAGTTGGAACCGAACTCTCGATAACGGGTGGCGACAGCCACGACCCTCGCCAGTTAACATGGAAAGACTCGGGATCATCGTCATCACCCTAGGCAACGGCAACGGCTGCCCAACTATCGCCTTGCCTAAAGGGGAGGGTCGGACAACGGGCGATGGGTTCCACATTCTCCTTTTGGCTGAAAAGTGCTGTGGAAGAACATGAATTCCCATACAAAATGATAGAATTAAAGAGGGAAATAAGAGAACCCATTTTACCATGTCCCTCATAGAAAATTATCCGCATACAATAGGACTGAAGAGCGTTTAACGAACAATTTTACGAAGTAGGCAAAAAAAATAAATAGGCTGCTCGATTTCAATGAAGCAGCCTACGCAGCCTACGACAGAGCCACCTAATTTTCTTCGACGAAGAGGCTTCAACCCTCTGCCTAGATTGTCGAGGCTGCCAAAATGAAAAAAGAGTAAAGCTACTGGCAAAAAAAAAAATGAATGATAGGCTTTCTTCTTGAATGTAATTATGTGCACATAAATTGCAATCTCGAACTAGAAACACGTATTTTACAGGCGAGGAAATGCACACGATACAAGGCCAAATTGAATAGCATCTCAAATCTCATCTTTACCAATTCTGTTATAAGATCCTCGATCCAACTCAGGATGAAGGTATAAATGAAATTTAACTCAGAAAACATTTCATTTCTGTAAAAGTGCAGCCCAGTACCGAACGTTACATGAAACAGTGAGTTATGATTAGCACTATGATGCATGCCATCTGGAGCAGAAAGCATCCACACAACTTGCTTGCTTACTATTTGACCATATGGATGTGGTTCCTGGAACATGATCAGATGTTTTCTCCCAGAAAGAGAAGCTTTGCCCCCATTTCACATTTTGTCTAGACTCGGCGCAGTATATGATCAGTTGATTTGCTAAATTTCATTGTTCCAAACCTTTTCTTATTCCTAATGCAACATCACCCTCTTATGAATCAGAGAAGCAGCAACTACAAGATTATTAGGAACAGTTAACATTGATGCACCAAGTCGAGTTTGTTACTGAACTTCTATTCCAAATAGAAATATCACGGTCCTGAATGAAGATATGACATATACAAGATCACAGATATAGCTCTCAAATTTAATTTTTGGTGCTAATCCCCCATTAACGATACAGTCAAAACTGCTTCTAGACACCTTCTACCAGTAGAGGAAGGCACTTGAGTCAGTCATTGCGTAACCTTCTGCCTCTATTTTCTTGTCATATAGTCATCAGATGCATTAATTTGGGTTTCAACGTGGAGGTATGATAGCTGAGAGAAACATCATCTCAAACAACAAAAGGTTTTAAAGAGCGATTCCAAATCGAGGATTTTTGGATGGTTAGAAGGCTTAAGGATAATGCCTATCCTCTCCACAATGGTTTGGCCGAGACCCCTCTCAATATTCGCGTTGCCCCATCACTGGCCTTGCAATTCCTTATGCATTATATAGCGTTGAGAGTGAAGACTTAGCTGTGTCCAAGAGGAAGAGGGGAGGATGGGGATGGATGTGGAACTTTTAGCTTTGTCTAAGATTTTTGACTTAGCTCAATGTACCAACATTTGTGACTTAGCAGTACATTGATTTGCCATCGTCCAATATCACTTTATATTATGTGTTTAATGCATGAGTTCATACCGATATGCTAGTGATTATTTGTCTGATAGAGATGGTATCAATTAGGTATCAAAAGCGTTGGGTTACATTTAGGGGATACCAAATTGCAATAGAAATGAAGTGGATTCCACTACCAACACCTCACCCAAGGCAGGCCAAGTCAACCCTCGTCAAGCCTCAACAAAGGCGCTAGTGGCCTATTGTGATTGTCATCGAGGCCCGGCGACTGGCGAAGGAGAAAGAAAAGAAAAAATAAAGATGATATTTTAAACGATTTTTTTTTGCATGAGGTTAAAATCATTTTCCAAATGAAATCCAAACACCGGAAAAAATTTTCAATTATATATCACCAAACAAAATAAAACTAGCATTTTTTCTGAAAAATAATTTTTTGGAAAGTATTTTCCTTTTTAATAAAATTTTCTTCCAAATAAACACACCTTGTTATCAAGGTTTGTTCAAATGAAAAGGCTTCAAGTTGATGGAGAAAATATTTATAAAAAAAAAAAAAAGGACAGAGAAGTTAATTAACACAAGATTGTATGAGTAATAAAAAAGGAAATTAAGCATATTTCTATACCAAATATATTTCATTTCTTTTTTCATATGTGGGGTGTGTGGTCCTTATGTAGGGTGATAGACAACTGATTAGTTTGTGCATCGAACGTAAAGTCTTTTCCTAGGCGTGAGCATAAGCTTCCTGCTGATTCTTTTGGGTGTTTCCTAGTTATATTGGGGGCTTAGACAAAGAAAAATCAGCAGACAGAGAGAAGTTCTTCCTAGAAAATGGGGGCCGCCTCATGTTGCAGAGACTTGTTTCTGAGCATGAAGGCTCCATTGAATCGGCGAGAATCTTCACCGATGAAGAGCTCAAGAAGGCCACGAACCACTAACATAGGCCAGGGAGGCCAAGGTATGTCAAGTGATCTTACCAAACAACACGGTTGTCCCCATCAAGAAGGCCAAGATTTTGGGCCGAAGTCAGGTCGAAGAATTCATCAACGAGCTGATCATCCTCTCCCAAATTAATCAGCACAATGTGGTTAACCTAATCGGTTGTTGCTTCGAGACGGAGGTCCAATTGTTAGTCCACCATTGAACACGGCGGGAGAGGAGCTTTGGAAAAGAAAAGTTTCATTGTATGACGGTCAGGCTAGACCGTGGAATTACCTGGGAAAAAAGATCCATTCAAGTTTGACATACCACATCGGTGATCAAACAGAAATCTGCACTTCCATGTCATTTTAACTTCGGTACACTCAAAAGACAATATAGCTCCCAAATCTTAAAAGCACCACCAAGAAGCGGTAGAAGGAGGAAACTATATTTACATCGAACTTTCTAAAGCTAAATTATCCTGCATTCACAGAAACACTTATTGAATCACTACACTGACTTTATTATAAGGCTAGACTTTTCAAGAGTTCTCTTTCACGCATAGAAACCGTTTGATGAACTAATTTCGACGCAAAAGAACCGAAAGACTAGTGCAGTCAATGGAGATCTAGTGCAACCATAACATTCATCACAACATACCCAAACATGTATCGAAAACATAATTATTGTCATCTCCCGCTACTAACTAGCGGCGTGACGTGATTTTTCATGCTATCTGAGTACCCAGTGCTCGTGTTCCCAATACTATCTATGTACACTTCAGTCTTCTCTTCTAGTAAATGAAATGTCTCTTCTGGATTCACATCAATACCACTAACCCATGGATGATTAACCATTGCTCTAAGTCCCTCCAATTCCATTGTTACTTCCTTCATGGTCGGCCTCTCCTCTCCTTTTATTTTCAAGCATCTCTTGGCAAGATTGGCAACTTCCCTCACCTGCTCATTGTTTTCTTCGTTTGCAATAACTTCCTCAACAATCTGAAACAATTTGTCATTTTTCAATGATGAAAGAAAGTACGCTGCCAAGCTCCGCTCTTCTTCCGGTCGGTCAAAAGAAAGCGCCTTCTTCCCTGTCAATAGCTCAACTAGCACAACCCCAAAGCTATAAACATCACTCTTTTCTGTCAATTGGCTTGTGTGGAAGTATTCGGGGTCTAAATATCCCAATGTTCCTTGAACCATAGTGGACAATTGTTTTTGATCAAGTGGGACTAATCTTGACTCTCCAAAGTCAGATACTTTGGCCGTATAGTTAGCATCCAAAAGGATATTTGCTGACTTGACATCTCGATGGATTATGGGAGTGGAAGCCGTGTAGTGCAAGTATGATAGGACTCCAGCAGTTTCTGAAGCAATTCTCAATCGAGTCTCCCAAGACAACTTCGATGATTTGTTTGGGTTGTGGAGGTGGTCAAAGAGAGTTCCATTGTTGATAAACTCGTACACCAATAAAGGCACCTCGGTTTCCAAACAACATCCCAAAAGCTTGACCACGTTACGATTATTAATTTGAGAAAGCACAACAACTTCGTTGATGAACTCTTCAATTTGGCTCTGGTCCACGAACTTGGACTTCTTAGTCGCAACTACCATATTATTTGGCAACAACCCTTTGTAAACGGTACCATGTCCTCCTCGGCCAATTATTCTTCTCTCATCATAATTGTCGGTGGCCTTCTCTAGCTCTTCGGCGCTAAACAGTTTAGCAACTTTTGTGGTTCTATCACATTCTTGTAATTGTTGTTGCAAAAGTAAGCCACCATTTTGCTTGAAGTATTGTTCTTTGAGCTTGATAAGCTTTCTTTTCTTGTATCCGAAATAGAGAAAGCTTATGCTGAAAAGTAGCACTATTATGCCCACAGCAATACCTGTATACAACACCCATTTTCAGAATAATTAACCACATGATTTAACTGTACATCGACTCATTGCACAATGTAAAAGTGGCCAAGCATTCAAACTTTCTATAGAATTATATCGCGAGGTTCCCTCCAAAAACGTAGTTTTGGTATAATTTGAGCCTGAATTAGGAAACTGGATTTGGTTAAGCTAATCTACAAAAAATGAACAAAAGCACAATTGTCCCGGTCTACAAAAAAGATAACCAGTTCAACAAGTTTAATTCGACGTGTAAGAAGTTATAAAAGTATAAAATCAAACTAACTATAACTTGCTTACAATTTTCTAGGTCTTATGCAACCAAATTCACGTCATTTATAGCCTACATTTATAGAGACTTTTTCATTAAACTATGGATGAGTTTAAATAACTCAAGTACAAGTCACATCTCCATATCCAGCTAGATCACTTCTGATGACAAGAAAATGGCAAGGACTAGTACTTTTGAGGAAATTTTTAAAATGAATTAATATTCGGTGCGAAGGCTGCTTATATCTTCCTCTTTTGCTCGTATCGTCACCTTGGAAAAATGTTGTCATGTTGCTAGTAATCAATTAGCTATCTAAATAATATCATGATAGATACCGTTTGTCTAGAAACTAAAAAGATGTTCCGTATCCACTTCATGCCTCATGTGGAGCAAGTTCTTTTTATTTCATCAATGTCCTTGCAAGTATGTGGATTTACGGTTTTGATAACATAAAGTCCTTGAGTTATTGTGAAAATAATAGTTTATTGCAAGTTATAAATTCTTGAAAAAGTGAGCCCCACAACAATTTATAATTATTTGTTATTTGATTTTTGTGATCAATAATAGATTGTTATTCTAACAATAGATTAAAAATTATCACGCAATCATTTCTCGCGGATTTAACTATTACTTTTTCACGCCGCACAACAATATCAAGTCTTAAAAACTCAATAAACATAATTAATTATTGTAAGAAGGTAGAAATGACCTAAAGAGTAAAGAGTAAAAGGAGTGTCATAGGTAAAAGACAATATCGGCATACTAAAATTTTGTAATTATTTCAAGCTAATGGCATGCCAGCTTTGAGATAATTGTCAAAGTTAGTGCTTTATATTGGCAAGTTTGAAAATTCGAGTTAGAATTTGATCAATTCCTATACAAAGTTTTTACAGTTAATGAGGAAAGAATATTGGTAAGATCCCTTCATATTTTCATGATGTGGCTTATCATGAACCCTGTATTGTTTAATTGCTCAATGATGACACATATTTCATGATTCAATTCTAAATTTGTTTTGCCATTCCTGACAATAGAATTACTCAACAATGCTTACGTGATAGGACCGTCATTCTCTCTCGACCTTAAGTTTTGTTTAGCCAACATGAGGAAAGACTTAGTCAATACAAAAGCACGGGAGAAAGATCCTAAAAGTGTCCAAAATTATGTAGGGCAACATCCACTTTAGTGCAGAAAGTTTTCATCCACTCACTTAATTATCTCCAACAGGAAATTTCGGTCAAAAAAATTACGTGACTTTTATAATTAAAAGTTTTATCTGATGTGGCCTCTAAAAAAAATCCACTTGGAGTAATAGTTTTGTAAAACAACATCGTTCCTCCAAAATTCGTTTTACATCTTCTTCTCCTCCACCATCTTCTCCACCATTGCCCATGAAGCCACCACCCACCACGTCCAGCACCACCACCTCCTCCACTACCTTGATGAGTTCAATGACCACGGTGAGAGACCCGTCATCGACCCTTCCATCTCCTTCGAGAAACCTGCCTCCACGACGCCTTTGTCGCCCTCCAAGCCTTAAAGCAAGCCATCATCTCCAACCCCAATAACTTCACCGCCAACTAGGTCGCCCCTCCACTTGGTATTTCACATCAACACCCACCATTGCTTGCTTTTTGTCACTGATCACAAGATTTGCGGTCGAGAGAACCGCGATAAAGAGTTTCAAAATATGAACCACTAACTTCATGGAAAAAAAAAAAAAATTCCTCCCTCGAGGAGTTTGAGAAGTTTGATCATTGGCAATCTTTCTCCATCACTTTCTGAATGTCACAGCCATCGTTGATCAAGCTGTTCACCGCCTCCAAATCTCGCCAATTGCGCCTCTATTCTGCTCTCTTTTTCTGATCAGAGCCACTAAGGTGCTTTGCGTTTGCTCCATCCTTCTTCGTTGGCGCTGACCACCATCATTGACGCCTCTAGGACATCAGCTATCTAGTTTGATCGTCGTTTGTGACCAACGATCGCGGCTTCAGGGCCATATCCACCGCCGCACATAAGTCCTCTGCTCTGCCCTGCTTCTCGTCCAGAGACTGTGAAGTGCCTCAAGCTCTTTCATTACCACATCGCTTAGTCCATAGTTCCAGGAGCTTCTTTTTCCAACTTGATTACAAAAAGTAACTTATGTCCATCTACATCGAGGTTTTGATTTGGGGTTGTGGTCGATTTATGTTTTTAATTTGGGAATTTCCTTGCAAAATGCAATTTATGGTCTATATTTTGGGGCAAAACACATAGACAATGACGTTTTGGGCTATATTTGGGCTATATATGTTGACTAAGCACATTGACGAGTCACTTCGGATGGAGAAATTAATAAAAAAAAAAAAATGGCCGCGTCGAGTTCTAGTGATGATGGCACTTAAGAATACGTTTGGTAACCATTCTGTTCTTGAAAACAATTTTTGCTCATAAATAATTTTTTCGATTCTATTCTCTATACGAGTTTCTGAGCATTTGAAAACATTTGATAACTATCCACAATTTTTATTCCTGAAATAAAAATGCGTTTGGTATGACTTTCAAATTTTTTTATGACTTAAAATTTCTTTTAATTTTTTAATAATTTTATTACATTTTTTTTCCTTTTTCTTTTCTTTTTCTATTTTCTTTTTCTTTTTCCTTCTCTTCTTCTTCCTTTAATCAGTCGCCCACCATAGCGATGACCCCACCGGGGCCGTGACCTCATCAACTCTCGTCTGGCCAAGAAATTATTTGAGCTTAATTCTAAAGTTATTCCTAAGAATAAAGAAGCAATTTTCTTTACTTCTTGATTCTATTGCTTCTAAGAACAAATTTGCTCCTAGAAACAAAAATGTTGCCAAATGGATTTTTGTTCTTTTTTTTGTTCCAGGAAACAAAAGAATAGAATCAGGCACTATTTAATATGTTACCAAACAAGCCCTAAGTGATCAAAGTAGCATTTAAGTAATCCAAAAGAAAATTTTTACACTAAAATGAATGTCGTGCACAACTTTTGGCATTTGTATTGTCATTTTCCTTCGAGAGAACATACCTATTTTCATCTTCCTTTTTACATGGCTTTCTATTCCTCTTTATGAAACTCTTTTTACTAGATCATTTTCTACTTTCCATGTAAGTTGGTCACCAGTACATCAACTAACGAAAAGAAATTATTAGGACACTTTCAACTTAACTTTGATGAATATAGCTCGTAAAACGAAAGAAAAAACAACACAAGATATGTTTTTCTTTGTTTTGCTATATTTTATAAAGACTTATAACGTTTGATACTAATTACGTACAAAGAATGTCAAAAAATGCATTATGTTTTAGATTTTGAAATGTTGCACTAGCATTGAGGACGTTTTATCATAGGTGAGTGCAACATACTATAAAAAAATTGTCAAAAAATGTGAATTTTGCGAAACTTTGTAAAATGTCTATTTTTATTGATGATTATTGCTACATTTTATCGTAATCAAGTGAATGATATAAATATCATTTTATGGAGTACAGACATTTCAGCATTTAACAAGGGTAGAGGGAAAAGTGTCAAAAAAGTCCTAAACCTATTGCACTAGTACCAATTTAATCCTAAACATTTTGATACAGAGTCAAATCAGTCATTCCGACTAATTTTGATTAGATTTTGCTAATGTAGATGCCAACTAACATATGTGGCACCGTTGGTGCTTACATGAATGCTTTTAGTAATATTTTAATTTTTTTTCAATTTTTTTTATTTTTTTCTGATATTTTTATTTTTTCTTTTTCTTTTTATTTTTTTTTTTATTATTTTTTGGTTCCTTTCTTCTTCCTTTTTTTCTAGTGACCGACTACCAACCATGGCCGAGCAGGCTAGCCTCCCCTAGACACGCCATCGCCAGCCACAAGCGAGGCCCAACTAGGCAAGGGTGAGCCCTGGCGAGAGCTCCCCTTGTCAAATCTGGGCGAGGCTTAGGGGAGCACAAGAGCACTTTGTATATGTTGCAAAGTGGTTGCAGCATTTGCCGGAATAGCTTGAAGGTGGGTCAAGGCACGGCCATCTACATGGCCGAGTGATGATTCAGTCATCGGACGCCGAACTCAGCCAGTTTAAGAAGCCGATACAATGATGACGAGCCATTGCCGTCTCGAAGAATTTCAAGGTTTATTTGCAAACTCAAAGGCAACTCAAGTCAAGGTCACGCTTTTGCCAAAATCCACGGTCATATCGTCCACTATATTGCACGAGACATGCATGGCAGCTATGCGGTCGAAACCTCGCCGGCCCTAAACGTGCACGGATCAGCGTGCAACCGTGCGGAGGTGGATTTGATTGCCATGATCCACGTTGGCAAGAGCATCACCGAGGTCAAGCTGCAGGTACTAAATCTGGGCCCTCACCTTTGGCGGGCGACGGTAACTGTCGCCCAGGCAAGGCTAGCTTGCCTAGCCATGGCCGGTGCTAGTCACCAGCAAAACGAAAAGAAAGAAATAAAGAAAAAGAGAAAAAAATTCAGAAAAAAATGAGAAAAATAGTTTAAAAAAATATAATTAAAAATTATATACATAAATGCCGGTAGTGCCATGTACACTAGCCAGCATCCACATCACCAGATCCAACCAAAATTAACTGGAATGATTGAATTGATACTAAATCGAAAAGTTTATGACTAAATTAGCACAACACTGTTCTCCGAGGGTAAATGTTGTGGAACATGAAATTTTTTATTTCATGAGGTTTTGAACAAAATGCAAAATTGAGTACATACAAAAAACTGATTACAATGCAAGATTGTTCATAGAGGAAAGATGAGCTGAAGATTGAGATTCAAGAGATGCAATCAGGAAGAACAAAGAATAGCTTTTAATTTTCATTTCCTTCTCAAGGAATTGTCTTATTTCTTTGTAAAAAGCAGTTGAACAGACTGTAAACATTCGGTGGCCAATTTTTCTTGAAATTGTGGTGGCAGCTCTGAATAAACCATCACTTTGAAGCAATTACAGTACCCGTTATATTAGCACTGCTCATAATTAAAAAATACGATAAGATAAAGAAGGTTGGCTGAACAAATCGTTGACATGCACCAAGTCTTCTATACATACATACATATATATAGAAACGGCAATTTTGTGACGTGTGGTTTTTCAGGTCAATATTATGACTAATTTAATCCAACAACCTTGCGACTGAGCGCTATTAGCGGGCAATGAAGATCACGCAACCACAAGTCATACGCTGCCAACATCAGCATTCGCAAGTTGATCTCAATAGATGGAAGATGTATTCAAAGTTACCCAAGGCCCAAGGTCATCAAGTCAAAAAATGCTCGAAGAGTTCAAACATAGACAAGAGTGAAATTAATCTACTTTTGAATCTCAAAAGAGCTCATTCGTGATATAAATAGTTAATTTCCTCCTAAACCACAGACAGATTAAAGTAGAAATTCTTGAAATCAGCTAGGATAATATTATTATTTTTTTAAGTAGGGAAGTCCAAGTAAAATGAAAGAACTTACCAACCAAAATCTTCATCAGATGTGATGGATTAGCAATGCATCCTTGTCCACCTCCACCACGCTTCTTGCCATCACCATGATAACCCTTTGGGCATGAACATGTATAACTACCCTCAATATTATGGCACTTTCCCTCACACTGGTTTGATGTTGGATCCGTACATTCATCAATATCTACATAAATTAAACACACATCAAATGTATCTATCTTCTCAAATCCTATTAATGCAAAGGACAAAATAGAGAATGGCGATATTATCAACGTACCATGGCAACCATCCTCGAGGTAAGGATTGCCTCGGTAACCTTCTAAACAAGTGCACTTGTACCCAGATCCATTTTCGGCATCAGTGCAATTGGTGTTCTTGGTGCACATGTAGCTTGTGCTGTTCTTCTTGGCCTCCTCACACGTTTGATTCCCTATCGCCCAATCGAGAACTAGAGGGGGATCTTTAAATTTAAGCTGCTTAAGGTCACCAACCGAGAAGTTGTAGGATCCGATTTCTGCGACGAAGGCATAGCTGCAAGGATTGAAATCCAGGATGTTGGAATGACTGGAAAAGCTCTTTATCGAGATATTGTAGTTGAAGGTGTTCCTTGGAATGCTCGTCTCGCAGCAACCGATACCGGTACACGGCCCACTGTTGACCTCCAATTCACTGCTGCACAAAGACATACATCCGAAAGAGAACTTCCCACGGCGGTCTTTGAAGGCGGCTAACGTGTCGCAACCAACGGCGGTGAACTTGTTCTTGGTGCTGGATAAAGGGAATTCAGATAGATTGATCCATGGATAATTGCTAGAAGACTCATCATACCCAGACGAGCTATAGCAATCTTGACCGGTCCAAACAGTTAATCGCATTTCGTGGCCCTCCACAGAAATGTCTTGTATTTGCAAGTTAGAACTTTTATTATGGAGGTAAAGCACGGGAGGGTCGGTAGAGTTGTCACAATAGACAGTAAAAGATGGGCGATCGATGCGGCAGTCAGAACTACTGTCACTCGATCCAAAGGGATACGGAATCACAAGTTGTCCGCAGGAACTTCGGCATCCAGGCTTCGTCATTAAATCATCAGCTTCTGCTATGTGATTGTGGTGTAGACCCAATAAAGCCCCAAGCACCACAACTTTCAAGAGAAGCTCACGGATGACCATGGTTCTTCCTTCAACTCTCTTCGCACACATGTAATTTTCTTGATGATTAAATTTGATGGGTTGGGGACATATAAGAAGAAGCAAGATGGGTCTTTTCGTTTTCAGTTCTTTTTTTTTTTTTTTTTTTTTTGTCCTTTTGGTCAAATGTTATGGGCTAAGTTCAAGTTATGTAGTTGACGCCAGCTGGTCCTAACCACTTGCATGAGACGAACCAATGACAATTCCCTGGGTGACGAAGTCATGTCCAATGCTCGTTCCATTTTCCAAATGCATTATTCATTTGAGAGTCCATCATTTAAATAAGGAAATGTTCCAAAACTTATTTTATGAAAGTTGGTAATGTGAACTTGGCATATTTTTCTTTAATCTTTCATCGCTACTCATCGAGAAGACACAAACTATTTTGAGCCAAAGACTGGACCACTTGTGACAAAATGAGCTGCTATTATCTTTCAAATAATCTCCAAAGATTAATCTAGGATTCTACAGTTTGAGAAAATGAACTCATAATTCATTAGAGTAAGGAATATTCATTTTCTGCTAAACAGAATGCATTGAACTTATAATTCATTAGATACTTCCCCAGATGAGTGCTTTCCTATTATGACTTCTCTGGAGCCTCCAGTAGTACAGCTGAGATAGGAACGGGTTCTTTGACCTTGCAGAGATGCAGCGATTAGAAATGGAAAGTAAATAGAAGAAATGACCTTAAATCTTTGTGTACTAACTCCTAATCAAATTGTTTGGG
Organism: Eucalyptus cloeziana; assembly: GCA_014182715.1. NCBI lineage: Eukaryota > Viridiplantae > Streptophyta > Magnoliopsida > Myrtales > Myrtaceae > Eucalyptus > Eucalyptus cloeziana. The sequence continues at coordinate 1,355,827 of CM024634.1, read as the reverse complement.
ATTCAGAAGTGAAAGAAATCATTTTATGGACTTTGGCGCTTTTTCGGCCATCCAAGGAACTTGGCGCGCTCCTTCTCTGTTTGGACGTCTCTCTTTTTATAATGCAAAAGAGAATCTCTATCATTTACTGCAACACGAGGAAGTCTTCTTCAGATGAAAGAAAAGACAAAGGAAATGTGCTTGCATTAATGAGAGGAGGAAAACTATGACGTTCTTGCACATGGGCCCTTCCTTTCTCTTTCTTCAATTTTTAACAAAGACAAAAGAAGGTAAGGGGAGAAAGCAACGTAGTCCGACCAAAAAAAAAAAAGAAAGCAACGTAGATGCAGCAAAAAGTCAAGAAGATCAATAAACAAATGAAGAAAAGATGTTCTTCATTTAATGCTGCATGTTCAGCCATGAGAAGAATTTCTAAAGCTGGATAATTATTTCGTCAGCTCAGAACACGCGCCATTTGTGATCGAAGTCACATATTCTCATCAGTCCCGTTTCATTCAATTCAATGGACTCAAACTCGAAACATATTTTTAATACCTATCATATTTTTATACCAAGTGTATTGGGATGTCGCTTCTGTACATGGCAATTTTTTTTTTTGTTTTTGAGCGTTCAAGTCAATGTGAAAACTAAAAGTTGATAGGAAAAGGACAAGGCTAGACACTTTCTATGGCTAAACATTTCCACAACATGATATTGGACCGTAACTGCCACTCGTTACTTATGAGAAAATCACACATTGACGAATTTCATCCGTTCATAACCTTGGAAATTTCTCTTTATAATATTCTTATGTTTATTTTTATAAATGATGTGCGTCCCAAGTCACTAACTTATTAACTAGGGCCTCGACTCTCGCCATCATAAGTATCTACCAACTTTTAATTCAGGGCCTTGGGTTTCGATATCTTATAATAAAACAAAAGATCACTTATCAACTTTTCTAATAAAATTAATATAATTTTTAAGTTCTCAATCCTATATTTTATATATTTGAGAACATTTTAAATTTCATGTTTAACAAAAGTCTGGAAGAAGTCTGGTAAAAAGTCTGGTAAAGAGTATATGCATTTAGATGATGTTTTGCAGCAAGATGATGAGCTTCATAGCTTGATGACAACCTTTATAAATGGTGATCGAACTTTTAAGAAGCTAAATACCATATACATTATTCATAGTCTCGACTATATTAATTATGTAGTGATCACATCATTAGTAACATACGGTTTTCAGTAAGTGGTGACAAAAACTTGCCGGCAGTGCGGTGGTGACCCAATTTTCCATTGAATTGTAATTGGATACCAAGGATTTAGTGACTCACTTGAGAGAGAGAATTTCCAAGAAAATATCGGTATTTTATACGTCATTGAGTTAAAACTTGAAAAAAAAGAACAAAGATAATTAGATAAAGCAAGAAACTCTTGATTCGGGTCAGTTCGAATTCAGATTTGAAATCAAAATAGCACTAACCAACCCAAATATAGAAGAAGAATTAGAACGAAATCCGCAATGTTTGGATCTGAATTTTGTAGTCTGAAATTGATTTTGAAAATCTTCTCAGACTCGCCTGTAAAGTTTCAAGTAAATGCTAAGTCGATGCAATAGACTTTCTTGGCAATTTGTCGCGTAAGACAATATGCCTTGTGAAGGTGCTTTCATTATCCTGCCAAGACTTGAAAGTCAAGGAACTATTAATCAAGCGTATGCGGTGGGAGACCACATCCCTAAAATAAGATAATGAGAAAGAAGAAAAATCAACAAGAGGAGATTGGTTGGAGCTGGTGGGAGATCACAGCCTTATAATTCATTATAGTACTCATTGCCTTCAAGGAAGACTAAGAGGTTTTATAATGAAAAATTAGCAAAAAAGTCATAAACATATTATATTTATGCAAATTCAATTGTAAATCTTTCAATTATGTTAATTGAGTCGTAAATCTTTCAAAAAATTTATCAATTTATTCCGGCCAAATTTGACCGGAAACTACTGACATAAATAATTTTACAATCGAAAGGGCACAAACGCATCCAATGGCCCGAGAGATCCAACTGTTGATTGCCCATCCTTGAATTTCTCTTCTAATGCGTAAGGGTATATTAGCTTAAAAGCAGGAGAGATGGGATAACTATGAACAGGAAAAAAAAAAAAAAAAAAAAGGGAAAACCACAGAGAGAACAGAAACGAGAGAAGAGGCAACATCAGAAGCAGATTTAGTTTGGAAAAGCCCATGTTTCTTTAATCCGGCAACTGTGTGAGCATTGGTGCCACCTGCCAGTTGAAGAAAACCTACGTTACAAGAGTAAGGCAATAATAGACATTATATTAATAAAAACGAATATGTCTACTCTTAGCCAAAGGAAGAAAAGAAAGGAAGGAAATAGAGACAGCATAAAATATCTACGAACCTCTAGGTATGTCGCTTGCAACAGCCAAACGAACAGCGAAAGCAATAGATTCCCTCGTGGCACTATAGGCCCCTTTGGTTTTGCTTTCCGAAGGGGCTTTGAGCCCTCAAAGCCTCTTGGGGAAAATATTAATAGCGTGTTTGATAACCATTATGTTCCGGAGAATAATTTTTAATTAGAAATAATTTATTTTGTTTCTGCTTGCGGGAACAATTTCTGAGCAAAAGAACGCGTTTGATAACTACACAAAATTTATATTCCTGGAATAGAAAAAGAACAGAAATACGTTTGATAACTATGCAAAATTTCTATTCCAAATTTTCCTCAAGTGTTTTTCTTTTCTTTTTTTTAAGAAGTGTAAACTTAGTATTGAATTCTCATTCTCATGGAATACTCACCAATTTAATTTTGTTCATGGTGAGTGAAGGAAACATTCTGAACTTGGTCATATGTACATACTTGGAAGAAAATTTTGTAAGTAAAGTTCATACAACAAGAGCTAGCAAAAAGAAGAGTATCTTATAGATCTCTACATGGACCCTTTCATACATGACATCATAATAATAAAGTAATATAGTTCATCGTTCAACTTCATCACATTGACTTTGATAAGTGATTACTTAAAAACAATATTACAAAAATCGGAAACACAAAGTCATGAAATCTCAGGCATATTGTGATCCCTTACCATTTTATTTGTAATACTTATCCTAAACATGTTTATCTCAGTTGTTTGCTCATGCGATGTATCATCTACAACCTCCACTTCTCTAGGTCCGAATGGATACTCCAAATCTCCATATAGGGAAAAGTTTATGTCCATCCTATCTTGATCACGAATGTAATTATAGAGAGCACAACATGCAATTACAACAAGTGATTGCTTGCAAATTTTAAATGAAGACATATGTCTCAAAATGGTGAAGCGATTCTTTAATGTCCCAAATGACCTCTCAATTACATTTCTTAGTGAAGAGTGCTTATGGTTGAACAATTCTCTTACTGTTCTTGGCAGTCTCCCATTCCCTCTATAATCGTTAAGATGATATTGTTCGCCTTTAAATGAAGTTAAAAATCCCAGAAGTGTTGCATAACCAAAATCTACTGCGTAGTGTTTCCCTATAACATGATATATATATACAAGCCACAGGCAACCCCTCAATCTCAAAAATCAAAAATTTTCCCCAAAACATCATTTCAAAAAATACTAACTGTAGAAGATGGATTTTTTGATAAAGATCCAATCAAATTTGCAAAAAACATCTTTCCAGAAAACTGGTTATTCAAACCACACAATACAAACAAAACCCTTGCTTATTATGAGCAAATTCTAGTGGAGACAGAATCAGCAAGATTTACCCATTTTGCTGACAAAAACAATACATAAAACATTATATACTCCACTATATCCATCAGTAAAGTCATACACCCCTCACACTGGGGAGCCTCACCTCATACACCCAGAAAATTCCAAACCAGACTTACCCAAAGTCTACCATATTCTACCGCATACACCTACTGGGACTACGAACAAGCTTGGTGGAATGTTTTCTTCAGACAAAATACAAATTTCCAACACACCTGGTTGTTATTTTTCAAAGATAACTTCTCAAGACAGAGTTTACCAAATTGGTTTGACTCCTGGTGGGATCTCTTTGGTCCTTTGGACATAATACTACATCCCACAGTCAAACAAGGTTACAAAGTTTTTAGTCAATACTTCGTACCAACACCACATGATATAAGGTTTCCATGCCTTATGCATTTCTTCATAATATTCATTTTGACTGTTACCCCAATTTCTCAGTTTAGTAGTGTTTCTTGAGGTAGTATGTCTGCTAGCTGTTTGAGGGCGGATGCTGAATCAGATGATAGGGGTTCTATTTTTAAAGGTGTATTTGTTGTTTGGTATTGTTGTAAGAATGGTTGTTTGTTTTCTGCCGCTTGAAGCCATGTCTTGAGGGGTGTTGCCGGTTGGCTTTGGTGGTGTATTGGAGGTTTCAGAATGACCTTGTCTTTGCCTTTGTCTTTTTTGTTTTTGGTTGATCTTGGCATGATGGTATCCCCTGTAAAAATTCTCTTGTGAGAAAATCGGGTAATGAATTTGAAGAACCATTTATAAATTCAATGTCAAAATCAAATACTGAAAGTATGGCTTGCCATCTAACAAAAATCTGTTTTGATGCAATGTTTAATACGTCTTTTTGTAAAACGTCTTTGGCTGATTTGCAATCAATTCTCAAGAGAAATTTTTGATTTAACAAATCTCCTTGGAATTTTGATATGGACAAAACTATAGCAAGTATTTCCTTTTTTATCGTTGAATAATTTTGTTGAGTAGAATTCCAATGTTTTGAAATACTATTTTGAATGTAGAAGGGTCAGCCAGATGTAAGCAAGATATTTCTTTAACATGAGTCTTAATTTGTTTGACTATGTTAGTATGGACAGAAGTCCATGGTGGAGGATCTTTTTGCAATCTTTGGTGTAAAGGTTTACAAAGGATGTTTATATTAGGGAAGAAATCCAAAATGTAATTGAGACTTCCTAGAAATCTTTGTAGCTGTGTTTTGTCTTTAATCTCATCTGGGAATTTATCAGTAAAGGAAATTGACCTTTCTATAGGAGTTATGGTGTTTAAATGAATGTAATGACCTAGGAATCTAATCTTGGTTTTAAAAAGTGCAATTTTGGTAGGAGAGACAACAAGGCCATTTTGTATGATTACTTTTATGAAAGTAGACAGATGTTTAAAGTGTTGTTCTATATTAGAGGAGAAAACAAGGACATCATCTATATAAACTATGATGTATTCAGAGAATTTGAGAATTGTTTTCAACACTATGTTGAAATACTTGCCGATCGTTTCTCCCGAACGTTGGAATCTCTCACATAAATCTCTATTTGAGCTATTGTGACTAACCAAAAATAAGAAAATCCCAACTTGTTCTTCTATTCGAACATACCAATTATCTTTCAACCAACCTCTTACCCTCATTAAATCACATAAGTTCAGAGAAACATGTCTCTCCATCCTGAAGGCTTCATACATTTTATCTGAATGTCCATAAACAATCTCCATTATCTATTTGGGTCCTGATAATTTACTGTCCCTAATAGGTTCTTTCGTATGCACGGACGTGTCCATCACAACTATGCACAACCATGCTATCAATATGTCAAGATCATCATCATCTAAAAATTGTTCAACTGGTCATATTTACTCATTAGACACACTATTTGATCCCCCTTCCATAGTACCTATACCATCACACAAATATAAAAACATTCATATAGATCTTGAAAAAATATCCAATAACAATCAATAATATAAGTCATAGAGTCTCAATGGGAGATGCCATCACATATAAGTACAAGAGTCTCAACACTAAAATCTTTAAAAACTAAATATTAATCGATGACATAAGTTATACAGTCCAATGGAAGCCCATAAAATCCATAGTATATTTCTAAACATCTACTAAAGACATTGAAGAAGTCCATTTCTCCTTTTAGGTGGGGATTTGATGAAAGCCTCCCTCTATGAGGCACTAACGCATGCTCGTTCCACTGTTTTATTGTAAAATCTTGCTCTAGCTCATGCATACTAACTAGGACATCAATTATAGTAGATACGGAGAAAGGGTTTACAGGTGGTGATGTAACCCCTAAGGTCGCAGAGCCACTAACAGATTGACTTGCCCTAACTTTTAAAAGATCTTGTACGACTTTGCAAGTGTCAGCAATACCAAAGGGTTTTCATGAACTGAAGCTACAGCATTGTCAAATGTAAAAACTCTCTCATCAATATGGTGTTCACTAAAGTCATCTGTATTGCCACCACCATTGTCGCCATCTGCATTGCCACCACCATTGTCACCGCCTACATTACCATCACCATTGTCATCTTCCTCCGACACTATCAAATTTTCAGCATTTCCTATGGCGTGATCCCCACTAGCATATTTACCACCAAATACAATTGAATTTTGCCCAATCGACATTATCCTATAATTTTCACAATAATGACATTTCAGCAGCATAATCATACATTTTAAAATTTACATCTACAATGATATCAAAATAACCAAAAAGTTAAAAAGATACCTTGATGTGAGATTACCATATACTTGGATCATCGACAACAACTATTTTATTCATATTATCCCAACCAAATCCAAACTGTGAAATGAGTTTCTTAAAACTGCCATACTGTTTTCTTGGTTTGTTTACCTTGTTCTTCAGTTGTACTATACTATATTGGAATCCTGTCTATTTAATGAATTCAGTCCGTATATTCTTCCACCCCACTTTGTTGTAAGTAGAAGAGGAGCGATTTCCCTTTTTGACCACATCCACCAACAAACTTACAAATAGGTTGGTTAAAGACTCGGTCCACTTTGCACTGAATATCTGTTTCTCAGATGCCATTTAACCTTGACCGGTTGAGCATCATATGAGGTATGAGTTAAATCAATAACATAATACTATAGGAACTACACGCCATACATAAAATCATTCTCAAGAGATGCAAGCGGAGAAGACTATAATGACAACATTGACAATTCTTGAACTAGCTTGTATAGAACATAACATAGGTTGCATTCTGAGCTACAAGAACGACATAGTATTATGACTATCGATGATCAATGAAATAGAATGCTCAAAATGAAATAAAGAGCACTGTGAGAAACATACCAAATTTTGGAGATGCGCAAGATTTGGAATCACCAACGTCAATGGAACTGAGCAAGTAGCAAAAAGAATATGTCAAGCAAGCAAGTAGAAACCGGTCGAGTGAGAATAAAAAATTATCGCAGTGACGAGAAATAACCAAAAACCAAACCAAGCTCAAGTACACAATTAGAAAAAAATTGAATCCATGACAGCAACATCACGCGTCATAGATTACAAAAACCTTTCAAAAAATAAACAAATGTCGAAGAAGAAGATGACTGATTCAATGTTAATGCAAACAAGAGTTCTAAACCAGGTGAGATCTATCAAGGATGAAACTAATTTTCTATGTTTCAACAATTTCCATGAGAAGTAACTTCCAATGTTATAAGCGTGATAAGGTTCAATATCAAAAGATCCGCAATAGACATGATTCTGTTTTCAAGCCAACTAAATCGTAGAAAAAGCCTGGTTGAAGCTAAATGTTAACATTATACCAAACAAAATTGAGGACGAAAACAACAGCCCCTAAAGCAATTCTTCAAGTAGTGGCCCCTAAAGCAGTTCTTCAAGCAGTCCTTTCAGTGTTCTCCCAAAGCACATAAGATTAAAAATCCAATCCATTCCCACAGCTCATTTAGGATGCTAACCAAATGCTTCAAAGTTCAAAGCCCAAAGTGCAGATTAGACCTCCTTTCCTATTACCTTCGATTCAAACCAGAAAAGAAAGGAAATGGTGACTTCAGGCATTTCAGGCAAGCCAAACATGTTGCAATCATTGAAGACAATCTCTAATCCCCAACAGGAGGTCTGAATTACAGCGCTGCTTGTTGGAGCCGCGCTGGCTCAAGGCTCGAGCCCTCCTCGCGTTGGCTCCAGCGAGCAGTGTTGCCTCTGGCCTTGAGCGCAAGGGCTCACTTGAGCGAGCCGTCACCTCGCCGTGCTGGCTCGAGCGAGCAACGATGCTCGGGGCTCGAGCATGAAGGCTCGCTCAAGTGCACGCCTTGCAGATCTGGGCAAGCGCTAGCTCGAGTGAGCAGCGCTCACTTGCGAGATGCTCGCTCGAGCGAGTAGCGACGCTCGCTCGAGCGAGTAGTGCTCACCTACGAATCGCTCGCTCAAGCGAGCAGCACAGCAACACTCACTCGAGCGAAAAGCGACGCTCGCTCGAGCGAAAAGCGACGCTCGCTTGAGCAAGGAGCGTCGCTCGTAGGCGAGACGCTCGCTCAAGCGAGCGTCTTGCAGATTTAGCGAGCGTCTTGCAGATTTGGGCGAACGCTGGCTCGAGCGAGCTCTCGCACTCAAGCCCCGAGCAGCCGTCACCTAGATCTATGAGGGTCGCTCTCGCTGAAGCCCTCATCAATCGACTCAGCAAAGCCCTCACCGAAGGCATCCATCCCATGGTTGCGGTCAGCGAGATGGATGAAACTTACCTCGAATCAGAAGCCTCAACTAGTGAAAAGCCAGCAGTTGTCGACGCCAGAGAGAAAGACAAGTTGGGAGGCGTTGGAGAGGATGACTTCCAGAATGGGGGAGAAGCTGAGAGACGCAGGAGAAAGAGGGAGGGACTCAAGACAGAGAGGGCGCAGGTGGAGTGGCTGAGACAGAGGGCATGGGTTGAAGCTTCATATCGAAGAAGAGTTTTTGTTCTTTTGTTTCTTAGAAATTGTTCTCGGGAACAATAAGCTATTTTTTTCTACTTCTTGTTTTATTCCAAATCTATTTCCGGGAACAAAAAAAATAGATTTTTTGTTCTCGAGAATAAAAGTTTTACCAAACATATTTTTATTCTTTTTTCGTTCCCTGGAACAACCCAGAAACATAAATTATTTTTAACAAACAGGCCCTAAGTGTCTCGGCAAGCCTTTTTAAAAGTCCATTAGGCAAAAGTCAGCATTGGGAATGTTGAAAGCTCAAAGATGGTCTAGACCAACTTTGAGCATTTGGCGTTTTTGGAAATGCAAGTCCACTTATACTGTTCATCCATTGACTTTTTTTTTTTTTTTTTCGTTTTTGGTTGTAGCCATTCATCTTTCGAAGATTAGATTTGGAAAAGGCGGACCTTAGGCAAGGCTATCAAAGGCATGATCTAGCGGAGGCTGACCTTAGACGAGGCTGCCAGAGGCCAGCCAACCGCCGGCAACTAGATTTAGCTGCTAGACAGCCTCGCTTGAGGTCGCGCGACCTCAAGCCGCCTCGCCTAGGTCGTGCAAACCCAAGCGACGATGCCTGAGGTTGCACGACCCAGGCGATGCCACCTAGGTCTCACGAAATTAGGCAATGTCGCTTGGGTTCACAACCTCAAGCTGCCTCACCGACCGCCAGATCTGGCCGTTGGCAGTTGGCCAGCCATTTGGACAGACAACAGACAACGATGGTGCTTTGTCAGACTTGATTTTAATTTTTTAAAATTAATAAAAGCCCTTTGCAAATATAGGATTTACCCAACGTTATTCACACCAAAGTCACTTTCCAATGCAATTTAAAGTTATAATTTGTCAAACACTAAAGCATTTGAGAAAACCCCTTTACTCTAAAGATATTTGCATTTTCCCAAACCCATTTCCTCAAACCGATATCCCCACTCAGGCCCTTGCATAGAACTACTTTCAAGTTTCAAGAAATTTCACGAGAAGCTATGTATTATATAGCGTTGACATTGAATATTTAGTTGTGTCCAAGAACTAGGGGAAGTTGAGGAAAATGGGGGGATGGATGTGGAATGTTTAGCTTTTTCCAAGATTTGCGACTAAGCTCAATGCTACGGACATTCATGACTTAATAGTACATTGATTTGCCCTTGTCCAATATCGCTTTATATTGTGCATTTAATGCCTAAGTTCATACCGACATGCTATTAATTATTTGTCCCATAAAGATGGTGTTAATAAGGTATCGAAAGCAATGGGTTGCATTGAGGGGATATTGAATTGTAATAGAAATGAAGTGGATTCACCACAAGCACCTCAGTTTGATGGCAAGTGCCAATGGGAATGAAGGGTCTAGAGATGCGATCAAGGTTCCAAACCCAAAAATGGGAAGAAAGTTGTCATAAAAGGCTTGGATCTGCTTGTGTCACAGCTTGTTGCGCCTCCCTGCTCGCTCACAGACGCTCGCTCGTGGCCGTTCTCTCCTCACCCGCGCCTCTCTTTTTTTCCTCTTCATGGGCGTTGGCTCGTGTAAGCAAAGGAGAGGAAATGGGTGATGAGCCGGGCCTTCTTTTGTTTGATTTTGACGTGGGCTCAGATCTTAGGCCAGAACTTTCAGTCGAAACTTCTTGTAAATGGGGCTGTCTCGACTGACTTTGAAGCCCATTTCCTCAAACACTTGTAACTGCTCTTGAAAAAGCATCATTCGGCCAAAAAACTCGCAACTTTGCCGCAGGGATTCAAGTGCATTTTCTGCAGATGGTTGCTCTGATCTCAGCCTTCTAGAAGGTGTGGATTTTTGCCTTCTTTTCTTGGTCACTAGTGGGCTCAAGAAAAGGAGGAAAATGGGCCAAAGAAAAGAAAAGAAATGGGAAGCTAGGTCAAAGGATGAGCCGAAAATAACCAAGTGGGCTAGACAAGGCGGCCCGCTTGATTTCCCCCTTTTATGTTTATTTGGTCCACTTTATTCATTTTTTCAATTTTTTGCTTCTTATCTTTTATGATTTTTTTTATATTTTTGCAAAATAAATGGATATTTAAAAACATGAGTAAAAATTCAGGTGTCAATAATCGCGAGATCCTATGGGATAAAGGTTGGGCGTATCCTACAAATTTAAAGCAATTTTGGACGACAGCACACCGCGGACTACAAATAGGGAAATTGCATCAACTACATCTAGGGCGATGCCCTTTGTTATGCAAGTCTCTGGTTAGTAGACAATGAATTCTTTGACCGCATCTGTGGTGTATGTTGCATTCATAACATACGCATGGTCATGTGTTCGCTTGATTGTTACATTATTGACATGAGACTGTTTAGCACCTATAAAATGTGAATCAAAATGAAGTTGTATTGATCAATGATGTACGGGTTATTGTAATAATTGAATAGAAGTGGTGCGGAGTGTGACTGTTTAAGTGAGCAATTGTTTTTTTTTTTAATAAAATAAATTTATGTTTCATTGATATAATAAGGGAATCAGATCTTATTACGTTATGTTAAAGAATACTTTGGAGCATTTAAATTTCTCAATAGTTTGAGAAATAAAATTTTTTTAATTAAAACTAATTTATACCCAGTTCATCAAATTTACTTAATTGTCGAATGCCCAAATTCAACTTTTCATGTTAATTTTAGCCAAACTAGTTACCCAATTTGAAATGGCAGTTAATTTAATCACAACTACTGATGTGACTAATTAACACCAATGACCTGTAGTTACTCCATCATTTAAACAAGTATTTAACACATTGAACAAAGTGGGAAATTACATAGATATAGGAGGAAGACAATGGGGGCAACCAACAAGCGCAATGGCCCTTGCTAGTAGTGATTGCCGATAGTCGGAACCGAACTCCAGATCGTGGGTGGCGACAACCACGACCCTTGCCGGTTAACATGGAAAGACTTGGGACCGTCGTCACCACCCTAAGCAACGGCAACGGCTGCCCAACTCTCGCCTCGCCTAATGGGGAGGGTCAGAAAACCGGCGATGGTTTCCACATTCTCCTTTTGGCCGAAAAGTGCTGTGGAAGAACATGAATTCCAATACAAAATGATAAAATTAAAGAGGGAAATAAGAGAACCCATTTTACCATGTCCCCTGATAGAAAATTATCCGTATAATAGGACTGAAGACCGTTTAACGAACAATTTTAAAAGTAGGCAAAAGAATATATAAATAAATAGGCTGCTCGATCACCAACCGTGACCTGTGAAGCAGCCTGCGACAGAGCCACCTAATTTACTTCAACGAAGAGGCTTCAACCCTCGGTCTCAGTTGTCAAGTCTGCCAAAAGGGAAAAAGAGTAAAGCTACTGGCGAAAAAATGAATGGTAGGCTTTCTTCTTGAATGTAATTATGTGCACATAAATTGCAATTTCGAACTAGAAACATGTGTTTTACAGGCAAGCAAATGCGCATGCTACAAGGTCAAATTGACTAGCATCTCAAATCTCATCTTTACCAATTCTTTTATAAGATCCTCGATCCAACTCAGAATGAAGGGGTATTTCATTGCTGTGAAAGGGCAGCACAGTACTAAACGTTACATGAAATAGTGAATTATGATTAGGACTATGATGCATGCCTTCTGAAGCAGTTTGACAGTATAGGTGTGGTTCCTGGAGCATAATCGGATGTTTTCTCCCAGAGAGGGAAGCTTTGCCCACATTTCACATTTCGTCTAGACTCAACACAGTAAATGATCTGTTGATTTGCTAAAATTTAGTTGATTTGGTAAAATTTCATTGTTCCTATTGACACCAAAAGTTACCCTTGCTGTCATGTGCTAGTCACGAGTGTCGACATTTGAAATTATCCTCGCTGTCACGTGTTGGTTATAAATAGTAGCGATCCAGCCCATATCAGTTGTAGAGACAAAGGATGGCCAAGCTTTTCAAGAACCTTTGGGCCGGATGTCGATGAGCTCAAAGGTGGAGATGCGTGATTTGATGGTGAGGTAGTTGATTGGCACGTGTCCAAGCCAAGAGATATTTTTGTGGACGTAAAATTCAAATAGAATTGGTGTCAAGATTTAAGCGAGAATAGTTGGTGCTCAAAAGGGCGCACAAAATTAAAAGAGCAGTTATTACTTGATGGACAAGTTGTGCGAATATGGTCGACAAGTCTAGAAACAACAAGATGTGAATAAAATGGTTAAGAAAGGAGCAAAGAACATGGGAGAGAAGATGAGAGAAATTAGAAGCGACTTTCAAGGAAGGATCAACCAACCAACGGTTACTAGATTGTCCTATAAATACCAAAGACAATTCAACAAAAAAGCCCCCAAACAACACATCAAATTCATTTATCTTATCTTTAGTTATCTAAACCTAGCCTAGTTTAGTTGTAGCTTTGGATTCCAATTGTTAATTCAATTTCAGTGAGTGTCTATATTATAGTTAGTGATGTTGATTAGGCTCCAATGTTGTCCTACTGTCCAACGTTGTCAATTAGATTCTTTTAAGAGCACTGCCTACCTAGTATTGTTTTTATCATCCAGAGTTGTTGATTAGACTCGACGTTATGTCATCGAATCTATCTAAGAGCAGTGTCTATCCGGTGTTGTTTCTATTGTCCAGCACCATCAATCAAATTTCAACATTATATCCTTATATCCATTTAGGAGCAATGCCTTCCCGTTGCTCTCAAGCCATCTTGCCACCATTACCACCTCGATCCCAGCATTGCTATGTCCACCACGAGCGCCTCTCTCTCTCTCTCTCTCTCTCTCTCTCTCTCTCTCTCTCTCTCTCTCTCTCTCTCTCTCATGTCACACCTCGATCCTCGAGCGTGTGCCCATCCCTTGGTGGCCGATTAAAATTGCGATGTCCCAAGACGCGTCGCCGACCCATTCATTTTAATGCGCATGTAGAAGCGAATAAATAAATCCCCTGACAACACTCAACATGGGATAGAAAAGCAGGAAACCAAATCACAACCAAAACACTCCTTTATAAACACCTCGGTTTATATACAGACTAGCTATAAACAAGATTCTACAAAAGCAGACAAGCCTACAAGTCCTCTAGGGACTTGAATCCCCAACTGAAAACTCCGAGATCTCCTAGGGACTTGGGTCCAGCACTGCACCACCAGGAGGGTCAGCTGGACCCGTGCCAAAAGCAATGTCTATTACCGAAGCTGGGACAACCAAATCCAGTAGGGGACCCTCTCTATATCCATCGAGCCTGCGACGATACCACGCTTTGAATTGATGAGGTATCCTCTGAGGTAAACCCTCATCAACCCAGACGATGGTCCTCACAAGCTCGTAGACCCAGACCCCGTGGCCCTCGGGAACAAGGATATTGGTGACTTGCTCGGTAAGCCTCCTAGGCTGACCAAAACGTTCCAGATGAACCGTCATCTAAGGACCTGAAAAGGTTAAGCCCATGACAGGGTGAGACAATGTCTCAGCAAATTCACCCCCTAAACTCCGACTAGGAATGAAATACGCCTAGAGGCAGTTTATGCACACAAGTCAGAAGACTTACCTTGCCTCATTTCCTTCCTGCATGTCAGTACAGTTTATAATCTCAACCAATCACTCAATCCATTTCAACAATACCATCAATACCATCTATACAATTTATACCATCTATCAATCCGATCGATTACTGCTCACACAATCTGAAGTAAATAGTTAATGCTCTCACAAGCTGATATATAGATGGTAGCTCGCACAAGCTGATATATAGATAATAGCTCACACAAGTTGATATATAAATCGTTGCTCTCACAAGCTGATAAACGATCATTGCTCTCAGAAGTTAATAAATATAGATCATTGCTCTCACAAGCTGATAAACGAGCATTGCTCTCACAAGCTGATATTTCAATGCTCACACAAGCTGACAATTCAAATGCTCTCACAAGGTGACAACTCAATGCTCACACAAGCTGACAATTCAATGCTCTCACAAGCTGACACACGATCAAACAAACCCAGCCAAGGGTATTGTGCTTTGCACACCAATTCCTCAATTAAAATAACGAACTTGGCCTTTTTTCATCGTGTTAAAAATACCCGATAAAAATAATCGTGTGTTGGTACACGGTCGATCTGAACCGAAAACGCAATATATTTCTTTTCAAAAATCCCACTATTTATATAGTGTCTGAAAACATTTTCGGCATTAAAGACCGACACCCCAGTATTTTTTAATTAAATACTAAAATTACTCAATTTTGGGATAAATACCCAAAATTACAATTTCCACCCAATTTGCACAATATAGCATTCAATCACAGAAACTAAACACACCATTGCAATCAGCACAAAATTCTAATCATAGGTATAATTTCAGAAAATAATAAATAATTAAATAAATACCAAAAATAATTAAATAAATACAATTAATTACCAAAAATGCAAACTTAGGCCGAAAACGCTTAATTAACCGCTCGAACAGGCCGAGAAAATTTCCAAACCTATCTAGATAAATAGTACAACTTATCTAGTCCCTAATTAGGCTATTCTAACCACCTAACATGCACAAATGAATAATTAAATCGATAATCCATTCTAACTAACCACCTAAACCCTAATTAACTTAAGCTAATAACCCATTAAACGTCATTAACTCCCTAAGCAGAGTTTAGCGAGTAAACTCACTGGTTTAGCGATACGGTGAGTCCACTACGACGGCGACGTAGAGACGGGCGACAAACAACCCTACGGTGACACCAAACGAGGACCGGACGAGCTTGAAAATAGGCCACAAAGCCTCAAAGCCCTTGCTAGTTTTTCGGTTCTGACCTTGGGCCGAGCAAGTTGGAACGGTCGGTTGGAGCTGAAACGGCAAGGCAAGCTGGCGAGCGGCTACAGCAAGCTAGGCGGAGGCGGACGGCGGCTGAACGACAGCCAGGGTCTTCAACGATGGCCTAGGCAGCTCAGGGGACGGCGAAGAGGCTCGAGACAAGCGGGACGACGAGCAAGAGGTGTGGACTGGCAGGGCAACGCGCGACGGGCTTAGGCGGTGCGAGCAGCGGTTTCGGTGGCTCGGCGGGCGTGCGACAGCAAGGGGGAGGGAGCTGCTCGGTTTCTCTGTAATTTTTGGAGCTTCAAAAGTCCCAACAATGGATAAAGTGGCCCCTTGAAGAAGAAGAAGACAGCTGAAGACTTGGAGGGTCCCCATTGGTCACAAATATCCTCATATTGATCATTGCTTGGCCCCCACTTGTCTTGGCTGTCATCCAAGCCAATTTGCAGCCCACAAACTTCCCTAGAAGCTATAGATGAGGTCCCAAATGTTGCACACCAAGGGACCTACGAATTTTGGAACATTTTTCCCCAAATTGAACCAAATCCCCTCCAATTGGATCCAATTTGATGTCCATAAATCCCACCAAAGTGCCATCATCCAATACAACATTTTTCCTTGTCAATTTGTCCAACTTAAGTCCCAAAAATGCGACCAAAAATGACCCTCTGATTTTTCTGGTCCAAAAAACCCTTACTTTCAAAATTTGCCGAAAAATCTTCAGAGGATGAGTTGACGTTCCTAAAATGACTTGTGACATGACAGAACTTTATTAGGTTCAAATTTGTGCTTAATTTTAATCTGGCGCGATTTTAGCGTGACTTACCCTACCTGATAGCTTTTAGGAATTTTTAGCGCATTTGACCCATGGTTGATTATTTTCAAGCCACAACGTACATCTTCGACACATTGGTGACTCTCGGTTGTCGTGAAAATCTCAAGGTTTCAAATACGGACACAGGGTACAGAAATGACAGAAAAATTGGTCTAGTGCCGATCAACAGAAATTTTGCGATTAGGTGGAATCACCCACACACTAATCACATACCTTTATCAAATCGACCTATCTCCGGTCTCTAATTGATTTTGACAGTGCCGTAATGACCCTTGCAGATTAGCATGGTCGAGCAGTCAATTCCTAGTCGAATTCTCAAGTCTATTGTGTTTAGATTCCTTAACGGTTTCACCTGATAGACTAGTTATCCCGCGAGTGATCAGTTCAGGGAATAGAACTATAGGTGCATCGATGAAAAGCCCAACTTATTCAATCGAAAACAAAACCTGAAAATCAGGATATCACATCTCGTATGGAAAATTCTCACGATCGACAATCACGACAAGATCTAAACCATCGATGGTGGTGCTTAAGAGATCGATCGGATAGGGTCGAGTTTCGTCGACCCAAAGAGCTCTAAATTGCCAGGTGGGTTACTCATATGAGTAATAGTTACTCACATGTGCTAAAGACGGTCCATGACTCATCCATCATAGTCAATTAATAGTGCATGTGATTGGGAGACTATAGGTTCCATGAATGATGGACCTACCCAATATCAAGTCATGGGGAAATTACCAATGAACTCCTAAACCTACCTCACTTATACCAATTCAATCATAATTAATTTGGCAAATCTAGTCCTAAATTTTAATAGTTTGCTAATTTAGTTCTTTCAATCAATTTTCATCAAAAATGGCCACCTTATATGGCACAGCTAGCACAAAAGTGGAAATTTTTTTCTTAAACAACTTCTCTAAATTGTTTTATAATTTTTTATATTTTCTCTTCTTCTTTTTTTCTTTCTTTTCTTTCCTATTTTTTCCACTAAGCCAAGTGAGAGCCGCAAATCCTCGCCCAAATCAAGCAAAGGTTCTGGCCTTCACCTTGGTAAGGCCTGTGAAGACCTCGTCAATCACTAGGGTAGTGACCCTCGCTCATTGCCAACAAGGGTGACTAGCCCTCCCTCGGGATCAACAACATTCAGTTGGCGACCCTTGCTAGACTTCATAAAAAATAAAAATTTAAAATAAAAATAAAATTATTGTAAAAAATCAAAATGTTTTTTAAAAAATAAAATCATAAAATTTATCTAAATTAGCACCATTGCCCTACATGGCACTACTAGAATTCATGCCAATGATTTCCAGTCAAAATTGATCGAAATGACTAAATTGGCAAAACATCAAAAGATTTATGACTAAATTAGTCAAATTAAAAAGTTTAGAACTGAATTAGCACAAATGCAATAAATTTACTAATTTTTTGATAATTTTCACTGTCAAGTCAGTAGAAGCAAACCCACGTCCCTTAGGCTATAGGGCTCTCACTACAAATTGAGTTTGACTCTTTCAATGGTCGATAGAGCAAGATTCATTTTATCTCATTGTAAGAAAAGCAATGAGGACTACTAGTACGACCTCATACTTAATGTATCAAATGGAAAAATCAAAATCAAAAAACTGAACTAACGTTTTTTATAATTCAAGGTCGGTTCTTCAATTTCATTTGGAAAGTTGACTTGACTCCACATCTAAGTAACCCTTTTGTCCTTTGGTTATTTGGACAGACATTTAGGCTCTGTTTGGCAACTTGTCAAACAGTAATAATTTTTATTCTTTTGTTCTTGAAAGTAGATTTAGAACAAAAATTCATTTGGTAAAATTTTTGTCCCATGAATAAATTTCTATTTTTTTGTTCCCAAAAGTAAATTTGGAAACAGAATCAAAGAAATAAAAAAGTAGATTCTTTATTCCGAGAACAATTCTAGAATCAAGCAACCTATTTTCTCTCTTTTCTTTTCTTTTTTTCTCTTTCTTCTTCCCTCTTTCTTCTTCTTCAACTACTTTCTTCTTCCCTTTCTTCTTCTTCAACACCACCGTTGTTGCTGTCACCACCCGTCCATCGCTGGTCGCTAGCGACAAGTTGGGCGAGGTCCAATGAGCTCATCGGAGGCTCGCCGAGGCCAAGGCGAGGTCCGGCGAGCTCGCCGGAGGGTCCCCCACCACCGGCAAGGCGGGCCTTGCTCGACCCTCCCCTAGCCACCGACAAGCCTCGCCTAGCTAGCCTCCCGAGCCACCACGAGGTTGGCGTCGCCCGAGCAAGGCGAGGCCAACCTCGCGATGGTCCGGCGAGGTTGAGCCTATCGGCGACGGCGGGGCGAGCTCGGTTGAGCCTTGCCCAACGCTCCAACGAGGCTAGGCCGATGAAGCACGGCCTCATCCCAACAACCAACCCCCTCGTCTAGGCTGGCCTCATCCCAAGGTCAATGAGAAAGAAGGAAACAAAGAAAAGAAGAAAAAAAAAGTAATAAAATTATTTAAAAAATGATTTTGATTAGAAATTTTCAGAAATGATATCAAACATAATTCTATTTCGAGAATTGAAATTTTGGACAATTACCAAACGGCTTAAAATGCTTAGAAATTGTTATCAGGAACAGAATAAAAAAAATCATTTCTTATCAGAAATTGTTCCCAGAAATAAAAGCCTTATCAAACGCGCTCTTAGAGAATTTTCAAATGACAATTTGGAGCAATATAAAGTAACCTCGTTCATAACTTACTGTCAAACCAGAGCACTTCATCCCAGCGCAATGTAATCCAAGCAATGTAGAGAATGCTTGTGCAGACTCAACGCAAAAACGGTTGGATCTAACATGGTACATGAACTTCGACAAAAAAAAAAAAAAAAACAGCACACATGGTACTTGACCCGTCACGAACGTTAATAGGCTTAAATGGGTTGCGACCGAGAGTTTCAGTTTGAGAAGTCATTTACAAAACCTTATAGAGTTCGAGACGGGTGTGAGGTTTGCTTTGCTGGCAAACCGAACCCCGAACAACTCATAGTGCCCGTTGATCAGCAATCTAGTGAAATGTTAATGTTGAGCAAGTGCTTCCTCAATAACGTAAGCCAAACGCCTGGAATAGGGTTCAACTTTCCCTTGAATCGTATAAGTCTCTTTCCATGTTCGACTCGCGAAAAGGAAGTTGAGAAAGAAAGATATAAATGCTCAAGTCATTTTACATGCATGTGTCAGGGACTGAACTCTCCTGTACCCTTGTGAGCTAAAGAGTGGAGTTTTGTTGCATTGGGTGAATAGTAAGTGATGCAAAAGGAATGATACAACTAATTCGTGAGAGAGGCACCAAAGTTGTTAGAAATCCTAGAGTGTAATGAACGCCATCTTTGAGGATCTCTAAAGCCAAAATTAGTATCCCATGCACAAACTCACGAGAGATGATGCCGCTTTCTTGATGGGGCCACAACAAGTCAAAATCAATTGTTGTACCAAAGTGATTTTTATGTCTAGCGCGAGGAACTAATCACCCAAATTAAATTGGACATGATACGATCGACTATAAGGATGCAATTCGTCATACTGTTCTTAAGAACAATTTAGAAGAAAGGCCAACCATGTGTTCTTATCTCACCGGGCACCACATGAGCTATTCCGCAATCAAGGAATTGTCGGCCATAACATGTATCACATTCACATTTGAAAGTGAATGAGAGTAGCAAATTATTTTACTCATGATATGTAGGACACGATCTAATTTTTTTTTTTTTTTTCACGATCTAATCACTTGTAACAATTTGTTCTGTATTATACCCACAGAATATATAAACATTTTCTTGTATCGCTTGTTTGGCATGATGAGAAGGAAACACAATCCATGAGAAAGTTAACTTTCACCCCGGCAAATTTTTAGATTGGAAATTCAAGATCGAAATTCATCTAAATGGAATCAGGAGCTATTGAAATTTGAGACACAATTCGCTCATATAATGCTGTCTAAGAAGGGATATCATAGCATTTGACAGTTCCAACTAAAGCAAGCGCTTCCGCTAGCGCCTTCAAGAGATAATCTGGAGATTCTTCTATACAAGTAAGTCTATGCTGTGACTGCATAGCGCTGAGAATCCTCCCAACGACCTGATCAGGAGCAAATAGCTCGTTTACCCTCTCTTTTACTCAAATTTACTGATCACCGCCAAATGCAAGAAAGTACCCTTTCTATGGATAAGCTGAAAAGAATATGATCGATATACTAACCTTGCGAGCATACCCTCCATAAGCTATGCCTCCAATAGGAGCATTTAATGGCCTGAGCAATCCAACTGTCGATTGCCCATCCTTGAAATTCTCTTCTAATACAGAAGGGGAATAGCTTAAAACCAGGAGAAATGGAAAAGAAAAAAAAACGGAAAAAGAGAGAAGAGGCAACACCAGAAACAAATTTAGTTTGGAAAAGTCCATGTTTTTTTGTCTGGCAACTGTATGAGCATTGGTGCCACCCGCCAATTGAAGAAAACCTACATTACAAGAGTCAAGTGATAATAGGCATTCTATTAATAAAATGAATACTTCTACTCTTAGCCAAGGGAAGAAAAGAAGGAAAGAAAAGAGAGAACATAAAATTTACAAACCTCTAGGTCTGTCGCTTGCAGCAGCCAGACAAACCCAGACGAACAGCAAAGGCAATAGATTCCCTTGTGGCACCACGTCCAATATCCCAACTCATAGGACGGTCATCCAACTGCAATAAATCACATTAAAGCAACTGTTTTAGTGCTTTACATATCACGAACAGTAGGTCCTGGAAAACCCGTAAAAGGAGGATTTAGAGCAAGTTCGCTCGCACCTGCCACAGATTAAAGCAACGTAGGCAAGGTTCCATGATTGAATACATGGCATTCATTGTAGAGATGGTTGAATCCCCAACATCGGGAAAGCTAACCTGGAGTTCTTAAAGCGCAAAAGTTATCGATCCACTCAGCATATAGCCAAGTAACTAACATTTTATTCTGGCCAAACAAGTAAAGGTTCTTTACTCACTGCTGCTAATCTCAGATGGTGGATTGCGTCTCCCAAACCTCCCAAAGTGACCTAAAGTGCAAAGTTTGCCTGCATAAAAGGGCATCAAAGGCTCAAAAGTGGACATATATTCAGGTCAACCACACTATTTATCTTCAAAACATATTAAGACCAATGTCAGATGGGCAAGATGTTGTTGGTCTCTTTTCTTTCCTGTTTGATAGTATGAATTTTACAATGTTAAATACATCATTTTCACTTCAAACATCAAGAATTCAAGGGTATGACCGAGGTAAAAGTTGCTACAAATAGGTCACAACAATCCATTGATCACATGGAAGTGACGAGGTTAAATATACCATTGTCACCTTAAACATCAAGAATTCATGGGTATACAAGGCAAAAGTTGCCGTAAGAAAGTCCCAATCATTCATAGCAGGTGATTCAAGACAGTCAGGTATATTAAAAAACACAGATTTCACATTCATCAACAAATTATTACCTTCCTCTTGTCTGTATTTCTAAAGCATCAATATCTTATCTTCTCAAAAGCTCAGAAGTAGCAGCAGCATCTCTTACATATGTATGCACTCCTAAGTCAAATTGAGGGTGATTAGCATTAAAACATGACAAAATGATGACAGCAGGAACATGTGGATTGGGAAACCATGCATAAAGAACCGAGACAATTAAAATGGCACGGTGAGAAGGAGAGAAATGCACTTATCAGATGGGCAAACTGGAATGCATCGCCCACAACCATAACATCGCCCAGTCAAAACCCCACCCTGCATATTCCCATATCAAATTTTCCACATCCAAATACAAAATGAAAAATCGACTAGCTTGAGTCCTTGGTGAACCATGATAGAGAACAAAGACCTGTCTTTTACCCTCATCATTGGTAATCCAAAGATGGCCTGCTGAGGATTTTTCTTTCTCTAGTGATGTTGCATTAGCAGGACATACGAACTCACGAGGCCTTGAGCAGTCTTGGGGGCAATCAGCTTGATCAAACTCTGTCACAAATATTCTTAAGGTCATGGAAAAAATCACAATACTCATTTTTAACTGATCCTTGCAAAATGAGCTTAATGCACAAGTAACCAAACATAGCTATTCATATATAAGAACTACAAGTCACCTATATAGCAAGCCACAGCTAGCTTAAACAACCATATTTACACCAGATCATGTCCAAAGGTCCTCACTTTGGATACTAGATAGTTCTAAATTAGTGCATAGGCTCAAACTCCCTTGTAGCCAATCAAAAGAGGAGGCTGCGCTTCGCTCAAAAGGGCATTTACCAGCTTTGCGAAAGTGAAGATCTTCGTCATCATTAACACTTATCATCACCCAAGGCCTCCCAACCTCCACGATTTCTCTCGCCGCCTCAATCCCCTGGTTCACTGCATTCACCACTGATTCATCGGCAGCACAGTCAATGCAGTCCACTGCACATGATTTCCAAATACCCCATTGAAAAACATTTCACCGTCACAAAGTGACAATAGAAAACAATTTCAAAACACAAACGAAAGGGCCTTGAAGATATCTAACCTCCAGCCAAATTGTAAACCAGAGAAAGATTCCTTATGTCAACTACATCCTAGAAACAAACAAGAACCGACATGCTCAGGAAGCCAAACAAGAAAGCACAAAGACCAAGAATTTCGAGGTTCGAAATCTCAAACACCTCGAAACTAGCACCGCAAATAAGCTTGACCCAGTTTCCATTCCCGAGAGAATCGACGGGAGAAGACCTGATCGAGTGGATCCCGAGCGATTTCACCATGTTTCTGACGTCCTGGAGGCATTTCTGGCTACTGAATCTGAATTTCACTGTCGTCATAGCACATGAAACATGTCAGATGCACTATCAAAAAAGTGGGCAAGAAATAGCGAAGGAAGAAATGAAAAAGACCTTGGGGTTGCAGAGGATATATATAAAACGAACACCGTAAGGAAGCTCAGTTTTTCCTTTTCCTGCTGAGATGGATGAAATTCATAGCTGCAGCAGAATTTGGCGGTCAGAGAGAACCATATTGGGCTACATAGCGGGCCTATATTTGGAACAAGGAAAAGCACCCCAAAAGCCCAATTTCACCTACCCAGGCCCTTAAGCAGAACTACTTTCAGTTTCAAGAAATTTCACAAAAAGGCAATGCATTATCTAGCATTGAGACTGAAGATTTAGCTGTGTCCAGGAAGTAGGGGAGGTGACAAAAATGGGGGATGGATGTGGAACTTTTAGCATTGTCCAAGATTTTTTAGACTTAGCTTGATGCTACCATCATTTGAGACTTAGCAGTACATTGATTTGCCATCGTCCGATATCACTTTATATTGTGGTTTAATGCCTAAGTTTATACCATACACTACTGATTGTTTGTCCAATAGAGATGGAGTTAATTAGGTATCGAAAGCTTTGGGTTGCATTAAGGGGATGTCATGCTATAGAAATGAAGTGGAGTCTCACCGGCCCAAGGCCAAAGTCAACCCTTGCCGAGCCTTTGGCCGCCTCGGCAACAACACCAGTGGCTTGTTGCAGCCATCTCTGAAAGCTCCGCAAAAGCTCAGATGAAAGATGAAGAAGCAAAGAGAAAGAAAATTTAAAAATTAAAATATTATTTTAAAAGATGATTTTTTTCATAAAATAAAATATGAAATTAAAATCATTTTTCAAATAAGATCCAAATACCATAAAGTTTTTCGATCATGCATCACCAAACAAAAAAAAGTCAATTATTTTTCTGAAAAATATTTCTCAAAAATATTTTCCTCCTTCATGAAATTTTCTCCCAAACAAACATCATTATGTTTAATTCACTATTATCAAGGTTTGTCTAGCTGAAAAAGCTTCAAATTGATGGAGAAGAAAAGAAAATAGGACAAAGAAGTCAATTAACACAAGATTGTTTGAGTAATGAAAAATGAAGTTAAGCATATTTCTATACCAAATATATCTCCTTTCTTTTTTCATATCTGGTGTGTGAACCTTTCATAGGGTAATGGAACCTTTGTTTGTGCACCGTAAGTCTTTTTTTCTAGGTGTGAGCATAAGCTTCCTTATGATTCTTTTGGGTCTTTCTGGTTATATTGGGGCTTAGACAAAGAAAAATCAGTAGACAAAGAGAGAAGTTCTTCCTAGAAAATGGGGGCCGCCTCATGTTGCAGGACTTATTTATGAGACGAAGGCTCCATTGAATTGGCGAGAATCTTCACCGATGAAGAGCTCAAGAAGGCCACGGACCACTACCATAGTCCTAGCCGGGAGGCCAAGGAACAGTATATCAAGGGATCTTACCAAACAACACGATTGTCACCATCAAGAAGGCCAAGATTTTGGACCGAAGTCAAATCGAAGAATTCATCAACGAGCTGATCATCCTCTCCCAAATTAATCACCACAATGTGGTTAACCTAATCAGTTGTTGCTTCCAGACAGAGGTCCTGTTGTTAGTCTACCGTCGAACACGGTGGGAGGGGGGCTTCGGAAAAGAAAAGTTTCCCTGTATGATTGCAAGGCAAGACCATGGAATTGCCGGGGGAAAAAGATCGATTCAAGTTTGGAGACACATTCCAAATGAGAAAGTTATACTTATTGAAATCAAGATTTTGATGGTATGGGCAACCATACAACATCTACAATCAAACAGAAATCTGCACTTCCATGTCATTTTAACTTCGGTACACTCAAAAGACAATATAGCTCCCAAATCTTAAAAGCACCACCAAGAAGCGGTAGGAAGGAAACCATATTTACATCCAGCTTTCTAAAGCTAAATTATCCTGCATTCACAGAAACACTCATTGAATCAGTACACTAACTTTATTATAAGGCTAGACTTTTCAAGAGTCCTCTTCCACGCATAGAAACCGTTTGATGAACTCTTCGACGCGAAAGAACTAAATGACTGGTGCAGCCAATGGAGACCTAGTGCAATTATAACACACATCACAACATACCCAAACATATATTGAAAACCTAATTATTGTCGTCTCCCGCTACTAATTGGTGGCATGACATGGGTTTTCATGCTATGTGTACCCAATGTTCGTGGTCCCCATGCTATCTATGTACATTTCAGTCTTCTCTTCCAGTAAATTAACCCTCTCTTTTGGATTCACATCGATACCACTAACCCATGGATGGTTAGCCATTGCTCTAAGTCCCTCCAATTCCATTGTTACTTCCTTCATGGTCGGCCTCTCCTCTCCTTTTATTTTCAAGCACCTCTTGGCAAGATTGGCAACTTCCGTCACCTGCTCATTGTTTCCTTTGTTTGCAATAACTTCCTCAACAATCTGAAACAATTTGTCATTTCTCAATGATGAAAGAAAGTACGTTGCCAAGCTCCACTCTTCTTCTGGTCGGTCAAAAGAAAGCGCCTTCTTCCCTGTCAGTAGCTCAACTAACACAACCCCAAAGCTATAAACATCACTCTTCTCTGTCAATTGGCTAGTGTGGAAGTATTCAAGGTCTAAATATCCCAATGTTCCCTGAACCATAGTGGACAATTGTTTTTGATCAAGTGGGACTAATCTTGAAGCTCCAAAGTCGGATACTTTGGCGGTGTAGTTAGCATCCAAAAGGATATTTGCAGACTTGACATGTCGATGGATTATGGGAGTGGAGGCTGTGGAGTGCAAGTATGATAGCACTCCAGTAATTTCTGAAGCGATTCTCAATCGAGTCTCCCAAGATAGCTTCGATGATTTGTTTGGGTTGTGGAGGTGGTCGAAGAGAGTTCCATTGTTGATGAACTCGTACACCAATAAAGGCACTTCAGTTTCCAAACAACATCCTAAAAGCTTGACCACATTACGATTATTAATTTGAGCAAGCACAATGACTTCGTTGATGAACTGTTCAATTTGGCTCTGGTCCACGAGCTTGGACTTCTTAATTGCAACTACCATATTATTTGGCAACGACCCTTTGTAAACAGTACCATGTCCTCCTCGGCTAATTATTCTTCCCTCATCATAATTGTCAGTGGCCTTCTCTAGCTCTTTAGCGCTAAACAGTTTAGCAGCTTTTGTGGTTCTATCACATTCTTGTAATTGTTGCTGCAAAAGTAAGCCACCATTTTGCTTGAAGTATTGTTCTTTGAACTTGATAAGCTTCCTTTTCTTGTACCCAAAATAGAGAAAGCCTATACTGAAAAGCAGCACTATTGTGCCCACAGCAATACCTATATACAACACCAGTTTTCGAAATAATTAACCACATGATTAACTGCACAGCGACCCATTGCACAATGTAAAAGCGGCCACGCATTCAAACTTTCTATGGAATTATATCGTGAGGTTCCCTCCAAAAAAAAATAGCCATTAGTAGTTTTGGTACAATTTGAGCCTCAATTAGGAAAATGGATTTGGTTAAGCTAATCTACAAAAAATGAAGAAAAGCACAATTATCCTAATCTTAAAAAAAGGTCACCAGTTCAACAGGTTTAATTCGACATGAAAGAAGTTATAAAAGTATAAACTCACACTAACTACAAGAATTACGCAACCAAATTCACGTCATTTACGGTCGACATTTATAGACTTTTTCATTAAACTATGCATGAGTTTAAATAACTCAAGTACAGGTCCCATCTCTATATCCAGCTGGATCAATTATGATGACATGAAAATGGCAAGGACTAGTACCTTTGAGGAAATTTTTAAAATGGATTAATATTCTGTGTAAAGGCTGCTTATATCTTCCTCTTTTATTCATATTGTTACCTTGGATAGATGTTGTCTGCGTCGCTAGTAATCAGCTAGCTGTCTAAATAGTATCGTGATAGATATTGTTTGTCCAGAAACCAAAAAGATATTCCATATCCACTTCATGCCTTATGTGGAGCAAGTGATGCGGATTCAAGCCACAAAATAATATCGAGTCTTAAAAACTCAATAAGCGTAATTAATGATTGTAAGAAGATAGAAACCACTTAAAGAGTAAAGAGTAAAAGAAGTGTCATAGGTAATAAAGATACAATATTGGCGTACTATAATTTTGTAAATATTTCGAGCTAATGACGTGTTAGATTTGGGATAACTAATGAAGTTAGTGCTTTGTATTGGCAAGTTTGAAAATTTGAGTCAGAATTTGATCAATCTCTATATGAAGTTTTTACGGTTAATGAGGAAAGAATAAAAATCACCAAAAAAAAAAAAATATATATATATATATATAGGTAAAATCCCTTCATATTTTCATGATGTGGCTTACTATGAACCTTGTATCGTTTAATTGCTCAATGATGACAAATATTTCATGATTTAGTTCTAAATTTGCTTTGCCATTCCCGACAATAGAATTACTCAACAATGCTTACGCGATAGGACCGTCATTCTCTGTCCACCTCAAGTTTTATATAGCCAACTTGAGGAAAGATTTAGTGAATTCGAAAGCATGGGAGAAAGATATTAGAAGCATCTAAAATTATGTACGACACTCACTTTAGTGTCGAAAGATTTTATCGACTCATTTAAGAAAAAAAAAAAAAAAGAATCACTTAGGGCACATTTAATAATATTTCTGTACCTGGGAATAATTTTTTTCTAGAAATAGTTCTTTTCTATTTCTATTCCTAAAGCAATTTCTAAGTAAGATAACGTGTTTGGTAACTACATAAAATTTTTATTCTCAAAATAGAAAGAAAAAAACAGGAATGCGTTTGGTACAACCTACAATTTTTTTGTGACGTAGATTTTTTTAATTTTATAATAATTTTTTGGAGATTTTTCTTTTTTTTTTTTTTTTCTTTTTTTTTCCTCCTCTAACCAGTTGCTGGGTGGTAGCTGGTGGCAAGTGGCAGAAATGGGCAACATGTGGGGGGCAACAAACGATGGCGGCGGTAAGGAAAAAGAAGAAAGAAAAAAAAAAAAAAAAGGAAGAAAATGACCTATTTCTAGAAATTATATATTCAAGAATAAAAAATTATTTTTTTTATACTTCTTGTTTCTATTTCAAATCAATTCCCTTGCCACTTTTCTATTCGGAAGAATAGAAAAATTAATTGATACTACCAAACAAATTTATATTCTCTTTTTTTTCAATTCCGAGAGCAAAAGAATAAAAGAATAAAGAAAGAGAAATATTGCCATGCAAACCCTTAAGTGCCTCCAACAAGAAATTCCGGTCAAAAAAATTGCATGGTTTTTATAATTAAAAGTTTTATCTGATGTGGCCTTTCGAAAAAGAAAAAAGATTTCGCATGGACTGATGGTTGTGTAAAATGACATCATTCCTCCAAAATTCATTTTACATCTTATTCTCCTTCACCATCCTCTCCACCGCTGCCCATGAAGCCACCACCCACCACGCCTAGCACTGCTGCCTCCTCCACTACCTCAATGATTTCGGTGACCGTGGCAAGCGAGTAGCCATCGGCCCATCTATCTCCTTTAAGAAACCTGCCTCCACGACGCCCACGTCACCCTCCAAAACTTTAACCAGGCCATCATCTCCGACCCCAACAACTTCACCGCCAACTAGGGGCTAACGTTTCTGTTTCTCCTGATTTCTATTTTTTTGTTTCCCGGAACAAAAAAAAGAACAGAAATACATTTGGTAACACCAACTTATTTTTCTAATCCTCGTAATAGAAAAGTAGCTGGAGAATTGATTTGGAATGTAAACAAGAAACAAAAAAAAAAGTACCTTCTTGTTTTTGGAAACAACTTCTAGAAATAAGTTCTTTTTTTTCTTTTCTATTTTTCTTTTGTTCTTCTTCCTTGTTGCGGCCAATGCCAGTTGCCTGCCAACCGCCGACCACCGCCGGCAACCGACCTTCGCAGCTGGACTGCCACCGACTAACGACCGCCACCGACCGCCGCCGCCTCCAAACCGACCACCGACCGACGACCACCACCAATCACCACCGATCACCATCGCCGTCGCCGGCCATGGGAAGGGGCGGCGGCCGATGGGCTATGGGTGGCGATCGGTGGCGTCAGTCAGTGATCCTGCGGCGGCAAGCGGCGGTCAAGCGGCGGTCGAGCGGCGATGGGTGGCAATCACCGACCATGAACGAAAACAAATAAATACAAAAATTTATAAATTTTTACCAAACACATTTCTATTATTTTTCTATTTCAAAAATAGAAATTTTGTATAGTTACTAAACACCTTATTTTACTAAGAAATTGTTCTCCGGAGTAGAAATAAAAAAGAACTATTTCTGAAAAGAAATAGTTCTCCGAAATAGAAACGTTGCCATGTGTAGCCTAGGTCGCCCCTCCATTTGAGATTTCCCTTCAACACACGCGATTGCTTGCTTTCCATCACCGGTCACAAGATTCGCGAACAAGAGAACCACAACAAAGAGTCTCAAAATATGAACCACTAACTTCGTGGAAAAAAATTCTCCCTCAAGGAGTTTGAGAAGTTTCATCATCGGTAATCCTTCTCCATCACTTTCTGAACATCATCGCCATCGTTGATCAAGCTGTTCACCACGTCCAAATCTCGCTGATTTCGCCTCTATTCTGCTCTCTTTTTCTGATCAGAGTAACTAAGATGCTTTGCATTTGCTCCATCCTTTTTCGTCAGCGCTGACCACCATCGTTGACGCCTCTAGGACATCGGCTATCTAGTTTGATCGTCGTTCTTGACCAGCAATCGCACCTTCAAGGCCATATCCACCGCCGCACATAAGTCCTCTGCTCTGCCCTGTTTCTCGTCCAAGGACCGTGAAGTGCCTCAAGTTTTTTCATTTCTCCCTCACTGGCTTCGATCTCCATTGTCCACACTTCCAGGAGTTTCTTTTTCCAACTTGATTACCAACGGTACCATTTGTCCATCTGCATTGAGGACCGAATCGAAAAGGTTTAGATTTGGCATTGACGTCGATTTATGTTTTTAATTTAGGAATTTCCTTGCAAATATTTTGGGGCAAAACACATAGACAATTATGTTTTGGGCTATATATGCTAACTAGGCACGGCGAATCATAGCTCAAGTAATAAAACTTGGCACGAAATTTCAGACACTTAAATGCCAAAACTTTGAAAATACACTTAAGTGCCACTTTCTTTGAAAAGAGTGGGACACTTTTTTTGTGCCACATTCGACGAATCTTGCCGAAAATTTTTTCCTTTTTTTCGTTTTCAGTATTTTATTATTTTTGCTTGTCTACATGGCTCGCCGAAGAGCTGACTCAGCTCAAACTCAGCCAAAAGAAGAAGAGGAAGAGAAAAAGAAAAAGAAAAAATGATTTGAACGTCATCTACAAAATAAAAATTAAACTACCAGCTAAAATATTCTAAAAAATAAAAATGTGTAAATAATTAATATAAAAATTAATTAAATTTAATTTAAACTTAAGTTTATTTAAAATATTCTAAAAAAAAAACTTTAAAATTAAAAACTTTTGACATTTCTAATACCATTTGCTCTCAAGAGCACATACCTATTTTCATCTTCCTTTTTACATGGCTTTCTATTCCTCCTTTTGAAAAAAAAAAAAATTACTAGATCATTTTCTCTTTTTCATGTAGTAGCCTATTATTTCATTTAAGATCCGGTGATTTTAGTTGGTCACCAGTACACCAACTAACGAAAAGAAATTATTAGGACATTTTCCACTTAAGTTTGATGAATGTAGCCCGTATTTTATTTGTTTTACTATATTCTATAAAGACTTTTGATAGTAATTACGTACAAAGAATGTCAAAAAATGCATTATGTTTTAGATTTTGAAATGTTGTACTAGCATTGACAACGTTTTTTCATAGGTGAGTGCAACATACCATAAAAATTGTCAAAAAAAGTTGAATTTTCTGAAACTTTGTAAAATGTCCATTTTTATTGATGATTATTGCTAATCGTAATCAAGTGAATGATATAAATATCATTTTATGGAGTACAGACATTCCAACATTTAACAAGGGTAAAGGGAAAAGTGTCAAAAAAAAAAAAATTCTTAAACCTATAGCATCAGTGTCAATTTAATCTTAAATCTTTTGATCTAGTGTCAATTCAGTCCTTCCAACTAATTTTTGCCAAATTTTGCTTATGTAGATGCCGACTAGCCCATGTGGCACCGTCGGTGCTTACGTGAACGATTTTTAATAAAAAAAAATCCATTTTTTATTATTTTTTCTGATTTTTTCCTTCTTCTTTTTTTCTGGTGACCAGCCACAGGCCATGGCCAAATGGGCTAGCCTCGCCTAGACGAGAGTTGCCATCGTCCGCCACAAGAAAGGCCCGGCCAGGCGAGGGCGAGCCCTAGTGAGGGCTCCCCTTGCCAAGTCTAGGCGAGGCCGGGGGGAGCACAAGAGCGCTTTGTATATGTTGCAAAGTGGTTGCAGCATTTGCTTGAATAGCTTGAAGGCGGGTCAAGGCATGGCCATCTACACGGCCAAGTGATGATTCAGTCATCCTCACCGAGGACGACGAACTCAGACAGTTCAAGAAGCCAATACAATGATGACAAACCATTGTCGTCTCTAAGATTTATTCCCATACCAGAATCAAAAGAAGCGGAAGAAATCGAAGAATTTCAAGGTTTATTTGCAAACTCAAAGGCAACCCAAGTCAAGGTCACGCTTTTGCCAAAATCCGCCGTCATATCGGCCACTAGATTGCGAGAGACGTGCGTGGTAGCTATGCGGGCGAAAGCCTCGCCGGCTCTAAAGGTGCACGGATCAGCGTGCAACCGTGCGCCGGTGGATTTAAACGCCGCCATCGACGTCAGCAAGAGCATCACCGAGGCCAAGCTGCAGATACTAAATCTGGACCCTTGGCTTTGGCAGGCGACGGCAACCCTCGCCTAGGCGAGGCTAGCCCGCCAGGCCATGGCCAATGCCAGTCACCAGCAAAATGAAGAAGAAAGGAATATAGGAAAAAAAAAGAATAAAAAATAGGAAAAAATAATAAAAATTGTTAAAAAAATATTATTAAAAATTGTTAACATAAATGTCAGTGGTGTTACGTAGATCGGCCAGTGTCCACATCAACAATATCTAGCCAAAATTAGTAAGAATAACTGAATTGATACTAAATCAAAAGATTTATAACTAAATTGGCACAATGATATTCTCTTAGGGTAAATGTTTTAGAATGTGAAATTTTTTATCTTATGAGGTTGTGAACAAAATGCAAAATTGAGTACAAACAAGAAACTAATTATAAAGCAAAATTGTTCATAGAGGAAAGATGAGATGAAAAAATTGAGATTCAAGAGATGTACCTAGGAAGAACAAAGAATAGCTTTTATTTTTCATTTCCTTCTCAAGGAATTGTCTTATTTCTTCATAAAAAGCAGTTGAACAGACAGGAAACATTCGGTGGCCGATTTTTCTTGAAATTGTGGTTAGATACACCATCACTTTGAAGAAACTAGTTTATTTCTTCCCTAAATATAAGACCTTGATATGAAGACATACGTGATATAGAATTAGAGGAAGATGTTGATCTTCTTAATAGATCCAATTTAATAAATTTGTTTTCACGCTTCCTAAGCTACCAATCAAAGCTGACCAATGGACTTACTATCCTACTGGGTTTTACTACTTGGACCACTACTGGTTCGACACGCCTCACCTAAGGAAGGTTCATATATATATATAAATGGCAATTTTTTTGACATGTAGTTCTTCAGGTCACTATTATGACTAATTCAATCCCACAACCTTGCGACTCGGCGCTATAAGCGGGCAATGAAGATCATGCAACTACAAGTCATACTGTACCAATATCAGCATTCGCAAGTTGATCTCAATAGATGAAAGATGTATTCACAGTTACCCAAGGCCCAAGGTCACCAACTCAAAAAATGCTCGAAGAGTTCAGACATTGACAGGATTGAAAGTAATCTACTTTTGAATCTCAAAAGAGCTCAATCGTGATGTAAATAGTTAATTTCCTCCTAAACCTCAAGACAAATTAAAGTATAAATTCTCAACGAGCTAGGATAATAGTATACTTTTTTAGTAGGGAAGTCCAAGTAAAATGAAAAAACTTACCGACCAAAATCTTCATCAAATGTGATGGATTAGGAATGCATCCTTGTCCATCTCCACTGCCCTTGCCATCGCCACGATAACCCTTTGAGCATGAACATGTATAACTACCCTCAATATTATGGCACTTTTGCTCACAATGGTTTAATGTTGGATCCGCACATTCATCAATATCTACATAAATTAAACACGCACATCAAATGTATCTATCTTCTCAGATCTTATTATACAAAGGACAAGTTAGTGAATGTCGATGTTGTCAACGTACCGTGACAACCATCCTCAAGGTAAGGATTGCCTCGATAACCTTCTAAGCAAGTGCACTTGTACCCAGATCCGTTTTCCACGTCAGTGCAATTGGTGTTCTTGGTGCACATGTAGCTTGTGCTGTTCTTCTTGGCCTCCTCACATGTTTGATTCCCTATTGCCCAATCGAGAACTAGAGGGGCATCGCCAAATTTAAGCTGCTGAAGGTCGCCAACCGAGAAGTTGTAGGATCCGATTTCTGCGACGAAGGCATAGCTGCAAGGATTGAAATCCAGGATGTTGGAATGATTGGAAAAGCTCCTAATCGAGATGTGGTAGTTGAAGGTGTTCCTTGGGATGCTCGTCTCGCAGCAACCGATACCGGTACACGACCCATTGTTGACCTCCGAATCACTGCTACACGAAGACATGCACCCGAAAGAGAACTTCCCACGGCGGTCTTCGTAGGCGGCTAACGTGTCGCAACCAACGGCGGTGAACTTGTTCTTGGTGCTGGATATAGGAAATTCAGATAGCATGATCCATGGATAACGGCTAGAAGACTCATCATTCCCGGAAGAGTTATAGCAATCTTGACCGGTCCAAACAGTTAATCGCATCTCGTGGGCCTCAACAAAAATGTCCAGTATTTGCAAGTTAGAACTTCTATTGGCCAAGTAAGGTACGGGAGGGTCGGTAGAGTTGTCACAATAGACAGTAAAAGATGGGCGATCAATGCGGCAGTTGAAACTACTATCACTCGATCCAAAGGGATACGGAATCACAAGGTGTCCGCAAGAACTTCGGCATCCGGGCTTGGTCATTAAATCATCAGCTTCTGCTTTGTGATCGTGGTATGGACCCAATAAAGCCAGAAGCACCACAACTTTCAAGAGAAGCTCATGGATGACCATGGTTCTTCCTTCAACTCTCTTCGTATACGTGTAATTTTCTTGATGAATAAATTTGATGGGTTGCGGGCATATAAGGAGAAGCAGGATGGGTCTTTTCGCTTTTAGTTTTTTTTTTTTTTCCTGTGGTCAAATGTTATGGGCTACGTTCAAGTCATGGAGTTGACACCAGCTGGTCCTAACCACTTGCATGAGACGAACCAATGACAATTCCCCGTGTGACGAAGTCTCGTGCTGTGCTCGTTCCATTTTCCAAATGCATTATTCATTTGAGAGTCCGTCATTTATATAAGGAAATGTTCCAAAGCTTATTTTATGAAAGTTGGTAATGTAAACTTGACATATTTTTCTTTAATCTTTCTTCGCTACTCGTCGAGAAGATGAGCCATTCTAAGCTAGAGACTGGACTACTTGGGATAACATGAGCTGCTCTTGCCAAATCATCTCCGAAAGATTAATATAGGATTCTAGAGTTTGAGAAAATGTCTCTCCCTCCATGGGAATAAGAAAAAGTCTGGTCTTCTCCTTTCACTATCGATTTTTGATACCAGGTCTATTGGGGATGTCGCTTCTTGTGCATGGCATTTTGTTTTCTTTTGGAGCGTTCATGTCAATGCAAAAACGAAAAATTGATAAGGAAAGGACAAGATCAGACACTTTCTATGGCTGAACATTTCCAAAACATAATATTGAACCGTAATTGCCAATCGTTACCTAGCAATTACTGATGAGAAAACAACTTGTTGATAAATTTCATCAGTTAATAACCTTGGAAATTTCTCTCTATAATATTGTTATATTTCTTTTCATATACAAAGTGTGTCCCAACTCATTAACTATTAGCTAGGGCTTCAACTCTCACCATCACAAGCATCTACCAACTTTTTGATTCAGACCCTTGGGTTTCTATCTCTTATAATAAAACAAAACGTCACTTATCAACTTTTCTAATTAAATTAAAATATTTTTAAATTCTCAATCCTATATTTTATATATTTGAGAACATATTAAAATTTCGTGTTTAATAAAAGTATGGCAGAAGTCGGTAAAGTAAAGAGTATGCATTTAGATGACGTTTTGCAACAAGATGATGAGCTTCATAGCTTGATGACAACCTTTATAAGTGATGATGCAGCTTTTAAGAAGCTAAATAGTATATACATTATTCATAATCTCAACTATATTAATTATGCAGTGATCTCATCATTATTAATTAATCATACAGTTTTCAGTAAGTGGTGACAGAAACTCGCCGGTAGTGCGTGGCCACCCAATTTTCCATTGAACTGTTTATCGAGGATTTAGAGACTCACTTTGAGAGAGAATTTCCAAGAAAATATCGGTATTTTATCCTTCATTGAGTTAAAGCTTGAAATAAAAAAAAAAGAATAATTATATAAAGCAAGAAACTCTCGATTCATGTCAGTTCGGATTCGGATTTGAAAATCGATATAGCACCAACTAACCCAAAATATAGAAGAAGAATTAGAATGAAAGCCGCAATGTTTAAATCTGACTTTTGCAATCCGAAATTGATCTTAAGAATCTTCTCAGACACGCCTGCAAAGTTCCAGGTAAATACTAAGTCAATACGGTTGATTTTCTTGCCAATTTGTCACGTAAGACAACATGTCTCATCAGGGTGCTTTTATTATCTTGCCAAGACTTGAAAAGTCCAGCAAGTATTAATTAAGCGCGTGCGGTGGGAGATCACTATTACGAAATCACATGTCAATTCCAAAACAATAATACTCACAAATAATTCACCAGATAAAATATCATAATCAAATAACAAAATTAGAAGAGCACACTAGAAAATTTGTTATCAAAGTTCACCCAAACCTGGGCTACGTCTCCGCATAAAGGCACTCTACAAATCTACTAAACTTCAAAAAAAAAATTTGAATACAACGATGATCTTCTCTCAAGATCATAGTACAAAGAAATTGAGAACTCTCACAAAGAAAAAACTCAATTTTTTCTTCTCTCTTTTTATTTCCTCTCTATTTTCTTTCTCAACCTCTTGCTATCACTAATATAAAAATGTAGTTTTTAACCTAAAAGCAAATCTAATAGAAAGGCAAAAGGCCCCTAAAAAAGATTTGGTTTCATCTATAACAATCTCCCACTTGAAGATAAATATACCCGATGCATCAAACAACTTTGCATCCATCTTCTTCAAAAACTAGTAACCGAAAAAACTTGTGCATCTGCGATACTCCTCATCAATCAACATGGAGTAATACCAATGGTAGTAGTACGGAAAATATGCTTCTCTCTATCTACTAACTTGGTCAACATGTCAATTGGACTCTTCAAGCCATCAATCTTCTGTAAACTCATTATCTTTCAATGCTAACTTGATGAAGTGATAATGCTTCTTGATATATCTAGTCCTTAAGTGATGAGATGTATTCTTTGTTAAATGCACTGCACTTTGACTATCACTCAATAGTGTACTAATTGACTGCTTTCAATGTAGCACATCTATGTAATTTTGTAACATATGATTTCCTTGGAGGCTTCCATGATCGCCACATATTCCGCTTCTATCGTCAATAAAGCCATTACTTTCTATAGTTGAAATATCCAACTCATTAATATACTTGCAACTATAAAGACATATCCAATGGTACTCTTACCACTATCTCGATCACTTGAGTCATTTGCATTTACATAACTCTACAACTCCAGAGATGTACCACCATAACAAAGAGAGTAATTTGATGTACCTACTAGATATTTCAATATCCATTTCACTGCATTACAATGTTCTCTACCTGGGCTCTGCATATATCGACTCACAACTCCCACTGCCAGTGCAATGTTTGGTCTTATGCTCACCATGGCATACATCAAACTCCTCATTGTTGATGCATATAGAACTATCGCCATTTTATCTTTCAAAACCTGATTGCTTGAACGCATATCCTTAGAAAGTTTGAAGTAATTCGCTAGATGAGTCACAACCGGTTTTGCCTTGTCCATATTAAATCTCTTTAATACATTATTCACATGGTTTTCCTGCAACGGCCATAATTTCTTATTGTTACTGTCCCTGATGATTTTCATGTCTAAATTATTCTTGACCTCTCCCAAGTCTTTCATAGCAAATTGCCATAATAACATTTTTTTCACTTATACGATTCTCTTCATATTGGGGCTAGCCACTAGCATGTTATCTACATATAAAGAGAAATACATGATATCACTATTATCATACTTACAAAAATAAATATAATGATCAAACTCACAGTATGCAAATCTTTTTTTTTTTTTTTTGCATGAAACATCAAATTTTAGGTACCATTGCCGCGAAGCTTGTTTCAAGCCATGCAAGCTTTTCTTCAAGCGACATGACATGTGCTCCTTACCTTTAACTTCAAAACCCTTAGGTTACGCCATGTATAATTCTTCATCTAA